>PVLA01000003.1:55064-655064 GCA_004027455.1 Hydrochoerus hydrochaeris
CTCCATTTGCCTATGAAGGCCTCAAGATCATCCTTTTTATAGCTGAGTAATATTCCATTGTATAAAAATGCCACATCTTTTTCATCCACTCTGCAGTTGATGGGCATCTTGGTTGTTTCCAGGATTTAGCTATCACAAATTGTGCAGCTATGAACATGGGTGCACATATATCACTGTGATATGAACTTTTCAGTTCTTCAGAGAAAATACCCAGGAGGGGGATAGCTGGATTGAATGGGGCTTCCAATCCTAGTCTTCTGAGAATTCTCCATATGGATTTCCATAATGGTTGCACCAGTCTACATTCCCACTAACAGTGGAGCAGTGTTCCTTTTTCCCTGAAGCCTCACCAACATTTGTTATCAGTTGATTTCTTGATAGCAGCTATTCTTTCTGGAGTAAGGTGGAATCTCAATGCTGTCTTAATTTGCATTTCTCGAATGACCAGTGATGGTGAACATTTCTTCATGTATTTATTTGCCATTTGTATATCTTTCTCTGAGAATTGTGTGTTCATCTCAGATGCCCATTTTTGGAGAGGGTCTTTGAATTTGGGGGGCTTGATGTTTTTCAATTCTTTCTATATTCTTGATACAAGTCCTTTGTCTGAGGGGTTGCTGGTTAAAATTCTTTCCCACTCTGTTGGTTTTCTTTTCACTCTGTTGGTGATATCCTTTGAAGTGCAGAAACTTTTCAATAATATGAAATCCCACTTGTTGATTCTTTGAAGTGTTTCCTGTGTAGCTTGCATTTTGTTCATGAATTCTCTGCCTACCCCTATGTCTCCAAGACTTCTACCTACCTTGTCTTCCAGTAGATTTAGTGTTTCTGTTTTAATCTTGAGGACTTTGATCCATTTAGACTTTAGTTTTGTGCGTGGTGATATGCATGGATCTAGTTTCAGTCTTCGGCATGTGAAAAGCCAATTTTTCCAACACCATTTATTAAAGAGACTATGCTTCTTCCAGTGGACATATTTAGCCCCTTTGTCAAATATCAGGTGGCTGAGTGTCTTTGCAGTTGTGCTTACATCTTCTAATCTGTTCCATTGATCCTCAGGTCTATTTCTTTGCCAGTACCAAGCTGATTTTATCACTGTGGCTTTATAGTACTGTTTTAAGTCAGGAATTGAGATGCCTCCTGCCTTGCTTTTGTTGCCTAGAATTGCCTTTGCTATTCTAGGTTTCTTCTGTTTCCAAATGAATTTTAGTAGTGTTTTCTCTAGATCTGTGAGGTATGTCAATGGTATTTTGATTGCGATTGCATTAAATCTGTATAACAGTTTTGCGAGTATGGTCATTTTCACAATGTTGGTTCTTCCTAACCAAGAGCAAGGAATGTCCTTCCATTTTCTAATATCCTCTTCAATCTCCTTTTTCAGCATAGTATAATTTTCAGCATATAGGTCTTTTACATTTTTAGTTAGGTTGATTCCTATGTATTTCATTTTTTTACATGTTATTGTAAAGGATGATATTTCCTTAATTTCTCTCTCAGTGAGTTTTTTGTTTGTGTACAGGAATGCTATTGATTTTTGAGCGTTGACTTTGTATCCAGCTACACTGCTGAACTTGTTTATTACCTCTAGCAGTCTTTTAATGGAGTTTTTTGGGTCTTGTATATAGAGTTGCATGTCATCTGCAAATAGTGATAATTTAACTTCTTCCTTTCCTATCTTTATTCCTTTTATTTCTCTCTCTTGTCTGATTGCCCTGGCTAGTGTTTCCAGAACTATGTTGAAAAGGAATGGTGATAGTGGACATCCTTGTCTTGTTCCTGATTTTAAAGTGAAAGCTTTCAGTTTTTGTCCATTTAGTATAATGTTGGCTGTTGGTTTTTCATAGATGGCCTTTATAAGGTTGAGGTAGATGCCGTGTATTCCGAGTTTCTGAAGGGTTTTTATCATGAACATGTGTTGGATTTTATCGAAAGCTTTTTCTGCATCTATTGAGATGACCATTTGGTTTTGGTTTTTGGCTCTGTTGATGTGGTGTATTACATTTATTGATTTGCATATGTTAAACCATCCTTGCATTCCTGGAATTAACCCCATTTGGTCATGATGTATAATCTTGTTGATGATTTGCTGCATTCTATTTGCCAGTATTTTGTTGAGAATCTTTGCATCAATGTTCATTAGAGAGATTGATTGGCCTATAGTTCTCTTTTTTGGTTGGATCTTTCTCTGGTTTTGGTATCAGAGTAATACTTGCCTCCAGGAATGATTTAGGGAGGATTGCTTTTTTCTCAATTTCATGGAAGAGTTTAAGGAGTACTGGCATCAAATCTTCTCTAAATTTCTTGTAGAATTCTTGTGAATCCATCAGGACTTGGGCTTTTCTTTGTTGGTAAGTTTTGAATTGCATTTTCAATTTCAATAGCTGATATTGGGTTGTTCAAAATTGCTGTATCTTCCTGGTTGAGCTTTGGAAGTTCATATGTTTCTAGAAATCTGTCCATTTCCTCTGTGTTTTCCACTCTATGTGAGAAGAGATTTTCAAAGTAGGTATACATGATCTTTTGAATTTCCATGGGATCTGTAGTAATTTCCCCCTTTTCAGTTCTTATTGCATGAATTTGTGTTTTTTCTTTCTTTCTCTTGATAAGGTTAGCTAGTGGTTTGTCAGTTTTGTTTATTCTCTCAAAAAAACAGCTTTTTGATTCATTAATTCTTTGATTGTTTTTTTAGTTTCAATTGCATTGATTTCTGCTCTATTCTTTACAATTTCCTCTCTTCTATGAGCTTTGGGTTTAGCTTGCTCTTGTTTTTCTAGACGCTTGAGATGGAGCATTAGGTTGTTTATTTGTGCTCATTCTGTTTTCTTGATATGACAGTTTATTGCTATATATTTCCCTCTTAAGACTGCTTTCATTGCATCCCACAGATTAAAGTATGTTGTTTCTGTATTTTCATTGAATTGTAGGTATTGTTTTATTTCTTCTTTAATTTCATCTGCAGCCTACTGGTTGTTCAAAAGGCTGTTATTCAATTTCCATGTATTTGTGCAGATTTTGCAATTTATTTTGGCATTAATTTCCAATTTCAGTGCACTATGGTCAGATATTATGCATGGTATGATTTCAATACCTTTGCATTTACTTAAGAATGTTTTATGGGATAATATATGGTCTATTTTGGAGAATGTCTCATGTGCAGCTGAGAAGAATGTGTATTCTGATGTGGTTGGGTGGAGCACTCTGTAAACATCTACTAAGTCTAATTGCTCACAGGTATGATTCAGTTCTGTTATTTCTTTGCTGACTTTTTGTCTAGTTGATCAATCTCTTTGTGACAATGGGCTGTTAAGATCTCCTGTTATAATTGTGTTCTTGTGTATTTGGTTTTTCATGTCCATTAGTATCTGTCTTATATAGTTGGGTGCTCCTGTATTTGGTGCATATATATTTATAATTGTTAGTTCTTCCTCTTGAATTTTACCACTAATAAGTTTGCAGTGACCTTCTCTATCTCTTTTAATCATTTTAGGTTTGAAGTTCACATTGTCCACAAATAGAATAGCTACCCCTGCTTTTTTCTGGGTTCCTGTTGCATGGAATAGTTTTCCATCCTTTGACTTTCAATCTATGAGTTTCCTTTTCGGTCAGATGTGTTTCTTGTATACAGCATATTGTGGGGTCCTATTTCTTGATCCATTCTGTCAATCTATTTCTTTTTATAGTTGAATTGTGGCCATTTATATTTATGAATATCACTGATATGTACTGGCTCGACTTTGCCATGTTATATTCCAGTTGTTTCTTTCTGCTTTTCCACTTATTTAATTGATTATCCTACCTGGTGATTTCTTTCTGTTGTTGTTTTGGGGATTGTGGTCATTTTTATCTCTGTCTAGTATGTCTTTCAGTACTCTTTCTAGGGTTGGTTTGGTGGACATGAGTTTCTTAAGTTGTTTTTTGTCATAGAAGTATCTTGTTTCTCCATTAAATTTGAATGAAAGTTTTGCTGGGTACATCAGTCTGGGTTGAAGGTTGGTTTCTTTCAGGGCTTGAATACCTCACTCCAAGCTCTTCTTGACTTGAGGGTTTGTGCTGAAAAGTCTGCCATGATTCTAATGGGCTTTCCTTGATAAGTGAGTTGTGTCTTTTCTCTGACAGCTTTTAATATTCTGTTTTTATGCTGTATGTCTGAGATCTTAATTATTATGTGTCTGGGTGTGGATTTATGTTGATTGTGACTGTTTGGTGTTCTATGTGCCTCACTTATCTGCATATCAGATTCTTTCCCCATGTTTGGGAAATTTTCTGCTATTATTTCTGTAAATACTTTATGTATGTCATTTGCCTGGACTCCTGTATCTTCACTAATGCCCATTATTCTTATATTGTTGCTGTTGGCATCATCATGAAGCTTCTGGGTTGTCATTTCATGGTGCTTTGTTATTTTTAAAAGTTCTATACTTTCCTGATCATTAACTGTGATCCTGTCCTCAAGGTCTGAAATCCTATCCTCAGCTTCCTTTAGGTGGTTTTGCACGCTTTCAATAGAATTTTTTGTTTCTTGGATGTCCCTTTGAGTTTATTTCATGAATTCTGCTTGTTTTCTATATTGTTCATTCAAAGTTTCAATCAGTTTCCCATGCTCATGTACTTTTTTTCTCTAGTTCTTCTTTAGCTGCATTTAACAACTCCTTTACTAAAGTTGTTATTTCTATCTTTACATGGGAGAGTACTTCTAATTTGATTTCCTCTGTAGCCTGATGCAGTTGTTTTTTTATTTCACTCACTATTATCTTTTCAGAGATTCCCAGTGTGTTACTTTTGGGGTCCTCTATTTCAATGTCTCCTATACTTGCTTCTGGTGAAATATATGTTTGAGAGTGCATTTTGCTTTTTTGTTTTGTCATTTTCACTCTGTCTGGTGTTTTCTATGTGTAGGAGGGGATCACACACACTCACACTGATACAGTTAATCTGCTGTAGTCCAAAGTTCGCCACCTGGGAGCAAAGTTCCAAATTTTCTCACACTAACTGGAGCCTGCTGAGAACTTCTGATGATTCAGGTGGCAGGGCAGGCCCCTGGGGGAGGTTCCAGGCAGCCCACCCTTGAGGCAGGCTTGCACTGAGTTCCCGGTGGCAGGGCGGGCCCATGTCGGAGTCTCCGGGCAGCCCACCCCTGAGGCGGGCTTGTGCTGAGGTCCAGTGGCAGGGCGGTCCCTCAGTGGTGGTTGGGGCAGCCTTGCCCTGAGGTGGCCATTTATTAGTTCTTATAGTTTCTTTAATAGATTCTTTAAGATATTCTCTATATAAAATCATGTCATATAATGAATAGAGATAGTTTTCTTCCCTCCTTTCCAATTTAGATGTCTTCTCCATTTTTTCTTGCTTAATGCTCTGTCTATAACTTCTGGTACAATGACAAACAGAAGTTGTGAGATGGACAAATATCTTATTTTTGATGTTAAGAGTCAACCTTTTAGTATGTTAACTCTTTAGAGATGCCTTTTATCACATTGAGGAAATGATCTTCTATTGCTAATTTTTAGAGTTGCTTTAAAAACAATCATGAACGAATGTTAGGTATTATTAAATGCTTTTCCTGTATCAACTGAGATGACCATGTGCTTCCCATATTCTGATGGTACAGTGTATTATATTAGCTGATTTCAATATGTTAAACTACAATTACACTTATGAAGTAAATTACACTTGCTCATTGTGTACAATCCTTTTAATGTGCTACTGAGTTTGACTTGCTAGTATTTTGTTAAGGAGTTTTATATCTGTGGGTACAAGGAATATTATTGGTCTATAGTTTTATTATGATTCTTTTTTCTGGCATTAGCATTGTAATGGTTTAGTTATTTAGCCTATAAATAGGCAGCCAGAGCAGTCTAAAAGAGAGTAAGATAAATGAAAATAGCATGCACTTAGTTAAGAGCTAATTTAAGCAGCTAGTTAAGTTTAGACATGTATAAGAAATCACAAGGGAAAAAAGATAACAGGTTAGGATAAGAATGAAGAGATAAATACATTTGCTCCCAAGAGGAAGGTTCTTATGCACTGTACACTAAATTAGTTGACAGTTCTTCCCTACTTCTAGGCTAGCCTTCAAGAAACATTAGAACTACAAAATAACCAGTTTTCTTTGAAATCATTTGCTTTGAAACGATCTTTTTCCCATACTCTACTTATTCATTATAAGACAGGATGACAAAAAATATTTTTAAAAAATTGGGGCTTCCATTTGGAATCCTCTCCTGGTGACAGAAGTTATTCCTCTTATTATTATTTTCAAAAAGTACTTTCCTAAATTGCTCTGTCTGCCATTTTCATTCTTTGACTTTGTGAGACTGTAAGCTTATTTTGTGCAGAATTAACTATTTTTATATTTTGCAAGCTCCACCAAGATACAAGGTCAATAGTAGGTAAAAACCAATGGGGAGTTTTTTTTTTTCTTTTGCAATATATTCTTGTTAACCGTGATTTCATTTAAGAGATAGAAAAGATCTGCACTTTTTAACTTTTATTGTATAACCTTATAATCTTATGTTTCTTCTGTCATTTTCCTGGTGGTAGAGTAGATTTAGGAAACAATATGGCTCATATAAAAACTTTGTCAGTGAATTAAACTATATGATTGCTGTTGGCTGCTCCTGTAAGTTTGTTAGAGGACAGATTTCACTGGGAAGTCTGGCCTGATTCCTCTCCCTAGTATGTGGGAGGAAAAGTTGAGCCTACTTTTCCTGAGTTTCCTCCAGTGGAGGATTTGATCCTCCAATGGTGAGCAGATAATCTTAGTTCTTGACACTTCTTAGTCTTCCACGATTAATGGCCTTTGGGCAAATTTTTTCCTTAACTCTCCACAAGGGTTAATGAGGACAATATCTTTCATTGCTATAGATTCTCAACTCTGACTTTCTCTTGCCACTTTTTCTTTTCTTTCTCATTTTTTAGAGGCTTAGTTTACTAAATACCAGTGGTCCACCCTGAGAAAACTTTTAGTCCAAATTATTTATTTTAACTTAGGTGTAGCAACCTGAGTAGGAAAAAGACAGGGAAACCAATTTTTTTTTGAGGTGGGGCCATTGCAGCACAGATGATTTCATTAATAAGACAGAAAGTAACTTCAAAGATCCTTATGAGTTGATGGCAGTTTTAGAAAAAAAAAATAGGAAAAAAAAATAGGTGTTAAGGGAGTTGATAGTCATGGCCCCTGGTCTCCTCAGGACTGCCTGTCTCTTGCCATAATTTGTTTCTGAAGTATATTGCCAACCCAGCGACTGAGGTCTGTAGTCACAGATTGCTAATTGAGGGCTGAGAAAGGAAAACCCAGTAGTTAGTATGAGCCAAGATAATGCAAGGAAAATGATGCACAGGCACTGGAAAGGGCAGATATTCTAGCCTCCCACCACTTTCTGTCTTTTTTTTTTTTCATTAAAGAGAAACAAAAGCATGTAAAGGGTAGAGATAATACAGAATTTCAAAAAAAAAAAAGATAAACAATAAGAAATCACTAGTTGATAAATTACATATTGTCCTCTTAGAAATAGTTGTTCAAGTTACAAAATTAAAGCATACAAAGTAGATATACAAACAGTGAGAGTGTAAACAGATCTGCATGCATGAATCTCTACATGTATTTCTAATGTTTCTGTACTAAAGGGAAAAACAAAATGTAGCAAGACAAAACAAAACAAATTCCTATAAAAACATGAAACCAAAAAGTCGTATAAAACCACAGTACAAGGTGATCTACAATGATTGCTGTATCTTCAATAGAATTGCCTATATCATCAGGCATAAATGAATATAGCAGTATAATTGAATATAGCAGTACATAACAATATTGGTAAAAATAAAACATTGCAGACAGTATAAAACTTCAAAGGCAGGTAATAATCAAACCAGAGTGGATATTCTGGTGAATCTTGTCATTTTAAGTGCAGTTGCCTATACTCTCAGAATTGATACTATCAATCATAACAGCTTTGAATAAAATCTATCAATACAAAATAGCAATCTAACAAACCAGATTCTATTATGATCAGTCATAGTAAAACAGTGTAGGTTTAACAGAGCTTTAGATTAAGTTAATAGGAAATTAAGGATGATTACTGTACTATATCCTGTTATTTTTAGGATTACTGTCTGATGTACCCTCAAATCTAGTACAGGTAGAATGACTGGAACAGAATATAATACATCTAAGCAGAGTAGTGTGAGTAATGTGGGTTTTAAATCCTGGTGCACTGTTAACAATATAGCAAATCAAGACCATCTATGTTAGAGATTCTAACCAACCTTCTCTGTCTCCTTTCTGCTATGCTATTTTTCTGCCTTTGTCTGTCTACTTTTCTCCTTCATTCTATTGTCTGCCCCACTCATTGGGGCCTTTCTGCCACTGTTTCTAAAATCCTGGTATTTTTTTTCTCTCTCTCTAGAATGTCCTTCAGTGTTCTCTGTAGGGTTGGATTGGTGGTCACAAACTTGCCCAGTTCCTCTTTGTCACAGAAGCATCTTGTTTCTCCATTAATTTCTAGTGACAGTTTTGCAAGGTACATCAATCTGGGCTGGAGGTTATTTTCTTTCAGGGTTTGGAATACTTCACTCCAAGCTCTTCTTGATCTGATGGTCTGTGTCGAGAAGTCAGCCGTGATCCTGATGGGCTTACCTTTATAGGTAATCTGTTCCTTTTCTCTGATGGCTTTTAATATTCTGTTTTTATATTGAATTTCTGTTATCTTGATTATTATATGTCTGGGTGTAGATCTGTTTTGGTTGTAGGTGGCTGGAGTTCTGTATGCCTCACATAACTGTCATTTTCTTTTCCCATGCTTGGGAAGTTTTCCTTAATTATTTCCATGAATAGCCTTTGTAATTCACCTGCATGTATTCCTACTTATTCTTAAATTGTAGATTCTTTTGTCATTTTCTAGCCTTTGTATTGCTACTGCCTGTTTCCTTGTTATTTTTAAGAGATCTTTCCTTTCATGATTACACACTGCCAACTTGTCTTCAAGTTTTGATAGTCTTTCCTTAGTTTCTTTTGGAGTTTTGCCAGCTTTCAATGGAGTTTTTAATTTCCTGGTAGTCTCTTTGAATCTACTTCATGTATTCTATATTTTCTTTATATTCTTTATCGAATGTTTTTTTCTCTTTAAATAAAAATTTAAAAAATAAATTAAACTAACCTTAGGAAAGGATCTCACTGTTCTTATTCCTCTTAATGTGGCCTGGACTTCTCTCTTCCAAAGAGTTCTAACAATCACTTTCTTAAATATCAAGCACTCTTTTTAGAGTTGTGTTTCTCTTTAAACCCTGTCACCTTCTTCCCAGTAGAAAATGAGACTTTGGATCATGACTATGAGCAGGTAATTCCTCATACCTATGCAGCTAGAGAAGACCTCTATAGCTAACCTTGACATGATTCATTTCTGTAATGAAATCTTACATGTAGTAAATGGAGTATGAAAAATAATTGTGCTATGGTAAATGTACGAGTCACCGTTAAAAGTTCCCCTCTGACTCCTGACACCAGTACCCAACTGGTGGAGCTCATAGCCCTTACAAAAGCAGTAGAGCTCAGTGAAAATCCAAGGGATTAATATTTACATTCACTTGACATATGCTTTTGTTGGTGCTATATGCTTAAGCTGCTATCTAGAAGGAAAAGAGTTCCTGTTGGCAAATAGATCCTTTATTAAATATCAAGGGAAATAAATCATCTTCTATCCTCTGTCTCTCTCCCATATGAGGTGGTACTTATATACTGCAGAGGGAAACAAAATGGAACAGAGTAGGTTGCACAGGGAAACTGACTGACTGACATAGTGGCTAAGGCAGACCTTTGTTTTGGGGAAAGCTACAGCAGAGGCCAAACCTAATTATACCAGAGCCCAGAAGAAAGGGCCTCATCCAGGGATATCAGCTTCCCTACCTCTTGGTGGTTTGAAACAGAGGGTGAATGATTGCTTATACCTGTAGCCAGCCAATGCAAAATCATTAAAATTTTCCAGGCTTTCTTCTTAAGGAAGAAAAAACATTGCAAAATAACTCAGAGATTACTCGAGTAAGGAACTCCCTTGTATGATTCAAGTTGTATGGGTCTTTGAAATATGTTTTTTTAAAAAAACAACCTTCCAGGAAATAGACTGCACTCCCACCCCTGCCATAACCAAACAAGTGGGGATACTGATGGGGAGGACTAGGAAACAGATTTCGCTCACATCTCCTAATATGATTTATATCTAGATGTTGCCCCAAAGCCTCATGTGCTCATAGGCAGGACTTTGAGGAAGTGATTGTATCATGACAGTGCAATACTTATTAGTGAATTAGTCTACTGATGTGTTTATAGCTACATGTTATATTAGAAGGAGGTGGCTCACTGGGGCATGGCCTAGAATAGTATATCTCCCTCCCTGTTCCCTTGACCCCTCCTCTCTCTGCTTCCTATTGCCATGCCACAAGCAAATTCCTTCTACCATGTCTGTCTGTCATATTGCCCTGCCTTGTAGTCAGCCAACTATGGATTGAAACCTCTACAAACTGTAAACCATATTACATCATTTCTGCTTAGAGTTATGAGTGGGGGGTATTGTGTCAGCAAAGAGAAAGTAACTAAGACATTTCCAAAAGTAAGGGAATCCAGTACCTCTTAGTGTGGGTAGATACCTTAACTAATTGGTGGAAACTTTCCCTTGTAGGACAGAGAAATCTTCAAAGGTGACAAAGACCTTAACTTCAGAGCTTATTCCCAAACTCAGACTTTCTAGGAGACTTCAAAGTGATAATGGTGTCCCACTATGGCTTGTGTCAAAACATACACTCAAAGTCCCATGTGCTCATAGGAGGGGCTTTTGGAAGGTGACTGAATCTAGGGAGTGTGAATAAGGATGTTAAGTGGTGATAACTGGATTAGCCCACTGATAGGTTTAGCAATAATTCTGGATATGGGTAATAGGAAGCTCCACCTTGGGTATGGGTGCCATGAACCAACAGACTTGTAGCCTGAAGAGTATGAAAGGAAAGAAAGGCTACTGCTTCCTGCCTGCCTTGGCACAGACTGTTTCTCCTCTGCCTTGGAATCAGCCACATGTGGACTGAAACCTCTAAAAAATATGAGCTAAAATAAACCTTTCCTCCTTTAATTTGTGGGTGTTTGGTATTTTGTCCAAGCAATGAGAATGTAGCTAAGACACAGACCCCTTCCTCCCTCTTAAAGCTGCTGTCAGGCAGGGAATCTCCCAGACTCTGGGAATACAGTACCCATTCCATCATGCCGGAGGCCCGTCATCAAGTAAAGTTGAAAAGATGAATGAAACTTAAAAGAGACATCTCAGAAAGCTCACCCAGCAAACTCACCTCCCCAGCCCACTTTGTTTCCCCTAGTCCTGATATAAATAAGAAACTTACCCCAGACAGTAGGATTAAGTCCTTTTAGAATGTTGTATTGTTGGATGCTCCTCACAAATGATTTCTGGGTTGACTGTAAAACTCCTGCCCAAATTAGGGGTGTGTTCATTAATCACTTAATGAAATTTGTTTCTTTTCATTTAAAGACTCTTAAATGCCAAATATTCATACAGAAAGAGCCAAAGATAAATGTTGAACTCTTTTTATGAGGTCCATTACATTGACCTTCTGAAGAGAGTCCATAAACTGCTGAACCTTAACCTAATTTCTTTCAAGGCCTCCTTAGATTAGCTCTATGAAAAACTTCTTGAATAATGGAACCCTACACTGACCTCATTAAGTAAGAAGTAGCTAGATTTTATCTTCATTCCTTCACTTCTAACATAGAGATATTTCATCAGTACTGACGAGTGCAATAGTTTATCATTTAGCTTATAAATAGGCACTCAGGGGGGTCTAAAAGAGAGTTTGATAAAAGAAAATAGTTAATTCGAACAGATGGTTAATCTTAAAAATACAAAGGAAAACAAGAAAAAAAGTTAGGATAAGAATGAAGAGATAAGGACCTTCTTTCTCAGAAAGAAGGTTCTTATGCAGAATATGCTAAATTAGTTGACAGTTGTTCCCTACCTCTGGATTGGACTTTGAAAAACGTTAGAAATACAAGATAACCAGTGTACTTCACATTCATTTTTTTCTTAAATGAGGTTTTTCCTGTTCACTGCTTATTTATATAGAAACAGGACAAAGAAAACAATTTGGACTTTCATTCGGAAAGCCTCCTGATGAGGGGAGATATTTTTCTTCTTATTCCCAATTAATGCTCTCCTAAGTTACTCCCTTCACCTACAAATTTCATTCTTCAACTTTGTGAGATTACAATCTCAGTTTGTACAGAATTAATGGTTTCAGTATCAAGTAATATCAGCCTCATACAATGAGTCAGAAAATATAATTTCTTCTACATTTTCAGAAAAGTTTGGGAAGGGTTGCAATTGGTTCCTTAAAGGTTTGATGAAATTCATCAGTGAAGCCATCTGGTCCTGGACTTCCCTTTTGGAGAAATTTTAAATAACTAGTTCAAACTATTTACTTGGTATAGGCCTCTCTAGACTTTCTATTCCTTCTGCCATCATTTTTAGTAGCTTTTGTATTACTAAGAATTTACAAATTTTAATTTACGTAAGATTGCTAGCAATGTTCCTACTGTCATTTTTGGTTTTAGGAATTTGAATCTTCTCCTTTTTCTTTCTTTATTTTTGTTCTGTTTTTCTTTAAAATAAAACTTCTCCCTTTTCTCTTAGTCACAAAAGGTTTTTTCAATTTTGATGATCCTTTGAAAGACCAACTTTAGACTTCATTGATTTTATTTTGTCTCTGCACAAATCCTTATTGTTCTCTTCCTTGTAGTTGCTTTAAGTTTATTTCACTCTTCTTTTTGTAGTCCTTTAAGATGGAAGTTTGAGACAGATTTGTGACTTTTCTTCACAAAGAAAGAGGTGTTTACATTCATAAATTTCCCTTTCAGCACTGTTTCTTTGCAGCTTGTAAGTTTTGGCATGCATGTTTTTGCTTTTATATATCTCAAGGTAATTCTAACTTACTTTGTGGTTTCTTATTTGATCCATTGGTTGTTTAAGAGTGTGTTGTTTAAGTTCCATATATTTGTGAATTTTCCAGAATTCCTTCTTTTATTGATTTATACTTCTACTTATTATAGTCAGACAAGCTATTTCAAAGCTGGTTTTATAGAGAAACTTATGTTCCATACAGACAGGCTGCTTCAAAACTGGTTTTATAGTGTAACTTATGCTCCATACTAAAGAATGTTTTTATTAAAGAACCTGCACTTGGAAAGAATGAATACTCTGTTGTCAGTAGAAATGCTCTTTTAAATCTAAATGACTAATAATTTAGTGTGTATAGTATAATGTAGTATTCAAATCTATTTCCTTGTTTTCCTTTTGCCTATTTTTCCTATCCTTTACTAAAAGTGAGATATTGAATATTTCAATCTTTATTATTGAACTATTTCTCCATTCAATTTTTGCATTTTTGTCTCATATATTTTGGGAATTATTGTTAGTTTGCATATATGTTTACAGTTGTTGTATCAACTACTCCTTTTATCATTATGTAGTACCTCTTTTTGTATTATAATTTTTATCTTAAAGTCTATTTTGATTAATATTGGAATAGTCATCCCAGATCTCTACTGATTACTCAGCATCAAAATGTATTTCTCAATTCTTTCATTCTCAATCTACATGAAACTTGTAGGTAGCATTTAGTTAGATTAAGTTTTCTTTTAAATAAAATCCATTTTGGGGTCAGGGATATAGCTCAGAGGCATAGCGCTTGCCTGTCAAGCTAGAGGTCATAAGTTCAATTCCTAGTGAAAAAACAAAAAAACAAACAAAAAAATTTTTTATCAGTCCTGGTTCTGAATTTAATAATTTAATCTGTTTGCATTTAATGTAAATGCTGATAAAGGATTTATCTAGATTTGTGATTTGACTACTTGTTTTGTATTGGTCTCTTGTTTCTCAGTTATTTCTTCAATGCCTTCTGTTGTGTTAAATAGGTATTTTGGGGCTGGATATTTAGCTCAGTGGCACAAGCACCTGCCTGGTAAGCACAAGGTCATGAATTTGATCCCCAGTACCAAAACAAAACAAGCAAAACAACAACAACAAGATATTTGATAGTGTGTTATATGTGATGTATTGTTATTTTCTCAGTACTTGGTTTGAGTTTGCAACAATTATGAACAGTTCCAATTTATACCAGCTTAATTTCAATAGTATGCAAAATTTTGCTCCAATAAAGCTCCTCCTCTTTTATGTTGTCACAAGTCATATATTTACATATATGTGCCCATTTTTGTTCTTTTTTTCTATTACTATATATTTGTAGTTCTTTTTCTCAGTACTTGCTTTGGAGGTTACAATTATAAATAGTTCCAATTTATGCCAACTTAATTTCTTTTTTTATTTAAAAAAAGAAAAAACAAAATAGAAAAAAGGTAGAATAATACAGAATTTAAAAAAAAGAAAAATTAACACTAAGAAACACTAATTGATACATTACATATTGTCATCTTAGAAATAGTTGTTCAGGTTACAAAATCAGAGCATAAAAAGTGGATAGACACTCAAACACTGACAGTGCAAATCTTTCTGTTCAGTAATCCTACAAAAATTTAGTAATATGGTCACCTATCTTACACACTTATACATACAGTTACATCCTTTAGAGCACTTTCCTTCCCTTTCACTTTTACAAAATCTATTATACATTGTGGACCTTATTACTTTTTCAGTTTTTATAATTTTTTACACTAGAGATACAATGTGATATTTAGTAATGTGAGTCTTATTTATTTCATATATGAGGATGGTCTCAAGTTGCCTCCATTTACCTATAAAGGCCTCAAGATCATCCTTTTTATAGCCAAGTAATATTCCATTGTATAAAAATACCACATCTTTTTCATCCACTCTGCAGTTGATGGGCATTATGGTTGTATGCCAACTTAACTTCAATGGTCTATGAAACTTTGCTCCAATATAGTTTTTCCTCCTTTATGTTATTGTCATGTCACGTGTTCACATGTGTCCCTATCAACATAAACTTACATATGTGTGCCCATCAACATAGACTTATTTAGTAATTGTTTTATGTAGCTATCTTCTAAATCAAATATAAAAAAAGAGAAGTTATAACCAAAAGTATACTAAGACCAATTTTTGTGTTCAGATATGTATTTACTATTACCAGTGTTCTCTATTTTTTTTGGTATAAATTGAAGTAACTATCTACTGACCTTTTATTTCCGCATGAAGGACTTCTTTTAGAATTTCTTATACAAAAGGTATACTAGGAACAAACTCAATTTTTATCTGGGAAAATCACTCCTTCTCTCTCTTGCTTGCTTTCACTCTCTCTACTTCTTTCATAGTTGTGTGTATATATGTGTGTGTGTGTGTGTGTGTGTGTATTACTACAAAATGGAAAAAGGGCTCTCACAGTGAACTATCCTCAGCCCACCAAACCCATACTTTTTTGAGAAAGGTTTTACTAAGTTGCTAAGTTTCCCTGGCTGAACTTGAAATTGCAGTTCTCTTGCCTCAGCTTATAAGAATACTGGAACTATAGGTATATGCCATGATTCCTGACATTATTGTTATTGTTATTATTATTACTACTATTAATTTTTAAACTTTTAGTTTATTCTATTTAGTTTATTTATTAAAGCTACTTTCTTTTCCATTCTCAATGGTGGATAGTTGTTGCTTTTAATTGGATCTTACTATTTCAATATCTGGTTTTTCATAGCATCATTGTTATTGCTGCAACTTGCTTTATCCTCTCTTAGCAGTGCTGGGGGTCAAAGCCGTCAAAATAACCTAATAATGCATCTCAAAGTATCATAAAAAGAAAATCCAATACCAAATACAACAGAATGAAATAAATAATAAATATATGAGCTGAAATTAATGAAATAGAGGCCAGTAGAGCAACGCATGGATCAAAGAGTTAGTTCCTCAAAAAAGATAAACAAGACTGATAAATCTTTAGCCAAATTAACCAAAAGAAAGAAAAACCTCAAATCAATACAGTCAGACACATAAAAGGGGATGGTGTAAAACAGACAGCACTGAAATCCAGAGGATCATTTGGAACTATTTGGAAAACCTATATTTTAATAAATTGGAGAACCTAGAAGAAATGGATAAATTTCAAACATGTGTGTCCTATCAAAATTGAACCAAGAGGATATAGAAACCTAAACAAATTAATAGCATGCAATAAAATTGGAGCAGAAATAAAAAAGTATTTCCCAACAAAGAAAAGCCCATGACTAATCAGGTTTACTATTGAAATTTACCAGACCTTTAATGAAGAAATAGCATTAATGCTCTGTTGGGGGACCAGGCTGTGTAAAAGTTAAACCGCTGACCACAGTGCTCTGAAGACAAGACAACACCACAGTTGAGGCAGCTGAGGACACAACTCTCTCTCCCTATTCCAGTGCAATAAACTTTCAACCTTAGAGATCAAGCAGTTCTCTTAATTAACAAGGTTTACCACCTTTATTCTAAACGTCTCGGGATTCTGCTCATTTTCATAGGGTTTTGCCTCAGATGTGCTCTCCAATTCCTGAAGTCCCTGAATTGTGAAGGAGCAAATAAATACAGGCAATCCAAAAAAATCCTTGTCTTAGCTCCTAGAGAGTTCAGACTTTCCTGGACTCCCTACAAAAACATATTACTTGTCTCTTTTATTTACACTTTTGTTGTAACTCATTTTAGGAGATCAGGGGCTTTGACCAAGTCCCCAGTAATGCTCTTCAAACTATACCATGAAATACAAAGGGAAGGAACAATTTCAAATTCATTTTATGAGACCAACATTACTCTGACACTAAAACCAGATGGTGAGTATGGATGCAAAAATCTTCCATGCAAAAATTCTTGCAAACAGAATTCTACCATGCATTAAAAAGATCATATACCATGATCAAGCTGATATCATCTCAGGGATGAAAATATGATTTAACAAACAAGTACATGAATTGATGAATATAATACACCACATAGATAGACCCAAGGATTAATATCATATGATTATCTCATTTTACAGGAAAAAGCCTTCAACAAATTCAATGTCCCTTCATGCTTAATATCATGAAGAAACTTGGTAAGAAAAGATTATACCTCAGTTGGGCATGGTGGTACAATCCTAGCACTCAGGAAGCCAGGGTGGAAGAATTGCCATTAGTTTAAGAGCAGCCTGGGCACATAGTGAGTTTAACACCAGTCTGAACTACATAGCAAAACCCTGTCAAAAAAAGAAAAAAGCTCATACCTTAATCGTCAATATAGTAAAGACTACATATGACAAACCTACAGCCAATAGCATTCCGGAATGCGGAAAAACCTAAAGAATTTTATCTAAGGCCAAGCCTTCTGTGGCTCAGCAGGAATGGGCTCAGCAGGAATGGGCTAAGCAGGAAGCAAGAATTTTATTTAGGCTGTGTCAATGGGGGCTTAGAGTGCCCTGTGCATTGTTTCCAGCTCATTTTCACGAGGAGGCAGACGGCAAAAAGTGAACCAGTGGATCAGAAGTAGAGAACACGTTCACAGTAAGGAACGGAAGGGGTTGAACTGTGAGGAGTCTAGCCTCTAAACCATGTCTTCATGGAAGTCTTTTAACCCTAAATGCTATGAATTGCATAGGAACTTCCAGCTAAACAGATTCATTGAACTGAAGGACATAGGATGCAACATGTCCCAAGATGACCTGCAGAAAATGCTGAATCTTTAGAAGAGAACTACTTCTAAAACATGAGCAGCTTTCCCAAGACTTGATATTGGAATGGATACTTGTGTCATTCTTTTGACACATGGTGGTCTTCCCTTGTTTTAAATCATGGATTACATTTATCCATTCTACATAGCCAATACATAACAGGTAGAATAGCATGTCTGAATTCCTTAGTGATCTCCATGCAACAGGAGTCACAGAATGTGGCAGTACACTGATACTACTTGGAGGCAGTAAAAGAATGTTAGGGAAAGGCATAAAGCGATATCTCTAATTATATAGAGTTTTAAAGATACAGAAGAGCAAGGAAATCTGTAATAGTGGTGAAATAGTAAGATTGTTCCGAGAGGAGTCATTATAACTGTTTGCCAAGACAAGGAGTACTAGGATTTGGGTGTGTGTTGACAAAATCCCTGGGGACCAAGGTTGCAGTCTCTGTGTACCAGTAGCTGGATATTCTTGAAAAATGGAATACCCAAGAAAATGGTCACTCAAGAAAAAGTAGAGTTGGCATACCAGGCAGAAATGATGAATATGGTATAGCTCAACAGAGCAACTGCAGCAGTCATGCAGATGTTCTGTGACCCTGCAACCACCAGCATCATGGGATGTTGGGCTAAATGCAGAATCTGACCAAGCAACAGAGGAATGAGATGTTATTTGTGATTCGCAACCTTCTTGTGCTAGCTAAAACGGCTGTCATGGACAAGGCCTGTGGAAACATGTTCAGCCCCATGCATGCGATCTCCAAAGACTTCAGGAGGCCTTCTAAGCTGTGAGCAAACAGCTCAGTTCTGTGCAGAGATGAAGAACCCAAATACAATGAGAGTTACCAAGCATAGATTACTGGGGTTGTAGGAAAGGGCAACAGTACTACAAGGGTAGGGGTAGATTAGAGGGGCATAGACAAAAACCCAGGGCAAATACCAGATAACTAGCACTGGAAAACTATCGCATGCTTATCTGCAACTGACAATAGTAAAATCATCACGTTTATCTTGTACCATGTGCTTTAAAAATGTACTCTGTTGGATCTCTATGAAAATGTTACTCACATTTGCTACATGTTCAAGAAATCTTCAACTGACCTTGTCCCCTTCCCGGAAAAAAGAACAAAGCCTAAGATCTTAATTGGCCTACATCAACCAATCAGTGAAACAGGTGCTTTTAGAAACCAGTTCACCTCTGTAAGTATGAAATACACCTCAAACTCACTGGGCATGCCATGTGGGATGCTTCTTTTCTTGTAGCATCACTATGCTGTTAAGCAAGTTTTTCTTCTGCCTTTTCTACATTTGCCACACTTTGAATAAGCCCTTTGCACCATATATGTCTTGACTCCCCTGTTTTCTGCTAAGAGCCTCACTTTTTCTTCTTTGTCTTAACCTCCTCCCAGACCCCTCACTGAATGCAAAGCCAGAATCTCAGACAAGCCCCAGATCATCCAAACAGCACCAAGAGTGGCCACTCAAACTGTGAATCCTACACCTGGAGCCACCTCTCAATAGCTGTTTGGTTTTGTTTTTAAATAGCTCTATCTCATTTGTCATTATTTAAATTAAAGATTATAAACAACAACAAAAATCTCATTGTGTCTACACTTCTAATAACCTTAGGTTGGTTTGTAAGTGGATGCAATTAATAAATCCATGGCTTTCCCTGTTACATTAACTGAAGTTGTGCTTGAACATGAGGCAGTTTCTGAGTTGAAGATTACATTGTTATCCTGTATTGTAGATTCACCTTGAATCTTTAGCCATGTATTACTTGCTGAAGGTGCTTTCACATGGCACAGCCATTACCAAGAATAGTGTCACATAATAGTTTGTGTTTTTTCATTTTACGTATATTTATCATATCAATCTGATCCCTTTTATTAAGTGTCATGGATGCTACTCTGGAATGACAGAGTTGGTAATTGGTATGATGGTCCCCCATAGTAAGAGTGTTGCATGATTTATTTGTGTCTTTGATTTGTAAAGCAGAGTCTAATAATTCAGGAGCCTCACTTTGACCGAGGACATTCTCTAATAGCACATTCAGTTCAGCAAGGCATGTGTTTCACTCTGCATGGAAAGCCCATTGAAGGCAAAAAAGAAATTTTATTTCTTTTTTTGGCAGCTTTTCTGATATTATTGACTATTTTTTTATCAGCTTTTCTGATATTATTGATTTTTTACTGATAGCAAAAATGGATATTTTCCAATGAAATTAGATGTTTTACAGTGCAAAAAGGAATTGCCTTCTGATAGGAGTTCATGTACAACACTCATTTACAATTTAATATATAACTAGCTATGAAAATAATTTTAAAATATGATAATAAGCACTTCTGTGGGTGGAAGTATTTAATGGGTTAAAGTACCTATTCCTATTCAATATAGTACTTGAAATTTTAGCTACACTGATTAGGCAAGAGAAAGAAACAGAGAAGATACAAATAGAAAAAGAAACTAAATTATCCTCATTTGTGATATGATTCTATATTTAAAGATGTTATAGATTCCACCAAAAGTGTTGATAAACAAATTCAACAAAGTAATAGGGTATAAGAGTAACATTTAAAAAAATCAATGGATTTTTCTATGTATCAATAATGAACTGAGAAAGAAAGAAGGGAGACAATTCCATTCACAATAGTGTAGTGGTGCACATCTATAATCCCAGTATTAGGGAGGTTAGGGCAAGAGGATCACCAGAAATCCAGTCTGGGCTGCATAGTGATTTTAAGGCCAGACTGAACTACATAGTGAGATCCCATCCCAAAACACAAAACTGAACAAAAACAACAAAACAAAACAAAACAAAACACTAAATACCTTGGAATCAACCAAAGAGGTGAAAGATTTCTGCAAGGAAAACTACATAACTCTGAAGAAACTGAAGAAGAGTCTAGGTGAAAAGATCTCCCATGATCATGGATTAAAAAGAAGTAGTGTTGTTAAAATGGCCATATTACCAACAGTGATTGACTGGTTCAATATGATCTCCATACAAATTCCAATGGCACTCTTCACAGAATTAGCACAGAAAAACCTAAAGTTCATATGAAAATACAAAAGACCCAGAATAGTGAAAGTAATCATAAGCAAACAGAGTAAGACTGGAGGCATCGAGGTACTGTATACCTGATTCCAAGTTATATTACAAAGCCATAGTGACAAAACAGTATGGTCCTTAAATGAAAACAGATATATAGACCAAGGGAATAGATGAGAGGACACAGAAGGAAATGTACCACAACCATTTGATTCTTCACAAAGGAGCCAAAAACATATATTGGAAAAGAGCTTTTAAACAAAAGGGTGCCAAGAAATCATATTTAGACCTAGATATATACCTGACCTAGATATATACCTGATACTAGACTTAGGTATATACCTGATATATATCTAGACCTAGATATATATCTGAAACTTTGAAATGGAATAAAGAATAGGGGAAATATTTGTAGCCATAGTCACAGGCAAAATCTTCCTGAATAGAATTCTAATAGCATAGGAAATGATAACAAGAATCAACAACTAGGAATATAGCAAACTAAAAATTGTCTGTACAGCCAGGGAAACAACAGAGTAAAAGCTTATAGAAGAAAGTCTTTGCCAGCTACTCTTCTGATGGGGAAATTAAAATCTGCCTATAAATATATAAAGAATTCAAGGAATTAACTCCCTAAAATCAAAGAGTCCAATCAAAAAATTGACAAATGAAGTACAAATGGTAAATATACAAAAAGGTTCAACATCTTTAGCCAACAAGGAGATGCAAATCAAAACTATACTGAGATTCTATCTTGCCCCAGTCAGAATGACTATCATTATAAACACAAAAAACAACAAAAGCAGGCAAAGATGAGGGGTTAGTTCTGCCACACTACTGGTGGGAATGTAAAAAGTGCAGCCACTATGGAAACATTATGGAGGTTTTCCAGAAAATTAGAAATAGAACTATTATATGTCCCAGTTGTACCACTTCTGGGTGTACACCCCAAGGTAAGGTTGGCATACTATAGGGATACCAGCATACCTGTGCTTATTGTGGCACCATTCACAAAAGCCAACATGGAAGCAGCCTAGGTGTCCATCAACAGATGCATGAATAGAGAAATTTTAGTATGTATTCACAGTGGAATTATTATTCAGCCATAGGGAATAAAGTTATGTCATTTTCAGGAAAATATTACTAAAGATCATCATATGAAGCAAAATAAGCCAGACTCAGAAAAATGAGTATTACCCTAATATTCAGAATCTAAAAAAAAGACAATGTAAAAGTAGAAAAAACCCAAATTATTATTAGACAAGAGGGAGCTAATAAATGGGAGGAAGTTGCAGAATAGGATAATAAAGGGGTTGGATAGGATCAAAATAGATGCATACATAAAAATACTATGTTAAAAGCAATACTTTGGTGCTGTCCTACATGGGGCAGCAGGCGCAGTAGCACTCTGCCACCAGCCCGCTCACCAGCCAACTGCGTTATGGCAGCCTGAAGCCCCAGCATCCTAATTAGTGATGATGAACCAGGCTATGACCTAGATTTATTTTGTTTTCCTAATCATTACGCTAAGATTTGGAAAAGCTATTTATCCGTCACACACTAATTATGGATAGGACCAAAAGGCTTGCTGGAGGTATGATGAAGGGATGGGAGGCCATCCCATTGTAGCTCTCTGTTCTCATGGGGGACTGTAAATTCTTTGCTGACTTGCTAGATTACCTAAAACACTGAACAGAAATTGTGATAAATCCATCCCTATGACTGTAGAGTTTATCAGACTGAAGAGCTACTGTAATGACCAATCAAGAGGGGACATAAAAGTAATTGGTGGAGATGATCTCTCAGCTTAAGCTGGAAAGAATGTCTTGATTGTTGAGGATGTAACTGACACTGTTAGAACATTGCCTTCCTTGGTCAAGCAGTATCACCCAAAGACAGTCAAGGTCGCAAGCTTGCTGGTGAAGAGGACCCCCTAGAAGTGTTGGATATAGAACAGACTTTGTTGGGTTTGAAATTCCAGACAAATTTGTTGTTGGGCATGCCCTTGACTCTAATGAGTACTTCCGGGATTTGAATCAAGCTTGTGTCATTAGTGAAACTGGAAAAGTCAAATACAAAGTCTGAGAGTTGAAGTTGACTCAAGAAACATCAGGAGTCCCATCTATATTGCCAGCAGAATTATCAGATGTTCTAGTTTTGTGGGCCTCTGCTTAGCAAAGTTTTCTACCTAAACCTAAGAATTTTATCTGTTTTGTACCTTAAAAATGTTACTTGCTGTAGTCCTGAACTTTTTATGTGCACTGTGAGCCTATAGAATATCGGTTTCCTGAGTGTAGGTTGCTTAACTTGTGAATGAAAAAAAAAAAAGTCATAATCTACACTTCTATTAAATAAGAATATTAAAATTACATCTGTAAGAAACACTTAGTTTTGTAATTGGTATTTTGCAAGTGGGAAGAGAGAGTCATAACACTATAGTTGTTTGTAGCTCGAACAGTACATAATAAGAGACACCATGCTTTCACTTTCTTTATTCACATGCTATAAAATCCACCCTTTTAAGGAACATAGTGCAGCAATTGCTAGTGTATTCATAAACGTGCAACCATAATTCCAAAAAAATTTCATCAGATGCTCTCTTTTTCGTTCATCTCAATTCCTGATAAATGCTAATTTATTTTCTGTCTTTTCTGAACATTTCATACAAATGGAGTTCTATGTGGTTTTACGACCTTTTGTGCCTAATTTTTTCCATGTAGCTTTATATTTTTGAGCTTTATTCGCATTGTGGCACATGTCAGTATTTTTGCTTTTTTGGTGGAGTAGAATGCCACTTCATCAATAGAGAACAATATATTGATCCGTTTATCAATATTTGAATTGTTATATGCTGCTATGATCATATACAGGTGTGGATAAACAAGGTGTGATCAAATATGTGGAGAATGTTTAAATAAAAAATTTATCATAATAAAAGACACATTGCTGTTAATTACCCCCAAAATACTCCCTCTTGCTTTCAACACATTTATCTCATCATTCCTACCACTTTCTAAAGCAGTCTGGAAAACATTTTGGGTGAGTGTCCTTATGATATGTGGTAAAAAATATGGTGAATGCTGTTGCCAAGTGCCATCCAACAGAAAGGGAGATTCATAAAAATACTACAGTGTGCCACCATCATCATCATCTATCTAATTCACCATATCTGGGACTGTGTGATTTCTGGCTCTTCCTCAAAGCTAAAATGATGGTGAGAGGAAAATGTTTTGAATCAGTTGAGAACATCAAGGTGGTCATGACAGTGTGAACAAAGACATGAAAGAGGACTTCTAGACCACTTCAAAAAGTGGTAAAAATTATGGGATGAGTGTGTTTGAAGCAGTGAGAGTATTTTGAGGGAGAATTGTTGGGGACCGCAAATTCACAGTGCCTGGTTTTGTGTATTTCCCTGTGGGATGAAAGGAAGGATTGGGATTGATGATACCCCATCTGGGATTTCCCATTGACTATGCCAAGCATAAGATCATTTACACATTCTTAAGTCATCTGAGGATTATACTCAAGGACAAGATACTTCTAAGCATATGCTCATCTACACCTTCTTAAATCATCACAGGATTATACTCAGGTCAACACACTTCAAACATAAGATTTTCTACACCCTCTGGAGTCAGAGTCTTTGGATGAACTGTAATCCTTTCTAGCCCCACCTATCACTGTATAGACCAAATTAATAGTGGCTGTTTTGGGAGTGGAAAAAGTCAGATCCAGAGACATTTACATCCCACCTATTGCTGGAATATGATATTTGTCTCTGATTTTTATTTTTCTTGTGACATTTTTGATATTGACAATCAGTAGTCTTGCTGGGTTCCCAACACAGAATAATAGCAATATGTCTTTGCTGCAATAGAATTTCAAAATTTGAATGTTCTCCATTGTTTTCAAGCTCACCCACTGTCTTATTACTTTTCTTGTCACTGAGACACAATATCCAATGCCCACAATTTAAGTGAAAAAAAGGTTTATTTTTGCTCACAGTTTGTAAAGATTTCAGTTCACAAGTGGCGGGCTCCAAGACAGGGTAGCACGGCTAAAGGTCATGGCAGAGGAGGCCTACTTAAAGCATTGCAATAAGAAAGAAGGTGAGACCAAAGGAGGAGAAAGCAATATATACTCTTCCAGACCACACCCACAGTGATCCACATTCTACAGCAAGGTCTTACCTCCAACATCACATTTAGCCATACTGCCATGATCAATCACATCCCAAGAGTCCAAGCTATGATAGCATGTGGTTTTGGTGGGAATCTAGTTATAAACTATAACATTCTGCCATGCCTGCCCAAGCTCTTGTGTATCTCTTTATGAAAAATGAACATCTATGAGATTCCAAAGTCCTAAGAGTTTCAGCATTGCTGAGAAATTCAAGTCCAAGTCTCCTCTGAGATTTAAGCCAAACTCTTAACTATGAGTGCCTCTAAAAATCAAAGGCATAGTGTTATGGATTAAAAACTGATGGTCAACTTAATATCAGCTGAATTAAATCAGCATGATGCTGAGCTTAGATGTTCCACCTGAGGAGAGTTGGCCAGCATAGAGACTTGGAGAAGAGGAGTAGAGTGTTGTGGGTATCTCTAAGTGTTGCTGTTTGAGCCATTGGTTCTCCTGGAGGAGCTCATCATGACTAGCTTTCCCAGTGTGAGTTTGACCATTGTCATCAGAGGAGCTCAGGAACTTGATGATAGAGGCTGTGGTTCACTCTGGGGGAGCTCTGGTCCTTACATCAAGCATCGCTGCCTGGCTCCAGAGAGGAAAATGTGCCATTTAATCTTCAGGAGAAACTCATCAGGCTGGCTTTCTGGCCAGCACTGGGCTGTTTTTATCATTGGAGGAGCTTAGGACCTCTGTGTTACTGAGGATGGCTGTGGTACTTTTCAGGGTAGCCCTGGTTCTTATTTTGAGCATGACTTCTCAGCTCCAACGTGGAATCCTCAACCTACTCTCATAGCTCCTTCACCCTGCTAGCATAGACTTTCTAGCATCCACTGCTGACGGGTCCGTAAAACAGACTGGTGTGAGTCCTAATGGGCTCTAGACCTCCAATTGGACTCATGGAAAGCATTGTCATGGGTTTTAGGTTTTCATCTGGACTCATGCAGGACATTTCTGTTTGACCCAGGCCCTTGGCTGAATATTCAGAGTCTTCAGTGTTGTGGACAGATTTCCTGCACTTTCTTGTGTCAAATTCTGGGTGACCATCATCAAATAATATTATAAATTCTGTGTCCTGATTCTAATTGTTCTCGTCACACCCCCTGCCTACAACACATAGGATAAACATTTCCATTCTAAAAGGGAGAAATACAGGGATAGAAAGGAATGGGTCCAAAGCAAAAATGAAACCCAGCAGGAAAAATGTGGAATCCTGAAGTTGCATGTCCAGGACTTGGAGCAATTTCTGGCAAAATGGAAATTCAAAAGGGCTTGGACAGCTCTGCCCTTATGGTATTGCTGGTGGTTGCAGCTTTCATGGCTTCTCTTGGACTAACTTTTCTCTCTTCTTGCAGCTTTCCTCAGATGGTCCGCATTCCTGTCTTTTCCATTATCCTGGAGTCTCCGCTGTACTTTCAGCTTCATCTGTACAGCTTCAGGAACTGCTCTAGCAATCCCTTAATTTAGAATATAGAAGAACTGAAAATAATTAGACCACCCAGAATAAGAGACCCGATCAGAAACCTGGCAACTAAAATGACCAGACATTTCTCAGAAGTCCTACAAATAATAAATATACAAAACAGTGTTTAATATCTCGGGCCATTGGAGAAACGCAAATTAAACCATCAGCTTAATGTCAGTTAAGATTCCATCTTACTCAAGAAAGAATAGCTATTAGCAAGAAATGAAAAATAACAAGCACTGGAAAAGCTACAGGGAAAAATGAGCCCTTCTATATTGTTGATAGGGAAAGTAAACTAACAGCCACTGTGAAAATCAGTGTGATGATTTTGTAAAATATTGAAATTCGAAATTCCAGTTGTGCTAGCTAGTCACCTTCTCGATATCCTCCCAAAAGAGCTAAAGTCATCATACTACGCTGATACACATAGACTTATGTTTATAGCAGCACAACTAACAATATCTAATTCATTGAAGCAACTTATATGTCCCTTAGTGGATGAATGGATAAAGAAAATGTGGTATTTATACCAATGGAGTACTACTCTGATGTAAAGAAAGACAAACAAGTCATTTGTAAAACAATATGGTGAAATAAATCTGACACAAAAGCTTCTTGTGAAACTTCTTCTCTTCTATGTGAAACCAAAAATAAAACTAAATAGAAAAATAGAAGATAATGCAAAACAGGGAGATAGATCTGTGGGTTTGTCTTTTCACTCTATTGGTGGTTTCTTTTGCTGTTCGGAAGCTTTGATGTGATCCCAGGTTTTGATTTTTTTTGTACTATTTACCAGTGTGATCGGTGTTTTGTTCATAGACTTTGTCTACACCTATGCCTTTTAAGGTTTAACCTATTCTATCTTCTGATTTATACTTATATCTTTAATCCTTTCTGAGGTTAGTTTAACATCAAAGGAAAAGGATTTTGATCAGTCAATTCACACTTATTGTGAGCTGGTGCAATCCATGGGGGGCCCGGAAGGAGAAACAAGCCAAGCCAAGCCAAATCACCCTTCCTGCGCCTTCCTGCCAGTTGGTGAAAGCCATGTTGGGCCTGGGAGGAGTAACAAGAAGCCAATTTACTCTTCCTGTGAGCCAACTGGCATGCAGGCTGGGAGACAAGAACATCCCCCACTCCATATAAGTAACTGGCTGATTTGGAGGACAGGCTGAGTTGGTAACAACTGGGATACAAAAAGAACTTAATGCTTGCACTGTTTGATTGACTTTGCAGGCCTAAGGCCAGTAGTCTGAAGATCTATTAAAAGGATAACAATGTGCAATATAGCAAATATGGGAGATTTTCTTCTGTCTTGTTTTTAAAATCCAATGTTGTTTTTGCTGGGTTTTTTTGTTTTGTTTTGTTTTGTTTTATTCAATGCTGTTTTGATTGGTTTTATTCTGTCCTATTTTGATTTTATTATGTCTAATGGTATGGGCAGCAATTTTGTAGATAATAAGAGATTATTGTAATCATTGCTGATTTTTTATTACCCTGTTTTGAAGTCCTGTAGCACTTTTGCTGTTTTGTTTTGATTGACTTTATTCTGTTTTGTTTGGTTTTGTTTTCTTAAACGTATGCTCTCATTCTTTTGTTTTGATTGGTTTTAATGTTGTATTTTGATTTTATTATGTCTGATGGTATGGACAGCTATTTTGAAGAAAACAAGAGACTTTATGGTAGTCATTGTTGATTTACATTGTTTTGAAGTTCTGTATTGCTTTCATTGTTCTGTTCTACTTTATTCTGTTTTGTTTTGTTTTACTCTCTTTAAAAAAATGAAAAAAAATTTTTTGTCTTTTTGAGACAGGGTCTCACTATGCAGTTCAGGTTGGCTTTGGGCTCACTGTTTTTTTTTTTTTGTACTGGGGATTGAACTCATGACCTTGCACTTGCAAGGCAGGCACTTACCCCACTAAGTTAAATCCCCATACCATTACTTTGTAGCCCAGGCTGGTCTTCAACTTGTAATGATCTGCCTGCCTCAGCCTTCCAAGTGCTGGGATTATAGGAGTGCACCACCACACCCGATTAAAAAAAATTAAATTGACATGTTCCTGTACACTGATTCTGGATGTTATTTCTTGTGCAATTGGGATTCTGTTAAGAAAGTCCTTGCCTATGCCTGTGACTTCAAGAATTTTACCTATTTTATCTTTCACTAGGTTGTATTTCTGTTTTAACAGTTAGATCTTTGAGCTACTCTGATTTCATTTTAGTCCATGATGAAAAATATGGGTCTAGATTCAATCTTGTGCATGTAAATAGCCAGTTTTCCCAGCACCACTGTTAAAATAGGCTATCTTTCCTTCAGTGTATATTTTTTTGATCCTTTGCCAAAAATCAGACGGCCAAATGTATCGGGGGTTATTTCTGCATCATCTAGTCTCTTTCATTGATTGACATGTCTGTTTTCATGCCAGTATCATGCTTTTTGCCATGGTAACTTTGTAATATAAGTTGATGTCCAGGCTTGTGATGCCTCCTCCTTTGCTCTTATTGCCCAGTAGCTTTTGCTACTCTGGGTCTTTCCTAATTCCATATGAAGTTTAGGGTTGTTTTCTCTAGTTCTATGAAAAATGTTGATTATGTTTTGATTTGGGATGTTACTAAATCTGTGTATTAGTTTTGGAAGTATGGCTATTTTGACAAGTATAGGTGCTGGCTCTCTGGGAATAGGGTATCTCTTCATTTTCTGGTGTGTTCTTTGATCTCTTTTTAAGAGTACTATAGTTTTCATTGTATAGTAAGTCCTACTACAAACTTTCAGAGATACAAATAGACTTCACATTACAAACATTGGTAGACAGGAAAAAAATCACAGAAGTAGCTTACATGTCTGCCAGACATTGTCACAGTTGTGCAGTTGTGCACTGATTGTGCTTAAAAGTAAAAATAGTTCATTTATAGTATTCATGAGAATGTTTGATTTTTGTATGCTTTACATTGTGTATTTGTTTCAAAGGTACATAAAACTCATTTTGAGGGACTTATGGATGAATTTGACTTACAAATACCCTCCTGGAACATAACTCATTCATAAGTTGGGACTTACTGTCAAGGTTTTTCACTTCCTTCTTTAGGTCAATTCCTAAGTATTTAATTGTTCTTGATGCAGTTGTGAATAGTCTTGTTTTCCCATTTGCTTTTGGTTTGTTCACTTTCATGGTACAGGAATTCTATTGATGTTTTTGTGGTCATTTTTTTATTCTGCAAATTTATTGAATTTGATTATTAATTCTAGAGATCTTCTGGTAGAATTTTTTGGGTCTTTTATCTAAGGATCATGTCATCTGAAAGTAATGACAATTTGACTTCTTCTTTTTGTATGCATATTCTTTGTATTTCTTTCTCCTGCCTCATTGGTCTGGATAATATTTTGACTACTGTTTTAAACAAGAGTAGCAATACTGGACATTTTTGTCTTGTTCCTGATTTTAGAGGGAAAGTTTTCAGCTTTTTCCCAGTTAATATATTGGCAGAAGGTTTATCATAAGTGGGTTTTATCAGGTTGATTTAAGGTTTTCTTCTTTATGAGATATGTATTTATAGCCCTCACTTTTTCACAAATTCTAGACTTTGGCTATGCCATCTGCCTTTCATTTATCCATTAGTGATAGCCTCTCTAACTCATCTAATACTGTTAATCATGACCTACTAATTTGAGTAACACCTTTAGAAATACTAGCTTCCTCATACAAATCTTTTCTCTGCAAGATTGTTGGATTTCAATATGCTGTATTTATTAGTGAGATCATTCACATGAACACCACTGTCATATTTCTCCACAATTTCATCTTTTTATTATGATTGCTTCCCTTCCCTTTCTTCCTTAGCTTCTTTTCTAGCTTTGAGGAAAGGATTTTGATGCGGTAATTATAACAATTACATAAAGCACTGACTGAAATCATGTCCACAAATAAGTGCATCTGGGCTCAGACTGATGCTTACTACATACACTTACATGTGCTTTTCTGACACTGTGAGTCTTTGTTTACAACCACACAAGAGATCCAGCCTTTGGGTCATAACTCAAGACTTTGGTTTTAAGTTAAACGTGAAATTCCATTGTAATCCATGTTGTTTGTATGTGAAGCTGATAGTAACTAAGGTTCCATTCACTTTTCTTCAGGATTTTATTATGAATGGATATTGGATTTTGTCAAAGGTTTTAACGTGTCCACTGAGATGGTCATGTACTTTTTGTCTTTGCTCTGTTTACGTGATGGATTGCACTATTGATGTGTATATGTTGCACATCTCTGCATCCCTGAAATAAAGCAAACTTGATCTTGATGTATAATCTTTTTTGATGATTTGTTTTATTGTGTTTGCCAATATCTTGCATTGTGAGGATTTGTACATCCATGTTCTTTGAAAGATGGCATGTAGTTTTCCTTTTCAGTTGAGTCCTTGTCTTGTTTGGAATCATGATAATTCTAGCTTCCAGGAATTATACTGGGAGTAGTTCTTTCCCTTCCATTCAAATTAAAGAGTTTGAGGGGTATTAACATCTTCCCTAAACCAACTGTAGAATTTACTGTTGAATGGATCAGATTGTGAGCTTTTCTTGGTAACATTTTTTAAATTACTGTTTCAATTTCATTGTCTACTTTTGGATTACTAAAGGTCTTTATATCTTTTGATTCAGTTTTAGTACTTCACATGTACCTAGAAATTTATTCATTTCTTCTGAATTCTCCAATTTTTTGGAGTACAGATTTTCAATGTAGTTATTACCCATGTGGATTTTGGTGATGTGCATTGTGATTTCACCTTTATCACTTCTAATGGCATTTATTTGAAACCTGCCATTTATTGGTAAGCTTGCCTAAGGGTTTGTATATTTTGTTTATTCTTTTGAAGAATCAGATCTTTGGTTCATTGAATCTTTGTATTGGTTTTTTTAGTCTCAGTTTCACCAACTTCTACTCTGATCTTTGTTTCTTTCTTGTAAGAGCTTTGAATTTAGACTGTTCTTGTTTCTAGGACCTTGAGGTACATCATTGGATTATTCACTTGAGTTTTCTCTATTTTTGTTTTTGCTTTTTTTTTTTTTTCCTAAAAACTTCCCTCTTAGAACTGTTCTCATTGTGTCCAGTAGGCTCTGGTGTGTTGTACTGGCATTATTAGGCAAATTAGGAACTAATTTCATCCTTGATTTCTTCTGTGATTCATTGATTACTTAAGAGGATATTGTTTAATTTACATATGTTTGATTTCTGTGGTATCTTTCATCATTGATTTCTACTTTCAATGCATTATGTTCTAATAATATGCATAGCATAACTGATTCTTCTGTGCTTACTTAAGCATGCATTGTGGGCTAGTATCTAGTCTATTTTGGTGAAAGGTTTATGTTTTTTTAAGAACAAACAAAACAAAAAAGGATAAAAGTGATACAGAATTTCAAAAGAAATAGGAAATTAACACTAGTTAATATATTGCACATTGTTATCTTAAAAGTAATTTTCAGCCAGGCATGATGGTGCAATCCTGTAATCCCAGCACTCAGGAGGCGGAAGCAGGAAGATCACTGCAAGTTCCAACCCAGCCTGGGCTACAAAGTGAGCTCAAGGCCAGCCTGAACTGCATAGTGAGACCCTGTCTCAAAAAGACAAAAAAATTAAAAAAATAAAAAAATTAATTGCTCAGATTATAAGATTTAGTCATAAAAAATGATCAATCAAACAGTGAAAACACAAACTGCTCTTTTTGATGAACTTACAGAGATTAGTAGTATAGTTATCTATCTTATATATATTTACATACACATATATGTATACTTCTATACATATTTTTCCTTTTTTTTCTCCTTTCCCAATCTCAGTTGTTCTTTCATATTGAGTCCTTTTTCCCTTTCATTTTTGCAATATTATTGCATATTTTGGATCTGATTACTCTTTCAGTTTTTTTTACACTAAGGAGATAATACAATATTTATACATGCGAGTTTGATATATTTCACTTATGTGTATGGCCTCATGTTGCATCCAGATATATAGTCATTCAAAGGCTTGAATTGTTTTGTGTCTTGGTATTGTTGGTAAGAAAATTGAACATAACATACCCTCATGTGCATCCTTCTAAAACTACATTGCATGAAAACTAGCAGTGTTGCTTTGTTGTCAACACTGGTTAATATTTCAACCTAGATGGTATACTGCAATGATTCATTAATTCTAAGAATGGTGCCTCAGTATTTTCTGCTATTTCATCATTTCATTTACTTATGGAGCTAGCCAAAAGAGGAATGTGTGTCATCTTTGAACTGAAGCCTCTCCTAATAGTTCACAACATATATTTTTAACAGCATTCAGGATCAACTCTTCATCAATGGTAATGGGCTTCTTAGCTTTAACAATGTTGTTAGCCAGTAAGAAAGATGCTCTTGATGCAGGCATATTTAGCAGAGAGGTGGCCTTTGATAATTGCTTCTATTCTTGCTGTTCACTTTTTTATTTTGAAAAAAAATACACTGAAAATGCTTGTCTTTAATGCAGAGTGCTCGTTTTTTAATGCGCTGCACCATGTGGTGAGGCAGTGCTGAAGGTTTCATGACTTCATTGGCTCCGCAGTCACCACACATTATGCAAAATGTGCATAGAAATGTGAATCACCTGTTGTAGTAAGCCTATAATTTAAGCATGACTCTTGGTATTTTTCCTTTAAATGCTGTTTTCTTTTTGTTGGCAGTCTTAGGGTCTCCTCTGTCTCATCATTGTTTGTTTTGCTTTGTTTTCTTTGGTATTTTTAAGGAAGTTCTCCAGGGACTTTTTGTGGCCATTCGTTTTGGCAAGGGTTATCTTGGGGGCTTACCCAAACTGTGACTGACACAAGGTTACAGTGTGGAAAGAGGCAGAGATGGAGGTGGTAAATAAATGAGACACATACAAACTAAAGTAGGTGTTGGATTCTGAGTTAGGGTCTGCCATCAGATGCAGCTATAAAATTGAAGTACATCAATTCACTTGCCACTGTAAGTCCTGCCACTAGATGTGATTTAATGACTCCTTGCCACTCACTATTAATGATAGGGTTTTGAGATCAGTCTGTAAGGAATTGATTGATTATGGTCTCTGTGGAGTCAAAACTCCCTGCTCATATTAATATGTATTTGCAGCCACTATCCAGAATTAATATCACTTGCCTTGGCTCCACCTCAGATTATCAAGCACGCAACCTAATACATCCCTTACCTGGGAGTTCACAGGAGGGTTTGTATGCCTGCACATCTGTCAGGAAGTGGATCTCAGGTGTCACTGTAAGCAATGAGGAGTGGCCATAAATACATATAGTTTGGTTACTCATCCATTATTCACCCCCTGCCGTGTGGCTTAGTTTTGGTACTGGTCTAAGGCCTGGGGGTTGGGGAACCCTGACCTATAATGCATGTCTCCAATGACCTAAAGACCCCCACAAAGCCCCACTTCCTAAAGATCCCTCAAGTTCTCAACAGCGCCACTCTGAGGATCAAGATTTTAACACACGGACCTCAGTGATATATTCAGTATCCAAACTGGAATAGGTATATATCTAGGTGTGGAATGACTGGTTCACATGGTAATCGTATTTTTAACTTCTTGAGAAACTGCTAAACTGTTTTCCAGGGTGGCTGTACCATTTTTCATATCCCCAAAAGATGATCCTACTCTACATTATTAACATTCTCTTCATTGTTATTTTTATATTAGTAATTCTAGTGGCTGTGAAGTTGTATCTTAGTATGCTTTGCATGTGTTTGTATTTTATTCGTGTTCTGTAATGGCTAATGATGTTGACCATGTTTTCATGTGCTGATTGGTCATCTGTGTAACTTCTCTAGGAAAAAACCCATCCAAATCCACTGCCCATATTTTAACTGTATTGTGTTTTCATTGTTTATTGAAAGTATCTTTATATACTCTGAATACTATTCTCTTATTAGATATATGGCTTGTAAATATTTTCTCCAATGCTGTGGTTTGTTGTTTTATTTCCTTGGCATTCAAACACAAATGTTTATACTAAGATTCAATTTATAAATTTGTTCTTTGGCGCTTTGGTGGCATTTCTAAGTAACCACTGCCTAATCAAAAGTAATAAAAACTCATATCTTCTTCTAAGGGTTTTAATGTTTTAACTTTGGCTTTGCATGAAGCCACATCCCCATCCTTTAAAAATATTTCAAGACAAGTTCTTGCCGAGTCATTAAAGTGCAGTTCTCCTGCCTCGTCTCCCAGAGTGCTGGGATTGTAGGCATGCACTGCTACACTTGACTTAGTTTTACCTTTTATGTTTATTCTTTGATCAACTTTGAGTTCACTTTTGCATATGATGTGGAGGTAGGGACACCACATTCACCCTTGCATATGTGTATCTCATTGTCTCGGTCCCATTTATTTAAAAGATTATTCTTTTTCCCATTGAACCCTTTTGGCCTCTTGACAAAAATCAAATGACTACAAATATAAGAATTTACTGCTGGATTTTTAGTTGAAGTCTGTTAATTCATATTTCTAGCTTTATGCTTTGATGAAGCTGAGGCAGGAGCATCACTTGTACCCTGAAATTCAACCCCAGCCTGGGAAACAGAAATGGTTTGGAGGGAGAATGATGTTACTTCCTTTATCTTTTCAAGATTGCTTTTTAATGGAAAAAAGAAAAGATGGCTTTTATGTTCTGGGTCCCTTCTAATTCTATGTGACTCTTAGGATCAGCTTGTCTGTTTCTAGAAAAAGAAAAACAGCTGGAATTGTGATGGGAACTGTACTGAATCCAGTGAATGTGCTGGTCAATATGAGGAATATTTATATTTTAATGATATTTAGTCTTTTTGGGTTTGGGGGTACATGTCTATAATCCCAGCCATTAGGGATGCTAAGGCAGGAGGATAATTTTGAGGCCTGCCTGGGCAACTTAGTAAGAGTCTGTCTCAAAATAAAAAGGACTTGGAATGTAGCTTAGTAGCAGAGTGTTTGCCTAGAATGAGTTGAGGCCTTGAGTTCCACAGTACGGCAGATAAATAAATGCAATTTTCTCAAGCGGCAAAAATAAATGTCTTCACCTTATTGAGGTTGTATTTAAATTCTTCCAGTAATTAAAATTAAATTCTGTTCAATTTTTTCTACATATTTTATTTTTCATTCTACCCTGATACAGCTGTTTTCATAATTTTGTATTTTGATTGTTCACTGCTTGTATATAGAAATATAAATTGATGTTTGTAGACTGATGTAGTATCCTAAAACATTGGCAACTTGATTCATTTGTCAGTTTTAATGGTTTTGAAGGCTTCCTTAGGATTTTCTTTACTCATGATTATTATTTCAAAAAAGAGATGGTTTTATTTCTAATATAAATGTCTTTTTTTTTTTGTCTAATAGCCCTGACTATATAGTACGATGTTGAATAGAAGTAGCAGAAATAAACATGTATCCTCATTTTACTTCTGCTCTTGGAACAAACTTTCAAACCTTTTACCGTTAAGTGAGGAACTATCTACAAGAGACTGAGGAAGTAGCCTTTAATTTCTAGTTTGTTGAACATTTTTATCAGAAATATTGAGGTGATCATGTTTTCTTTTTTTACTTTTTCTATCAATTTTTAAAATCACATTGGTAGATTTTTATATATTGAAGCAAAATTGCATTGTTGGAATAAATCCTAGTTGACCATGATGTATAATTGTTTGGATATGCTGCTGAATTTGGTTTAAATATGTTTTAAAATACCCTTTTGAGGACTTTTGTGACTATATTGATGAGAAAAAGTGGTCTGTTGTTTTTTGTTTTTCCTTTTAATGCCATTGATTTTCATATTAGGCTGCTGCTGGTTTCATAGAATGAATTGGAAATTGTTTCCTCTTCTTGTATCTTTTCAAAGTGTTGAAAAGCCCTTTGGTAATGTAGCTTTAAACCAAGAAAATGAAAGGTTGGACTTTTGCTGAGTAATTACACTCTCTGGGCTATCAGAATACAATAGTATTACACACAGAGAAAAAAATCTTATGAACAAAATAGTAAGTATTTAAGACACAAAAATCAAGTCAAATTTTGTCCCAGATAAAATTTACCTCCTTACAATAAATTATTTAAGCTATATCCCAAATTTATTTTTATAATGATTATTTTGCTTGTGATTATGGCAGTAAAAACATATTCTTGGGAAAGCATTCAAGCAACACAGCAACATCTAATGAGAAAGTAATCAAAATTCTACCTCCCACTAATTATGAAAAATAGTTGGTGAACACAATTTCTTTGTAACACAGGTATTTACTTCTATATTTAAAATGTATTGTGATTCCCCAATTTTGAATTTTAGTTTATCTATACTTTGGGGGGAGTAGAGTTGAGACAAGGTCTCTTTATGTAGTCCAGGCCAGTCTTGAACTCACTAAATAGCCCAGGCTAGCCTCAAACTCCAAATGATCCTCCTGCCTCAGCCTCCCAGGTGTTAGGATTACAGGCAAGTGCCACTATACCTGGTACTTTGTATCTAAACTTCACAGATATATGGATTTTACTGAAAGTGGCTTTATTCTAGGACTTCTAGTTATTATCATTCCTGAGTTCTTGAATATTTAGTTATGTAAATATACTCTATATGTGAACAATATGGTTGGGAACTATTCTGATAGCACATTTTTTAACCTTCCTAGTATCTTCCAGTATCGAATAAAGTTGAGATGTTAAAACACAATCCCATTTTTTCTTTCTTGTAGATGACCTTCCATTTCTGTGTGGTTGCTTGAGGAACATTCTTGAATCCTCAGAATTCAATATAATTAGACATGTCTTTAATCTTAGCTGAATAACTTTTTCTGGAACAAGATTGGCCCTTCAATAGTCAGACTGAGATCCTCTTAATATTTTGTTCTTTTTGCTCCATTTTTAAGGATTGCTTTTTCAGGGACAATACTTAGCCTTATAATGTATAATGTTTGTCTTCCATAATGACTAACTTCTAATTTCTTTAACTTTGGTGTTCTTTTCCTCTGCTACTGTAATGATTAACTAGGCTTTCCTCTGTGTTTCAAATCTTATTTTAGTCATATTCCTTTCTGTCTCTTACATATTTATTACTTAGCAGCTGTGTTATTTTGATCTTTGTATTGGTTTCTTAATCCCTCGATCTTCCATTCCAACTCCTGTTGTTTTTTGTTTGGTAATTAAGCTCTAGGGTTTTTTAAAATTGTTATTACATTTTTCTTAAGTGTATAGCACTTTTCTTCTGTTTCTCAGTAGTGACACTGGGTAGTATTTTAAATAGTTATACATGCTTATTTTAAACACCTATAGCTATATATCTAAAGTTCCATCATTTGGGTAAGTTGCAAGGAGAAGGAAAATGTTTACTATGTATCCCTATCACATTGTAATCCTGTGAGTTAGAATGCTTTAAGATGCAAACAATGAAATTGTTAACAAACAGTGTTTTAAACAAAAAGGACAATTTTTGTATATATAGTACCCTTGGCTGGTCAGTCCCAAGGCTGATTCAGTAGAACCCGGGCTAGTCTCATCTTTCTGTTCTCTTGTACTCAGTTTCAAGAATCAAGGATGCAGTAACTGAGCCCAGATGTTGTAAAATCTGCTGGTTCTTTATCAGATTGCCCAGGGGGACTATAAGCCCTACTTCGAGCAGATGTTTGAAAATAAATTTCCAGTGAAACAAAAGCTGTCTCAGGAGGATAATGGGATTCTAGTACATTGAAGATGTGAGACAACTGATACCCCACTGAATAACATGACATGGTTCTAAAACATGGTGGAGCATGCTAAGAAGTATCAGCTGGCTATGATTCATTTCCCAAGAATTAATTAATTAATTAATTCACTCATCCCAGAAGCCATCTGGTTCAATTTCATTCAACTCTCTGTGGGCCAGAAATCTGATTTTTAAAAAATGGAGTTCTTCTTTAGTAGTTAATAATATTGACTGGTGGTAACTCCCATCAATGAAACAATATTTACCGTTAGAGAAAAAATAAAGAATTAAATCGATACACACCAGAGTCTCAGGAATCAAGGAAAATCTTTTTCAGGACACTCTTACTTCTCTTTGCAAATCTCAGACTTCCTCTCATCTTGTCATAACTAGATCATATGTCCTCCCCTAAATAACTCATTCGATAAAGGAGAACAAGACTGTCATAACTGATCAAGAATAGTAACTTCAGCTGAGAGTAATTTTGCCTAACAGGAGACTTTGAAATACCTGGCAACATTTTTTGACATTATAACTTGTCAGCAGGCAAAGAGTTATTACTGGTATCTAGTGAGGTTCTTTCCTAGAGCTTTCAAAAAAACCCAGATCTACTGACACCCATTTTAGATTGTCCTCTATAAAATGATAAATTTGTTCTGTTCAAAGTCACTAATTTTGTGGTAATTTATGGCAGAAGAAACACTATCTAAGTACAGAGTGACACAGAATAAGAACAGAAATGAGACATGGAGAATCTACAGGATTTGGACAATACAAAGATACGAAGAACCAAAACAGTACCAAAATAGAGACAGTGCCTATGTAAGTTTTGAATGTAAGCATTCCCTTCAAAATTCATGATGAAACTTACTTCCCAATGTAGCAATATTAAGAAATGGGCCCTGTAGGAGGTGCTTACGCTGTGAAGACTATACCCTTATTTATGTATGGGATTAGCGCTTTACAAAGGTCCTGAGAGCCAGGCACAGTGACACATGCCTGTAATACCAGTTACTCAAGAGATTGAGGCAGGAGAATTCAAGTTTGATGCTAGCCAGGGTAATTTAGCAAGATCTTACCTCAAATTTTTAGAAAACCTGGGGTTAGACATAGAGCTCAGTGATAGTGATAGTGATAGTGTGCTTGCCTAGCATACATGAGATTCTGACTCCAATCACTAGGATGACCAAGAAACAAACCAAAACAAAAGCCCTGCAGAGAACTGGACAAGCCCCTTTAACTTCACCAAATGAGGACATAGCAGTACGATGCCATCTTGGAAGCAGAGAGCAGCCCTCACTGGATGTCAACTCTATCAACTTCCTCTGGGATTACCTAGTTTCCAGAACTGTAGGAAATACATTTCTATTATTTATTTCTAGATTATCCAACCTTAAATATTTTGTTATAGAACCATGAACATACCAAAATAAACACGAAGCAAGAGTTTCCATCACTTTTCATAATGAGATGGGCACTGGATATTTCTATAGAAATCCACTGTGAATATGTTATATTTTGATGTGTACATTAAATAGGGATCTCTACAGAAACGGAATCAATAGAGTGTGTGTGTGTGTGTTCTTGTTTTAACAGAGTAGCTGGAGGCTGGCGTGTCTGAAATCTGTGTAGTAGACTGGTAAGAGTAGAAATTTAAGTAGGGCAAATATCACAGTCTTTAAGTCTAGATTTTGCAGGGAAGCAGGTGGAAAATTTAAGCAGGCTTTCTATGTTGAAGTCTTGAGAATTTCATTAGGACTCCTTAGTCTACTAAATTCTGCAACTAACTGGACAAAGCTTGCACTATAAATCATGGCTTACTTTACTGAAAATCTACGGACTAGTATTGTTAATCACATCTAAAAATGAATTTACACAGTACCTAGGCTAGTGTTTTGACCAAACTAGGTATTACAGCCTAATCAAGTTGACACAGAAAATTAACTATCACAATGTACTTATCTACATTTAATCATTATTGTTCTAGCCTATTGAAGCGCTGAAGTAGGCTTTTTCAGAAATACCATACAATAATGCCTATGTCTGATAGCTTGCCATCTCTTTTCTTGGATAATATGAATATCAATTCCTGGTATTTTCAAAAATGGCATACCATTCACCTTTTTTTTATTTTAAAGAGAATAAAACAAAAGAGGACAGATCTAAGCAGATCAGAGCAGAACAGTGTAAGCAACACAGCACTTCACAACAAGACAACTGGATATAACAGTTGCTATCATAATGTCTCTTTCTTTGAAATAGTTGAGCTTAGGTTTACACACAATAATGTCAAACATAACAAAATAGAATAAAACCACTCAAGAGAATGAAGGCATTACAAGGCATTCTGAATCAAGTAACCGAAGATGAACAATGGTTACTATATTATCTCATTTTCCATAAAAAATTTTATACTATCATACATATTAAAATCCAGTAAGATACATCATGATAGAACCAATGGTAATAGAGAAACAAAAGCATGGTAGGACAATGGCTGCCATATTGTCTTTTCTTCAAAGTAACTATTCATACCATCGCATATATTAAGATCAAACAGTGCTCCCGGGTTTAGCTTAGTTGGCTAAGGCCCCACTCTGTAAACATGAGGTTGTGAATTCTATCCCAGAGGCAGCCAAAAACAAAACAAAACAAACAAACAAAACTATAAGATCAAACAAAACAGAATAAAACCATTCCAACCAATGAATGAAAACATAAGACTTCAAAGCAATATAATGGTGAGCCATGATTACCATAAAATCTTTTGTACTCTTACCATTTCTTACACTAGGGAGACTATATGGTATTTATACATGTGAGTTTGATTTATTTCACTTATGAGTATGAATTCAAGTTACATCCATTTATTTATAAATATCTCAATGTGGGGGCTGGGGATTTAGCTCAGCAGCATGAGTGCCTACCTTACAAGCAGGCAGTCCTGAGTTCAATCCCCGGTACCAGAAAAAAAAAAAAAGAAAAAAAATTTCAATGGGATCATTCTTTATAGCTGAGTAGTACTCCATTGTATAAAAGTACCACAATTTTTTTATCCATTCCTCAATTGATGGGCACTTAGGTTGTTTCCACCCATTCATCTTTGATGTTCTTTTTTTATTTTAAAGGAGGTAAAATTAAACACAACAAAACAGGACATAAGAAAGCAATGTAAGAGACATAAATTTCAAAGCAAGACAATCAGAGATCTTCACTATCTACCATATTGTCCCTTGTTTTCTTCCAAATAGTTGCCCATATCTTCGCATACAGAGAATTCATACAAAACAACATAGTATAAAACTGATCCAAACAGAATGAGGAAGGTGTTTTAGGTCTTCAAAACCAGACAATAGGGAAGTCACTAATGGCTGTCATAGTGTCTCTCGTTCTCTTCAAAATAGTTGTCCATACTTTCATGCATGTTGAAATTAAACAAAATGGAGAGGAATGGTTGCTTATTTTCCCCGGGCCCCACGTCCCAGCATGGTGCGGGTTTCAGGTGACTCTGGTGGCTCCCACCCTGGGCTGCTGCAGCCTGCCATGCTCACAGCGGTTCACCAGGAAGGGGAATTGATTTGTTTGTTTTTTGAGACAAAGTCTCACTTCGTAGCCCAGGCTGGCCTCAAACTCACAGCAATTCTCCTGCCTTAGCCTCCCAGGGTTGGGGCCACAGGTCTGTGCCACCACACCTGGCTGAAAGTTAATTTTTAGTAGTAGTAGTAGTACTAGTAAGCTATTACTTTTTAATGAATTGACCATTTCACTGCTGAAGTTTTGAAATGGCCAACAGACCATAGAAAGACATCTCTTTAGGCTCCTGCTTGAAACCAACATTGTCAGGAAGCTGCCGGCCTTGATTCAGGGCCAGTGATGTTCTTGTTAAGTAAAAGTAGTGGGCTATTCTTGAAAATTAGAACATAATAAACAATAACTCTAGAATCCCACCTCTACTAGTTTTTTTAATACATTGGAAAAAAAATTACTCTTCATTCTGTAACTCTAGTTTTTCTTTAATCTCTGTGTACTTTTCTTGACCTTTTCTTTATCATCCTGTGTAACCTGATTTTCCCCTTTTCTTTTTAGAGATGAAGAGAGAAATACTCATTTTGTTTGTATTTCAAGTATTAGGTCCTTCTCACTTTCTCATTTTATTTTTGTGGTTTCTAAGACTTTGTCTTGAACTTCAAGTTCTGTTCAGTATAACTAACTGAGTTGTTAATAATTTTTAGTAACTGTTGTTCTGAGAACTTTCCTTCTCAAAGTTCTCCAAAACTGTTACTGTAATCTACACAATGTTAGGGCTGGAGATTTAGCTCAGTGGCATTAAGTGCCTGCCTTGCAAGCACACAGTCGTGAGTTTGATACCCGGTACCCCTCCCCTCCAAAAAAACCTACACAATGTTAGTGATTAAAGCATAAGGCATGCAGGGCATTTTGTATGTAAGCCAGAATGAAAACTAGTGTTGTTAAATATTTATTTCCTTTTCATTCTTCAAACCTTTTATACTTAACTTCTTGGGGGATTATTATTACATTATATTAAATTCTTTTCTACTTTAAATTAATAGAAATAGTAATTTTCAACTGATGTGTTTATCTTGCTGTACAGAGAGTCCTAGACTTATGAATGCCTGATCTTTGCGTGTTCTTTTTCCAGAAGTGTGTAGAGAGTATGGAATTTCCTTCTTTTTACACTACAGACGAGGCGATGGCCCCTCTTTGTTAACTTATCTGGAAGCTGCAATCTCTACCCAGGTCCCAGAGTCTCAACTCAGTCTCCTTTTCCTTTCTGGTCCCCATTGCTTTGCTAGAGATGGGAGAAGTGAAAGAGAAAGCAAGAAAGGAAAGCAAAAGACTGCCCAGTTGGTGTCAGGGCATTCTACACTACATACTTTTCTACCACCTCCTCCCAATATTACAGTACCACTACGATTGAGTGGATTGGACTGCAAATTTCCAAGTTGAGATTTTATGAAGAGAAAAGTGAAAAAGGGAAAACTCCATGCTAACACAGTTTCTGGCTGTAATTCTCCTTCCTTTTACATAGAACTTTCTCCTAGGCTCTTTGTTTCATTAATTTCACATCTCAAAAGTGCTCTAAGGGATATAAGTAATGAATGTAAGTTTGAGTGTGTAAAATAGATGACCATATTGCTGAACCTTTGTTGGATCTTTGAGCAGAACTGTTTGTAGTCTGACTGTTTGAATATTTACTATGTACCCTTTAACTTTGTAACTTGAGCAACTACATCCAGGATGACAGCACGTAATTTATAAATTACTGATTTCTTAAAAAAAAAAATTCACATCTCATGATTCAGTCAGTGACTAAATAAGGACCCTGTCTGCCTCTACTCCTGGACCACCCCACACCCAACTCTAGTTCAATACTGTTTTCTTTTGTATTAAGGCCAGTGACTGGCTCCAAGAGAAGCCCACTTTCACTGTCAGGGAGGGAGCAGAGTGGTACCTCAAGGGAGTGGCAGTGAGGAAAGATGGTTCTGGCACTTCAAAATACAAGTCTGTCATTTAGCTGAATAAGCCTAAGTAATATGTGTGTATTACTGTCTCTCTTGATTAACCCATTTCATTGATAAATTAGTAAGTTCTTTCAATTTTTATCTTTTATCTTTTCAATGGAATTATATATTATATTCCTAAGTGAAGCGACTTAACAGGCAAAGTTCAAGAAGGACAGTTGTCCTGGAAATTTAAATTTGGGAGTTGATATCTAATATATGGATCAAATGAATCTGTAAGTGATAGTTTGGAACTTGAATGTCCCTAAAAGCCCCTGTGTTAAAGGTTTGGTCCTCAGCCCTGCTGAAAAGAGATGGTCCTTTCAGGAGGCAGGGCTTGTTAGGTCATGGGTGCACCCTTAAAGGAGTTACTGAATTGGATTCCTCTTCTTCCTCTCCTTTTGCTTCTCCAGGACCATGACATAAGCAGCTTTCCTCAGCACATGGTCCCTGCCCTAATGTATTGCCTCACCACAGGTTGAAGGTGATTAAAGATTGAAACTTCCAAAATTAAGCCAAAATAAGCCTTTTATCTTATATGTGTGTGTGTGTGCGCGTGTGTGTGTGTGTGTGTGTGCTGAAGATTAAATTCGAGGTCCCCAGTCTTGCTCATGCTAGGTAAGTGTTTTACCACTGAGCTACACTCTCATCTCATCCTCTCTTGAATTAATTATTTCAGATATTTAATTACAATGATAAAAAGCTAATAGAGCCAGCCTTAATCTTTACAGTAAAGCTTGTTTTTTTCCACGTCAGTATAAATATATTTCAAACAATATATGTAATCAGAAGCTGTCATAATCTTCTATCCACACATCCCCTGGGATACTGGAACCTTTCTTTCCATAGTTCAGACATACAGAAGTTGATTTTCTGAATTTTGTGTAATGCACAATTTTGGTTTTACTGCAAAGTGCAAAATTGCTCTACAAAGTGCAGTGTACTAAGCTGCAAGCAGTTCATTAAGGAGTTCGTGTTTCTTCACATCCTTCCTTAAACTTTGTATTATGGGTTTTTATATCTATTGGTCTGTGAGTAGGCTTCTCTCAGGGACCAGATTTCTGCTTTAACTGTTATCAAATATTGGCAAGGAAGTGGAGATATTGGCACTTTTTTACACTGCTAGTAGGAATGTAAAATGATGCAGGTACCATAAAACAAGTCTGGAAGTTTTTCATAAAGTTAAACTTAGAATTACCATTTTAATTCAGCAACTCTATTCCTTGGTATCTATATCCAAAAAAAATCATTCTTGAATGTCTGTATTTTTTTAATAGCCAAAATTAGAAACAACTTAAATGTCTATCAAATAAGTGGCTAAGCAAATTGTGGTAAAGCCATTCAGCAATAAAAAGGAATTCATTACTGATGCCTGATAACCTTAAAAACAATGAAAGACATGTTATTTGACTCCACTTATATGAAATATCCGGAGTAGGCAAATATTATTACAAGCCATGTGTAGTTTTAATTTTTCAAGTAATCACATTTAAAAACTAAAATAGAAACACATGAAAATAATTTTAACATTATATATTAATATATTTTAATTAATACAATAGTTCCAAAATATTATAATTTTAATGTAAAACTAATAGGACATTTATTAATACTTAGTCTATTTATTTATTTTTAGTTAGTCATTAACAATTCTTTTAGTAAATGAGCTGCCAAAGTGAACACCATTAGCAGTTTTTATTCTTAAAGAGTGCATCCAGTACTCACATTCAACTTCTAGTACACATACTTCAGTGCTAGTGAAATTATTTCTTGTTCACTCTTATATTCCCAGGTGCCTGATTTGTAAGAATGCCTAATATGTGCCTGGTTAATGAATGAATGACTAGGCAAACAATGAAGAAAAAAGCTAATGTTGACTGATTACTATGTGAAAGACTGACTGTGGTAAGTAAGATAAATGTTCATTTCTTTTGTGATCAGCAAACGGTTAGTTAGTATTCATGAGCTAGTTAAATTATTAAGTAGCCTTGGGAAAGTTTCTGAGCTTTTTTTTTTTTTTTTTTTTTTTGTCTTTTTGAGACAGGGTCTCCCTATGCAGTTCAAGCTGGCCTTGAGCTCACTTTGTAGCCCAGGCTGGTCTGGAACTCACAACGATCTTCCTGCCTCAGCCTCTAGAGTGCTGGGATTACAGGTGTGAGCCACCATGCCCGACCTGAGTTTCTTATACTGTTAATTTGATAATTTATGAAAGGAAGAGGGAATGGGCAAAGTAACTCTTAAGACTTGTTCTAAAATAATATGGCTAATAAATCAATATAGAACATTTAGAGTCATCAGAACAATGGATGAAAGATAACATGTTTTAGGAGGTAATGTTGTACAGCAAAAAGATCGAAGTTTGGAATTAGACATACCTAGGTTAGAATTCCCAACTAGATACAGGATCCTAAGCAATTCAGCCAAATTAAAATGGAGATGCTAATCTTTATCTTGTGAGGTGTAAAAACAACAGCTATGAAGTTTCCTGACATACTACAAAAATAGAAGGTAGACTTTATTATTGGTTTGGGAAAGTACTTCACTTTACTTTTCTTCTTAAGATTTAACAAATATTTTACATATGGACAACCATGTGCCAGAAATTATTTTAAATTATTCAGCTTCAAAGCACCCTTCTGGAGGAGGTACCTTTTTATTTTAGACCTGGGAAACTGAGGCACAGTGGTTAAACAACTTGTGCAAGGTCATATGAATAGTAAGCAATATTTCTGATATTCTATACTTAGGTACTGAGTTATAGATTCAGGACCTTTAATCACAGTGCTTTTCTCAAATCAACTGTTGCTGATTTCATTAGAGAAAGCCAGCATTGGCTGTTCTAAAAAATATATTGGTACAATGTTGTGGTTTGTGTCTAGATGTTACCCCAAAGCCTCATGTGGTCCTAGGCAGGACTTTTTCAGAGTGGCCTGGATCTAGTGTGTGTGATGCTGAGATTAAGAGTATGTGATTACTAAATCAGTTAGGTTTGGCACCACCCTATCCTGGTGGTTCCTTTCTTGCTTTGTTGCCTTCTTTGCACAATGGACTGTTTCTTCTCTGTGACACCTGTCTACCACCTACACTGCTTTGAAGCCAGCTGATTATGGACTGAAAATTCTACAAACTATGAGCTAAATCAACCTTTCTTCCCTTAACTTGTGGTGGTATTTTGTCTCAGCAATGAGAAAAGTAACTAAGATAAGTGACTGAATGTCTTTGCTTTTAGAGAAACTCTAACCTTTGCACTTTCCACTCTGCAATAAGAGATTAGTGACTGAGTCAAATATGTTTTATTTCCTCAAATGGCCGTACCTTTGTAGACACTAACAATTTTTTTACACATAGGTATGGTTGGCCACCTGAGGTTTTTCCAGCTTGCAGCTCAGATTTGCAATATGTCAATAGGAGATTTACCCTAGAAGATTAAGCATACTGACCTTAGGCAGTGTTCTCGAAAAGCACCACTCAAAGAACAAAAAATAGGTGAGTCACAGAATGTGGCTTACACTTTGGACACATTAATCTTAGAATAAAAAGACAAACTAGTGAGACTAACATCTGGGCATCTGTCATAGCTCTGCTCCATCTCATATACAAAGGGAATAAACCTCTAGAAAGAAATAAAAGGAAGAAACAGCCAGGAAAAAGCAAAAAATGATTCCTAGTTTTGGGGATTCTATTCAGTTACCACTGTTGCAAATTCAATTCAAACCATGACAATGCCACCCACAAAGGATTGGCAAAACTGTGAATATCTAATCAGAGGAGGAAGGAAATTGACAACAGGGTGTTTTTTATTCTTTCCACAGTGATTGCAAAAGTGGTAACAGATATATCTGTTATAGAAGAAATATTGTAAATACTGTGTTTCTTCCTCCCAAGACCTGAGAGCTAAGTGACACCAGGACAGTATCAATGATCCAAGGTCTAGAAGAGACAGCTAAAAAGAGAAAGTCTATTGGAGTACACAGTACGTTAGAACAGCCAGAAGCCTAGCCTGTAGAATGTCTGAGGGTCAGATTATTCACCGTTGAATGAAACTCACTTAGTTCATAGATGTCTGAAACACCCAAAATAGATAGAATTTCCCCTTTTAGAGATAGGGAACCTGTGTGTATTAGCCCAGATTAGCAATTGATGGGTCAGCGGAAACAAAAACTTGACTCCTTCTTGTTTGTTTTCACTAAGTCTTTAAAAACAGTTGTAAAGCACACTGAGTCTGAATATCATGAACGGGCGCAAGGCAACGCAGAGATAATAAAATAACCACAGAGAATAACTGCACCAAGTAGAGTTTAGGTCACTGGTGGAAAGTTGCCTGAAACTATAGACATGCTATGACAGTTAAATATCTCTGATGCATTCTAGATATCTGTGATGAGCTCTCCACTGTGACTACAAAGAGAATTACATTCCTTCAGTGTTGTGAAACACTTTGAATGTACAATAGCTACTTTTAAATTGTCATGGAACTGGTAAAGATAAAGCACAATGAAAGCAACTGTCATCTCATTGAATTCAAGATCTGGAAAATACTGCCACACGTGGCTTTATGTACCTGTTTAGTGATGTGCACTTTAAATCAAGATGCCCATTGGAACTGAACAAATTAATGACTAAATAAATACAAATATTGTAACCTTTATCCTGGTGTACTTTTATAATCAAGAGCTGGGCTTAGAGATGTTTGTTTTCAAGATGGGATCTTGCCATGTTCCATTCTCAAGCCTCTCAAGCCTGTAGGTCCAACAACTGGGACTACAACTTTTAGTCACTGTGGTCAGCACGGCCTCAAGTTCTTATTTTTTGGGGTATGTATTATGCTTTACATCTAGATGTCCTGTCAAAGTTTCATGTGATCACAGGTAGGATTTTTGGGAGCTGACTGGATCATGGGGGCATTGCAGTCAATAATGGTTTATTCCACTAGTCAATTTATAGCTAAGTGTAACCTGGGGAGGCAAAGCCTAGTGGGCGGAGGTTCGTCACTAGTGGCATGACCTGGAAGGGTATATATACCTCCCTCCTTCCTCCCTTCATCTCTGTTTCCAGCTTGTCACGCCTTAAGCAGATTTTCCTCAGCCAGTTCTCTCCTCCATGCTGTCCTGCCTTGGAGCCAGTGGACTATGAACTGAGACCTCTACTGTGAGTCAAAATAAACCGTTCCTCCTTTAAGTTATGGGTATCAGGTATTGTGTGCTTGCAATGAGGAAAATAAGCAAGACAGTGGGATATAATTAAATCGGTTAACAAATGTTTTGCTTGACGCTGGCCACTTCATAACTCAGCTAACAGAGTTTTATCTTGTAGGTCCACACTTCTGTTTTGCCTAACAGAGGAGACGTGTCATCCCTGAAGGTAAACCACTGTGTTAACTTTGCGAAATGTCTATATGGCGCTGCTGTGTGCTCTGAGGGCAAATTTTGTTTCCTGGGCTCAGAATTTAAGTATGCCACAAAGTAGGCAGTTCAATAAGCTTTCGTATTTTCCAACTGGAGGCAGCACTAAATGCTTTTGTTCTACTATCGGGGCCAGGCACTGAAACAAACTCCTATTCTCTAAAGAAAAATCACTGATCCAGCCTGGCCCATCCTTAAAATTTCTACCTAGTGTCTGCTATTCACCGTGGCAGAAGCTTAACGCATTTTTACTTCTCTCAAACCCTCCTCCCTCAATGATTTGTAGATCTTTAGCACTTGTTAAGTCTTGGCAGCTACGGCGGATTAAGGGATAACTCTTAAGATTCTTGTATTCTTTTTAAAATTGAGTTATTTGTTCATAAAGTGCCTAGAGCGCACTTACCCTGGAGGGTACAAGCACAGTGAATCTGCATACGCACACAGCCCTCTACCACCCAGATCGAGGACGAGAACGTTTCCACATTCAGCCGAGATTCCTCGCGGTCCTGCCCCTCTTCCTCACAGGTAACCATTATTCTAACTTCTCTCACCATTCCTAAGTTTTGGAGGAAGTGGGAAGTGGAACGATTTGGCTCCCACTGCCGTGGGGCGGGATGACACTCTGGATCTGGTCTCCCAGCGAGATTCCTGGGTCTACGGAGCGATAGGTCCGCCCTCATAGACCGAGACCAAGCCTGGTAGTTCTCTGAGGGCGCCTCGGGGTCTCCCCAAAAGGCGCGCCGGGCTTTACGTAGGCAGTGCGCGAGACGACACAATGGCCGCCCCGCCGGCGCCCGCGCCAGCCTGGCCGCACGCCCCGCGTCTCTCCCGTGGGCGCCCCGCTAGAGCCCCGGGCAGTCGGGCGTGGCGCTGGGCGCGACCCGGGGCACAAAAGCAGCCAGAGGTGGCGCTGCGTGGCCTAGGATGTGGGGCGCGCGCGCATTGGCTGAGCTTTCCCCCGCCGGCCGCCACGGCGCCCACCTCCCGGCCCGCTCTCCGCGCCCCCATTGGCTGTTCGCGTCTCACTGGCGCTCGCTCCCGCCCCACCTCTCCTTCCTCCCTCCCCAATGGAAACTGGCTGGCGGCGGGGGGGCGGGGTGGAAGGCTGGAGCTGGGACGAGGGTGAGTGGTCCTCCCGGTGAGGGTGCGCCAGACAGCCAATCGGGGGCGAATTTGGAAAGGGGGCGCCTCGCCAGCCAGTTACGTGCCGAGGAGCGGTCGGAGTTGATGACGATAAGCGCAGGCCACAGCCAATGGGCGAGCGGCTATCCGTCCGCTCTACAGCAGCCGGTCGGGGGCGTTGGAAACGCGAGTGAGGATATCCCGAAGGCGGCGGCGCGCAGCCTTCGCTGAGGTTCCAGGGAACTGTGAGGCCCGAACCTTTGTGTCTAGGTGAGCGGCAGGGCCGCCGCTCCAGAGCTGGGCTGCGGACTCTTCTGTGTCCCGCCGGGACCGCGGCGGCGGGAACCGGGGGCAGGGCCGAGGTGGGGCCGCCGCCCCGCCCCCGCCCTCTTCCTCTGCCTCGCCCGCCCGCCCGGAGCGGAGGTGCCCTCCCCGGCCCGGATGATCCCTGCCGCTGCCCTCCCGGAGCTGGGACCGCCTGGGCGACGTGGTGAGGGGCCTGACCCGGGGTCTCGGAGTCAGGGCCGCCGCCCGAGGTGGGAGGCCGCGTAGAGGTGGCGAAGGTGGGCTGGGTGGTTAACGGGGAGCGGGCTCGCGTGCGGGAGGGAGGGTGGCGGCAAACGGAGGCCTGTGTGGGGCGGATTCAGGTTGCTGGAGAGGAAGAAAGTGATGGGGAAAGGTGATGCTCAGAAGAGTGTGTCCAGGAAGAAGGCGCGGTGCCGGGGAGTGTGTTTTCTCGGAAGTAGGCATCTGTAGCGGTTGGGGGGGAGTCTGTTGGAAGCCGAGGGAGAGCAGGCGTGGGATTTGAAGGTTAAGGGCTCTGGACCAATGGGAACATGTGGATCTGGAGTGCAAGGCGCGCCTTCTGAAAGCGGAAGGTGATTGAGGGCAGAGGTTTTAGCTGTGGGGTGAGGTGGAGGTTCACTCTCACTTAGAGGCGACATTTGGCCACTTAGAAAGTACACACCTGGTGAGGGAGATAGATTTATGTGTGACAGGTGAAGGCTATGAATCTTTTATGAATAGTTGAGCAAGAACAGAGTTGAAGGGAGCCCCAGATAGGAGCTAGATTCATAGGTTCATTCACTCTAATGATGGGCCCATCCCTCTGATTTGTGAATTCTCACTAAGATTGATTTCCTGCCGCCTCATCCTTCTTTCCATCCACGTGACAGTGCGTTTGTTTGGCCTCAGCAGCACACAGACTTAGCCTCTCAGAAAAGAAACTGGCATAGTTTGATTTTGATTGCATGGCACTGAGCAGTAGCTTACTTTACATTAAAACAGTGAAATATGTTTAAAGGCAGCATCAGAAGATAGTCTTGGAAAATATGCCCTACAGAGAAGTTCTCAATGATCTTACTGAGTATATATAATTCGGCATAAAAATAATGCAATAGTTCTTATGGTGGAATAATTGATGTACAATTACAGTTGTTATTCTACACGATCAACTTTTTTGATGCATTAGAATTTGATAATAATGTTTTACATTGTCTGAGAAGTTTCTCAGCCTTGAGAAGTTTTGTTAACTGAATGGTATCAAAGAACTTTTCACTCAGGAAGGAAAGAGTGGTATTTGTGTACTGATGCTACTGCCTTTCTGTTCGAAGTTTTTGGACTGTTCGTTTTTGGGGTGTGGGCAGAGGTTGGGGGGGAGAGAAGAGGTGGTAGCAAAGGTCGCCCATTACTATTGTACCACCTGCAGATTTAAATGATATGGTTAATTTATGTTGGAGAAAAGGATTGTGAATGTTATGTTCTCCAGGAAAAAATAAAACCAAAAAGAGAGTAGTTGTTATATATACGATGTTTCCTTGTTCACTAGATGAACAAAACACTTAAATAATGGATCATTCTTTGGGATGTAGAAATAATTTCTTGATTTTTCTGTGATCACATGTTACTTTTAGTACAAAGGAAAACCTAAGTACTGAGGCCTCTTGGAGCAGATCCAGCTGGTGTGGAGATAATTAGGGAAGATTTCCTGAAAAAGGTGAGTTTTGAGCTATTATTAGAAGTAAGAGTTGGAGTATAGTTGGAAGATAAGAATGGCAGTCCAGTAGTTGGACATGTTATAAACAACTATGGATAAGACTCACAAATGAAAAATGGTTTTTAAAGAGAAGTGAAGATTTGAGTGAACATTTAGGGTTGTGGGAATCAACTAAACATTTTGTTGCACCTTAGTTGGTAAATGATAAATCTTTGTGGTAGTTAGCAGAGAAGAATTAGATCAATTGATGGGTTGAAAGTAGGTAGAAAATGCCCAAAATATTTTTGATAAGACAGTGTAGTGAAAATAAGATGGGCTATCAAGAAGTACATCTGATAGCCTTAACATAGTACTCAGAAATATTTTTGAGTCTTACACTAGATTATATTGCTAGTTACAGCAAAATTTATTGAGTGTTATCTTGTTGCAGACACTGTTTTGAACTTATCAAATAGCATATCTTTTGATTGTACTTTATAGGTGAAGGCCATGAGATTCAGAGACATTTAACTGACCCAAACTTATATAGCTAGTAAGTGGTAGGTCAGGAATGATAAAGTCAGCCAATAAACCTTAATGGAGCATGTGCTGGGCACTACACTATATGCTAAGTGCTGGAGACTCATAATTGACAAAATCCAAAGGTCAGGCCTGAGCAAGAGATTGTTAAAGGACAGCCAGTGAAGAGGGAAAGATTACTTAGGGAGATGTCTGTAAATACCAAGAAATAAGTTGTTTCAATAAACCTATAACCAAAGAATTTTTAAGGAAGAAGGAAAAGTTTAGTAACTACAAACTTAACTGACTAGAAAGACCACTGATTGAGAAGAAACATATTGAGTTAAGGACAAAAGAAATGTGGATGTAGTCTCTGGAAGTCTGGATGAAAGATACTGAGGTACGAGTTAGTAATCATGTTTAGTGACAGGTACTTTCTACATATTTATTCCATATAATTACAATTATGATCAAATTCATAATTCATAGGAAAGATGATAGTAGGGCCCCTCTAATGTTTTAACCATTGGCTAGATAGATTCTGAGTGATTTTTAAAATACTTTTTAGTAACAGATTTCTAAAAGGAGCATTGTTTTTAGAATTAGAGGGTAAAAATCATTCAACAGAAATGAGCTCTTAGGGGCTATGTGATTCTGAACTTGGAGAGAAAGGATGGTCTCATTTTAGTATCTACTCCAAATGAGCCACTTTATCAGGCCTGCTTTCATCTTGGAAATGTCTGGATTGTTAATTGGTAGGAACTGAAACTGTACACACTGAACAATGGTATTTGCTTAATCTAGGGTATCAGGTTACTAGAGCATCCTCAATTGAAGGGGTAGGTCTTAACTCACCTAAACATTTGTTTTCTAAGAGTTTAACCAATGAATTTAAGGTAAAAAGGAAACAAACCATTCGTAGGATTGAGTTAATTTTAAAGTTTTTTGCTGGCCTTTTTATAGCCTTCTCTTCATATACATTGGTATTATGGTTCCTGTCTTCAGGAAGTTTGTAATGGGCTTAGAATTTCAAAAGTTCAGTAAAACAGTATGAAAGTGCTGAATTTTGAACTGATCGACTTAAACGTTTAGAAATTCATCACTGTTTTCTGTTCCCAAATTGGCAGAACAGAGACAAATATTAAGAAAATAAGTTTTTCAACCAGGCCTAGTAGCACATGCCTGTTGTCCCAATTTTTCAGAAGGCTAGGGCAAGAGGCTCTAAAGTTTGAGAGCAGCCAGGACAATTTGGCAAGACAATAAATCAAAATAAAATGTAAAAAAAAGAGGTCTGGAGATGTAGCTCAGTGCTCCTTGGGTACAGTCCCTAGTACAGAGTGAAATAAAAGAAAATAAGCTTTTCTTTACTTTTTTTTTTTTTTTTTTTTGTATCAGGAATCAAACTCAGCACCTTGTGCTTGCCAGGCAGGTGCTTGTGGCGCTGAGCCATATCCCTGGCTTTTCTTAGCAACTAATTATTCCCAAGTAGACTACTAAGGATTAGATCAGTACAGAATGATTGTAGTCTCCTAAATATAGAGGGAGGAGTCTTACAAATGAGTCTGTTTGTTTATTTTTCAGCGTTAGGGATTGAACCCAGGGCCTTTCCCACTGAACCACACTCCCACTCTTTTTTTTCATTTTTTGTTTCAAGGCAGGGTCTGAGTATATAGTTAAAAGTTGTGCAGGGTGGTCTTGAATTTAGGATCCTCTTCCCTCAACCTCTTAGAGGGCTGGAATTATAAGCATTACCACCACACAAGTCTTACGGCTTTTGTTTTAATTTCATTTGCCCATAGGAGTTATGGGAGAAAACTTAATGAAATTTCTGTTTTATGTAGGCATTATATTCCTTAAATAATGACATTTAATTTTTATATAATTCTCTTGTATGTATCTCATTTTACAGATGAGGAGAATGAAGTTTAGACAAGTTACTAATTTTCTGAGGGTTGGAGAACCAAGTTGGCAGAAGTAGCATTCAAACCTTGTTTTGTCTAATTCTAAAACTCTTAATCAAGTAACAAGGATTTGTTAATTCCTACACTTGAAAAAAAATACCACATAATCTGAGGTATTTAGTAACTGTTACATTAGAAGTGGGACTTTAAGTGTTGTGCCTTGTGACACTGCCTCTAAATAAGTGATACTTTAAGATGTTTAATATGTAATAGGATGTGTTATATAACATTTTCTTGCTTTAGAGATGTACAAGGTCTGATTAAAATATCAACAGATGAAAAAAACTTTAAATTTTGTTTGAGTAAAAGACATTACTATACAAGTATTCCTCTTTACTCCAGACACAATATATTCTCTGAAGCAGTTCTGGAAGTCTTCTTTCATGAGTGTCTTAGCTGCATTGTCATGGATGCTTTGATGTTCTGAGTTGATTGAAAATACTATTCAAGGTCATTTTGACTTTAGAAAGAGCTAGAAACTGCACAGTGCCTGTTCTGGTGATTAAGATGGTTGAGGATACTCTAATTTTTTTTTTTTTTGAGTTGCTTTTTCATTGGATGATACCTGATACCAGCATTCACATTTTTGATCCCATCCTTTAAAGATGCTCACAAACTTCTAGAACTGCTTCAGTAGGTGGCAAGAATGATGGAATTAGTTTGTTCTAAGAAAGGGAGACTATCTTAATGGTGATTAATGAATGACAATGTGTCTTTTAGCTGTAATAATTTTATTAAACATTCACTATTGGAGTATACCTTGTATATTTTCACATATTAGTATTTTTTGAAATGGAGTTGTATTTTACAGTGTAAATTTCAAAATGTTTTTTAAATAGATACTGTCTTAAAGTCATGTGTCTCATAACTGAGGAAGTATAGTAGATTCATACAGCTTTCATATGTAACCATCTTGTGTTCACTTTCTTCCTAGTCTCTCTCCCTTATCCTATTACTTTTTAAAAATATATGATATAGAATTGAGGCATATATTAAAAGTACATGTTCTTTAATATTACAGTATAGAAAAGTATCTTAATACAGAAAATTCACATTGAGTGTGAATCAGCAGATTTGACTTTTAAATTTGGTTTTGTTAACCACTTGGTATGATTTAGGCAAGTTGCTTCCTGGTCTCTGGGCTTGAATTTCCTTATTTGCTAAATGGAGAGAGGAGGAGAATGTTTAAGCCAGTGGAACATGCACAAACTTTGCCCTTTTCTTTTCTTTCTTTATTTTTGGGGAGAGGGACTTTTTGAGACAAAGTCTTACTTTGTAGTGGCAGGCTGGCCTTGACCTCATGGTGATCTTTCTGCCTCAGCCTTCCAAGTGCTGTGATTACAGGCATGTGCCATCATGCCCAGCTGTGTCTTCTTTTTAATTAAAAACGTTGGTGTTTTGGATACTAGATACAATACCTTAATATTTTGTTCTTTATCTTTTGTCTTCCTTCCCTGCCATTTTTGGGTATGGTGGGATTCTTAGTTTATTAGAGATGATAATTATTTTTGATATCGTTTAGTTACTGAGACAGGAAATCTTAGAACCCATCAAATTGTTAGTGATTGAATTCATATTTTGTCTCACTTAACAAAATATCATAAGTAATGTACAAAGAGCTGATGAGAGATCCGGTGGATGTAGTTCAGTGAATGCTCTAGGGATGCTAGCTAGAATATTCCTTGTGGGTGTGTACAGTCAACTTCCAGGTGTAAGTCACTTGAAGGCTTCAAATTGTAACTTTTTTGTGTGCTCACACGTGTTTAACTTGTGTTAAACCTTTGATAAAAAGTTTAAGATTTTGAAATATCTAAGAATGTGATATTAAGACTTGCTCTTCTAAACAATCCTAAAGTCATTCATTCATTCATTTTGCAGTATTAGAGATTGGACCAAACACACACACACATGCATGCACACGCACACACATATGCATACACAGTAAGCATGGCAGACATCTGAACTACTTTCATGATTTATTTGCATATACATATATTCATAATTTGGGTCCATTTGTATCTGTGAAAGTTTACAACTTAAATGTTAGTAAATTGAGAGCTTACTGTTATGTACTTTAGGAATGTAGTATTAAGTCTTGCCCTTCTAACCAACCTGGTATTCATTCATTCATTCATTTTGCAGTACCGGAGACTGAGTACAAGGCCTTGTACATGCTAAGCAGGTGTTAGGCCATAGATCTTTACCCCAAATGCCCAAATACCTATTTTATATTTCTTGAAATTGTCAGAAATGTTGGCATGGTACTTAATGGGAAATCCTGTGGGTTAAGTAATTCATAACTGTTACATCTTGTTAGTAGGTATTCTGACTGAGAATAGCCTTCAGGTATATTTCATAATGCAGAAATGCTAAATGTTCTGGAACCTCTTTGAGAATCTCTTCAAAGTTTTGTTTTCCTTTCTGTAGGGAAAACATACACACACTTAATTTTTCATAAAATTTTAGGTGTTTATTAAGACTCAGAACCTACGCAGATCCTAAGAATCTGTAGATCCTGGTTTAATAATAATTCATTCTTTAGTATGTAAGCAGAAAGCATACTGCCAAAATTAAATTATATTTTATGTATTGTGTTCAGGTTTTGTAGAAATTTTTAATAAAAGTGATCAAATTATGAAGTTGTATAAATGCTTGGTTTTAAAAAATTAAACCAATTGTTAATTGGATGCTTGGGGGTAGATAACTTATATTCAGTTTAATTTGTAGGAATGATTTTACAAAAGATTTTGTAATAAGTGTATGGCACTTTATATCATGGCTGCTACCCATCCTGAATTAACAGTAAGTGGAATACATGAGAATAAATAAGTGCATAAATACATTTTCTTTTTCCCCTAAAGGAAGAAAGGTTTTTGACCTTTCTTGCCCTTAAATAGTTTTGAATTTTAGAAGAAAAGATTTGTTATTTTTTCACATCTGTATTGAAATAACTTTTAGAAGCAATGGTGCTCTGAGGTCATAAGCAGTCGTCATTTACTTACTTTGAAGAATGGTCTTAAATAAGTTTCTTAAAATGTGTATTTTGAAAACCTGTAGATTACACTTAAAACTATGATCATGATGGTAGGTATTAGCTTAAGTAGAATCCTTATGAGATAGGAACCAGGTGAATTTGCTGGTAATGGGACATTTGACTCAGTAGAGCAGTGTGTAAGACTTTGAAGATGGTAAATATTAGGTGAATTGCTTTAAAGTGATAACCTTTGTGAGCTACTGGAGTTAATAATTCCCTTGGTGGGGCTGAGGGTTTAGCTTAGTGGCCCAAGCACCTGCCTGGCAAGTGTGAGGTCATGAGTTCAATCCCAGAAAACAAAAAACAAAAACAAAAAAATTCCCCTATTATCTCATAATGTAGGTTTAGGAAACAACTTACTCTTGCATAGTACAAATACACACTTAGAGAGCCAGAAGATTTAACAATCAGTGATAGAGCACCTCTTCCCTGTGTTTAATAATTGACTGGAGAGTTTAATTGATTTGCCCAAGATTACTTGGTTATGGCAACTCTTAACAGTGAATTTATTACTCAACCTGATATTTGTTAAATATTTTCAGCTTATGTATTTTGGTTGTCTTTACATTCTTAAACTCAGTAGCAAAAAAAGAAAGTGTCTTAACTACCAGGGTTTTTAGCACCGTGACTTTGATAAATAGACTAAGAATTCCTTGAATTTTTATACTCTAGTGTTTTCACTTTGCCATACCTATTTTTATCCCATTTTTAGTATAATAACCCACAGCCACAAGGCTTATTCTAGACCTCTTAGCATCTTAATTCACTACCACAGCTGAAAACCTACTGAAAATTGAGAAAATCATTAGATAGCTTTCCTCATTTTTATGCCTTTCTGAGCTGATTTCTGCCTGAGCAATTAGTTGCATAGTGTATATAAGAACCTGGCAAAATTTTAAGGATAAACTAGGAAAGAAACTTTGAGAAGAAGTTGTGATTTAGGATTTGGCCCTTTTAAGATATTCCTGGAAGCTGTTCTTTCTCACCCAAAACTAGAGACTGCAGTGGTCATTGACATTCAAAGAAATTTTTACTATTTAGGAAGCTGATCCAATGTTGAGTTCCTCTACTACATTTAGTTGCTATGGCCAAGTGGTCAGGAAAGTCTGGTCCCTGTATTAGTGACTTCACTCAGGCTTTTTAAATCCCAGAACTTTAGCTGGATCTTTAGTATAGCTGTTTTGGGGGGATTTTGTCAGGTGTATAGATGGTTCCTAATTTAAGCACAGAAATCTATATCTTAAACTATAGATTAATTTTAAAGTAGTGATGCAGTTGTATAGTATATTTTTTGCAGGGTTAATAAAATAAACTAAATTGGTGATAATGAAGCCAAACTAGTGGGACTTTTAATTAAAAACAAGAATAATGGTAGTAACTGAAACTCATGACTAGCTGAAAATTACAGTTTAACTGATTATGAGTGTATCTCTTCAGAGTTTCAGAATTACAGCTTTTGAGTGTATGTATGTGGTAGAAACTTTGCAGCATTGCTCTTTGCAGTAACCTGACTATTTGAGTACAAGTTAAAGTGTTTGGTCTATTCTAGTAACATACTTTTCTATTTCTTGGTAAGTAGCTTAATGGATTATTCAAATAGTCTTAAGGTAAATCAAAGGAGTGTCACACTTTCTTTTCATTTGCTATCAGGTGATTTGGCCTATTTTTTTTTGAGTTGTGACCTCAGTAGCTTGATAGGATGGGTGATCATGAGCTCTTTATGAACATTGTTTCCTCAGCTGTACTGGAATATTCATGAAAAGTGAGTTCAGTGGGTTTCTTTTAGTTTCTGGGATGCTAATATAGTTTCCCAGTCTGGTTGGGTACAGTTTCTCCACCTTAATGCTACCTTGGATGATTGAAGCCTGTTTCTAGGTTCACCCTTGAAGACAAGGCTGAAAGTATAAGAAAGTGACACACTCAAGTAGGACTTAGAGTGTATAGGAACTTCAGAATACTTTTCTGCTTTTAAGGATTACAAGTCTTAACTGTTTCTGCAATCAGCAAAATACGCAATTCTCCCACCTTCCTTAAAAGATATTTTAATATTTATGAATAAGATTTGATAGATTTTAATTAGTCTGTACAAGATATATAATTAATTTGCTTAAGTCAGTTCTGGGGTAAACATTAAGTAGTCTGCATATAGTTTTCAGGGTAAACATCGTATACTTTCTTGTGACATCATTTTTACTGGGAAATTTGAAATGTTTTTATATTAGCCTTATTAATATAATTGAGTTATTTAATGGACAGTGGACTATTACTAAATTGTTAAGCAAAACAATATTTGGATTTTCTGTGCTGTATTCGCAGAATCTGAACAGTTCTGTCTTTGGTAAAATAGTAGAATGCCTTCGTGCATTGAGCAGTGTCTTACTCTGAGTGTAAAGATATTGGGATAAAGGTTTCTTATTGTAGAAACATTTTTATTAAAATAGGAAATGAATATAGTATAATAGTTTATTTAAAAAAAGAATGCCTGATTTATGGGAAATACTTTTTGTAAAAAAATTATCTTCCTCCTGGAATGGGATTTAATTTACATTTTTCCAAGTAGTGACCCACATCTAAGTAATTTAGCTCATTGCTATAACTGTCTATTTTAGACAGCTCTTCCTGTTTATTATTCTGTATTACCAGCCTATGTATAGCAAAAGCACAGCCCTTTTTTTGTGAGTTTTATAGTAATTACCTTACTGATGCAGACTTTAAGCTCAGAAAAAGACAAAATGGATATTAGTAAAGAAGTTTAAAGTTTTCTGTTCAGCAAAAAATTTAGATATTTCATGTCTAATGGAGTAGAACTTCACTTATTGTGAACTTCACTTGTCTAAAATTTTCCAGAATAATAAGATCCTAAAAGTATTTTAGTTCTTGTGAAACTTAACCATGCTTTATAGAATAACCATCAATGTATAAAATAGTTGCATAGTGGCCTAAGAACTACCAACAACTACCTTAGACATTGGAAAAAATAGGACACAGAGTTAAATATTGCTATACCAGAGTCTGTCTGTGTAGGCAAACAGAGTGGTCATTATATCTACTTCAATGGGTGCTTACAATGGAGTTGGACACTAGCATCTTTTATTGGAAAAAGAAATGTTAACTAAGATGCTAGAACTATTGTTTGTGGAAAAATGCCTCATAAGCCTTAATTTTTAAAAAAGAAACCCACAATTCTTAACAGCTTGTCTTGTCATAGACTGTATGCTTTAACTTTATAGTTTTTAAAAATTTGTTGCTTATAGGTTCTAGAGAAAATTTTCTTTTAAGTTGAATTTTTATTTTATTTATTATTTATTTATTTTTGAGACAGGGTTTCACTGTGCAGTTGAGGCTGGCCTTCAACTCACTTTGTAGGCCCAGCTAGCCTTGGACTCAAAGTAATTCTCCTGCCTTGGCCTCTTGAGTGCTGGGATTACTTACAGGCATGTGCCACCATGCCTGGCACTAAGTTGAATCTTAAAACAAAGATTCCATCTAAAATGTGTGTGTTCCAAAACATTACCTACATGATAAATATATACAATTTTATTTGTCATTTAAAAAACAGTCTATAGTTACCAAAGTATAGTAGAAAAGACATTAACTAGACCATTGGTTCCCAAAATTCCTCTAAATGGCAGTTTATCAGAACATCCTGAGATTCCTTGAGGAATAGAGAAGAATCCCTATGAGATCCTCTGTCTTCACAGAGCTCTATCTAGGGGCTCTAAGTAGGTCCCCTTGAGGCAGACTGCTCTTTTGGCCTTGAGTCCAGGATCTTTATGGTTTGGGGGTAACAGGGTTAGTTTTGCATTGTCGGAGAACATATAATGTACCAGAGATTAGTTTTCACTGTGAGAAAGTACTTTAGGTTTACAGTGGCATCTGTTGCAGTTTTAAAAATTTTTTACATGCCTGGTATGGTGGCACACACCTGTAATCTCAGCACTTGGGAGGCTGAGGCAGGAGGATTGCTATGAGTTCAAGGCCAGTCTGAACTACATAGTGAGACCCTGTCTCAACAAAAACAAAATAAAAAAAAAAAAATTTCCCCTTGGTGTTAGGGGTTGAACCCAGGGCCTCCAGCATAGCACACCAGGGTTCCACCATTGAGCTAAATCCCCAGACCCTGGGCTGCACTTTTAGTGGTAACTGGCACCAGTGGTGGTATTACAGGGAATGTGAATACTGACTGGTATTCAGAATTCAGCAGTATTAAAGTTCTGTCTTTTTCTTTTGCATGCATACTGAACTGCAAAAGACTATTGGCTAAATTGATCAGGGCAGTCTCAAAGCTGCAGCCGAATAGCTTGTGGACATGGTTCTAACATTGAAAAACCATTAAGATGCTCACTCATCCTGAGCTTATGTCTCCTTGAATCTGGGCTATCTTCAAACCGCTTATAGTCAGTGGAACATGACAGAAGTTATACTGTGTGACTTCTAAGACTTGCTCAGAAAAGGAGGGAGCTACCTAGTTAGTTAATAGAACTCTGATCTTTAAGATATGAGCAGCTTTGTAAGCTGTGTAATTATAATTAGCCTGAGGTTATCATGCTTTATAAAGGATCCCCAACTACCTCACTGGGAGAGGCAAGCCGTGGAGTCTGGAGCACTGTAACTATTCAGCCAGAGTTGCTTAGCAGAGCCCTTTTCCAGATTTCTGATTCAAAAAAATTGAGAATTGGTTTTTGTGATTAGAAGACAGTGAGTTTTAGAATGATTTGTTGTTGCTTAGTGATAACCAGAATACTGTTTTTCCTAAATGTACTACTACATACTGAGGCTTGACTGTGAACAGGTGTGCCCTGAGTAGATGTACATACACTCTAATGACTTGTAGGATCTGAACATGTACCTTCTTTTGACCTTTTATCGCTCATATATAAAGCCTTTTTTCTGTGCTTTCCTGTACCCATTTTGAAAAGCCATCCCATTTGTTTTAATTAAAGAGTATTTTTGTAATTGCTGTCTTCCAGTTGAAAAGGATTCATCGTCATGCATTTATGACATAAAAGCACATGCATCATGGGAAGGCTTTTTGCTCTGTACCTGAATAGTGATATGCAATCTTATTTTGGTTTTTACAACTTGGCTCTTTAAGGCAGCAAATGTGTTGTTTCTTGGTTCTGTAGACCAGAAGTATGAAATCAAGATGTCTTCAGGGCTCATGCTGCCTTGAAACCTAAACTTGCAGGGAAGTTGTTACGACTTGTATCTAGATGTCTCCCCAAAGTCTCATGCAGTCAGAGTGGAGCTTTTTGAAGGAAACTAGATCTAGAAGTGTGATTCTGATATAAGGATGTGATGCTGGGATTGATTCACAGTGTGATGCTAGGATTAAGGGTGCCCCATGCTGGGTATGAGTGCTACTGCCCTAGGGGCAGGTAGCTTGTATAAAATATAAGGGACAGAAAGGGCTGCTTGTTGACATTGCTTGTCCTCGTTGCTTGGTGCTTGCTCTCTTGCGGCCTTCTGTCTTCCATGAATTGTTTCTCCTCTGTGATACCCCTCTGCCATGCCACTCTGCTTGGAGCCAGCCAACTGTGGATTGAAATCTCTACAAACTGTGAGCCAAAGAAACCTTTCCTCCTTTAACTGCAGGTGTCATGTATTTTGTCTCAATAATGAGAAAAGTAACTAACGCTGAAGTGTTTCTTTGCCTCTTCTGCTTTTATTTGTCAGTCTTTGCACTCTGGCTGATAGCCCCATAACTTCACTCTGATACAGTTAGTAGTAGAATCAAAGATAATGTATTTTTAGACAGTACTACTTGTTATTGATGTTTTCCTATTTGTATTTCATTTTTCTGAATGTTTGTGGAATATTAGAAATCATTGTTTAGAACAGGATTTGGCAAACTGTGACCTTTAGGCTGGCTTCCTGTGTTTTAAAGTTGTTTTGGAACATAGCCACACCCATTCATTTATTTATTGCCCATGGTTGCTGTCTTAGTCCATTTTGCATTACTGTAATGAAATACCTGAGGCTGGATAATTTTGTAAAGAAATTAATTAGCTCACATTTCTAGAGGTTGAAAGGGCTGTGTCCGTGATGGCCTCCTTGTTGACGGAGCCCTAAAGTGGTGCATGGAATCACATGGCCAGTGATAGGGAGCATGTGTGTCCATATCCTCTAATCTCTGTCTTATAAAACCATCAATGTTCAGTCATGCAGGCTGCATGCTGGTGATGTATCTAATCCTAGTCACTTTTCAAAGAATTTCCTCTAAATAACATAGCTGGATTTGGTTTCCCCCTCGTGATGACTCACTACTGGTGTTAAACTCCTGCATGAGTTTTAGTGGAGACAAACCGTTTTTAAACTGTAGCTACTTCTTGAGAAGCTACTACAGAGCAGTGGACCATGAAACTGAAAATACTTACTAGTTAGGCCTTTACAGAAGCCTTTGCTCACTTTTGGTTTAGAATATATTGGAATTCTTTCTTTTAAATGTTACTTGAAGTAATTCTTTTTTATTAGTACTTATGTGTGCAGTACATAATGCTCATTTTCTTCATGTACTTCATACACATACATAACACATCTTAATTTTTTTTTTTTTTGGTTGTGTCCCTTTCCTCTTTTCTCCAAGTCTCCTTCCCCTCCCCATCTGCAAAAGCTCTGTTTCTGTTTTAGACTTTTAAAGTCCCTTTTTCTTTCCCTGTCCTCCATTTCTTATTCTCCTTTCCATTTGAAAAAGTTCTTCCTACTTCCTAATGTCTGTGCCCTATTTTGCTCCTTATGGATTTCTCACATAAGTGAAACCATGCGATATTTAAACTTGTGTCCCTGATTTATTTTACCTGAGAGTATTCTTTCCCTTTTTAAGACATGCATTCTGTGGGTATTAAAAGATCATTTAGCTTAACTTTCGGTCTGCTGTTTAAATTTCCTTCAATACTCTTGCCGAATGAGCTTCCAGCTCAGCGGTATAGGAGAATAAGATAAATAGAATTAAATAATGACAAAACATTGTTGCCTATGACTGTTAAACACAGAAATTGCAACTGTGAGTAAAGAAGATAGGTAAAATATTTTATTCTTTGTCCCTTTGCTCACTCTATCATTTCCATTAATAGGCTTTGACTTTGAATTTATTTCCATGCTAAAGATGGAGTAGATTCTACTTTTAGGTATTGTGAGAGGTGGTAAAGGTTCACAAGAAGCTAGATTTGAGTGATTACACAGTCACATTTTGACTTTGAGATTCAGTGCTTAGTTTCCCTAAATTTGTACCAACTAAAACATGGCAATAAGTCCTTATAAAGATCCTTTGTTAGTTGCTATATGCAATACATAACAGTGCAGAAAAATATGTACAGGTAGAGACTGTCCAGACTTTAGTACTACATTTGATAGTGCTTTGTACTTTACTGCCTTATGAACAAAGTAAACATTGTGAAGGAAGTGAATCTCTTAGAAAATAAAAGAGAGGTGTATCCTGTATCAAGATAATGGAATGGAAGAATTTCTTCACTTTCTATTGAGGAAATTCAGCCAGTTGGTAGCTTCTTATATAAGTATCATCTGTTTTTTAGGCTAAAGGATTTCCATTTAATAAGGAAGTGAAACAAATTAGTAGTAAAGATTAGCAGGAAGAAAAATATTCTTTTTTCCTCCCCTAGCATAATGCTAATCTTACTTTTGTTTATCAGATTTGTGGAAAGATTTTCTAAATGCTGGTGGTAATTGTTGTAAGACAGGAGATACTGGAGAATGGCTAACTGAAGGGGCAAGGTTGTACTTCCAGTTTCTCTTTTTTGGGGGTACCTTTTGATAATCTGGATTTTCTATTTTACAAAAATATTTATTTTTAAAAATAGATAATATATAGTGTGAAAGGTAAATGCCCTCATCTCTGATTCACAGATGCTTCGTTCTCCTATCTGGAGGCAGCTAGCCTTTCCATGATTCTGGCAGAATAACATGCTTGTGTGCACATGTGTGTGTGTTACTGGGGATTGAACATGGCTTTCACACCGAGTTACATCTTCATACTCCTCCCCCCGCCCTTATTTTTTTGTTTTTGAGATAGGATCTCCCTAAATTGCCCAGACTAGGCTTAAATTTTCTCTTGCTTCATCTCTTTTTCTCTTTTTGGTACAGAGGATTGAACTCATGACCTTGTGTTTGCCAGGCAGGCACTTGTGCCACTGACCTAACCCCCCCTCCCCCAGCTAAGCCCCCGACCCAGTCTCTGATTTTTTGAGACAGGGTCTCAAAAAGGACACGTAGTTCAGGTTGTCCTTGAAATCACTACATTTTAAAAATTCCTTTTCCCATTAAAGAGGCATCTTACACATCTTGCTTTTTAAGTTTATCATGAATACCATTCCTTATCAATATACACTGACCCACTTCCTTTGGTTTTTAGATACAGAGTATACTATTATAGGAACATGCCAATTTATCTGCTCCTTTGATATTTAGGTTTTCAATCTTTTGCTATCAATGTTGCAATAAATGCATCATCTTGCATACATGTAAGAATAGCTTCAGAGTAAAGTTTTAGAAATACAGTTTCAGAGTCAAGGGTAATGGGCATTTGAAATTTGATAGATACTGCCAGATTGCCCATTGAAGACTGAATTTACTTTCTAAAGACTGAATTTACTTTCTCTGTGTACCTTTATTAATTCTTTTGGTCTTTGCATGTCTAATAAGTGAAAAGTGGGTCTTGTTTTACTTTGTATTTTTCCAAATGTGTTAAGTTAGACATCTTTACAGATTTTCAGGAGCCATTTTTATTTTTGTTTACTTTTCATTCATATCTTTTGATCATTTAATTAATTGTTGGATTTATTAGATTATTTATGTTATAGAAATTGACCCGTTTGTCTTTGATAGAATATATTCTTTTTGGGCCGCTTGCAGCATTTTGAAACACTATTTTGTTTATGAGATCATGGGAAAAGGGCTGTGTGTGTGTGTATGTGTGTGTGTGTGTATGTGTATGGGATGTACCTGTGTGCCCAGTCTTTCATATATTTTATTCAGTTTGCCTATAAATGCTGTGTAGTGGAAGTGGGTGGATGAGTTTATTCTTTGTGTTTTAGACATGAAGAAACTGCAGAACCAAACAGATGTAAGTAAGCTTACTGCCAACATAAATGGGTGAGCCTGGCTTTCAACTCTGGCCTGCTAGACACAGAATTCCAAGGCTAACTGCATGTTGGCAATGACGTAGCTTACCTGAAAGCCTTTGTTTCAGGTAGATTTACCTCATTTGTCAGGAAGTAATTTATAAATAGAACTTGGTTCACTCAGTACTCAAATAAAATTTAGTTTCCTAATAGTTCACTATGTTTTTAATGGTAGTTAAGTCCAATATGTATATCCAAAATATATTGTTCTGCATTGGATTACCTTGATGTAGCTGTTTGTAGAAATGTATTTGAATTTGTAGCTGTTTGTAGAAATGTATTTGAATTTTAAGTAAGACCTCTGAGATTCTTAGCTTCTAACACCACTGCACTAATGTTCTAGTAAGGTCTTTCAGGGAGTGAAGTGTGGTGTGATAGGAGTTAAATTTCCAAATTTCATTTGGAAACATTCTGTTAGCAGATTCTTGTTTGTTGTATAAAATTAATAAAAGCCAGAAGACTTTAAAGTTTATAAGGCTGATTTTTTCAGTTGTGGTGAATATACAACTTTAGAACTGGTTAGGACCGTTTTATGTCTTCTGTAAGTAAATAGGAGCTTGATTCAAATTTGACTGCCCATACAGAAGTACTGAGTGACCATAGGCAAGAAAAGTCATTGAAGACTTGCTGAGGAATAGTGTCTGAAGGCATGAGAGGTAGTTTGTGCTTGATTCATTTTTCTATCCCTTTTTCCCCCTTTCTATATATTTTTCTCATTTCTAGTCAACCTGATATAAAACTTGATTGTTATTCTACCTGATTGACCCATGGATTCCATTCCTTTCCTCAGATTCCTTTCTTCCTTTGTCCTAATACTCCAATTTCCATGTATTTTACATTTTTCTTACTGTTTAACAGTATATGAAACAAGTAGTTGACATTATAATGAAAGTTTTAATTTGGGTTTATTTTAGTTCTTATATTAGCATTTCTATTTTTGGCACTGAAAAATCTGGCCCTTTTTAACTGGTAAATTTTGGTGCTTTTCTGATTATTGGAAAACCCCAGTCTCTCATTTTGATTGCTTTATTTAAAGAACTCTTAAAAGTTGAAGATGAGGGCCAGGGATATAGCTCAGTGGCACAATACCTGCCTGGTGAGTGCAAGGTCGTGAGTTTGATTTCCTGGTACCAAAAATAAAATAAAATAATAAAATAAATTAGATTGAAGGCCAGAGATTTTGATTTAATCACATTTTCATAAATTCATGAGACAATGTGACTAGACTTCCATTAAGTTAGGATGTTTAAGTGAATATAGTTAAAAGGTGCAGTTTATATTTTATGGGCTGCTACCTTAGATGTTCTCTGGTTCTCCATTTGTGACTGTTTCTCATGGATGTTATTTGCTCATAAGACTTACATAACCTCTTTCTACAAAAAGGGAAACAGGTTCAGAATAGTACTACTTTTAAGATCTCATGGCTTCTAAGTGGTAGAGTCTGAACTTGAACTTTTAGTAAGTAATTATATCCTAATTAAGTAGCTTTGTGGTACATTTCTCCTAATGTAGTTATAAATGGGACTATATGAAAAATACTCTACAGTCACTGGGAAAACCTTTGCAAAGTAGCCTATATAAATTCTGTGAAAATAATGGTGGTTATTTGGTATTAGTAATTTAACTGTCCTGGGGATTCACCCTAGGCTCTTTGCATTATACTACATCCATCCCTCCTTTACATTTTGAGACAGGGTCTTGAGGATTTACTAAATTGCCCAGGCTGGGCTTGAATTTGCAGTCAGTCTCAAAAGTGAGTAAAGTCAAGATCTCACTCAACTGCCCAGACTACTGGTATTAGAGGTGTGCACTGTCACGCCGGGGTTGGTGACAGTTGCACGCCAAATGCATTTAGCATTTTGGTAGGCTTTATGAAGAAAAGTTTCTGCTTCTCCACTTTTGAACTGAAAAATCCAGTGCCATGTGGAGAAAATATCTAATGCCCCTGTTAAGTGTCCACTCCTTTCCAGTGGAGATGAATAATAATGCTGTTTTTTTCTCTCCAGTATTTTAGTACTGCATCTACTTTGTCAATAGATGTTAGAAGCTTTTAGCTCTTGTAGTCTGTAGTAGAAATCTATATAGCATGCTCTGAAAGGATTGACAGCATTCCTTTTTTTGACTTTGTTTTTCCAGTAGCTTCTGGCTGTAATAGCAAGATAATGTAGAAGATGTGAAATGTCTGCACTTCCCTTAAGGGAAGTCTCATTTTTATTGGTTTTGCCAGTAAGTTAGTAGGGTAATAGTGATTGGATTGGGAAAGCCAAGAATTTCTAGAGACAGAGTTTAAAAATATTCAGTGTTCAAAAGATTTTTGGTGGCACTGTAGTTAAGTTGTGGGAACTGATTTTTTCTTCATGGAGGAAATTAAATCATTTTAGTACTGTAAAATCACATGTAAATAACTTTGACCTAGTTGTCTGAGACGTGTAAGAGAACTTTCATCCTATAAGCGGTCTTTATATTGTTAAGCTTGAGGAAGAGAATTGTTTGGTAAGAGTTTTCTGCAAATGGCAGAAACTCTGCAAATGGTGTTAATGGTTTTGTTGTTAGGCTTTGGTAGGGCCATTTCCTAGAAAATGAAGGAAGAAGTATATGAGTACGTAGTTGTGGTTTTGTTTTTGTTTTGAGTTTGACCCAATCACATGTATCAACTATAGATCCTTGATTGTTGGAAGGAAAGAAAACCCAAAGGATTAAAAAGAAAGTCCTGGACGATTTAGATATTTGAGTCATCCATATTAAAAAAGATTACCAATATCACAGAGGCCTTCTTCACAAATTCCATCCAAGGTCCATCATTCTGACATTCAGCTGTCAATAGATTTTGCCTATTTTTGAACTTCATGCAGATGGCATCAAATAGAATATATTCTTTGTACCTGGCCTCATTAGTCTGTCCAGTGTGTGAGATACATCCATGTTGTATGTTACAATAATTTCCTCAAGCTTATTGATTTTAAATCTTTTTTTTTTTTTTTTTTTACCGGGGATCGAACTCATGACCTCACGCTTGCCAGGTAGGCGCTTATGCCATTGAGCTAAATCCCTAGCCCTGATTTTAAATATTCCATTATATGAATGTGCTACAGTTTGTATAGTACATTGTTGTCAAACAGTTGGGTTGCTTTTAATATTTGGGCAATGGGATTAATTCTGAATAACCATACTTGTTTTTCATTGTTTGGTGAACATGTATACTAAGCTGGGTGAGTAAATAACTAGAAATGGAATTGCTAGACCTTAGGATAATGTGACTGTTATGTTTTCCTAAGTAAGTCTGTACCTCATCCAGCAGTTATTCTGGAGCCATTATGGTCTGTTCATTTCTTAAAGGCCCCTATCTCTTAAAACCATATTGTAGCTGCAGTTGAAATTTGGAGGGGACATATTTAAACTATAGCATCATTAAAAGGAACAACTCATTGGTATTTAGTACATTCATGATGTTGTGAAACCACCAACTCTATTCAAAAATATTTCAGTACTCTCAAACCTCTTTAGCAGTTTCTCTGTACTTCCCCACTAATCTACATTCTGTATTTATGGATTTATCCAGATATTGATTCTGGATATTTCATATAAATGAAATCATACAGTATGTGACCTTACGGGTCTGACTTCTTCATTTGATGTTTTTGAGACTCATCCATGTTGTAGAACGTTTCAAGACTTATTTTTTAAGGCTGAATATTTTCCGTTGTACTTGTCACAGTTTGTTTACTTAAGCTTGTTAAATGACATGTAGGCTGTTTGTGCTATTTGGTTATTAAGAACAGTGCAGCCAGGCTGATGATATATGTAACTCAGTGGTTGAGAGCTTGCCTAGCATGTATATATGATGTTAGGGCCAATCTGTAGTAATGCTAAAACAAAACAAAACCCAAAAAGACAAAGCACACACACACAAAACCCCGGAACAGTGCTGGTACAAACCTGTGTCTGCTTGTTGAACAATTTTAATTCTTTGTAATGTGTATCTAACCCTGGAATTGGTGGGTCATGAGATAATTTTAGGTTTCACTTTTTTCTTTTTAATTTTAAAAAGCAAAACAAAAAATAATAGAAATGATAAAGAATTTTTTAAAAATAGGGAATTTACACCAGTTAATATATCACATCTTAGAAATAGTTGTTCAGGTTACAAGATCTAGGCATAAAAAATGATCAAACAAACAATGACAGCACAGGCTTTACTTTTTAAGGAACTACCGATCTATTTTCCACAGGCTGTGAACTACTTTACATTCCCACTAGTAGCATTAGAGGGTTCTAATTTTTCTAAAGCTTTGGCAGTACTTGTTATTTTCTGTAATTTTGGTGTTCCTGGTGGTAGTGGAAGTGATATAATAGGCCTTTTTAAAAAAAACTTCTTTCTCTATCGCTGGTTTATATAGAAATACGGTTTTCATATAAACTTTATATCTGTCGAACTTGTTGAATTCGTAATTCCAGTAGTTCATTGGGTTTTTTGCCTGCATTTGAATTTGCTGATTTCCAAATGCTTTGATGTTCTTGTTTTTTTGAGTAATATAAGAATGTATGCAGTATTTTTGTCAATGGCTTGGAGGATATTTATTAAGACTAAATTTTTCATTATCTTAAATTGGTTTTCACTTTGGTTCGTTTGTATTTCTTTTCTTTCCTTTTTTGTCTTTTCTTTTTTGGCAGGATTTTGCCTCAAAAAGTTCAGTCTTGAACTCACTTTATACCTTAGAATGGCCTCGAACTCATGGTGGTCCTCCTGCCTCAGCCTCTAGAGTGCTGGGATTAAAGATGTGCGTCACCAGGCTTGGCGCTGTCTATAATTCTTGAATAGTGACCCTTAGTAATCTCTCATTTATGAAAGACTAGGGTAGTTAGTTTTGATAGCTGATACTGGCTTCCTCCTCAGTTTTATTTCCTCTGTCCTCATCCCGACTTCCCCATTTTGTGGATGTTGCAGCAACTTCAGGGTTAGCCCTACTTCTCTTTTGGCCCTAGCACCTATCTGTATGCACATTTGGGTAGTAAGCTTGGAGTCATTTACACAGGAAGTAAGATTCATAAGTGATTCTTCTGTTCTTTGAGCAGCATTTTAATTGCCTTGATTTCGTAATCCAGTTTCTTTGTCCTGATTTTGAGATTTTTTTTCCTCTGGCTCTAGGGGATTGGTAAAGGGAACTCTTGTTTCCTTATAGAAATCCTTTCCTATGTTTTGCTTGGGTTGTTCAGTCTAGTATGAGTTCTCTGTCAGCTCAGCTTGTTTTCTTCTAGAAATTCTCTTATTCCCTGACCCAGATCCCTTTTTGCTCATTTAATGGAGTTATTCTTGTTTTCTGATTGTTAGAAATTTTTTTGAAATTATGAAAATTTTGGGCATAAAGCACATGTATCTATTCCCCAGGGTAAATAAAACTGAAATACAATTGAAGCTCCTTATTCTCTTTGCAGGCATGTCAGTATTCTGTCCTGTGTGTGTGCATTTCTAAACAGTACAGAGCATTGTTTCTGTTGTGTGTTAGTCTTGGTAACATACTGCATGCACCTTTTTGGTGGTTTTTCATTCATCATGGTTTTTTGTTTTCTCAGGGTATCTTTTCTAGTGTTTCAGTGTAATTTGATTAGGAAGCATAAGTTATTCTGTGTATTTCTTACTATGTCTTTTAAGAGGAGAAATTTAAACACCTTTTGAATATATTGTCACTATCTGACATGTAGGAGAAAAGATTTGGTGTTACCTATTCTTGTTTCAACAGGTGAGGATAGGTAAATATGACACCTAGCAGTGTTACACAAGTAGGCAATAGAGTCTTACTGCTGACCTGTATTTGGTGTTATAAATTCCTTGGGGACAGAGAAACACCATTCAGTTGTGTTTAAGGTTTAACAGAGGTTGAATAAAGATTTGGGTTATTGCTGGAAGGAATTTTAGTACAAACTGCTAAAGAAAAGTTGGCTCAGGAAAGGTGAGTTACTTGTCTGAGGTAAAGAAATCACAAGGTTAGAGTAACTTTTTTTTTGTTTTCTGCTTTAACTACATTGAACCAGAGATTAGAGTCTTCTGTTGTTAATGCTGATATTGAGTTTTTGCCTTTCTTTTAAAATACTTAATGTATATGAATGCCAAGAGATTTTTACTGAGAATGAACATAAATCCTTGAGCTAATACTTTGTCATTTTTTTCTTAGGGTCAAAATGGTTTCAATCCCAGAATACTATGAAGGGAAGAATGTTCTTCTCACAGGAGCTACTGGTTTTCTAGGAAAGGTACTTCTGGAGAAGTTGCTGAGGTCTTGTCCTAAGGTGAACTCAGTGTATGTGTTGGTGAGGCAGAAAGCCGGACAGACACCCCAGGAGCGAATGGAAGAAGTCTTTAGTGGCAAGGTAAGTGGGGAATGATCATTTGCAGAAGAGAAAAAAAAAAAAAATGTGTGCTTTTACCTATCATAATGGTAAGCATTACAAACTTAGTGTAGTTCCTCAGTATCCTGATAAAAATTAGTAGAAAAGTTTTTTTTTTTTTTTAATTAAGTTGCTAGAGGATGAACTCAGTAGGGGAAAAATATAGCTTCTCTCTCTAATGGTAGAATTTTCTCATAAGTTTTAAATTACCTTTATGATAGATACCTAAAATATGTTTTTGGAACACTTGAGATAGGTTATTTGTCTGTCGTAGTTTGAATCATCTTCAGATAATAATTAGGTAGTTTTGAACTACGTACTGTTCTGTAAGATATTGAGCTTTGACAACACTTTAAAATTTCTAAGTAAAAATACTACATGTGAGTTTTGTTGCCTTCTCTGTCCTTTGCTTACAGTCTTGTTATTGTATTGGGGACCATTGGTATAGATGTATTTTAGCTTCTCTTCCGACATCTCATTCCACCACTGAGGATTCAGTTTCATTTATTTTTAAGAAAACATTTATCATGCCTATTTAATTTTGATTTGACATAAGGCATTGAATTCAGGGATAGATAAGATACAGAGTGTTTGCCTTCTAGAGAATTTTTAGGAAGGGGGCGGGAGGGAATGGAATGTAGAAGTGTTGAGGGAATTGGACTGGAGCAGTTAGTTGATGGCTTGGTAGGAGCAGAGCACTTGCGCTGAATACTCTTGGTGTAGGAATGAAGGGCTTGAGTATTCTTAGTGTAGGAATGAAGGGCTTGAGTATTCTTGGTGTAGGAATGGAGGGCTTGAGTATTCTTGGTGTAGGAATGGAGGGCTTGAGTATTCTTGGTGTAGGAATGGAGGGCTTGAGTATTCTTGGTGTAGGAATGGAGGGCTTGAGTATTCTTGGTGTAGGAATGGAGGGCTTGAGTATTCTTGGTGTAGGAATGGAGGGCTTGAGTATTCTTAGTGTAGGAATGTGCGGCCTGAGTGATCTTGGTTAGGAATGGAGGGCCAGAGTAATGTTGGTATAGGAATAGAAGGCCTGAGAAATCTTGGTGTAGAGAATAAAGGGGCTGCGTGCAATATAAGAGATGTGTCTGTACTGAGATTTCTAAGGCAGTGCTTCTAAAATTTCCTTCACAGAAGTCTTCTTTGTAAAGAAAATGGGTGTTTTATACTTAAAGCCTGAAATTTTAGTGACCATATGACTGTTGTTTGCAATATAAAAATGTTTTGTCCCCAAATACTTGACTAAAATTGATAGCTCCGTGTTACGGTTTGGATGTATAAATGTTCTCCCAAAGTCTCATGTGTTAAGAGCTCATGGACTTCAAGCAACTGAATGGATCATTAGGGCTCTAACCTCAGCAATGGGTCAACCCACTAAAGAGTTCATGACTGAATGGGCTATTAAAAGAGTTAGCTAGCTGCAGGAAATAGTTACTGGGGGATCTGTGACTCTAAGCATGCCTTTAAAGGGGATTATCTTTTCTCTGGCTCTTTATTGCACTCTGCTTCCTGGCTGCAATGAAATGAGCTGCTTTGCTCCACGGTGCCTTTCCATCAAGATGCCTCTGCCTTGGAACAGGTGATTGTGGACTGAGTCCTCTGAAACTAAGCTAAAGATAAACCTTTAAGTTGTCTATATCGGATAATTTGTCCTAGCAATTCAAAGGTAACTAATACACTTACTGCTTGTGCCTCCAGTTTTCTCCTGGCATATTTCACCACTCAATCCTGAGACTATTTTTTTGCCATGTATTGCATTGCTGGTGAATCAGTAAAAATGAGTCCTTTTTATGTCAAGTAACATTGAGTGTATCCTTAAGAAATTTTAATTCCTACTGTGTTTTTGAAATAGTAATAAAGAACATAGGCAAAGATTATATACAGTAGTGGAACATTAATTTATAGCAGGATTTCTCAGCTTCAGTACCATTGACATTTTGGGTTGGGTAGTTCTTTACTATAAGGAGCTATCCTGTGTGTTTTCCTGGCCTCTACCACTAGGTGCTAGTAGCACTTGTCCCCTCCTCCCAAGTAGTGACAAGGAAAAATGTTTCCAGATGTTGCCAAATGTCCCCAGAGACCACAATGCCCATATTTGAGAACCACTGCTGTGTGAAAATATCTCAGAGAAAAGAAACTTCACTGAATGGTGGGGGTTGAATTAAGATCATTGATCATGGTCTAAAGTACATGTAGCTCAACAGTTAAGCACTTGCCTAGTGTGTGCAAGGCCCTGGATTTGATCCCTAGCACCACAGAATACAATACAATAAAATAGTTGATCATGAAATAAATTTTGGAAAAGCAATAAAGATACTCAAAAGGCATCAGTCAACTTAATAAAAAATGAATTATAGTACTGATGCGTTAGAATCACTGGGAAAGATGATATTGAATAAAGAGATGGTAGCTAGGAAGAGGAACAGGATCAAATTTGAGATATAGCTTATGAAGCAGCATGACTATATATATCCTAGTGGTAGTGGTCACAATGAGGAGAATGAAGTATGAACCCAAAATGTTCCTTTTTCTCTGCTTGTACCTTAAATATTGATACTTTCAATATTCTTGTTTCTGTTCTTGTGGTCTTCTTTAGTAGATCCAGTGAGGTAGTCACTCAGTACTCTGAGTTAGATGTTTATTTTTAAAATTAGATTTGGAAATAGTTTCAAAGAGTTTTAATTTTGGGTGCTAATTTTGTTTCTATCTGATGATCTCTTTTGTTCTCGGCTTTAGTTACTGTTGCTGTAACTAAACTGCTGTGGTTAGTAAAACCATAGGTTCTGGCTCTCTGCCCACTAAACTCTCAGACCCATGAAGCCACCACCTCTGCAGTGGCATATAGGTACTTTACACTCAGCATTCACAAGATTAAAGTCATGTCTTCAAAACTGTAATCAGTAAAGTTTTTCATTATCAAAATCTGTATCTTTCCCAGGCATTGTGCTATTTAGGGTCTATGGCCTGAGCAAAACAGTTGTAGTCCCTGTTCTCTTGCAGTTTATATTTCTTATCCCTCAAGTCTGGTCTCTGACCAGGTCCAATTGATGCTACTTCCTAAATCTCTGAAGTTTCTTCTTGTGGTATTCTGGAACACTAGTCTTCTACTTTATAATTCCAGGGCTTTTTTTCTTTCACTTTTGGCCCCAGTGCTCACACACACCTATGTATGTCTTATCCTTCAAATCTCAGTTTCAGTGTCATTATTTCCTCTGAGAAGTTGTATGTGTATATTGGTCATGTGTCCAATGCTGTATCATAGCACTGTATTGTTAATCCTGTTTTATTATTTGTAAAACTGTGTTTTAATTGTCCATTTAACTTGTTTTTAATACTAAACTGTAAACAACTTGGAAGTCTCTTTCCTTGTTGTCTCACAGTATAGAAGGCATCTGGCTAATATGAAATGTTTAGTAAAATTTTTAAAATAAGAAGACACTAATGTTTAAATAACAGGAAATAGAGAAAGGGGAGAGACTGTTAAATATGAAAGTTGTTTACGAAGTTGGAAGTGGGCATTATTTATAATATGTAGGTATTCTTCCCAGATAAAGAATCTCGTAAAACTTCAAGAATGGGCTGTAATTGGAGTGGAGAATCGCAGTGTGATAGAACTGTAGTTAGCATAAGTATGACTCTGTTAAGTCTGGCATAAATTAACTAACATTCAGTTTATAATTGGATGTACCTTTGCACTCATGTTGTGATCCAGATGCTTATCCAGCAAAATTTATTCCTTTAGGTATAAAAAATGTTGCATTTTTAGGAAAAGCCTATATATATTTTTTTTCAAAGTTTAGCTAATTTCTAGTCTATGTATTTGCTTCTTAATTTTTCATTCTAAAAATTTTAAGATGTTAGGTTGAATATTTAATAGTATTTTATTTTTCTAAAAAGATATAAAACAAAAGTGAAATAAAGTGACAAATTAAAATCTGGAGTTTAGAAATCTGAGTGATCATTTAAAAGTATTATCCTGATGTATTGCTTAAGTCTACTCTGAGAAATAATCTAATTAAACAAAACATGTAAAGTTTATATTTAATTCTGCAGACTCTCACTTCTCTGTCCTTGGCAAACTGCCTGAGCCCTTTGAGTCTTAGATTCTGTATCTGTAGAAGGGGATGATAATGTGAGCCCCATAAGATGTTTTCTCTAAAAAGAGCAACTTTAAGCATTGTGTAGTTTAAGTTGTTAAAATAGCATTCTTGGTAGGGGAAAGGGTTTATAAATGGGTTTTAGAAGATGGAAAAATATCAGGAAAAGAAATAAACATTTCTCCTCTTTGATAGCTCTTTGACAGATTGAGAGATGAAAATCCAGATTTTAGAGAGAAAATTGTAGCAATCAACAGTGAACTCACCCAACCTAAACTGGCTCTTCGGGAAGAAGATAAAGAGGTCATCATAGATTCTATCAATATTATATTCCATTGTGCAGCTACAGTACGGTTTAATGAAAATTTAAGGTAGGTGCAGGCAGTTGTGTAATATTTGGACTTAGCAAGTTGTGTTGAAAGTGATTGGAACTGATTGCTATATGTTAACTGTGACTTTTAGTGTTCTATAGTATGTTAAAAGAATTTATTTTTTATTGTTTTAAAAACAGGATAACTTTGTATGTTGACTGCAAGTTGTTACATATTTAAACATAAGAGAAAGACAAGAAATGGAGAAGCAGCCCTATGAGGCAGGCACATTCATGATCCCAATGCATGGGAGGCTGAGGCAGGAGGATTGCCATCCCTGACTTAGTTCAAGGCCCACATGCAGTACAGTGTGATCCTGCATTGACAAACAAAGAAATGATATAATTGGAGAAGAATAAAAACATTGCATTGGTAGCAATTAGAACAAGCTACATCAGATATAATTTGGAAAATCTTTAGGACTTACTACGCTTTCTTCAGGAAAAAAAATAACACTATGAATGTTCATTATTTTAAAAAATATAATGACTATGCATTTAGAATAATGGTTCTTAGTTCAGAGCATTCTTTTCAATAGTATATCCCCCCACTCAAAAAAAAATACAGGTTTTATGATAGTAATCTCATTTATAGGCTTTTGACAGTTAAAACAGTTTAGCCTTCCTTAAAGGTTTCAAAACTGTTTGAAGGCCTTCTCTTTGCAATATTTAAATTAAGTTATAGTTGCAAAAGATTGTGATATTATTGGCCACATTGTCTTTATCAAATATAGAAGTATCAACCTAACATTACATAATAGGTGAGAGCTCTGTGCCAAAGCCTTAAAGTGTGCTTTGCCCCTATTGTTGACAAGGGCACTGTAATAGTCCCTTACACATTTCTGCACTAGTACTTTCATGCATTATTTTATTCAATGCCAATGTTTTATGGTGTAAAATAGGCAAATCCATTTTATAGTTAACAAGCTGAGACAATACTGTATTAGAAAGGGAAGGAGTTTTGGAATTACTTTAGTACTCATCTTGACTTATTTATTAACTGATGAGTTTAGATAAGTTACTGACTTCTTTAAACTTCCTCATCTTATAAAAGTAAAATTTCTCAAAAGATTTTTTCTTCCTTTATAAGTTTAAATGATGTGTTAGCTTGCTTATTTACCAAAGAAAATTTGAACATGTAGCAATTGGCTTTATTTCCCTTTTGTTTTTTTTCTGTCTAGCCAACAAGTAAAAAATAATACAGCGAGTATGTGTTCTTGATTCAAAGGTGATGAAAGAATGTCATTAGAACTATATAGTATCTCACTTCCACAAAATATGTATGTCTTATGCCTGTATTTATATTCATGTTTTTCTGTATTTGCTAATAATTGTCTTTGGATGAAGAAATTACAGGTAGGTTTTTAGTTTTATCTGTATATATTCTACCGTGAACACATATTAACCTTCAAATAAAAATATATACAAATAAACATCTTTGTAAAAATATTTTCAAAGCAAAACTTAAGAAATCATAAAGAAATTGATACTCTCAGCAACTAATAAAACTTTTATTTTCCGTTTAAAATTGTTTTCTTGCATGTATGTGTTTTTGCATGTAAGTGTAGCAATTCATTTTTAACTAATATTTCCAAGATTGTGATTGTGGTCCTTAGTTTTTAGTTAGTGCTTTATCGTGCTTAAAATTCATTTGTATGAAATGATTAATATTATTACAAATGCCATGTTTTTTTTCCTTGGTTCAGGCCTTCATTATTTTCTTGATAACTGAAAGCATTCACACAGCTCTGTTAAGCTTAGCATGTTTTAAAAAAAAATTTTTTTTTTTTAATTTTGTCTTTTTGAGACAGGCTGTCATTATGCAGTTCAGGCTGGCTTTCAGCTCACTTTGTAGCCCAGGCTGGTCTCAAACTTGTAATGGTTCTCCTGCCTCAGCCTCCTGAGTGCTGGGATAACAGGCATGCCCACACCTGGCTTGCTTAGCATGTTTAAAAAAAAAAAAAAAATATATATATATATATATATGGGTATATGTAATGGCTAATTGTAGTTTAGTCTTCGTTGACTTAAAGGGGCAGATTAGATACTTTTAGGGGAAAATTTGATTTGTTAACAGGTAGTATTAATAAGAGTGAATCTCATTGAAATAACATTTACAAAGGACATTCTCTTCTTCTGTTCCCCTTGGGGGTAAGGGAGGTTACAGAGTATAGTAGAAAGGGTTGATACTGTATTTTCCTTGAGCTCATTTCCTAGTACAAAAAAACAAAAATAGAAACAAAAAATACAAAAGTTGTTTCTGTGCAGCAATTTTAATGGATATTGATACCTAAATGGTGATAGGACATTAGATTTGGACCAAACAGTTTAAAATACAAGAGGCAGTGCTATAGTAACCTCTTACTTAAAAATTCAGTTATTCTTTATAACCACTTTCAGTGCCACAGAAGGAAGGGTACATTATGCTTGTTGGTATCTGGGGGAGAAACCAAGATACAGTTGTACATAGACCCTATTGACCAAGTCCATATAGTTTACTAGAGGAGATAGGATATGCTTAAATGACTGTTGTAGAGGGAAGAAAACAATGAGGTCTAATCATACATCAAGTTCTGTGAGAATTGAGAGGCTGTGATTTTAGATAAGGTTCTCTAATCAATGACAGGGAAAAATGATAGAAACATTAGGAATTTACATGCTAACAGAAGGTGAGGGGAGAAGTGGTATTGAGAATAATACTGGGCATTGAGTCATTGATTGTGGGTCAGGTATTCCTTAGGGAGGACACGTCCAATAACCTGGAGACCATGATGTTGACAAAGCCTGTGTGTGTGCGTGAGTGTGTGGGGGGTGTGGATGTTACCTTTTGCATGTTAGCCAAGCAGGGTCTTCACCACTAAGCCCTTTTTTTTTAAATCCCAAAACTCTTTTTATTTTTACTTTAAAACAGAATCTTGCTAAGTTATCCATGCTGGCATCAAAAATTATCCCATTGGAAGTTGGTGGTGTATAACTGTAATCCCAGCAATTGTTGAGGCAGAGGCAGGAAGATCTCTGTAAGTTTGAGGCCAGCTTGGGCTACATAAGTTCAAGGCCAGTCTGAACAATATAGCAAGAACCTGTTTCAAAACAAAACAAAAAAAACCCCACCAAAAACTCATTAGATTTTGAAAGTGGAATGAATTCAAATTCCAAAAGTGGAGGCCTAAGGTATAAATATGGAAGTAAGTTTTCCAATAAAAATGATGATTAGAAAAGACCAAGAAACTAAAGGATATTGATTGTCAAACTTCAGAATTTATTATTAGTCCCAAGAATTACTAGAAAATGTGTTAAAATTACAGATTTCTGGACTGCAGTTGCTAAATTCTGACCCTCTGGTTGTGGAATAACACCTTAGAATTCTTAATTTTATTTAGCAAAGAGCATTAGGTGTTACTTAGGTGCAGTTGGACCTGTATTGTACTTTTAGAACCACTGTTCTCACAATCAGCTTTGCAGACATCTTTAAAATTAGAGATAACTAAGTCCTTTGCCATTCATCTGTTGGTATTAAGGTTAAGAAAAACTGGCCATTATAATAGCAATAATCTCACCTTGGCACTGTTTTCTTGGGAGTGAGATGAGGTGGAGACAGACTTGTATCAGTGTGGTCTGGGGAACTTATTTAAAATGCATTTGCACAGGCTTCATTTCAGATATTAAAAGTATCTGAGGTTGAGGTCTAGGACTTTGCATTTTTAATAAAATCCCAGTTGTATGCAATGTCAGGTATGGGAGCGCCAGTCTAAGGTCTTTAGAAGTATCATCTAGATTTTGAAGAAACCTAGATGTCTTCTAAGACAGATGAACAAGAAAATTTATTGGCAGTTCAAGTTGAGCTTTCTTTTTTCTTTTTGAAGTGGTTTCTCTGTCTATATTTAATGAAAGACCACAATTGCAGAGTTATGCTCATTTTCCACCCATCTCCCAAAAGCCTGTCTTTAGCACTTATGATTTCATATCACTAAAATGTAATGAAACATTCTTTAGTAATATATCTGGTTTAATGTGTCAGGCTCTCAGCCTGAAGTTCAACAAAATAGAAATTGGGTTGGGGTGAAAGAGAGTGAGGTTAACTAGTCTGGCAGAGAGGTACCAAGAGTTAACAGGTGGCATGAAATAGCTTCAGGTTGAACTCTTCAGATGGTGGGGGGAGGTGGGAAGGTAAGACACAGGCATGTGTCTGTCAAGTTATTCCCATCAGTGACCCAGAAACTCTGAAACCAGCCTCAGAAGGGAGTAACAGAATATCTAAAACATTACTCTCCACATCCTTTGTTTTGCAAATGAAAAAGAAAGTAGCACATTTCCTAATATCCAGCCCTCTGTTCTCAATGTCTTTCATGTTAGATTTCCATTTGAATAGATTTGTTTGCCCTCAGTTGAGATAAGGGGAGAAAATATAACCCATGATTATAAGATTCCACTCCAATTTCATTAAAATTTTTTCTTGTTTTTTCATAAGCTCTTAATACACTACTAAATTAAAACAAAAAATAAGGCATAGTTATCTCCTCTGCCCTCATGAGTTATTCCTTGTTTCTGGTGACCCAGCACTTCTTGTCCTGTCCTCAGGAACTTGTAACAAAATATTCCCTATACACTTGTCCCCAAACAGTACTCTCCTCATTTCCATTGTTTTGCAAGCAAGATAGGTTTCAAAGCACTGTTTTATAGTCAAGTGGACTAGAGTCTACAAAAGACAATATCCTTGTCATTTCAAAGAATAGTTGGACTTTTTTCTTCTAAATACCAACAATATAATTATTATGCAAAAGTACACAAAGCTATGTTTTTAAAAATTTATTTATTTATTTATTTTTGGTGCCAGGGATTGAACTAATGACCTTTTGCTTACCAGGCAGATGCTGAGCTAAATCCCTGGCCCTAAGATTTCTTTTTGAACGTATTTTATGATTATAAACATGAACTTTTCTGTATTAAAATTTTAAAATTAATACAGAAACAACTTCCATATTTCTAATTTTTTGTTTGTTTGGGTATCTGAATCAAACTCAGAAACTTGTGCTTAGCAGGCAGGTGCTTATGCTACTGAGCTATATCCCTGTCCCCTCATATTTCTAATTGTGATGACTGTAATTTTAGTGACTTGACATATTCTGTCATGATACAGTATATGATTAATTTCACATAATGAATTTAAGGAGTTTTAATTTCTTTTTGTTCTAAAAATTAGGGTGAGGACAAGTTCTTTTCCTCTGAAAATTAGGTTACCTAGATTAATAAATGTGTCATTTCTATAACTCCTAGTTCTTTGTCCTAATTTTTTTTGATAAGTTGTGTTAATTTTTAGTGTTATTGAACAACATAAGTGTTCTGCCAGCTCTATTACTGGTATTATCTGACTTTTCTCTCTTCATTGTTTAATTGACAATAATTGTATGTATTTATCACATACAACATGTTTTGCAGTGTATATACATTGTGGAATGGCTAAATTGAACCAGTAATGCATTACTTTACATACCATTTTTAGGGGAATGAGAACACCTAAAATCTATTCTCAGTGACTTGAAGAATACATTGTTATTATTGTCACACTGTTGTACAGTATAACTTTTGCTCATTTTTTAAAAAGCTGTAAGTAAAATTTAATAGAAAACAAAAACTATCCAACATTTATTACCTTAATATTTACTGCCTGTTTTGAGACTGTATTAGGAGTATTAAATGGCTGCCAACTGTTTCATTTAATTTTACATAGGTGTGGTATATAGATTCCATTGTTGGTTCCCATTTACAGGTGAAGAAACTGAAGCCTGAGTATTTGAGTGACTTTGCGTCTTTTTTGATAGGATAGGTAGGCCAAGCCAAGAACCCAGTCTGATTCCAGAGCCTTGTTCTTAATCCTGCTTCACGTGATGATGGGTTTTGTACTCATACAGGTTTTCTGTGTTCTTATGGTCTTCATATGATTATATTAATGGCTGTATTCTTTTACTGTGATACAACACTCCACCTGCTTTATTGAACTGTTTCATTCTTAATGAATATTTAGATTCTGTAGGCTTTATTAGAAGATGCTTTGTTGCTTACTTTCCTGCATATATACTTTTGCTTTTATGTAATTACTTCACTTTAATTGTAAAAAAGAAATGTATGGATTGTTTTGGAGTCTTGCATGTGTGTGTTATAACCTTTGAATTTTTAAGATATTCTTTTAAAAGTGTTTATATTATTACAGAGAGGGAAATAAATATTCTTATTTGATAATATAAGTTTAATGTTTTTGAACTTTCTTTGAATTATATGCTAATATAATTCAACATTCCTAAGTCTTATTTGATTATTTTACTCTTATTGGTATAACTGTACCTTAGCATTAAAAAAAAAAAAACCTTCATATATGTATGTGCGTGTGTGCTTTGAGACAGTGCAGGCTACCCTTGAACTCCATTGTGTCGCCCAGGCTGGCCTGGAACTCATAGTGATCCCACCCAACTCAGCCTCCCAAGTACTGGAATTAGGGCGTGCGTCACCATGCCCAGCATTACCTTAGCATCTTAAAATTACTCAGTTGTTTCTACTAGTGACACGTCCATATCACGAAAGATCCAATTTTTAGAAATGAAGGTTTAGGAGAAGTCTAGGATGAGTTCCCAATGCATACAGAGAAGGTGAAGACTAAAATAATGTCAGTATATTGTTGGACTTTTTTTTTTTTTTTTTGGTACCAGTAATTGAACTGGACTATTGATTTTTTAATGTGTAGTTTTGCTTTTCAGTCTTACAATAAAGTTTATTTTATAATAAAAAATTTCTTATACCTAGATAGTGAATATAAAATACAGAAAATCAGACCTAAAGGATAGTTGTAAAGAATAAAAAATCTTTTTATTTCCGATTTCCAATATTTTATTGTCAATTTCTTTTTCAGAGACGCCGTTCAGTTAAATGTGATTGCTACACGACAGCTTATTCTCCTTGCACAACAAATGAAGAATCTGGAAGTGTTCATGTATGTCTCAACAGCATATGCCTACTGCAATCGAAAGCATATTGATGAAGTAGTCTACCCACCTCCTGTAGATCCCAAGAAGCTGATTGATTCTTTAGAGTACGTTTGTTTGAAATTTATATACATTGCTTTAATCCCAAAGTTTATCTATTTTTATTTTTTTCCTCTATGTACTTACACATACACACGTGTGCATTTATCTCTTTATTCAATGAGTGATTGCATATCTGCCATGTTAATTGTTACTGTACATATTTTTGTCTGAATGGTGAAGTCATTGTGGATCTTTCATATTTGATCATGAATAATGGTTAGAGAGGCTTCTGAAAAGTTCATCCATTATATGAGGGGTTCTGTTTTCCAGTTAGTCATTTCTAGCAAACAGGAAGTACCTCTGGAGATCAGTGATGGTCTGTTTAATAGCAAAGTTCTAATTGACTAAAGTCTATATACATCTTCCTTCCTTTCCGTCTCCATACAATTGAGTATATCAGTGTTGATGAACCTTTTAGATCTTGAATGATAGTAAACAGCCAGCTGCGGCATGCATACCAAGGTTTGCCACCCCTGGAGTATATTTATAGAGAAGTCTTTAATAGGGAATTAGAGGAGTCATCATTCTTTAATTCATACTCCTAGCATACTGCTTACCAGGTTTCTGAACACTGGGATCGTATCAGTAATTATTACATAAATATTGTTAAGTATATGATAGATATTAAGTGAAATATGCATGTATGATGACCTAGCTCTTACTTGCTTCAGCTTGTGCTTTCTTGCCAAGTGAAATAAATAAGATCAGTCTTTTTTCTTATATGGACAGCAATTAAAGAAACATTCTAGCGTCCATCATATCTTCACATAATAGTTAACCTTGACATCCATAATATCTTCACATAATTATTAATCTTGATATAGTACTTGAGCTTATGTCCCTATGCTTTCTTTAGCCTCTTTTCTTTCCACCCATTCACTTTTGATTCTTGATCATCATGCTTTTCTTCTAAAATAAGCAGTCTGTGTTTTTAAGGCTTTCCTGCTGATCATTATGAAGAAGCAGACATAAGAAAATTAGTAAGCATAAGAAGTTACTAAGACATTCTTTGGATAATTCTCTGACTTCTTCTATCTTATGACTCAGGTTTTCAGGTGGTTCAAATACATACTTCATTTTTCTAACTGATAGTAATCAAAAATGTTTACTATCTCTGGAAAGTTGATTTGGAAGTTAATGAAACATACTGCTTTTTCTCTTGTTAGCGTTGGTATATACAAACATCTAAGAGACTGAAAAAGAGCTTGTAACCTGATTCTTTATCACCTTTCCTTGCTTACAGATAGTTTTACGCTCTGTAAATTCACATCATAAAACATACTGGCTAAAATCTCTCCTCTAGTTCTATAGGGTTGCTGTCTTCTGTTCTCCCTTTCTATGAACTATCTTAGTTTTTGTGTTTTGTGTGTTTTGTTTTGAGATTAAGAGTCCAGGCTACCCTTGAACTTATTATGTAGCCCAAGCTCTCTTCACCTGCAATGATCCTTCTGCCTTTGTCTCTTTAAGTGCTAGGATTATAGCCCTGCGCCACCAGGCCAAGCTAACTTTCCCAATTTTCAAAACCCATTTCTGTTGTGGAATTTTTCTGAAGTTGAGTAGCAGTCTCCCTTCATTTTAATTAGTGTCCCTTTCCGCCCATCTATAAAAAGTACTTGTCTTGATCATCTCCATTTTTTTCTTCCTTATCAGTTAGTTTGTATATCATCAGAGTGTGACAGTTCCAAGTCCACTTTTATGCCTAGCATAGACAATAGGAAAAAAATATCTGCATGCCAGTACATAACATACCAGAAGTAGAAATTTAGACCAGGAAACACTATAGATATAACCAGTCTATTACTTCCCTTTTGCAGATGATCTAAGTAGACCATTATTTTTTCTTAGAGATACTGAGAGATTGGAGGAATTTTATGACTTCAAAGTAGGTTTTTGAATTTTCATAGCATGTTCCCCAATATGTTTTCATTGTTCATTCTAGTACTTGTGAGGACATACAGTTTTAGTGCTTCATCTTACTTTATTAGACCATTTATATTAATTGTAAATGTATGTGAACTGTAAATGTATATAAATGACATGTAATTCTGTTAGGTACTTATTTACAGATCTATACATAATTCCTAATCTGAAACAGTGGAGGCCAGTTATATTATTTGGGCCTGAGAAAGAAAATACAATTTGTGTGTTGTATAGTATAAAGCAATTTCAGTTTGGTCTGGTGTAGCATCTTTGTTCAAACACGTATGAAATATGTGAGTATTTCAGCTAAATAATATTTTTATTCATCTGGTTAGGGCTTTTCGGTTTTAAGAATTTTTCATTAGTGCTTATTAGTTTACAAAATAATTGTGTTTCAGTGTGGTATTTCATGTAACATTTGATCATAGCCATTTCCTTGTAGCCCTCCCTTTCATCCTTTCCCTTACTCCCTTTCTCTTGGCTAGTAATACTCCCTTTTCTATGTTCATGTCATCTTTTTTTTTTTTTTTTTTTTTTTTTTTTTTTTTTTTTTTTTTTTTTTTTTTTTTTTTTTTTTTTTTTTTTTTTTTTTTTTTTTTTTTTTTAAAGATTCTGTGTGTTAGGGGAAAACATACTTGTTTTTCTGAGTCTGTGTTACTTATAAATATAGGTGTTGCTATATTCCATATGATTTATGAGAAAACTCTTGGTTGTCAGATCTTTTTGGATATAGAAATTGCAGTTAAGGGAGTATGGACCTGTAGTTGATGTTTAATGAAAGTTTTTCCGTGAAAGTTACTATCTCATCATTTGAGTCAGAGAAATAGATGTATTTGAATGTTCAAAGTTCAGCTTCATAGTTTTTTATTCTATAGTAAACACCTGGAAATATTTTTATATGCAATTTCTTCATTTACAGATGGATGGATGATGGCCTAGTAAATGATATCACACCAAAATTAATAGGAGACAGACCTAATACGTACATATACACGAAAGCATTGGCAGAGTATGTTGTACAGCAAGAAGGAGCAAAGCTAAATGTGGCAATTGTGAGGCCTTCAATTGTTGGTGCCAGTTGGAAAGAACCTTTTCCTGTAAGTTGTTGGAAGGTTGTATAAATAATTGGAATTGAGGATTTTAAGTGTTTAAAAAGAGTTGGCAGTTTGATTTGAGAATACTCTTTTGCCTAACATGGCTTATAGTGGCATAGCTGTTGCTGTTCATAGGAAGAAATAGTATTATTGGTACTTTTATTTCTAGTGTGAGGCAACTTTGTACAAATGGACATCAACATTTTCAAAAACCTAATCAAAAGTTATGTCTAAAGCTGTGGTATTACTGAGTAAGGAGACCATGATTTCATTTGTTTTTTTCTTACCAAAATGAGACATTCCATTCAGGAGGTAGACCTCACAGGGTTAAGAAAAGTGTAAGAGATTTCTATGATAACTTGCTGTTACGGTATTTGTAAATTCCTGGAATAGACAAACCAGATTTATAAACCAGTACATAAATCGATTTAGGAAAAACCTAGATCTGTGTAATGGTAGTGATAGCATCTCTTTTGGTGCTTGCCTACTTTGTTTTCCTATTTTACTTGGTATGTTTCCCTCTGATCAGGGTGCTACATTAGTAAATGCAAAGAATCAAAGTTGAACAGGCTTAAGTTGGCATAGTTAAGTAGTAGTATATACTCCTTTTAATAAAATACTAGAGAATGGGAAAAAAAATCCTTGGAAATATTTACTATACCAGAGGAAGATGGCTTCTATTTGGGATGGGGAGCAATATTTTGAAATGAATCCAGACTTTTTTTAGTTTTTGAAAGAAAATTATGAAATATGTATTTGGAGTTGTAGATTTCAAATAATCTCTAGTTTCATGTATCTTAGCTCTCTTCATTTTCCTTTTAATTTTTGGCATTAGGGATGGATTGATAACTTTAATGGACCAAGTGGCCTCTTTATTGCAGTAAGTAAACCTTTTGATTTACTTAACAATCTCTATATTTTTCTGTTTTCTTTATTTCTTTTTAAATTAAATATACATACACACACACTTTGGCTTATATATCTTAAGGTGTTGTTTTTCATTTCAACAAAGGCAGGGAAAGGAATTCTTCGAACAATGCGTGCCTCCAATAATGCCCTTGCAGATCTTGTTCCTGTAGATGTAGTTGTCAACACAAGTCTTGCAGCAGCCTGGTATTCTGGAGTTAATAGGTATGCGAGGTGGTAATGTTGCTTATTAAATATATAGTAACTATTAAGGAAAATGGAACTGCTAATGTTAATTGATTACTTAGTCCTGATATTGCCATACTAACATGCACGTAATACCACTGTCAACTGCACATGTTAGTATATAGTAGGCATACATGGACCACTGGCCCATCTGTACTAGTGAAAAAAATTAATATTAATTCTTATGTACATATTACAGAATATATAAGTTGATTAGTGATTAAGATTGGGGGAAGAAGCCCTATCCAAAGGTAATATTTTAAGAAGCCCTCTCAAAAGGTGATATTTTAATCTCAACTAAAATCTGGTTTAAATTTGACATAAAAACATTGAAATTCAGAGAATGATTTGAAAAGCTTTAATGAATGCATGAACATCCTTTGAAAAGGCAATTATAGCATTTGCAGGAAATAAACATTAAGCTGCTTTTTAACTTATTTTTCAGAGTTCATGAAGTGTCCTTATTTTTGAAGTCAGTATTTTATGTCCTTAAAAAGGAGGAATGTGATTATATTAATATGTTGTTTTGGCAAAAGGTAACTTAGCCCACAATTTTTTTTTCAGCTTGACCCTCTGAAAATGAAAAGGAGCTAAGATTGATTGTGATTATTTTCCTTATTTTTTAAAAACAAGACACTTAACACAAGGGAAAAATATGAAAAGAAAGTCTGTATTTATACTTTTGGAGGATATAGGAGGGATATAGTGTAGTTGAAAATTGCAAACATGAATGTATATAATCAGTATAGAAAAAGTACCTGTTACCCTGAGATCTTCCTACTTCAGTATTAGGTAGATTGCAGATTGAATAAGTTTGGTCTCTTTATGTTTCATTACTTTTCATCTTTGTCTTTGCAGACCAAGAAACATCATGGTATATAACTGTACAACAGGCAGCACTAATCCTTTCCACTGGGGTGAAGTTGGTATGGTTTTATCTGTGTTTTTGAATGTTAAAATAGAATTTAAAATGTCCATTGAGATTTTAATGTTAGAGCATCTATGAGGCATTAAGGCCATTGAGTTTTGAGTTTATTCTTATTTTACTTGCCATTTTAGAATAATAGTGATCAACGCTGCCTTGTGGTCCATCCTTAGTAGTGTTTTATAAATGTGAGAATACCCTGCTGCATAGATCCTCCTGTTCACTCCACCTGTGACTGAACCTTGCTGTTTCTCTGTTGCCATTGCAGCAGGCTTCATAGATGACCGGTGACATGGAAACAGTGCTCTTTTCTCCAGCATGAGAACCCTCAGTCCTTAATGTTGCTGGTTCAAAGGCAGTATCACTTCCACTTAACATAGTTGCTTTATCAAGTTGTTTTTAGAGTAAAAATTGAAGCAGTTAGGATACATATTGGCCAGGATATTTTCTGCTGACCTTTCTTAATCTTATTTAAATTCATAGCACAGCAGCTAGTATGTATGTTACTAGTTTTAAAATAGGAATAGTATAACTTAAGGTTATTGAGACTGAATCATTTTTAAATTGTTGATCAGTGATTTCATATTTAAAGTAAATTTATGGCATTGCTGAATTCATAGATTTTACTTTTAATTGAATAATTTTTGTTACACCTGCAGAATAATTTTGATTTTAGAGTAAATCTTCCATAACATTTGTTCTTAGGATTTTCCTATGGTATTTTTACTTTAAAGATTAATCATTAAAGCATTTAAAAATAAAATCTAGAATGGTTTTATGATAATTATTTTGGTATTCTTTTAATAATATTGAGACACTTTAAAATGAAGGTTTTGTGGTTTTTTTTAGTCTTCCATTATTACAAAATTTAGTAAAAAATCAACTGGAGCATAATTTTTTAGTGACCATCTCAATATACATTTCCATTGATGTATTGGCAGATTATATCAAGTTTGATTGTGTTGACAGTGAATAACCTAAATAAATTACAATAGAGATTACTTTTGGGTTGTTTTAAGCCTGTTTGTTAAGCCTGTATGTTAATTTGATCATCTTAATTGTAAGTGAAGGATGATGATTTTCCTTTTCTTTTTTAAGTAAGTACAGTAATAAGAATCTGGAAAGAGGAACAGAAAGAAAGAAGCTATCATGAGAAGTGACATATAGGAAGTGACATGCATTGTAAACTGACATGGGTAAAATATTACAAAGATTTTAAAGAGTGAATTTTAGCAAAAATTCCTTCATCTGCTTAAAGGTCCTAAATAGTGGCAGTTTTTAAACCACTTGAGTTCAGCAATCTAATCCCCATATTCTCTTAGCTACTGTAGAGTAGAAAAGTTTTTTTTTTTTTTTTTTTGAATAAGCAGTATCTGACATCTTTGGTGAAATATTTTGCATTGTAATGACATAATTTTTTTCAAAACTTCATTACATGGTTATTATCAAAGCTGTTACACAACTTTTCTTCCTCAGAATACCATGTAATTTCCACTTTCAAGAGGAATCCTCTCGAACAGGCCTTCAGACGGCCCAATGTAAATCTAACCTCCAATCACCTTTTATATCATTATTGGATTGCTGTAAGCCATAAGGCCCCAGCATTCCTGTATGATATCTACCTCAGGATGACTGGAAGAAGCCCAAGGTAATGGTGACTAGCTCTGTCTTGTCTGTTCCTCTGACTGTTAAACAACCCATGCTTACACTAAAATGCCTATTAACTCTGTATCTGTTTTATGCTTATGATGAGGCTTAATGGCCTTTTGTGAATGAGAAGACACTCGAATTTAAGACTTTTTCAGGAAAGCAAAGGTAGTGTTGTAAGTCACTCTAATTTGTTCTAAAGTTTGGATGATAAATTATTGTCATGTATTGAATTTTAGGTCTGATTTTAGGTACTTTTCTGAATAATAATATTCAAAATGCTTTGATGCTTACTTTTCCTACAGGATATTATATAATTCATTCCTTCAGGATGAATCCTTATAACCAAGTATTAAGGCACCCCAGTCTTAAGTTGTATACCAACAACCTGTTGTTACATTATTGGAAGGGTGTCAGACATACAATACCTGCATTATTGCTCGATCTTGCTCTCAGGTTGACAGGTCAGAAACCGTGGTAAGAAGAATAGTAGTAATAAATATACTAAGGTGGTGGAAGCTTGCTGGAGAGACAAAAAGTCGCTAGCATGAGCTTTACTTAGAACTACTAACCTGATTAATCACAATCACAATCAAGATGGTAGGACATTTCTTAGAAATTTGAGAGATTTATGGAGACTAACTGGATCTCATCTTACTGGGTCATTGACCCACCAAAATTTCATAACATAGGAAATGTCCTACATCCAAGTTGTCATTGTTATTATAAGCTGAAATTGAGACCTTTTCCTTTCCCCCTTAAAGACCTAGGAGTGAGTTTTTACAGATGACTAAGGGTAAAATATTTTGCTTTAGGTGGATAGTGCAGCTTTATATGAAAAGTATAGATTTCTAGAAAATTACTTGGAATGCTTTATCTGCCCATTCAGCTTATAATATGGTAATTACAGTTTCTGACTAATTTTCCAGGTTGGGGATGGCATCATTCAAAAAAAATTAATAACAAATGCAAAACTTGGTATTATAGTTGTAGTAGCCTTTCTTTCTTTCCTTTTTTTCCCACTGAAATCTCAGAAAATGTTGTCTTTACCACACAGTCATAGTGAAATGTATTATAAAAATACTACATTGATATTACAGTGAAGCCTTTGATTGGAGAGTTCAGGATTTGAGTATTTATATAGATAAAGAAGATGCTGATTCCAGAACTTCCATCAGCTGCTCAAAAATAAAAGTGAGATATCTACCAGTTATAGTGTATCAGGATCTGAGTTAATTGTAGTATTTCCTGTGAGTTTGCTTGTCATGATGTTTCTATCCTTACATTAATTATCAAAATATGTCAGACATGTTGACTTGAAAAACTTTAAACAAAGTGGTTTCAAGTTTTTCTAGGATGAGCTATAAAATGGAATATTTACCATTTGCAGCATTCATTTATGGCTAAGAAGCAGGTGAAAATGATGACATATATTGGGGCAGAAAAATCAAAACTGGTTCCAAAAAGGTAAAAGGTTAAAGATTATCACATTGCCTTATACTGAAAAAGGGGCTCAGTGAATTTATAAAAATGACTAGTCATATTTACTAAGTGGTTCAGAGTACATACTGCTGCATAATAAATCATCTTAAACTTAGTGATTTAAAACAGCAGTAGTCACTTTATTAATTATTTTTCAATATATTATTTCTCTCAGGATCAGGAATTTGAGAAGAAATCAGCTGGCCAGTTTTGGATTGGGGGCTTTCATATTTTTGTAGATGAGCTGAAAGAGCTAAAGTATGATGTGAACATCATGAAATAACTAGGGGCCAAGAGTCACTGACTCTTCATACAGTGTCAGTATCACTTCATGCAGAATCTTTGCAAGGCCTAGTGGTAGTGTTAGGGAAATTAAACTTTTAATTTATATGGTAGCTAAAGGCTTCACAGAACAGGTATTTCAGCAAGAAAGGTAGAAGCTACATTGCCTTTTCTGACCTGCCTAAGGAAGTCATGCATTATCACTTTTGCTTTTTTCACTTAATCACACATCCTCTTAGATTCAAGAAAGGGAATATAGAAATGGTCAAGATCATATTATAAACAGACAAGTGAGATGTTAGGTATTTTGAGCCTTTTTTGGAAAGTGCAGTCTGCTACCATAAACTTTCCTCCAAAGTATAGTTACTGCAGTTTCTCTCAAGATCCCAGTGACATCACCTTGAAGCCAGGGTTTTGTCATTTAAGTCAGATCCAATTGCAAAGTAGACTGTTTTGGAGTGGCATTACAGATAGAACTTCCCAAAATTTCCTTAAGTATTAATCTGAAAAACTGTGAATTAAAGCAAGTTGTCTTCTCCCCATACATGCAATATGTAATAAGAGAAGTATAAAATAATGGCTTCAGTTTGCAGAACGAGGGGACATGGGTGGTACACAGTAAGCACTGATTTATAACAGTTTTGACAGGTGTATGTTGATAATGTCTCGATTAGGACTCAGTCCCCTACTCTGAAACATTGCAGAGGCTGCCAATTCCGCTCTCTCCAATCATCCTTTTTCCATAAAAAAGGCATGAGCATGGAATGAATTAGCCTAGGTATCCTACTTCTTTTTTCTAGTAATTTAGGAGTCCAGGGCAGAGTCACCAGATTTTTCTTATAAGAGGCCATGTAGTAAACAGTTTAGGTTTTGTGTCTGTTGGGCTCTTCTGCTACTACTGAACTCTTCTGTTAAAGATTGAAAGCAAGCTGTGCATGGTGGTGCATGCTGTAATCCTAGGAACCCACCTGTTATCCTAGCTACTTGAGAAGTTGAGGGAAGAGGATCTCAAGTTTATTGCCAGCATGGGTAACTTAGCAAGACTGTGTCTCAAAAAAGAAGGTAACATGACTGTGTTCCAGTAAAAGTATATTTATAAAAATAGGTGGTGGGTTGAGTTTGATAGGTAGGCCTTGGTTTGCTGATCTTTGATACAGAGAGTTATTTTGATTTTGTGTTTTCTCTCTTTTACATGTAAATTGATGTGGTTGCTTTAAAGTTATGAAGGACTTGTGAATTTTAAAGCAATCGACATATTAGACAAAAACCATATTCACAAATCTCTTTGAGACAAGGTCTTCTTGATGTAGGGTCTGAGGTTGCTGTGGGACAGCACTGTTTAGATCCCTTGAGACCTCTTGAGTCCTGCCTTTCATATACTAAGGTTTCTGGGACACCTGTCCCTAAGATCTGAAGAAAGCCTCTGGCAGTCTCAATGATTCTATGAGGCACCAAGTCAGGTCATTCTAAAGTCTTTTTCTCTTCCATGCCTTGGAGCCAGCTTGCCATGGACTGAATTCCCCGTAAAATGTGAGCCGCATTAAACCTCTCCTTTAAGTTATGGGCATTGGGTATTATGTCCAGCAATGGGCAATCTGACTGCTACTTATTCTTCCCAAATTTCACTCAACAAATCCTTTTATAAGATCTTTCAAGAAACATTGGCTGGGTTGAGTTTTATCTTCCATATTACCACAAGTGATGGTTTTGTTTTTTCTTCCACTTTCCAGAAATACTTTGGGAGGGGGTTCTGGGTGTTGCACCCAGAACCTTGCAAATGCTAACCAAGTATTGTACCATGGAGCCACAGCCAGCCTCTTAATTTCTTCAGTGTAAGCTGTCACCAACAGCTTCCTCAAAGCTCTTCAAATCTTTCACCACTAGCATTCTTTTCCTGGTCCTTTCATGTTTGAGTAATGAGCTCCTTAAAGATCTAACAGGTTTTGTCTGCCACCTAAAGCTAATACTGTGTATTTTAGATTTGCATTTTAGCAGCCTTGCACTGCCAGTAGTGCTAAGCCCTGTTCCTGTTTTCAGTGTTGTATTACCAGTCACCACAAACTAAGTGTTTAGTAAAAAAGTTATTTAAAATATGTATCAAAATTTCTGAGGGTCAGGAATTCTAGAATCGTTTGACTAAGTGATTCTGGCTCCAGATCTTCTAAATGGTGGCAGTAAGACAGACACTGGGGCAGGTACACTGGTGGTAGTGGGGAGGAAGCGTGTAGAAGAACTGGGATGGCCAGGCTCCTTTCTCTCTCCATGTGTCTGAGAGCCTCTCCGTGTGGTCTCTGCACGTGGACTAGTTTGAGCTTCCTTGCAGCAAGACAGCCTCAGGGGCAGCTGGACAGCACACATGGTGCCTAGAGGTGAGTGTTCCAGTGAGCAAGGCAGAAAACTCTTGCCACCTTTTCTGAGGTAGCTTCAGAAGTCATACAGTGTCATTTCTGCTTTATTCTGTTAGTTTTAAGTTACTTTGCCTCTTGATAGAAGGAAGATAATCTAGGCAACATCGTAGATAAACATGTACAATGGGAAGTAATACCGCAGCCCTCTTTGGAAATTAAAATCTTCTCTTAATCAGATGCATTCAGTGAACAGTCTTACCTGACATTTGTTCTGCGTAAGTCTGAGTATCAAAGGAGGAGTCCTTGACTTCTGGGAGAGTACAGTATAAACTAAAAGCAACAAGGGCTATGAAAGGGCTTTTTAATTTAGGCAATTTTATAAATGTTAAGTTCAAAGTTTTACAATTTATAATACTTAATTTCAGATACTTAGTGAGCCAAGGCATTGAGCTTTCCACTTTATATAGAGACCCTAATATAGTGCCTAATAAACTCATGTCATTCAGAGTACCCCTTTTACTCACTTACATTGAGTATCAGCTAGATAAAAATCTGACTTGCTGTGTATCTTAACCTAATTATAGTGTAACTCCAATGTGCATCATATGGATTCTTGGTTAATAGTGGGAACCAGGATATTGAAGCAGTGTAAATTATTCTAGCTTTTGAAACATAACATTTTGTCATTGGAAACAACGTCTAAAAATACACCTTTGTGGTCTTATGGTTATTTGTCATAACTGTAGCTTGATTTCTCTGAACTTAGTATTTTTTATTTGTGTGGTTCTCAGCTGGGGACATGTTAAAGCTGTTTTTAGCTGTCACAACCAGCATTGGGAGGTGATGCTGTTGGCATCAGTAGGTAGAGGATATAGATGTTGCCGAGCATTGTAACAGTGCTGAAGACAGCACAGCCTCTCTCTCCCAGGAATTATGTGACTCAGAGTATAGGTGAGGTTAAGAAGCCCAAGATTAAATGAATATTAAGATCTTATCCTGCTTCAAAGGATTGTAATTGTTTATGTTTTGTGGGTTACCATAATAGGGAATAAATACCCATACTGTACATGGCATGTAGTCAGCTTTCTAAGACATGTTTAACCAAAGGATAGGGGTATATTTTCTTTTATCCTCCATAGTCCAGTACTTTTGTTGCCTGATAAGTATTCTCTAAATTTTTCATACATATTCGGCCTTTCAGCACCTCCCTCAGTCTTTTATAACAGTTATTTTTGGAATGGCTGGATTAGGGTTGACTTTAGGATTAATTCTGGTTCTTGATTCAGTCTGAAAATAGGTAAAAATTAACAAGGAGTTGAAAAAAACTTAAATACAGATACTGGAAAAGCATGTTAACTGTGTGTTTGTGTGTGCTATGATTCAGATGTATTAGTTGTGACATCATGTATTGATTAATGAATCTATTATATCTCATTTTGAAAGAAAAATGCTTTTCATTTCCCTAAAAATAGTGTATATCTTTTTGCCCCTATCTCCAGGTTCTTTCTGTGTTAATTATTCCTGTCCAGATACAGCTTTTGATGTTTGATAATTTTTCTTCATGTTTAATGGAGGTTTTATTTCGGAATTACTTCACTGAATGAAAGAGTTTTTCTTTGCATAGTCACTATTGCCTTATTTTCTTTCAGTATTCTGTATTCAAAGTTTCTTTCTAAATGTACTTGAATGTGTTGCTAGAGTCACTTAGCTGGTGATACTGTTTTGATTTTTCTATTTCTAATGTAATTTTCTCCCATATTCCCTATTTCTAAAGCCCCTAATTTGGGACTCACTAACACATAATGGTAGTTCTTAATGTGGGAATATAAATGGGATTATTTTCAAGTATTTCTCCACAGATTATTTTTCTGTTTCTAGAAGTTGGGATTTTTTTTTTCTTGGTATGTGTTTGTTTCAAAAAGTTCTTTCTTCTCTTTCCTTACTTATTGTAGGTAATTATTGTCATGTAGATGTTACTGCTAAGATTAGTGTTATGATATCAATGACTTACAGTGAGTGATAATAAAATGACAGATACAAAGATTATAGCTCCTTGTCCTTTTTAATAATAAGTATTACACTTCCTAACTTCTCTAAGAGGAATCTTAGTGGGGGATGTGGGGAGAGGAATGAGTATCTGTTTCAGAAGTATCCCACATGAGTCATTGATTTCACAGCACATACAGATAATCAAGATTGGGGCCAATCAGTATTAAAAAAGAAAGTTTCTGTGTATATGTGTACATATATATGTATTTTTTAAAGAATTGACTAAATGACGGTGAGCATTTCTGCATACTTTGCTTCTGTGATGCTGAAAAGTTGGGATTATAACAAAGTATGTTGTAAATTCACAAAAAATCTTAGTGAATGCAGCTGAACTAAAATGTAAACAAAAAAAAGGGAAAATGAATTGAAGCCATTTATTTGCTTAGTATTTTATATATATAATTTAGCACTAAAGGTATTGGATATATGTTGAGAATTCCATTTTTCAGCAGAACTCTATTAAGCAGTATTAAATTCATTTGCTGCTATTTCCAAAAGTTTTGTTTTGGCTTTTTCTTCCAGTTAGGACTTATAAAATGTTTTCACAATATGCAGAAATACTCTTGTTCCCCACTGGTTTGTTTCACTTACTGAATTACATATTATAATTTTAATGCTGATTTCCATATTGGGGGAAACTGGTACTCTGGATGGTAATGGGGATTTTTCCTCATCTAGCCACTATATGAATCTACACATTTTTGTCATACAGGATGATGAAAACAATAACTCGTCTTCACAAAGCTATGGTGTTTCTTGAATATTTCACAAGTAATTCTTGGGTTTGGAATACTGATAATGTCAATATGTTAATGAATCAACTAAACCCTGAAGATAAAAAGGCAAGTATTACAGTTTTATATTAGAAAATAAGTAGCATACCAATTAAAGAACTACTAAGCTACTTGCGAAGTAATGTTACCCACTACCATTATGCAACAAGAAAGTCATTGATCTATTTGTAGTCTCATTAGAGCTTGAATCTAATTATGGGTGAGGAGATAAAAAATGCTTTATCTTAGAATGTCTAATGTATTTGACAGTGGCAAAGGCATTTTCAAAATATAATCAAAATGTTAACTCCTTTTCCCAAGCTTGAGTCAGAGAATTTAATGTTTCTTTGTGTTTTTCCTTCAAATGCCTGTTTTCTGAGTTTTGGGGGAAAAAAAAATCATTTTGTTTTTTATACTTTTACTTTTTGTCACTCCACATTTTCTCTCTGCTCATTTGAAACTTAAATTCTTTGTATGTACTCTTTTCAAGGTTATTCTAGATATTTTAACATGTATACCTAACAGTCTTAATGATTTCAGTGGCCTCCTCTTTAATGATATTTAGGATCTTAAAATGTTTTTGTTGTAATTACCACCACCAATCATATACCTCCTGTATCTGTACATTTCAGTACTGTTTCAGCCCTTAAGTACAGTTTTGTTCATTCAGTGTTTTAGACTTAGCTATATGTTTACCATTGTCTTTGTTCTAAAATCTTTATGATCATTTTTGGTTTTGTTTTTTGTTTTGTTCCCAGTACATATCCAAACACCAGAATATGGTTTAGTTCCTAATTGTAGTTAACTCCAGCTTTTGATTGTGAGCCTAGGTCTTATAACATTAATTCAGCACATTAAAGGTAACTTTCTTTTTATGTTTTGTCTATATTGTTGGTATTGAAAAGTCAGTGATTTATTCTTCCTTTATAGAAGATTACTTATTTCTGGCTTTTCACATCTTTCTTTTGTTTGGTGTTCCACATTTTTACTAAAAACATGTCTGTGGTTTTTAAAAAGAATTAAGATGTCTAACAATATACCACCTGCCTACAATGAATGTAATCATTATGTGCTGCAAACATATACTAAAAATAAAAATTTTAAAAATATACTTTGTTTTGGTTGGGCTTTTTTAATGTAAAGATTGATGTCTTTCAGCAATTTGGAAAAATGCTTAGGTGTTATTTCTTCACATATGGCCTCTGCACTATTCTCTTACTGTCTTCTGGAATTCCTGTTACATCTTTCTGTCCTTTTAACCTTAATTTTCTATCAGGAACAAAATCTAAATGATTTATATAAATTCTATAGCAGTCTGTCAACTTGTCTTTTAGCTGTGTTTATTGTAAGCAACATGTAGTTGTTTTTCTTTTCTTTTCTTTTCTCTTTTTTCTTTTTTTTTTTTTTTGTTCCCAGACAGGTAATTTTTGACCTTTTATTGAAAGACTTAATCCATGACTTAATTCCTGATACTTTGTGATTTAAATCTGTTAGTGCTTTGTTATCTTTTTTTGCTTTTTAGGTTATATTTTCATCTGTTTTGTGGGGGAGTGGGGTGATGGTTTTGTTTTGCAATTTCATGTTTACTTCACCTTTCTTAGTTGCATTATTTTTTTATAATTGTTTTGGTAGGTTACCCGGAGATAACAGTATCTTTTCTTAATTTGGCAAGGCCTAATATAAGTTCATACTGTTACCTTTCATGGATAATAAAAGACCAATGCCTGTGTACTACTACTGGTACATGTTTTAATTCTATATAAGTTAAGTGTGACAGGCATTATGTTATTTTCAGTCAGTGTTAGTCTGTTTTGTGTAGGTATAGCAGAATACCTGAAATGGGGTAATTTGTAATAAACACAAGTTGGCTCATGGTTCTGAAGGTTGGGAATCTTAAGGGCCTGACATCTGGTGAAGGCCTTCTTGTTATGTCATCTCATGGTAGAAGGACAAAGAGTAAGTGATTAAATTTGAGATTGCAGTCCTTTTACAATTAATCCACCTCCTGTTAGACCTCAGTCCCCACCATTGTTGCATTGGAAATTAAATTTCTTTGGAATGCTTTTGAAAGGCATATTCAAACTAGTACAGTCTACATAATAACTATTCATATGATTAACCAGCATAATCACCCTCATAATGTTCTTCATTTCTTCTCTCTTTCTGGAGTCAACCTGCATTCTATACTCATTCTCCTTCTCTGAAAAATATCTGATGGTATACTTCCTCTACCATGGATATTCTGCTGATGTCAGGTTGTATCAGTTTGTATTCTTTTGGAAACATTTTTATTTTACTTTCATTTTTCAAAGGTAATTACACTGGTGTAGAAGTTTAGATAAGCTATGTTATATAGTAGTTTTATATAGTAATTGTATGTTAGAAGTAATTTCCTTTGAGTACTTGGGAAACATCTAAGTCTTTTGGCTTCCATTGCTTTGTTGAGAAATCAGCTAGTAGTCTAATACTTGCTGTCTTGGAAATTATCTATCTGGTCTTTTTCTGATGTATTCTCATGTATCTAGGTATATACATGTGTACGGTTGATTTTTTTCATTCTATGCATCATTTTGGGAAATTATCAATGTTTTAGATATTGCTTCTGTTCCATTCTTGTTCTCTCTTTGTAGAACTCTGTACTATTCCCTTGTTAAAGCAAGTCTCCATGTTAGTGTAGTTATAGTTTCATATGTTGGTGATGTACTTATCTAGTATCATTTTTCTCCCTCAAATTTGATATTTTTAGGTAAGTAATGGTATAGCAAACAATTTATACACACATGCATGATCACAATCTTTTGTCTATCCTGAGAAGTACTGAGCAGTAGATAGTCCTATTTTGCCATGAAAATCATCTTCTGATTTATCTCCTGTTTTTATCAGATGGTCTAGTAATTGTTATCTAAACCCATTAGCTAGTTTTAATGTTTCTTCTTACACAGGAAGAAAGGAGAGAATACAGATAGACAGGAACTAAAAATATATATAAAGAAGTAAAGAATGCATAGATCTGTTTGGAGAATAGGAGTAGTTAATCTTGTATTTAAACTTCATATAGTCTTGTCTTTGGGTATTGCCCTTTAGAAGAAGAGAATATTTGAAAAAATTTGCTATTATGTAATTTCTTTTTGTTAATGTAGACCTTCAATATTGATGTACGACAGTTACATTGGGCAGAATATATAGAAAACTACTGCATGGGAACTAAGAAATACGTTTTGAATGAAGAAATGTCTGGCCTCCCTGCAGCTAGAAAACATTTGAACAAGTAAGTTTTACATCGGTTTGAGTATATCTTGTCTTCCTTATGTAATAGTACACAAATGTTTCTAGTAAACTGGTGTATTATTAATTATATTTAGGAAAAATGCTTACTTTTGAATTGGAACTATCTTGATTTAGCTTAAGCAGTATTGATTTAGCTTAAGATTGTGCAGCCTTACTATCAGTGTGCTTAGCATGAAGTTAAAGTAAACTTGAGTTTTAAAAATCACTATTTTTTCTCATATTGCTATTTAAAAAGTAAAACTATTACTAAGGAAAAACTATGTTTTAAATTAGACGTTATTTATTTACAGGGTGGTGTTGTTTTGTTTTGCATTAGTCAAGTAATCCTGGAAAGAGGAAAAAAGATGTAACAAACATAATTCAGTATAGAATTTTATGTTTGTAAAATAGTTAGAATTTTGTCTTTTTGTAGAAGTAATATATGCTGATTTTAGGGAAAAAAAACCCTCAAAAGTAGTAGGATTAAAATTACTTTTATTCTGTCATTCGAGCAGTTGAATAGATGAAGAAAGTGAGGTGTAAGAATGTTGTGTTTGCCTACACATATTGTATTAAATGGCCAAAGCAAACAAGAATATTTACCTTTTGATGAAGCTTTTTTCTCTACACCATTGTTCCTACAATGGTGTCCTGTCTTGGACTGCATGATAAAATTAATGGAATTGTGTAATGTTATTAATTACTGCCTTGTTTTACTGTTAGACTAGGACTTTGATCATGTGACTATCAGCTATAGATTCACTTGACTGATAAAAGTTGCAAACAACTAAAGATGTCAAAAATGTTTGCATTTTAATGTTTGTGCTCTTAAACTTCATGTTGTGATATATATAGTGAACAGACCTTTTTAGTTTACAATGGCATTTCAGTTCATGAACTTAATCCACGATTCTGGTTGCAAACTGAATCACACAGGAACCGAATCAAATTCAGTGGTGAGAGTCAGTGTTGACCTTATAGGGAAATTTGACTTGCTGCTCATCCAGATTGATTTGTGACCAGAATTATGGGAAGAATTAAGTTTGTGAACCAAGGTACCATCGTAGTAGGAAGTTCAAGGCATGTATCTGTTTTGTGTACAATATTCTTAATGCCTTGTCCATTACTGGGCACCTAAGAATGCTAAGTCATATTTAGTGAATGAGTAAATTTGTAATCCAGATAGATTGTTTCAAAAACACTTTACTGGATTCCTTGTTAAAATAGAAGTAGTGCATTGTTCAATGCACTACTGTCCAGGTTATGTACAGTCAGGTTAATTTGAATTTTTTAACTCTAATTTTAGAAACTTTAGTTTTTAAATGTTTCAGATTAATATGAATTTGAACCATATTTTAGTTTATGAACATTAATTTGCTGCCACCCATAAATACTTTATTCTAAAAATACTGTCTAGCATGTCTCTTGGTTTGCTTTTCAGGTTGCGGAACATACGTTACGGTTTCAATACTATCCTTGTGATCCTTATCTGGCGCATTTTTATTGCAAGGTCACAAATGGCAAGAAATATCTGGTACTTTGTGGTTAGTCTGTGTTACAAGTTTCTGTCATACTTCAGAGCATCCAGCACTATGAGATACTGAAGACCAAGAATTTTTGCATTAGAACATCTATGCATTTGGTGGTCTAAATGCACAAAATGTAAAATGTACTTAAGTCATCTCACCTTTTGTCAAGACATTAAACCATCTTAGAACAGTGTGTAGAGTAAAACATGGTACATTTTATGTAACATTTTAATGTTTGTGCTCATAAAACCTAGTGAACACACTTTTGTATGCCAGCTCAAAGCTGTCTACAAGAGCCACCAATACTATGATTTAACATTTTGATCCATGGAAAGAAAGGGGTAGGGTAAAGGCAAGCATAGGGAAGTAGAAACATTGACCAGTATAACTGTGCAATTCTGGAACATATTAATCAAAAATGCCTTAACATACAATTCTAATATTCAGTGCAATGGGAAGAATTTATTTGGACTAGCACTAGCTAAGTTGGTAGATACTTGATTTGTAAATGTTTGATTTTTTTTCATCTGTTTTAATGGGTTTTAGTTTTATTAAAACTATAGCCAAACTATTTTTACTTCATTCTGTAAGTTATTGAGTGGTATCAAACATGAAAAATATGTTCTCATTTTTCTTTTTCTGATTAAATGCCTGGTACATATCATTTTTCTGTAAGTATAATCAGTTGCTTTTCTAATCAGAAGGCTATATATTAAAGACCTATTGGATCTAAATGGGTTTGAAAATCCATATCAATAAAAGTATGTTAGCATCCAAAAGAGTAGGAGTAAACTTTTTTGTCCAAATTTTGATCAAATAAAAATCCTGTGAGATTGTGTCCATGTTTTCAAACAAAGGATTTCTTGAGACTTTTATGCTCTCTTCCCTTTATACATATTGTTTTAGGACTTTTAAAAGGCTCGTACTGTCTTTCAAGTGAAATCTGAAAGTGCATTATTATGAAAGAATGTATTTGCAGCTAGTAATAACATCAAGAAAATGTCCTCATGTGTGTAAACACATACTAATTTTGACATTGAAAATTGAATTCCTTCAAGAAAAATATAATGCATAATGTGTATAAAATTAAATAAAGGACTTTATTTACATACCACCTAAAGTAGCAAACTATTGAATGAGTTTAAAGATATCACTTATTTTCTGCATGGGTTTTAGCTTTAGAAAGAAATGCATTATAGAAACATTATAGCAGGAAAATTGCATATTTTAATGATACATTATAATTCCCCTTAAAACTCAATAAATAGTAGTTTACTATTTTACCATAAGTTTGATTTAACAGATCTTTCAGCATATCACTGTTCTAATTAAACTGAAGTTGTACATTATTTAAAGTCATCAGCAGTGTATATTGAATATGTTTAAAGAGGTCAATTGACAATATAAAAAGTTGCATGTAACTTTCCATCCTAATTTTCTTCGTTTAAATGCCATGTGTAAGAAGTTTTATTTTGCTGCTGTTGAAAACCTAAGTGTAAAAAGGAAATCACCTTCTTACATGCAGGTGTATAATCTTGAAAAGGAAAAATGCTTCCATGTTGAAGCTAGATTTTCTGTAGTAAAACTTTTAAACATTATTTTAAAAGAAATATTTATGTAAATTCATATATATTCTTTGGAATAATGCTGAAGTCTCTGGTTTAGGACCATACCTTGTATGAGGTGTGAGAGACCATGAGAGTGTGTGGAAGTGGGCTAAGTGATGAAGCCTTTGAGGTGGCCCATGTAATGTACATTGAGTACTCCATCTCTCCAGATACATTTCCGTAATGTGCTGAGGTCATGCCACCATTTGTATGATTTTTTTATACTCCTGCCGAATACCTAAAATCAGATGAATTTGTGTTTTACAGAAGAATCAGAGCACAGCTGCAGGCCTATGAAGTACATACTGTTTGTTTTCTCAACAGTGCTACTGTTTTGAGAATTTAAAGAAATGTTAACTGGTAGGGTGCTGAGGCTACTGCATTAATTTTGTGTGTCTGAGATTCTGTTGCAAAAGGTAAAGTATAAATTAAGTTCTAAAATTAGTATAGTGAGTATATAGATTGATAATCTATACCAGCTAGATTTTGGATTTAAGTCAAATTGAGAGATTTTGGAAATCCATTGTGCTTGTGTTATTTGCTAGGCAATGTTTATAGTTCTGTGTTTTCTCCACAAACTCATTATTTTACTGGGCCACCTATAAAATAAATTTATTTCATTTAATCTGATAAAACTGTATTCTAAAACATTTGGTTGTACGGCCCCTCCCCCTTGACTCTTAGTTCTGGTATGTGTATTTGTAAATTGTGATGTCGATGTGACTTTATTTAAATTTACTTAGTAACACAAATATGTCCTAAAACTCAATGCAGAGGAGAAGGCACTATGGTTTTGGGGTTTTTTTGTTGGTTAGTTTGTTTCTTTTGCTTTTTAACTTCAGGATCCCATCGAATATTCTTTGAATCTGTGTAATAATGCTTGGAAGCGGGAAGAGAAAAGATCTCATTGTCCCTCTTTCTTTGTGTCTGTAGGAACTTATTTCAGATTTTAAAATTTCTTTTAATGTAAACTAATACTTTTTTATAAGCAGTAAATAGAAGCATTATTGGGTGCCTTTGTTTGTAAACCAAAAAAGTAATAAATTAATCCCTATATTTCCATTATAGTATTTATTGTATTTTTATGTTATGAAATTTGTCCATGAGATAATGTGGATAGAATCACAGGAAGCAGTCTTTATAACTCTTACTATCTTTAGGTGTTCTCATTCATTTTTATATCCTAATTTTATTTACATGTTGGTTGCTCACAGCATTTTAGTAAAAGCATACAAATAGAGTGAACACTTTGTGTTTAGAATGAGATTGTCTTTATTATGGTGGTACCTTATTAGCATACATCTCTGCTGACCTTGAGATTCTTCAACAAATCATCCTTCAAATCATAGTTGTACATAGCTGTTAATTACTTTTTTTCTTACAGAAAAATTTGAATAACAATATTGTTTGATATGCTCCTCTGTAAACTGATGATTAAAATGCATTTACTTAGAAAAAAATCAAAGTGGCATGGGTTTAATGTCTTCACTGTGGACCTTAATTCAGAAAAATAAGGCTATACTTCTATATGTTTGGCCAGAGATTAGACTGCAAGACCTATAATTTTATATGAAAAAGAGAAAGTTGATCAAGACATTTCTAAATTCATTAAAATATATAAGCATTTTTAGTTATTCTCTTTAAAATATTTAATTTTTTTTCCTTTTACTAAACATTCAGTTTAGTGTTTAGTGTTCATGTTAAAATTCTCTGAAGTTGAATTAGGTGTCTTTAAGAGGTGGCTTGGTGGCAGAATTATTTAATTATCTGCTGTTGAATATAAAACCTAATTCTTTTTTGCTGTCATGTAAGTTTTTAGAGCAAGGTGAGACTAGAGTGTTGAGTTGAACCATGTAGAAATGCCAGTATGTCTTTGACATATTAAGATAATATATGACTCAACCGAGTATTACATAGCTACCTTAAAAGAAACATCTGTACATAAGCATGCAGTTAAATAGTAGTTCTGTTTCATGTCATCCAGGAAGACTGTTTATTTCATCAGTAAGAGCTTTGTACCTTTTACATATAAAACAGTTAACATTTGTTGAGTGCTTACTCTGCACCAGGCATTACTGTAAACATTTTACATGTAATAGCCTATTAATGCTCTTCAACAGCCTTCTGTTGAAGGCATTTCTTCTACTCGTGTTTTATAAATGTAGTAACTAAGGCATATAGTGTTGATAACCGACCCTACATTACACTTCTAGTAGCAGAACTCAGATAGTCTAGCTGCAAAGCTCATGACCTTGTTCTGTATAACTTCAGGTAGTCCTCCATGTATGTGTCCAAGAGTTCAACCAACAATGGACCAAAAATATTCAAAGTAACATGTATCTCTATTGAGCATAAGACTTTTTTGTTGTCATTTCCTAAATAATACAAATATAATCTTGGATCGTTTAACAATATATATATGAAGAAATATGTCTTTGAGTGATTTTGTATGAATATGCTTAGACAATCCTAAATATTTATTATTTGCTTGGCCCCCAAGATACATTTTGTGGTGCATCATTGAAACGTATATCACTGACAGAAATGTTACATGGTACATGACTATTCATATAGCATTTACATCAAACTAAGTATTGTAAGTAATGAGAGATGATTTAAAGTAGGCCAATGTGTGAAGTAATGTGCAAATACTGTGTCACTTTATACAAAGTGCTTGAACATCTGAAGATTTTGATACAGATGGTGGGGGCTAGAACTAATTAATTATAGGAATACAAATATTTCTGGACTATCAGTTCTTTGATAGTGCTAAATGATTTACTTTTCATTTGTAAAACAACATTCGTCTATTCAACAAACAGTGTCTATTGTGGCTTGGGCACTACATTTTATATTACTATTGTCTTTATTATCATACTGCAAGCTCATTGGCCAAGACTTGAATGTGACCCACTGCCTTCCTTAAAGATTTTTCAGGAAAGAGCTCATACAAGCATAGGTCCTTGGACTTGTGGTTTTATGTCCTATCAAAGGACCTGTGGCGTATGGAGGCACCCCTACCCTGGTGGAGTGTGTGCAGAGGTTGAGAAGTGTGACTAGTGAGGAAGTTCTTCTTTGGTGCTAAAAGATAAGATGGCCAAGAAAAGATGAAACTGGGGAAGTAGCTCAGGGCCAACTAAGGGGCCGTGTGTGCTCTCTCAGTTCACTATACAATATGTTGGGGGAATGCCAAAGCACACCCAGTCAGATATAAACAGATTTTGTGCTTTAATGAACTGACCTACTGCATAGCTTTTATAAATGAAATCAATTCAAGACAAAAAAAACAGTGTAACTTCACTATCTTTGAGAACACAGACCACAGCAGTATTTACACAGTGTTTGTTTTTTCATTTTTCCACCATAATAATACTGTTAGTGCTATGTGGTAGAGATAGGACATTCTAATTTTCCAACCTGACATCAAGTCCATCACTGACCTTTCTACAAATACGGGTTTTTTTTCTTTTATTTATTTCAGTGAAAGTTGTGCAGAGAAAGGATGCCAGTGTAGAGAAAAGTAGTCAGGAAAGACTTGTTAGATATGTTTATTCTTTTTGAAGCTCACATTCTTCACAGTACAGCTTAGTTGAATTTGGTCATAATTTGCCAACTAAAAATGGCATCTCTCTGAATGTTGGTGGTTACTTTGCAACCTATAACTCTTCCAGAGTTCATTCCAGCTAACACCCACCAGGGTCCTGTAGCAACCATTGATCAAAATTACTAGGGAAGCTTTTTTTTATTTTTATTTTTTTTAATTTTTATTTTTGAGAAAGAGTCTTGCTCTGTAGCCCAGGGTGAACTAAAAGTTCTCCTGCCTCAGCTTCCCCAGTGCTTCTGGGATACCAAGTGTATGCCACCACATCTGGCTCCAGGGTAACTTTAAATATCCCCAGACTGACTCTAGAGTTTCTGATTAGTTGGGACCAGAGAAAAACTAGGGAACTGAATTTTAAAAATTCTCTACCAGTTATTGTGATGATTCAGGTTTGACTTTACCTGCCTTAAGCCATAGAATTGTCTCAGGAGTCTGGGGGAGAACAGGTGTTTGTATTTAGAACAAGGTTTGTAGGTGATTTGATATTCTCAGGTAGTTCAGGAACCACCCAAACCTTTTCAAGAAATGTGATTTGCTACTCTGGAAGAAACAATTCCATCTTTTTTTTTTTTTCCAAATTAAAAAAAAAAAAAGCAGATGACAGCAATATGCAAAATTGTAATTCTTAAGCATTTTTCAGCAAATTCCACTGCAGTTTCAGTACAAATATCCTGTTGTTTCGTAAATGACTAAGCCATATCTGCATTTCTAACATTATGTTCTGTGATTACTGCAGAGAAAAAGTATCTAGTCTCTTCCAAAATTATAAAACAAAAGTCTTCCAGAGAAGCACAGTAGTAGAGTGGAAAGGATATTAGTTTGGCCTATGATAGCTACCTGCCAATTGTGTGGTCTTGAGCAAGTCATTTAACCTCAGCCTCAGCTTCCTGATCCATGAAATATCCAGCTGGAAGGGTGATTGTAATGGTTAAATTTCGTAGTAAATATAAAATGTGTGGAACATAAATATTTTAAAAAATTAGTTTTCTTACAGTATTAAATAATACTTTAATTGAGTACCCTAGGTTTTGTTATAGTGTTAAATATTACCCACTGTGGCTTTCCTGCCACCAGCAGCTCTTTCCCACTGGAACAGAGTGAAGATCTTTCAAAACTTTCCCCACCCAAGGACAAATTTCTTACCCAGAGGCAGAGAGATTGATGAAAGATGGCCAGTTTCCAAATCACCCATCATGGATTTTTTTGTTAACCACACCTTGACAACACACCGATCAAGGAACAAAATCAGTTAACTGAAATAGGAATTTATCCCACCTGCACAGCATTGATGCACACATCAACATTGAAATCTTCAGTGAGGGCGAGGGGCAAGGGGCTTCTAATTTTAACAAGGCTGCTTCTTTAGAATAAAAAATCTTCATTAGAAACGTTTCCATTTACAACTAGAAATCACAGGGTGTATGTGCTTAGGAAGTATGAGATCACAGGTTGTTAGCTCTGGATTTGCTGCTCCTTGGATCTCACAGCTTTCTTATTTTCAAAGAATTGATGGTGTTTCCAATCAAGTTGCCAGAGTGTTCTCTAGGCTCAAATTACTACATATCCCCGCAATACATTCACAAGGTCTGGTTACCCTTTCACTTTTCTTCTCTTGGCTAGAACTTCCTAGTAATTCCAGTTGAGTTTCAGATTCAGTCCCCACTTGCCAGGTCCCTAGTCTATCCCTTTCCTTGCATGTTCCTTTGTGCCTCCAGGTTCTTTCCACACTGCATGTGGCCACAACAAACTGACCTTTGTGGGTTATACATTTGACATCCTTTGCACTCTGACTCCCAGCAGAGTTCAGCTAACGTGAATCATTGGCTAGAGTGGAGGACCAGAAAGGAGACTTGGCTATGTATTTCCAAAATCACTTCTGGCCTCCAGGTTACAAATGCCAATACTCTTGTCACCTATGCATTGAGTGTAGTTCCAGTAACTGCTTCCTCCCTTCCCTAAAGCTCTTGCTATTGTTGTAGTTGCACTCTTATTTGGTGTTACAGTCCTGCTCACAGTTTTGTAGGTAGTCCCTTTCTAATATGTTGTTTTTTGCCTGACTTTAGATATAGCAACATAGTTCCTCATAGATCTCTTGGTAGCGTTGGACCCAAATTGTGGTGGAATAAAGCCTAATGGCTAGTCCTAAAAACAAAGCAACAACAAAAAAATCACTGTGTTTTTCTCTTCAAGTTCAGCACTTCTTCCCTTGCCCAGTGACCACCATGGGGATACCATTAGTACATGAGAATGAGGCCTGCTCTTTCATGGCTGTCATCAGACAGCAGATTTCTTTTCCTTTTTTTTTTTTTTAAATTTTTTTATTTAAAGGAAAAAGCATGTAAAGGGTAGAGATAATACAGAATTTTAAAAAAAGATAATAAGAAATCACTAGTTGATAAATTACATATTGTCCTCTTAGAAATAGCTGTTCAATGGGGGTATAGCTCAGTGGTAGAGCATTTGACTACAGAAATAGTTGTTCAAGCTACAAAATTAAAGCATGCAAAGTAGATATTCAAACAGTGAGAGTGTAAACAGCTACAAATGCATGGTAGTTCTATCCTTTCTGCATTAAGAGGGAAAAACAAAACATAGCAGGACAAAACAAAACAAATTCTTATAAAAACATGAAACCAAAAAGTCATAAAACCACAGTACAAGGTGTTACAATGATTACTGTGTTGTTTCTTATTATCTTCAATAGAATTGTATCATCAGGCATAATTGAATATGACAGTATAATTGAATATAGCAGTACAAAACAATATTAGTAAAAATAAAACATTGTAGACAGTATAAAACTTCAAAGGCAGGTAATAAACCATAGTGGATATTCTAGTAAATCTTGTCATCTTAAGTGCAGTTGCCTATTCTCTCAGACTTGATACTATCAATCATAACAGCTTTGAATAAAATCTATCAATACAAAACAGCAATCTAACAAACCAGATTTGATTACGATCTGTCATGGTAAAACTGTAGGTTTTACAGAGCTTTAGATTAAGTTAATAGGAAATTAAGGATGATTACTGTACTATATCCTATTATTTTCAGGATTACTGTCTGTGCCCTCAAATCTAGTACAGGTAGAATGACTGGAACAGAATATGATACATCTAAGCAGAGTAGTGTGAGTAACGTGGGTTTTAAATCCTGGTGCACTATTAACAATATAGTGTATCAAGGCCATCTGTGTTAGAGATTATAGCCAACCTTCTCTGCCTCAGTTCTGCTATGCTATTTTTCTGCCTGTTTGTCTAGTTTTCTCCTTCATTCTACTGCCTGCCCCACTCATTGAGACCTTTCTGCCACTGTTCCTAAAATCCTGGTATTTTTTTCTCTCTCTCTAGAATGTCCTTCAGTATTCTCTGTAGGGTTGGATTGGTGGTCACAAATTCCCCCAGTTCCTCTTTGTCATGGAAGCGTTTTGTTTCTCCATTAATTTCTAGTGACAGTTTTGCAGGGTACATCAATCTGGGCTGGAGGTTATTTCAGGGCTTGGAATACTTCACTCCAAGCTCTTCTTGATCTGAAGGTCTGTGTCAAGAAGTCAGCTCTGATCCTGATGGGCTTACCTTTATAGGTAATCTGTTCCTTTTCTCTGACAGCTTTTAATCTGTTTTTATGTTGATATTCTGGTATCTTGATTATATATGTCTGGGTGTAGCTCTGTTTTGGTTGTAGGTGGCTGGGGTTCTGTATGCCTCACATAACTGAATGTCATTTTCTTTTCCCATGCTTGGGAAGTTTTCCTTAATTATTTCCATGGATAGCCTTTGTAATTCACCTGTATGTATTCCTGCTTCTTCGTTCACATTTCTTATTCTTAAATTGTAGATTCTCTTGTCATCTTCTAGCCTTTGTATTGCTACTGCCTGTTTCCTTGTTATTTTTAAGAGATCTTTCCTTTCATGATCACACATTGCAAACTTGTCTTCAAGTTTTGATAGTTTATCCTTAGTTTCTTTTAAGGTGTTTTGCCAGCTTTCAGTGGAGTTTTTAATTTCCTGGTAGTCTCTTTGAATCTGCTTCATGTATTCTAGATTTTCTTTATATTCTTTATCCAATGTTTCTCTCCTTTTTTTATGTTCCTCCCTTCTTCCGTCTGTATCTTCCTGAGAGATGCTTCCTAAGAGCATGTCTTTTATTACTCTACTCATATCTTGCTTTACCTGATTTAATATTTCAGTTTTGAGCTAGTCTACAAGATCCCGAAGATATCTCTTAATGTCCATTGAAGCCATGTCTGATGTGTGTTTGCCACCCTCAGTCTCCCTTGTTTTTCCCTCTCCTAGATCAGGGCTCTCAGGGTTCTGGGCTGGGGGACTCCTCTTGCCTCTCCTGTCATGGTCCCAGATTCCTCCACACAGGTGTACATTGCAGGTCCCAGCCCCCTTCCCTGTTGGCCACGTTTCCTCTGAAGCACGCTGGTGAGGGACCTCCAACTTCTGCCTGCCCCTCCCCACTGGGCCAGCCAAACTTCAGGGGCCTTCACTTGATTAGTACTTGCTAGGCCCAGGGAATCAATTTGGGATGGCTTATTGGGTCCCGGCTAGGGGCATGACCCAGTCCAAGCAAATCCCACAAATCTGCTCTGGGGAGGGAGCAACCAACTGAAGTCACTGTCGTTCCAAGTTCAGACTTCTCCTGCCTGATTCCAACATGTCGCCCATTTGGTTGCACCCTTCCCATGACATGGGTCTCATTCCCAGCACTGACCTTGGATTAATGAAGGTTCCTTCACTGGCTCTGCTCTCCGTTGGGCTAACCAACCCCCGACTTCAGTGCTGCTATGGTTGCTGTGATTGGCGGTGGGAAAGAGCCGGCAGCTCTGCTGACCGCTGTGGACCCAAGCCGGTGCAAACTTGGCGGGTTGCAGCAAAAACACTGTCCCGAAATCTTCAGCTGTTCCAGTTGTAGTCCCAACGTGTTTGATGAGCTTTTTTACATTTTAATTTTTTCCTGTGTTAAGAGGATCCATCTCCCTCTGTCTGGGTTTCTCCAGGATGTTTTATTTTGGCATATGAGTTGTTTCTCCTGGGAGGCTTTGTATTTTGTTGCTCACTGATCGGCCATCTTGATTTCTCCCCAACAGCAGATTTCTGAGTCCACCATTGTTCATCTTGCCAGTTTCCAGAATGCAAATTATCTTTGTCTGCAAAAGCTGCTTTTCTACCCAGGCCGAAAGTCATAGCGCTTTCTTGTAGTACTCTTCATCCATTCTCCAAGAGCAGCCTAGCTCTAGGAGAGACTACCCAAAATGGAAATTTCTCTTGAATTTGTACACTTCTCCCCAAGCCTTGTGTCCCATTAGGAAAGAATTAGTGTGTCCTCATCATCTGTCCAGGTGAGTTAGAAACTTAATAATCATTCTTGCATACTCCTTTTTAGCTAAATTTTGCATCAGTCACCAAAAGTTTGTCATCATGCTGGGGTGTGTTAACTTCCTTCTCTCTGCTCCTACAACCCTGTGGCCCAGAAGATGGTTATAATTACACTAACTGGCCTTAATGTCTCTAATCTGCTACCTCTTCAAAACATGCTCTTTTCAGCAGCTAGAAACAGCTTTCTGAATCACAAATCTAATCCTATTGGCTCCCTTAGGACCTCAGAGTGGCTCCCTGTTTGTTCACCCCACAGGAGCAAGTCATAGTTTCTAAGGCTTATGATCTGCACAACAGCTTCTCCCTCACATTCTCCCCACTCTTGCCTTGTTCTGCGAGAGTTGCGCTTTCTCCTGCCTTGATCATGGTGTCCCTCTTGCTGCCAAGTTCTGTCTGCTTTTATCCATGTTTAATGTTTCAGTGTCGGCTTCAGGTATGTCAGGAATGCTTTCAATGGCAAAACTCAAAAAGCTCAGGTTACAGTTTTCTTCTGTAAGAAACCTGGACATAGGCAGTTGCTAGCATTTATTTTTTGGTCATTACTATTATTTTTAAGTCTCATAATTGTTACTATTTATGATAGTCTTCTGAATTATTGCTCCCATAGCTCTGATGAAAATCAGTTCCACATTGTTTGCCTAGTTTACACCAAATTTCATAACCAAATTTTATCAGGGGTGTTATCATAGATCAGCTGAAAACTGGTATCTGGGTTGAACTTGGGAGTCCAAAAGGGGCTCAGCAGAAGAGAATGCCATATAGTCATGAGTGTTGTCTGTGATGGCTGCAGAAAACAGAAACATGCCAGTATATGCCATGTATCTGCCATCTTTCATCAAACTTCTGCATCTAAGTGGCCTGGTAGCAGATTTCACAGTTGGCTTGTCAGGATGGAAAACACAGGATAAAACAAAACTTGATTACTTGTTTTGTCTTCCTTAATCTATGGACATAATGAATTACACTTTAGATGATAAAACAACCTCATATTTCTAGGATTAAAAACCCCTCTTAGTCAAGGTATATCTTCTGTTACATACACTAAATCTAGTTTGCTAACATTTTAATGGTCAATGTTGAATTAGTGTTACACCACTTAGGAAAGTATATTTCTTCTTATCTTCTTATTCTGTGCACTATTACGATTTTCAAAATATTACATAAAATCACAATGCATTACCATTTTTGCTTTAAATAATGCTTCTTTGTGAAAAGAAGCAGGTAGAAGCCAAATTGGGTAGAAGAAGAAATTACCTATGTTGCAAACCTGATGTTGCAAACCTCAGTACACAGCTGGAAAGCCCAGGTATCAGCATTGCCTGTTAATCACGTCTTGCATTGAACTGAGATGACCAAGCCACCTCAAGCACCAAATGAGGACTTCCTTGATTCAGCACAACTTTAGGCATGGTGACTGCTACCACTGTGTGGACCTTGCTAGAGTGGACATTTAAGGCTGCCTGTGAACCACCCTCGGCTGTGTGGCAGGTCTTCTATGAATGAACAGTATGATAACACATCTCCTCCTCTGCCACCAAAGGAAATGCGACTTTAAGACCAGTCCCCTCACTGACCTTCCCAACCTGATTGCCACTCCTAAGCTCCTGTGACACAACTAGAACCAGCTGGACCTGTGTTTTGCAATACCAGGTAGTAATGAGGATAAGTGTCACTGAGGGATATTGGGTTGGAGTCATGTAGCAGACTCCAGCACATGGTTATAGTCATCCATTTATCCATTTCTTGTTTCAGGTGCTTAGGTGCAGGGGAGATAATTATGCCTCCACCATCTCCTGTGTCCTCAGGGAACTCATTTAGTGTCGGTGATATTGCTAGGAACATTGCAGCCCTCATTGTGACAGGCAGGTGCAGGAGGGTCTCAGCTAATTGGTTGTTACCACTGCTTTTTGCAGAAGCCAGTGTCAGACAAGTGGGAGACACTGAGAAGTCAGTCCATGGAAGAAAGTACTGGCCATGAGGCTATAGGCAGAGTTGGGCAGATAATTACCTGGGAGAGGTCCAGCTTAGGATGTGTGGATAGGCAGAAGAGAGCCAAACCTTGGGCTCTGCGAGTCCTGTTGGTCCCAAGACTCAGGCCTTTGTGTACAGATGCAGCTAAACTTTAGGGTCTTCCTTCTGGGACAGGGCTGCTGTTTCTACATGTTCTTTTGCAGTTGGGCTTTCTTGGTGGTTCCCTAGGAAAAAGGCTTTTAATCAATACATTCTTGTATTGCCAACCAAAGTGAGGGATTTGCAGAGGCAGCTTTGGGCTTCCTTGGAAGACTAAACTGCCCAAGTTCTGTTCTTTCCTGATTCCATTCTACCAACCCTCCTGGGCCAGACTGGGCTGGAGGCCTCAGTGCCATCTCTCAGGGAACCCATCATGGCCTCTATGCAGATAATATCCTGCTGGAGACTTCACTGGGTAGTGGTCACCTAATCTCTTCTTTTTCAAGAAATTACAAGGTTAGGAATATAGCTCAGTGGCACAGTGCCTGCCTGGCAAGTGTGAGGTTGTGAGTTGGTACAAAAAATAACAAAATGGCTTTAGAAACTGAGCTGGTACATCAAGAAATCCACCACTGGAATAAAATACCTGAGATAACTTACAAGAAGGAAAGGTTTATTTTGGCTCATGGCTTCAGAGCATTCAGTCCATGGTCACTTGGTTCTTGCTTTGGGGCCTGTCCTGGCATAACACATCATGATGGGAGAAACTACTTGCTCACCTCTTGGTGACCAGGTGGATATCCTCTTCAAGGACACATTCCCAGTGACATTATGCCACATCCTAGTATTACAGGTAGAGAACCAAGCCTTTAACACAGCCTTTGGGAGGACACTTACCACACCATTGCATCCTGTCTGAGATGCACAGGTGAGAAAAGAGCAAAGACCCATAGAGGGAGACAAGGCGTGTTTTTGCCATTTAAGCAACTCACCTAACCTGTCTGAGCCTCAGTTTTATCACCTGTAAAGTCAGTTGGTATGAAAATGAAATATTGCCATGTATATAAGGTCCCAAGGGCACTGCTCAACTCAAAATAGCTCCTTAGTGCTAGCTTATATAATTATTAACAGACAAATCTGGCAGGGGAAAACTGGTGCCTACTGAGATTAGAGACCCATACACAGTTTTAACAATTTCAGTAGACCAGAATGCCTGAATATGGTGTTAAACATGTTTCTCTGAAAAAGTAGAGTAAATCATAGAAGTAAATTCAAGTTAGCAAATATTTAAGTGCCTATTTTTGTCCACATTTAGTCTGCAGTGAGGATGACAATTCTAGGACAAACAGGACTACCGGAAATCTAGGAATCTGGATATCAGAGCCTTAAGGAGCGGAACTGGGCATGGGGAGAGTACATCCAATGCACAAGTCTCCCTCCAAAGCCCTGCAGGGATGCCTAGTGGTTTCTCTGCAAATGGGAGAGAATTTAGTGGACCTGCTTATGTCACTTGCCAGAGGGACCAAGATTCACATTCTGGTCATGACATCCTTCTCAAATGAACCTGATTACTTCTACACTGAACATCTCATCTTCCCTATTCATGCTATCAGTTTCTGAACAGAGCTGCTACTGCCAGTTCAGGCAGGATATTTCATTGTACAGGACTGTCTTGTACATGTCTGGACATTTAGCTTCACTGGCCTCCGCTAAGAAAGGCCCATAACATCCACGCCTCACCATTCCTTTCCAAATGCCTCACCCTTTCCTAAGTATACCAGGTACTCTTTGCAATTGTTTGTTTCTTTTCCCAGAACTTTCTCCACCCCCTTCCACCAAGGGAGGTCCTCCATGCTGAAAACTCAGCTAAATGTCAAATGTCATGGGAATCTCCTCCAGTTTCCTCTGCAGGTCTCCCCTGGGGACACCCATGGCTGTCATGCCTTCTGACACAGCAGGGATCAATTCTGTTGCATGAATTGTTTGGGGGATTAATGTCCTTTATTACATTTGTCAGAAGGAAAAATTACAATGAATTTAGTTATAAACTAAATGAATAATGGCGGTGGGTAGGGACAGGGAAACAATAGGGGGAAACCTTGGAGTAGGGTTGGACATGTGCCTCCGAGGTAGAGTATTTGCCTACCATACATGTGGGCTAATTTCAGGTCACTTTAATGGAACTGTTAAAGCAGAAGGGACTTCTTTTTTATGCTGGCTCAGGTAGACTAGCATCTCTGGTTTTCAGTGAAAAAATCATTCAGGATCTATATCCTTCTTTAAATTTTCAGTTTGATCATGTTGTATATAGCATGAATTAGACTAGTTTTGGCCTGGTCTTGCCTACCGTGGCTGAAGGCAGGAGCTCAGCCCAAAACATTGGTCTTGCATAATTTTTGTTTAACACTCAACCACTCCTGAAGAGACAGATGCACCATGTCATCATCATCGTTGTCGTTTTCTTCTTTCTCCTCTTCCTCTTCCTCCTCCTCCTCTTCTTCTTCTTTTTCTGTTATTATTATTATTCACAGTGCCTAGCAGCAAGCTTGAGATGCAAAGAATCCTTAACCCAGGAGTCCTCTCCCAGGTGGGACTGTGCTATAAGAAGCCCAGCAGGGCCCCTGGGGCTTTCACTACCATCTGGCGACAGATCCAATGCACAGGTTTTGATGTTCTGCAAAGAACTGTTGGTTCCAGGTCCACCTGACAGAGCAGCTGGGGCTAATGAAGCCCAGTTATAGCATTGAATACCAGTACATAGCAGCCATCATGATTATTAGCACTGTGACAAACACTACTTACACAGCTGTTTAAAGTTTAAAAAGCTAAATTCATATTGCAACCTTGTGAAGCCACCAGAGCAGCAGCAGTTCTTATTTTACAGTTGGATAAACTGAGATGAATAATATCAGTAGCAATGTCACCTGCTGTACAAAAAATAATAACTTCTCCTCCTCTTCCACTTCCATCCTCTCCCTTATCCTAATTACTTTATGCCTAGTATGTGCCAGGCACAGGTTAAGGGATTTACAGATATCACTAGCAGACTATTGAGTTGCATGTTTCCTGTTTTAGGAGTTTGTTTCAGGGAGTCCCTATAGCAACACTGCCCAACAGAAATATGATGTAAACCATAGTTTAAACCATAGTTTAAAACTCTCTAGTAGCTATATTTTTAAAAGGTAGCATAAAATCAGTTTAAGATATCCTATTAACCCAATGTATAAAAATATTTCAATATCTAGCCAACACAAAAAGTACTAATGAGATCTTTTACATTCTTCTATTGACTTGGGGCTTGTGGGTGCCTGTCAGTTGGTATAATTCTGTTGTCAGGCCTGGTGGCTCAAGCCTGTAATCTCTGTACTCTGGGAGGCTGAGGCAGGAGGATGGTAAGTTTGAGCCCAACATGAGTGTTCTTAGCATTCTGTGTCTTCTCCAGCAGTGGCAGATGTTAGACTAAAGGACGGCTTGGCAAGAACTGAAATTTCCAGAGAAGGACTCGGGACTGTGTTGCCTCAGCAAGTCCCACACAGCCAGTTGATCAGGCTTTCATTTACTTTGGTGGAAATCCTCTCCCCGGAATATTTACCGAGCACCCAACTGCTAGAGTTGCTATCATGGCTATGTTAGCCTTTCTTACTTGGATTAAAGTTCATGATAACAAACACCAATAACACTATTAGGTTAATACTGGAAGATGTAGAATACAGATAGGCTCATCAGATATCACTATTGTAAGCAGAATTCTTAGTCAAACTAGCAAAAGAAAAAGCCAGTGGCGTGTCTCATAACTGAGAAACTCAGTTGTGATTGACTTCAGCAAGAGTTTGATCGTGAAACTCAGAATGTCTTTCTTGAGATCCTAGATTTTTCCCTTTGGTTCTTTTTGGGTGGTGACCACAAACTCCTTTGCTGTAAATGGACACATCTTCTGGGCAAGAAAAGCTAACTGTCTGTTACTCCAAACTGCATCTCACTAGCACTGTGGCCCATAGGCAGGGTGGTGTCTTTCTGGCCAGTTTCGATGGAAAAGTTCCTAGAATGTCAACTGGCCTGAGCAACTCAGGTGCCCGCCCACCCTCAGAGGTTGGTGGTTGGAGGAGGGCATGATATGGCAACTGACCACACCCAACATACAAGGACTAGAGATAAATTCTTGATGCGAAGAAGCACACTGAGATAATACTATATCGTCCATTGTGCACCTGGGCAGTAAGTGTAAAGTGCCATGGGACCACAGAAGGGAGGTGAGAGTGACCAAAATTTTTCCCTAATTTACAATTTTTAGTCATTGTACAATAATAAAAAAAAATGATAAAGTGGTACTCTGCTTCCTGTAAATTACTCTGTTACATATAGATCACATCAATGACATATGCTATGGTTCTATCCACTGCCTTTTCTTCAATTCCCAAAAGCCCTCATCACATACCACATTGTGGCCAGAATCTGTCACCTCTGTCTTTAGCCACTATCTTCTGTTGTCCTCCGATCTGCATTCTACCCTGCCTTGAGCCTAGGAGGCCAACAGGATAGACCACAGCTGTGGCTCCTCTGCTCTCCGTTTGGATTTCTGGGTGGGTTTGGCCAATGGGACAAGAGACAGAAGGAGAAAGAATGGTGAGTTGGGCTATTTATTCTCTGATCACTTTGGTTCAGACAGGCTGAGAAGATCTCTGCCTCTGGCTCTGCTGGTTCCTCAGCCTCCGGGATGGTAACTTCCCCACTGTCACAGCCCAGGGTGCTGCACTGTTCTTTGTGCTTTTCCTACATCCTGCTCATCTTGCTGTACAGTCTCTTTCATAAAACCATCTTCAAAAGCCACCGTAATTTGAGTTCACCATCTGTTACCTGTCAAGCCCCTGAACTAAAACACACCTGCAAAGTGAATGGAAATTAATTAGCTGTGACCGTCACTGGTGAGCATATTGATCTCTTGTGATTGCTGCTTGTGTTTCCGAGGATTCACAAACTATTTCTCTGACTTATTCCTTCTGTACACTCATAGCGAGTAAAAGTCAGATGCAGCAGCCTGCAGTTTTTGGAACGGGCTTTTATAAACAACACCACTTGCTGCCTCAGCATTTACTGGGGCTCTGTTCTTCTGGATCTTTTATTCTCTAAAGTGCCCTAGAGATTGGGTCATTCCATCCTGTTACTGTTAGGGGCAGAACAGCCCAATTATGCTGTGGCCACAGTCTCCAACATTCAATGGCTTCAACTAGAGACTATACATTTATTTTTGCTACCTGTCTATCATGGTTGGCAGAGGTCCTACTCACGGCAAACACTCAAGGACACAAAATGATGAGTTGCTGCAACTCAAAAGGTGCTGGGGTGGCTTCATGGACAATTAAATTCTTGGCCTGGAAGAAATGCCAAACTCTTTTGATGTTTTGAGGCAGGGTCTTCCTATGTAGACTGGGCACCATGGTGTCAAACTGTCTCAGCTTCCTGAGTGCTGAGATGACACCAAAATCTTCATGTGGGCTGTTCCCCCAAAGGAGCTTGGAAGGTAATCTGTGGAATACCTAAAGTGTGCCTGTTCCTTTTGGGGGGAGTATAGGGAGATTTCAAATCTGTCTTTCGTTTTTTCAACTGGGTCACAAGCTCTCTCGGGGTAGAGTTTTTGTGCTGCTTCTTTCTAATGTGTGTCTGGATGCAGATCATGAAGTTACCACTTGAAGGGCTACCCGCTACTTTTTGAAGAGTGAAGAGTACAGTTGCTAGGAGTGTGTGTGTGTACAGGCGTGCGTGTATTTTTTTTATTTTTTTTAAATACAGAACGCTTCATGAATTTGCAAGTCATTGTGCAGTGGCCATGCTAATCTCTGTGTTGTTCCAATTTCAATATATATGCTGCTGAAGTGAGCTCATGCGTATTTTAATGTCAATGGTAAACACTCATTTTTCTTATATAGCAAAGTCTTTAAGAGATAAAACCATAACACAAGAAGAAGAATGTATCTTCCAAATGTGCCAGTGGTACGATCAAGTTTATCTTGAAATAAACATGCAAGTTGTGTTAGAACCAACACAATACCTGGCACATATTAGACTTCATATTTGTTAGGTGAATGAATGATTAATTCATCCCTCTTATTCACTTTACCTCATCTCATGTTGCCAGGCAGCAGAGAACTTAGGTTTGCTTTAGACATGGTGCCTATGGAGGAGCTGAGCTATGTGGAAGATGATACAAATAAGATGAAATTACATAGGAAGACCCTGTCTCAAAACATCAAAAGAATTTGGCATCTTTTTCAGGCCAAGAGGAGACCAAATTACAAAGGTTTTAGTGAGATACAAAAACAGTGGAACCTGCCTCAGAGGAGGGAAAGAGGAGACCATATAGATCACACCTGCTATTTACTGGCCATTTTGACCCATCTATATCCCATAACCTCGAATCCCTGGGCCTTGACAGCCCAAGTGTAAAACTGAATTGAATTAACATTCAATCTCACACCTTGAGAGCTGTGGGTCCCATCTGCACACAAGGAGCTCCAGGTGTGCTCAGAGTCATCCCCAGGTCATCCAGCCACCTGTGTGCAGGCATATGTCCATTCCTGCTTTTTCACTCCTGCAAGCCGTCCTGCCCTCGCTCCGAGTGCCTTGGCTGTGTGTCATGTTAGTGGCCCTCTGAGCCCTCCAGTGGCCCCCTCAGTCCAGTGCCATGTGAAACTTCTCTCTCCAACTCTGGGTCCCACTGGATCACCTGGCTCTGACACAGTGCACAGGCCTTCACAGAGCATGTCCTCAGCTTCCCACACTCCCCACCTGCCCTGCTCTTGCTGTACTACCCACACTAAGCCAATTTGCCATGCCCTCTGACATGGCTCAAAATCAGCCTCCCATACTGGGCCAGGGATCTGTTGATGTTTTCTTCTTCCTCCTTGGTCCTCATCGTCCCCTTTGCTCTCCAGGGAACTCAATCCTTATGCCTCCCACTCACATCCTCTTAAGATTATTTGGGCACAGCATTCACTGATTGACTTAGGTAGCAGCTGTGTACCCATCCAAGCAGTCCAGACCACTATCAGTGTTTCATTTAACCCTGCAAACTAAGCCATTCTTGTACCAAGAGGTCACTAACAATGCCCAAGATCAGACAAGAAGCCAGCGGTGGAGCTGGGACTGACCCCTTTGTCCATCCCCTCATAGCACACACTACTATTGCAAAGCCACTTCTGACCATTTTAAGATTTTTTTTTTTTTAAAAGCAGCTGCTTCAAGGCAAGACATTTCATTCCCTTCTCCTTCCTTAATTTGTTCCTCCCTGTGCATTTCTTATCTCCAAACAGCAGTCATTCTCCAGCCTGCAACTTCTTCACCCCTCAGCAAGTGCTATCTACGCTACTTGCAAAATGTAGCTCAGACCTAGGCCACCATATTGTCAGTGCCCAAGGCCTTCCCCAGTCCGGACCGACCATGCTCAGCTCACTCCTGGTCTAATGCTAGTGACCTGTAACTGACCTCCACACTTCCAGGGTAAGCTCCTTCCCCTTAGGGAACAAATCGCCTGCTAATAGATCTCATAGCCCATGCAGGCCTCCCCTTGTTTGTTGATCCCATTTGGGAATATTCATGAGCGTGTTTCTCCAGCTCTCCCTTGGGCTCCCTGAATTCCTTTGCTGGACTGTGAGGGCCTCTTCCCTGCTGGGTCTGGGCAGCTACAGAGATGCCCCTACTGTGGAACTGAAAACAGATCTGCAGGCATTAAAGTATAAGCAAAGAAAATGTTGCTGCCCTCAGCACAAGACTGAGTGTTCCAGTGCAAACTTGCAGAGTGGGTTTTTGGTCTTTTTTTTTTTTTTTTTTTTTTAATTCCTTTTCATGAGTTTAGTTACAAAGAGGCCAAGTCCTGCCCTGGGGAAAAAACAAAGGCAGTGACAGATGGAAACCCTGGCAACCAGTGTGGACACGCCCCTTTCCTCAGGCCAGGCTTGCTTAGTCACTGTCCAGGGTATGTGCGGGGAGGGAAGGGTTGGCCCTTGAGGGGGGTAAAGAAAAAGAGGAATGCTTGTCCTGGGCCAGTGAGGGCCAGGTGGAACTAATTTGTAAATGTCACTGATTTGGGTTAGGGATGAAACAACTCTGCTTTCACATTTGTGAGATTGTTGGATTAATGCCACTCTCCTCAGCTAGACTGGGTCCTGGCTTCATAAAGATAGCACTGGGTCTGGTTTTTACTGTTTGTGTTGACTTAATATGGTGTCAGACATATGGTAGGTGCTCCATGAATTCCTGTGGGATGACTGAATGAAGGAACAAATTATGTATGTATGTATATTACATGTCATACAAATGTATTATACATGTGCACATACACACAAAATGTAAGTATTCAAATATATGGACATTTATAATGAATATTCATATAAGTGTATCTTAATTTGTGTATACATTGATATGCAGAAGGATAAGGTTTCAGTTTGTTTTATGCCCACATTTAGAGAACAAAATACACGATAAAGCATGCTAGGGCAGACTTTGTTGTGGACTGTCCTGTAGGTACAGGATGTTACTGCAGCAGGGCCCTGAGTGTGCTCCACTCTGAACACAGCATGGGCAGGTAGGAATTTACAGCTGAGGGGCATGGTGGGGGTCCACAAATGGAGAATTATTATCAGGGAACCTCTTGAATAAGGGGGATTCTGGCTAAACTGCCCTAGTAGGATTGTTGCCTGACCAGGGTGCTCAGACAGCCAATGGGTGTAGAGCAAGGGACCTGATCAGATGTGGGGAGTAATCGGTATCACGGAGAGTGGGCTGTGCTAACCTGGCCCAGCCGGCCTCTACTAACACTGCCTCTCATGGGAAGAGCACAGATAGGCCGAGGAGAAGGTTCAGAAAGCTGACTAAAGTTTGACCAAGCAAAGAATCCTAGTCACCACACTTGTTTTTCAAATGTTACATCAACCATTAGAATTGTACTAAAAGACAGAAAGGACAAACCTGAGAAACCTCTCAGGTACTAGACATGAAGTCCTTGCTTTGTTTATCCTGGCTGGGGGAGGCTTCGAAGTAGGACATGCGCTCCTACCCACTGGGGTTTGATCAGAGTCATTTTGGGGAGTGCGTGTGATCGAAAAGTACCATTGCTGGGTTAGGGTGTAGCTTGGTAGAAGAGCATTTGCCTAATGTGTGTAAGTTCTTGGGTTCCATCCCAGCACTGTTTAAAAAAAAAAAAGTATCATGGTGTTGATTTTTTTTTTTAGCCAGTTTAAAATTTCAAATTACCTAAGAAGAAGAGGATGTGGGATTTTTATGTTTAACAAAAGAAGACAGAGCTTAAAAACAGTTGGAAAAGAATATAATTTTAGAGGAAACTGGCAAGTACCACAGGAAGGGCTTGTCTTGCACAAATATTATTATGATCATTTAAAAAATCTCTAGTTGGGGTTAGTGTGGACTGAGAGGCCCAACGTTTCTAATATGAATAAAGAAGCCCTTTTTTGTCATAGTCACTTTCTTCATTGCTGAGACACAGTGCCTGCCACTCGCAACTTAAATGAGAAGAGGATCACTTTGAGTCACAGTTTGTAGAGGTCTCAGTCCCTAGCTGGCCAGCACCAAGGCATGATGGCCCAACAGAGGCACAGTGGAGGAGAGCTGTTCACAGCATGGCAGTGTGGTAGGCAGGAAGCAGAGAGGTCAAGGGAGGAGCCGGGAAAGGAGATAAACACTTCCAGACTACACCACACTGACCCACTTCTTCCACCAGATCCCACCTCCCAATAACAATTCAGCTGGGAGCTCCCATAATCCAATCACCCACCAAAAGCCCACCAACCCCCTCCATGATTGCATGAGGACCTCAGGAGACATCTAGATACAAACCGGGAGACTTTGGAAGGGAGGTAAGTATCTCTCTTTCTCCTCTCTGTCCATCAGGGTGAGTTTATTTGCTCAGACTCCATGGAGCGCACAGTTTAATGCAGGTGGAAGAAAGATGGGTGTGGAGCCTGGGAGAGTTGATCTAGAGCAGAGGAAAGAAGGAAGAGGAGAGCGGAGGAGAATACAGTGCTCTGGAGCAGAAGGATCTCAGAAACCTCAGCAGAGAAACAGTCGATTAAAAGCAGGACATTCTGATGATGAAAATGAGTTTATTGTGGTTACTTGGGTCTTAGAAACATCACATTCCAAGTCTGGTGCGCTGGCATGTCCCTCTAGTCCCAGTTACCCTAGAGGCCAAGATGGGTGGGTTACTTGAGCTCAGGAGTCTGAGACCAACCCGGGTAACTCTGCCTCCTAATACAAACAAACATATAAAGACCTTTGGATGTAAATTAACAAACATTAAAAATACTTTTTAAAAGCCAACACATTCCAAAACAAACCCATTTGGCTTAGTCCTTTACTTGCCAGGGTTAGTGAAAAACAGCGATTACTATTGTATGTGCCTGTGCGTGTGCATATGTGTGCACCCACGCGCATGTGTAAGCTTTCCTAACCAGTGATTGTGCAAGTGTTACAGCTGAATGGGCAAAAAATAGTCCAGGTTCTTGTGCATGACAAGGAAAGAATTGCCAAGTGTGTGCCTCATAGTAAATAATAATAAATGCCTCCCTTTATTGAAGATCCGGACAGGAACAGGCAGAAGGACAAAAGAAGAGGAGGAGGAAGAGGAGCTCTCAGTGAGTCAGGTTAAACTGCTGCTGGGGGTGTTGAGAGTGTGTGAGCAGAGTCCTCCCAACTGGCTCCCAGGCTCACGGGCGCCAGGCCCCGGGAGAGGGTGGAAGAGGAGCCCTCCATGAGTACCCACACAGCTCAGGCTTCCTGTGGTTAAGGGTCAAACGCCTCTAACTTCAGGTGGCTCACATTGTGGTCAGATGCCTGTGACCACAGGCGAGTTTCAGTTTGTCTCTCACTGGTCAGAACTAACACTGCCTCAGACATCACGATCCCCTGGATTTAAACACAGATAATCACCCCGGGTGCATCTCACAAAGGGAAAGGCAAGGCTCACTCAACTCCTCTGTTCCTAACTGTATCTCAAGGGCCCTGGGTGTGGGCTCCTGGGAACACCTAAGAGAAGGCTCTTTGCATGTGAGTACAGCTCTTGACCTGTCCTCCTGTTGAGGACTCCAGGCTGTTAACCCAAGCTTGAACACAGAGGTCTTTGTCAAGTTTCCTGAACGCGGTGACTGGAGCTGAGTGTTCTTAGCTGTCTGTTTGGGATTCCTACTAGTTTTCTGCTGCTCAGCTTCCATGATTCCCCTGAGACTCTAATTCTTCCAAGCAACAAGTCGGCTTCTTTCTGGCCTTTATGTTCCATCCAGGCTACCTACCCTTGGATGGAGCAGTTTTAATCCCAGCATGGCACACCCAAGCTCCAGCCCCTTTGAAAAGCTCCACCTAATACCACATGAGGCTTTGGGGGGACATCTAGATACAAGCCACAACAGATCCTAACAATGAATCTGATGGAGGGAAACTCAACATTGAGGTTCATAAAATTAGTTTTCATTACATCCTTGGAACCACTAGATCAAGCCATACCTGATATTAGCTACTCTTGGACTTTTTAGTAACACAAACTCCTATGTGTGTTGTTTTTTTTTTCCCTTAAACATGTTTGGATCTGCATTCTGCCACTTGTGATAAAATCATTCTTAACTGCTTCTAACTCCTGGCCCCTGGAGACTTTATGTGAGGAAAGATCATGACAGTTGATGAATCCAGCATCTCCATCTATTGCTCAAGTCTGAAAGAATGTAATTGTTTTCTGGTTTGGCTGTTTTCTTTTAATGTTAACTGTTGGAGTACTTTTCACTCAGAATCAATCCAGCTCTACAGGTTCAATGTGACTAAGCCTTTGAAAACAGAAGTCTGTTATTTGTATCATAAAGCAAAGGTCACTTAGATCTATAAAAGACAAATGCTTGACTGTTCTTCCAGTAAGGCGAAAGGACAGTTTACCTTTTCAATTGCCTGTTCTTGGGGAAGTAATCTAAAATAACTATCTCTATAAGCTATCTGTTAATTAAAGCTTTGTAAAGAAAAGTCATCCAACACCTTCTAATCAAGTCTTTGATAATGGACACCCTCTTGTACACGCCTGAAACATTCTATAGATGGGATGGCAAAGCAAGGCAGGAGGTGCTCGGCCCAGCCTCTGTAACCAGTGGACTCTTGTTCACTGAGCATTGTAAAGGCTGGGTGGTCAGAGGTAAACCCACATGACAGGTTGCAAACTGAAACACCCCCTGGAGGCCAGGTAGGTATCAGAACCAGTGAAATAGGGTTGCCGTGGGATGTGGAGGAGCTGAGGGAGCAGAGGAGGATTACTATGGAGGGGAAAGAATGGGCCACTACTCAGCTCAGCCTGTGATCAGCATGTGACAAAATGAGCCCAGTGTGACTTCTATACAAGGGATGCTCAAATCTCACCAATTCTAAGTGTTGGCAATTTCTAATCAAAGAACAAAACCCACAAAAACAGTACTGCTGTGCTAAAGCAAAGACAAGCAGGCCAGGCCAGTGGTTTCAAAACTCTTGCTACATAGTCTATAATTATTAATCTATTTCCACAGTGTGTCTGCCTATCAATTTGTGAATAGTATGGTGAGGTTATTTTTGAAACTTTGTTTTCTTTTTCTTTGCTTAAATCCAAGGTAGCCCCTGTCAGATTTTCCATTCTTTTAGAAACTAGATTGTTTAAATGTCATTTGCTATTGGAGGGCTGCTTGGCTTGGGGCATTCTGGGTGATAGGTGTACCTCTCTTTAAACAAAAGTTCCTTGTCTTTGTCACTTTCTCCACTCGGAGACACAATATGGAAGAAAGGTTTATTTTGGCTCATAATTTATAGCCTACAGCAGCCAGCTCCAAGTCAGGAAAGGATGGTGGAAGGGTCAGGCAGAGCAAAGCTTCTCATATCATGGTAGCCAGGAAAGAGAAAAGGGAGGAGCCAGGGAGGGAGAAATAATCTTCCAGGTCACACCTGCCAGGCAACCACCCCTTCCAGCTAGGCCCCTTCCAACACCAAGCCAGCTGTAGCATCACCTTAATCCAGTCACCTGCCTATGAGCACATCAGGCTTTGGGGGGATATCCTGCTATGTACCCTAACAGTCTTGCCCTGCCTTCCCTTTGGATAGCGGCAGCTCCGGCTCTTTGTACACACAGTTTGGGTGGGACTGAGTCAAACCTTGAATGCAGGGTCAAGCCCACCCCAACCTGTTCATGCAAACACTTCATCTTTGGACCACAGTAGATTGGGGCAAGGTTAGAAAGCATGCATATAAGGTTGCAGATCGCCAGTGCAGACCCGGAAGGGTTTGGGACCATCGGTCCCGGCGGCTGGGTGCCTGCCCAGCCCCCTTGGCTCACTGGACTGGGCTCCAGAGGTTTTGCGGGTTTGAGTGGACTGCACCTAGTGACCTTCATTCAACAAGGGGAACCAGACCAGCCAAAGGGGAAGCCAAGCTGGCGCCGCGCGCCGCGAGGTGAGTACTAGCTCACCAGGGCAGAACCAGAAGGGTTTGGGACCCTCAATCCTGACGGCTGGGTGCCTGCCCAGCCCCCTTGGGTCATTGGACTAGGCTCCAGAGGTTCTGCAGGCTTGACTGGACTGTGCCCAGCGACCTTAATTCAACCAGGGGAGCCAGGCCCACCAAAGGGGGAGCCAAGCCAGCACCGCACCGTGTGGTGCGATGCAGCTCACCAGGGCAAGCCCAGAAGGGTTTGGGACCATCCATCCCAGAGGCTGGGTGCCTGCCCAGCCCCCTTGGGTCATTAGACTGGGCTCCAGAGGTTCTGCAGGCTTGAGTGGACTGCACCCAGCGACCTTTATTCAACCAGAAAAGCCAGGCCCACTGAAGGGGGAGCCAAGCCGGTGCCGGGCCTAGAGGGAAAACTTTAGAAAATTGCTGGAAACATGGAAATACAGGAAAATGACAAAAGGAAAGACCAAAATGCAATCTCAGACCTCCAGCCCATCCCAAGAAATAGGAGCCATGTACATAGAAGAAAATACTACACATACACCTGAAATGTATGAAATGATATCAACTGAAATAAAGAAGCAAGTACAGGAAGCTATGAGGGAACTCAAATCAAAAATATTCTCCCAGGTAAAAGAAGAAATGATAAAAGTAGTAAAAGAAATACTGAATGCATCCAACAAAGACACAGCTAAACAATTAGAGGAACAAAGCAAAATGATAGAATCCCTGAATGAACAGTTTAAGAGACAAACAGAATGCATTAAGCAGATTCAAAGAAATATACAGGAAATCAAAAACTCTAATGAAAGTTGCAAAAACCACCTCAATGAAAGAGAAGATAGAATCTCAGACCTTGAAGATAAGATTGCAGCTAGTAAACAGAAAAGGAAAGATCTTCTAATAATAACAAGAAATCAGGAAATAATTCAACAGCTGCAAGATGATGCAAAGAAAAACAATATAAGATTAATAGGGATAAAAGAAAAAGAAGGGAAAACACAAATGATATCAAGAGGCTATTTACAGAAGTAATAGCTGAAAACTTCCCAAACATGAATATGAAAACTGACATATGGATTAGTGAGGCATATAGAACTCCAAATAGCCATAAGCAAAACAAAACTACATCCAGACATATAATGATCACAACTGCAGAAATCCAACATAAGAACAGAATATTAAAAGCTGTTACAGAGAAAAGACAGGTCACCTATAAAGGAAAACCTATCAGAATCACAGCAGACTTCTCAACACAAACAATGAAATCAAGAAGAGCATGGAGTGAAGTTTTTCAGATCCTTAAAGAAAACAACTTCCAACCCAGACTGATGTACCCTGCAAAACTGTCCTTCAAAATGGATAGAGAAATAAGATACTTCCATGACAAAGAACAGCTGAAGAACTTCATGATCACCAAACCAAACCTACAAAGAATACTGAAAGACATTCTAGGTACACATAGGAAAAAACCACTAAGCAAGACAGACAAACAAAATGGAAAGCTAAGATACAACATCAGAAAGATAACATGTCAACAATAAACCAATATATGACAGTTATAACCATTAATGTAAAGGGCCTCAATTCACCAATCAAAAGAAACAGACTGGCAGAATGGATCAAGAAACAACATCCAACCATATGCTGTCTACAAGAAACCCATCTAACCCAAAAGGAAACTCATAGACTGAAAGTCAAAGGATGGAAAACAATACTCCATGCAACAGGAACTCAAAAAAAAAAAAAAAAAAAAGCAGGGGTAGCTATTCTGTTTGCAGGCCATGTGAACTTCAAACAAAGAATGGTCCGAAGAGATAAAGAAAGTCACTACATTACTAGTTAGGGGAAAACTGCAAGAGGAAGAGATAACAATCTTAAATATATATGTACCAAATTCCAGAGCACCCAACTACACAAAGCAAGTATTAACAGAAATGAAAAATCAAATAGGCAATAACACAATTATAACAGGGAACTTTAACACACCATTGACACAAAGGCATAGATCAACTAGACAGAAAATCGGCAAAGAAATAACAGAACTGAATCACACCTGTGAACAAATGGATTTGATAGACGTATACAGAATGTTCCATCCAACAACATCAGGATATACATTCTTTTCACCAGTACATGGGACATTCTCTAAAATAGACCATATACTAACCCACAGAACATATTTAAGTAAACGCAAAAGAATTGAAATTATCCCATGCATGTTATTGGATCATATGCCATGAAACTGGAAATTAATGGTAAAAGTAACTGCAAAAACCCCACAAACACATGGAAATTAAATAATACACTCTTGACTAATCAGTGGGTCACAGAGGAAATTAAAGAAGAAATTAAACAATATCTACAAGCAAACGAAAATACAAATACAACTTAGGGGAGCCTGTGGGATGCAATGAAAGCATGCAGATAAGCCACATCAACGAGACAATTCCTGTGTTTGCTTTTGTTTTGGCAAAAATCACTTGGGAAGGGAAATTCTTTTTCCAAAGTTGCTGACTACAAGAAATTTGAATCTGGGAAATCTAGGTGTCATCCATGGGAAAGGGCTTGGTAAGAATGACACTGTCAGCTGGGCATGGTGGCTTACGCCTGTAATCCCAGCACTTGGGAGGCTGAGGCAGGAGGATCGTTGTGAGTTTGAGACCAGCCTGGGCTACAAAGTGAGCTCAAGGCCAGCCTGAACTGCATAGCAAGACCCTGTCTCAAAAAGACAAAAAACAAACAAACAAAAACAATGACACTGTCACCAAGAGAAGCAGAGAATGGGGGAGGGAAGAGGTGAGGGAGATACACAGGAATTAAATTTGTACCTTTGACTCCAGCTAAGTCTGAAGCTACATCTATACCTGCAATTTTTATTGGGTTAGCAAAAATATTCTTGTTTCTTCTTTATTGGTCTTGGTAAGGATTCTTTCACATATGTATCATATATATGGTCTTGCTAACTACCATAGCATAGCATCTTGGACATAATAGAAGCCAGGGAGCCCAGAGCCATAATGGGGCCCTCCTGGCTGGGAGGTGGGGACATCTGTGAATCCACACACTGTGGCAGGAGGGAGACAAGCCCCAGGAAGAAACAGGGCTGACAGGCTCCATCCCGATGGCAGGGCTTAGTGTCAAGATGTGTGCTAGGGAAGCATCCCACGCTGTCTGTTTTGCTGTAACACTTGCATGTTTGTGTGTGATTTTAACATAAATTAGCTCAAATGTGGCTGATAAATGGAACGATGTCAGTACAGTGTGGAAGTTGAACAGGTTCATCTGCGAGTCTGCCAGTCTGCCATCGTGTAGCACCAGAGGGTGAAGACCAAGGGCACAAACACAGTGGGGGACAGCAAGCTGAGGAGGGAGGCAGTGTGGGCCCGGTTCTCACAGCCTCTTCTCTCCCTTTGCCGTACGGGAGCCTCAGCTCCCCCCAGGGATGTTCACTGCTCAGTTCCCCGATGCTGCACAGTTTTTCCTTATCTCAATGACCCCACAGACCTCAGTTTCTCTTCCATTGCCATTTGTCAGTTTACCTTATATTTCTTTTCTTATGGTAAATTCCTTTATTTCCAGCAATATTTTTTTTTAACTAGGAATTGAACCTTCTGTTTAAACTATGCTGGTATTTTTAAGATTATCACCACCTTTGTTAGTGCTGTGTTTGCAAAGTTTCATGTTTTGAATCATCTTCCTCCATCTGATTTTTCCCTTAAGACGTAATTATTTATAGTTTGCAATTTTGCAAGAAGGCGTGTTGCTCTCTGCCCCCTAGGAACACATATATCTTGTTATTGCAAAAGCACCTGCATTTCTTTTTTAAACACGAGCAGAATAATAGCTATAATATGCTGACCCTAGACTGTGCCGCCTAACTCCTCATCCATTCCCTCACTTTTACAGGGTAAAAGGTTCAACCTGCCTGCTTACAGTTTCCTTGTCTGGTAATAAATACAAAAAAACTCGCACCTGTTTTCTGCGTTGACCTTAGAAGTCTGCCTGGAGCCTCAAGTCCAATTTTCAACCCAGGAGACCTAGCACAGGCTCTTCCTCTCAGCATTGAGGAGGGCCCTTTCCTCAGACCTTGAATATCAACGATGCAGCAAAAGCTGAGGCTACAAACTGTAAAGGATGCAGGATGCAGGCAGCGGGAAAATCGTGCTACAAAAATAAAACACCCTGTTTCTGCTAATTGGGCAACTCTCATTAGCCTTAGGAAGCTCATTTTCATGGTTAAGTAGTTAAATGGCTGATTAAAGGCAGAAGACTAGGCACCTGTTTATTTGTGCATTTTCCAGTCACTTTCATTTTTTGCCAGGAGATGGCGCTCTTGAATGCACTTTAGCCGAGGATTCCTTAGCGCTATAAGAAAAATTCAGCACCTCCAAATACTTCCTTCTTAGAGGAAGAAAATGACTTGGACTTTCCAGGGGAGAGAGGAATGCAGTTTAAAAGCCAGCTGGCTACGAGCCAAGAGACTGGGAAGAAAAAAAAATACTGCTATCATTTTTTAAATTTGGATTTTAAAAATCCAATTAATGCTGATTAGCGATGGAGGCAGGTACAGGTCCAAGGTTGTGATGTTAAATCATAAAGTAATATTTTGTAATTAAGAAAAAGGCATTTGTGAAGGAACTCACTTTAGACCTTACCATATTAGAATAAAGACAGCTTGGTTGTTCCAGAGTGTGGATTTAAATCTCGAAGGCAAATGCCACATATGCAAAACAGTACAGCGGTAGTTTACATTCTTTAGACATGCTTTCTCATGTGATCAGAGTCTAACTAGGAAGTTCAGGCCAGCTTTGAACTTGCTATGTAGTTTAGACTGGCCTCGAACTTACAATCCTCCTGCTTTGGCCACCTGAGTGCTGGGCTTGGAGGTGTGAGTCAGCTTGCAGGCTCAAATACTGCTTTGTAGGCTGTTTTGAACTATATGTGAAGAGCTAGTTGTAGAAACTGTGGCAGCTCAGGGGCTGGATCTTCCCCTGAGATATGGGTCGAAGAGAATGGTATCCCCAAAGTGGAAACATGACTCATGGATGGCTTGCCGTGCACCTCGTTCTTTAGAAGGTACTCTGTGTTACCTCACTTAATCCTATGGCAGCAGGAGGTGGTTACTCTTGTGTTTTACAGATGCGGAAACAGAACTTACCCAAGGCCAAACAATAAAGTATTATTTATCACAACTACTAAATGATTCAGCTGGCCCCAGAACCCATGCTGTGAGTTACCATGCTGTTGGTTCTCACCCATTTTGCTTCCAGATTTGCTACTTTTTCTTTTTCTGCTTAAAATCTTCTGAGACTTTCATAGCTCACAGCATAAAGGCCAAATTACATAGTCTGACTGAGTTTTTTGTTTTGTTTTTGTTTTTTGAGACAGGGCCTTGCTATGTAGCCCAGGCTGGCCTCAAATTCACAGTGATCCTCCTGCCTCAGCCTCCCAAGTAACGAGATTATAGGTGTGTGCCACCATGCCCAGCTGATGAAGTCTTTTATATATCAGCTTCAAACAGAGCAGGTTAGAAAAATGGCAGGGATATTTTCTAAGGCTGTGTCTCACTGATGATCATCATAATTTTAAGAAGCTGTTCTGCAATACTTGAATATTCATTTTTAATCTGTTTATAGATTCCATTGTTAATCTATATATCTAGTATTTTTAAAACCTGAATTTATTTTTAAATTTAAGCACTTTCTATATAGCATCTAAAATTTTCTTTGCACACTCTAGTAGAAAGGCTTGTTTGGTAGAAAATCTTTTTGTCATACATTCCAGTGGGGACAGAATTTTTTTCACCTTGCATGGTCTGTTTATGTTACTTACCCTCTGAATGTCCTCAGAATAGCAGCTTCTGATTCTCTTGCTTAATTGTCTCCTAAAAATCCAAAGAAAGTAGGTAAGTGTTCCAGGAGGAAATACTGCTGGGCTTTGATTCTTATAACTGGTATTAAAACTGTGTCAGCATTTATTACAAAGTCCCCAAATGCACGCTTTGCACAAGCGTTCCTGGGCTCAGGTCATTATTTTATGACGTTTGTTAAGAAATACGGTTTCTTTTTCAGGCAGAAGTGTCTTCCCTTCGGTGTCTATCTCTTTGTTCAGCTCTGCTCTGTCTTGGTTGGATAGAAGCTTAGCTCATTGGACATGGAGCTCAGGTTAATGTTCAGATAATCACAGCTGGAATGCAGGCAGATTCTGGTTATTTGTGTATTATGAATGATCAAAGGACAAAAAAACTGAAGAACTAAAATGACTCCAAGTTGAGTAAAAAGATCAGCAAATAACAAATATAAAGAGCAAGTATAGAATGAACTTATATTACAAAAAATTATAGATTAACAATACTTTAAATGCAGTTTTCCGTATTCTTTGAGGAGTTTCAAAAGTTATTGTTGGGGCTAGGGATTTAGCTCAGTGGCATAAGTGCCTGCCTGGCAAATACGAGTTTGTGAGTTCGATCCCTGGTACTAAAAAAACAAAACAAAACAAAACAAAACTCATTAATCAAAAGTTATTGTCCATTATTTCCCCAGTGAGCTTTCCCAGAAGTTCATCTATCAGGCTCTCGATATATGGAGCTCACATAAGCAGCGCCTCCTCTGATCTGTCTCTCAGCCAGCAAGAGTGCTGGGGTGATGGTTTTCCCTGAGCACTGGAGTCAGGGTGCCGGGGCTCAGCTGTGAGGGTCGCTGGTGCCTTCCCAGAGCAGGAAAGAGATGAGACTTAGCCTTCCTGGAGTTGGAAGAGACAGACCAAAGAAAGCAGTGCAGCAGAATAAAAGCATGCAATTTCCAAATTAAAGGGAAAACATAACATCAGTAAACTGAGTGGCAGTTCCTTAAAAAAAAATGAAACCTAAAGTTACCATTTGATCAGTCACCCCACTTCTGCATCTATCCCCTGAATAATTGAAAGCAGTGTCTGCAGAGATGCTTGTATACCGTTGTTACCCAAAGCACTCTTCAAAATAGCCTGGGATGGAAGGGACGGAATGTCCTTAGTAGAGGAATGCATATCACCATGTGACATTTCCAGACAACAGACTGCTATACAGCCTTAAAAAGGAACAAAATTTGGATGCCTGCTATCAGATGCATGGGCCTTGAGGAAGTTATGCTGAGTGCAATAAGCCCTCCACAAAAGAACAAGCACCGTGTGACCCCACATATAGGAGCTAGCCAGAGTGGTGGGATTACAGAGATAGAAGGGATGGTGGTGGCTCCTGAGAGCTGAGAAACAGGGAGTTACTATTCCGTGGGACCAGAATTTCCATGTGGGAAGAAGGCAGCATTCTGGAGGTGGTGAGAGCTGCACGAGGTGGATGTTCCTAATGCCACTGAGCTGCACCCTTCAAAACGGTTAAGGCTGGAATCTTTCTTGTTGTGTCTATTTTTTTTTTCATAATTTTAAGAAAAGTAACATTCACTGCTCCCAGGGAAGACACCTTGCTAATGGTGACTTCCGCACTGGGGAACCTAATCAGAAGCACCTGCCAGGTTTTCTACCGGCAAGAAGGTAGTTTCTGAAGTCTTGTAAGGGAAGTGGGAGGCGCAGGGCTGGGTCCCATGGAGTGCAACGGAGGTGTGAGTGGTCCCTGCTGCTTGGTACGGTGGAGACTTTGGGCCTGTTCTTTCTGCCTCAGTGGGGTCTGATAATGACTTCTCTCCTCGGGGCAAAAGCGGTGCAGCTCCTGACCTGCAGAGGAGAAGTGAGTCGTGGATGTAAATGGATGCAGGGACTAGGAAGCAATGATGACCAGCTTGCTCTGGGGACAGTCAGGCCCCAGTGGGGAAATGGAGGCCAAGGTGTGTGCTGGGTCAGGGGTGTTCACAGCACAGGCTTTCATGTTATTTAACCACACTTGTCATGTGCCACGCTTGGTGCTGGCTCACATTAAAAAGTTCGTGTTATCCACATCATTACTACAGGTAGTCAGTGCTGTTAAAACCTTCATTTAAAGAAATACACATTTTACTAGTGACATTAATTATACAAAATATTGAGTTTCATTACGGCATTGTCACCCATCCATAGAACATGTTCCGAGGACACCCATCCCACACGGCCCTCCTTGACCCCCTTCTCCCTGTTCCTTCCTCTTGTTTAATTATCTCCCTTTGACTTTTATCTTTTTTTTTTTGAAGATTCTGCACCGTAGGAAAACAGGTGGTACTTGTTTCTCTAAGTGTGGCTTATTTCACTTAACAACATGCTCTCCAGCTTCAGCCACCAAAATCTCCATTTTAGAGATGAGAAAATTGACCCAGAAAGGTAAAGGAACTCGCCCAAGGTCACACAGCTAGTAAGCAGCCGGTCTGCTAGTATGCTTTGGAGAAACTCCCTGACTTATTTTTCATTTCGATTGACACCAACCACTTAAAACTCTCCATCATGGTTTGGCTCTGAAATGTCCCTCAAAAATTCACATGTTGAAGTTTTGGTTTCCAGAACAGCCGTGTCCACAAGTGCGATAATAGCAAATATCACCAGGAAAACTGGATTCCTCCCTGTTTGGTGGCTACAACTTTGTCTCCTTGTCTGGAATCACTTCTGTGTCTTATATGGCAGTCCAACTCTGCAAAGCTTTTCAATTCTGGAAGTCTTTAAAGCTCACCAGAAGTCAGACCTCCAAATTTTCCACAGAAGCCAAAGGGTAAGACAAAGCCTCTGGAAGGTCAGTCACCAATTTTTGGAGGAGGCTGATCCTTTTGGTCAGAGGCTGGGCCTCTGAATATTTCACTCATACTTGCTCTGTCTGGTTTATTCTCTCCTTCATTCCCTTCCCTTTCTCCTGCTGAAGCAAGAGCACCTTCAGTGCTGATCCAGTGAGAGAAAGAACTTCTGTCTAACCTTCAAATTCTCTTGCTTATTATAGAATGGAGGGATCACCGTCCGAAACAAGCTTATCTTACCTTTATTCAAGCGCACACAAGGGTGAAGATTATTTTATTAATTAATTAATTGATTAATTAATTTTTGGTTCCGGGAATTGAACTCATGACCTTATGCTTGCCAGGCAGGCGCTTTGCTGCTGAGCTATATTCCTGGCCCTGAAGATTATTTTTACAAGATTCTTCCTTTTAAGTTCTACCCTGTCCCACTGGTAGTGAATCCTCATGAGGGAAGTCTCTGTTCTGCTGAGCTTGTCCCAGCCATCTTTGGTACAAGGCTGTCATAGTACTGGATGCATTCATACCTGCAAAAACGTTAGTGAAATTGCTCATGTCCTTTCCCTTCATTTCCTGTACCTTTTTTTCCCTTTCTTTTTGAGGCAGGGTCTTGCTATGCAGTTCAGGCTATTCTTGAGCTCACTTTGTAGCCCAGGTTGGTCTTGGACTCACAACAATCTTCCTGCCTCAGCCTCCTGAGTGCTAGGATTACAGGTGTGCACCACCACACCTGGCTCATTTCGTCCACCTTTTCCATTCTGGTTTTATCCACTTAATATCACACCATAAAAATCTTTTGATTTTTTTTTGCAAGAGATGCAAAATTGTTATAACTTGATTCCATTAAGTGCATATGGCTGCACTTTTATGCTTTTATTTATTAATTATATGATGTTATTTTTTTACTCCTAAATATATAACAGTTATGAATATCTTCACAAATGTAGGCTTTTAAAAATCATTTTGGCTTCCCTAGCATAAAGCCTCAGAGTGACTAAGTCAGAGGAAATGAATTAATCTTAATCTTCTCCCTTGTCCTTGCCTGCCCCAGTGTCTACACAGGTAGCATCTCCAGATCGTGCATCAGTTCTGCCCACATGAGTTAAGCCTGACTCTACATTTCTTTCCCAAGCACCATGTTTTGACTCTTTGTTCCAAACACTCAGGATCACAGTTCTATTCCAACAATGTTGTCAGAGCCCAAAATAGTGTGGAACATGTTCATTGGAAATTGCTTTCAAAGCTATTGGCATGTTCTTTTGAATATTCTTATTGGTGACAAAACTTAACTTGGTATTTAAAAGGTAGATTATTTTCTGGAAGGAAATTAGTAGCTTTGCTGTACTTTCTGTGTTAGACAGGATCCTTTTAGAAGCCAGAGACAGGGTCATCCCTGAGCAGGGAGTTGAAGATGACAAGAACGGTTTACCAGGCAGAAGACTGAGCGCAGAAAGGGAGTTTGAGGGGAGCATCTGTCTTCCCTAGAGATGGCATGGAGGGACCAAGACAAGGTGTCAGGGTTGCAAATATCAGAGGTCTGGAGAAGCTGCTGCACTGGCCGCTCAGCCCTCTGGGGAGCAGGATCCTCCACAAGAACTTAGAGACGCCTAAGGCACTGGTGCCTGGATAAAGAGCTTGAACCTGGGGCTCCACCGACCTGGGGTTTCTGATTTCACAGAAGATGCTGTGGCTGGTGCTGTGTCCTGAGAGGGCACCAGGAAGGAGCCCCTAACAATGGGAAAGGAGTGACCACAAACCAGATCCACCGAGCACCTGGAACCAGATGCTGCTGCTGGGATGAGGCAGTGTGAGACCTTTATATTCCCTAATGCAACCCTGGCCCACAAGCATGAAAAAGCCAGTTCTGAAGGCAGAGCATGCCAGAGCGGAGACCGGAGTGGGCAACCACCGCTCAGTAATCAGCAGTCACCACACACCAGCTGTTTTGGAAGTATCTGCAAAACAGCTGGTTCTCATGCCAATCATCCCTGTGACTGAGGGGCTCCCACCCTGTGGAGGAGGAAATGGAGTTTTAGAGAGAGGAAATACTGGTCAAGGCTTTAGAATGAAAGCATGTGAATCAGGTTATGTTCACTGCTGGTCCCCTACTTAGGCTAAGCTGAGCTTTTTTCTGGGTAACAAGAGGAGGGGTTTTCTTCTTCCTTGTGCCATAGAAGAAATGGAAGGGAGGAAAGCAAAGAGCCAGGCAGTTGGCATAAGATCATGATATCTGTAAACAATCCCTTCTAGAAACCCACCCTCCAAATTTTGAGGAAATGCTATGCAAACTCACAAAAAGTTTGGAGGAGGTAGACTGCTTATGGAAACTGTGAATGGACCCAGACTTTGAGCCAGGGATATGAGGGGAGGAACAGGACAGAATGGGAGAGAGGGTAAGCCCTGCAGGTATCTCGGGACATTCATGGCCTCTCTTGGATAATGGTCTAAAGGCTTTGGCGTTTGAATTGTGCCCATTTTACACTCAAGGAGAAAGTGAGGTTCAGAGAGGTTAGGTAACATGACCAAGATCACACAGGTATTATGCTGTAGAATTTGGATTCAGTCCTGATCTCCACAAAAACTTCCTCTCTAAAATTGGATGGATAAGAGAAGCCACGAACACATCACTACTCATCACTTATTCACAATTATTTACATAGTTGGAGTTGTACAAAGTGCTCAGTTTATCTTAATTCCGTGAGATAGATACCACTACTCCGTTTCGCTGGTGAAAAGCTGAGGCTAAACAGGTTAAATAATATTCCCTATTTACAGCCTGTGGTAAATGCAGGTGGAATCCCTACCCAAGCCCCTTGGTCTCCATCCAAAGTGTCCAGCCAATGATTTGCAAACTTCAATGCCCCTGAGAACTCCTGGCCATCTTTGCCATGCAGGTTCCTACTCATAGAGGGGTGGGGGCTGGGCTGCTGCATTTCTAGTGAGTTTCCAGGGGTGCTGTGACTGACCCCTGAGGTTCACTTTGAGGAGCAAGGCTCCTAGAGGGGCACCATGATGCTCCCCTCACCTGTGATGTACACATGTGCTCACTGTGGAGACCCCAGCAGCCTTCTTGGTCCAGTCCAGTTGTGATGTGACACCCAGAGTTGGTCCCCTTTTCTCTTCACTACCTTTGAAAATTTTCAGAATAAAGTAACCAAGCAAATCCATCATCTGGCAGGTCATTAAGGAAAACATGATTTTTGCCCCCATGTGATGACTCTCAATTAATGAAGCTGTCATTAAAACCTATGACTGTGTCAAGAAAATTAGTTTCAGGTGTCGGATTGTTTCAGTTCTGGAATAATTCCTATACTTTTAATGAGGATTATTTGAGATAGCATCACCCTGCCCCTCCATCCAGGGCTTACAGCATAGCACACCCAAGAAGCCTGATATATTGGGGGGTCAGTGGCTTGTTTATAAGAAGCAACTAAGGTCCCCTCAATATCATCTCTTCCGGTCACTACAAGGCTGTTCATTGAGAATGTTTTCAGAGCCATAGCATTCATTTCTTCGGGGAAAGAAAGATGGGTCAATGCAGCTTGTGATAAGCGCTGACAACTTCAGAAAAGAACCCAGAGAGTGTTAACCGTGGGTCTGCCACTGACGGTGCCTGCTCCACAAGGCGAGCCTTCAGGTGGAATGATTTTCTTTCCCTAACAAAGAACATTTATTTTTCAACCTTCCGGCCAAAGGAAGCATTTTATTCCAAGAAGTAAATGAGGTGGGTTAATATTTTGAAATAATAACTGACATGTTTCCCTCTGCCATTCCCCTCTCCACAGCCCTCCCCTTTCTCAATTTTCCCACTAAGAATCTCCCAAAAGGGACCTCAGCCTTTGCAGCCTTCATTGTGAGGGGAATACAAACAAGCCCTTAGCAAATGCAAAAAAAAAAAAAAAAAAAAGAGCAATTCAAAAAATAAAAAAATTAAAATAAGTAATTTTGGAGAGTTTTGGAACTCCAAAACTGAGTCTGGGCTTCAACAATAAGTTTGTAAAAATACTTAGACTAAGATGGCTTCCTTCGCCCCAGGGCCAAATGAAGTGTCGGAGCTGGAGGCCTGAGGAGTTGCGGAAGGGACTCAGGAGGGAAGCGAGGTGAATTGCTGATGGAGGCGTCTGCCCTATTTTATAGGCAGCTTCATGGGCTGCACCCTGCAACAGGAAGGGGAAGCAATTGGGTGGGCGTGGTCCTGCTTGGCGCTGGGTGTGCTGGGGGCTTTTTCCTGGATATCTTTCCAAATGTCTTTCTGTTCTCCATGTCATGTATGCCAGTAATTTGGGCATTTTTATTATTGTACTCACGTCACAGTCTGCCCACCCAGTTTCTGAAGAACATTTGTCATTGCCCCTCTCACCCCTTGCTTTGGTCAGTGGCATGAGGAGGAGGAGGAGGAGGAGGAGGAGGAGGAGGAGGTGATGGTGTCCTAGCTTCAAGCCTGGAGACAGAGGCCTGGGTGTGATTAAAGTGTATGGCCAATGTTTAAACTAAAACATTCAGTACAGTGAAAGACACATTGTCATTGATCCCCTCAAGCTAGGTGCTTTCCCCTGCCCCACTTAGCCTAGTGTTCCGACCACGTGCGGAGGCAGTTCTGGAAGTCCTCTTTTGTGAGTGTCTTTACCAGGCGTGATTAAAAAAATGCCGCTGCCAAGTGAATTCTAATAGAAAGGCAGATTCTTAAAAACACAGTGGGTTTTTCTCCACTGACCTTAGTACTGTGACTTCTGGCTGTTCCCCAGAGTCCAAAGGTAAATATTTTAATCAATTCAGAACACAGAGGCAGCCACAGCACTCGTGAAAGAGGACTTCCAGAAGTGCTTCAGCAAGTGGCAAGAGTGACAGGATAAGTGTGTTTGAAGCAAGGGAGAGTATTTTGAGGAGGATTAATGGCAATGTGTCTTTTACTCTAATGCATTTCAAAATTTTAAATACTCATCGTATTTTTCTATCATATGGCATACATCCTATTATAAGTACCCTATACAGCACATGGGAGGATGGGTGTAGGTTATATGCAAGTACTATGCCTCTCTGAATAAGGCACTTGCAGTTTTGGTATCCATGGAGGATGCTGGAAAAGGATGCCATGCAGACACTGAATGTTGACTCTCTTTCTCATTATTTTCCCCACCCCCATCCCCATCCCCCATCCCCAGCTAGGCTACTGTCTCAGGAGAATGAGATGTAGGAGTAGAGCCTCGCTTTAACCAACCAAAACCTACGCAGCTTCCAGATCTAGGATCAAAAATAAAGAATTGTTCTTTTAACGCAGTGAATATTTTGGGATGGTTTGCTATACAACAAGAGCTAACTGATACAGCCTGTCTCTGTCACAGGGGAATGGATAAATGCCCAAGGCCTAGGTTGCTGGTACCCGCCAAGTAGGTGTCTCTGCTCTTTTGGGCTGAAGCACTAACATGAACTACAGCCTGCCTTTGCACCCACTGCCATGATTTTTCTTCCTTTGGAACAACAATAACTTTGTTAGTGGCAAGTATGTTTGTAGAATTGTCATGCATTGCCCATTAGTCATATGATAATTGAGTGCCTTGCTATGTATTAGTTATATATGTTAATGAGTTTCTGTGTGATATTTGCATACATGCACTGATGAACCCCAATATTTGTAATCACTATTCTATTTTGAGGTCAACTTTTCTTTTTAATTTTTGCATGTAAGAGCAAGAACATATAGTAATTTTTTTTTGTGTCTGACATATTTCACTAACCACAATGACCACTAGTTTCATCCATTTTGCTATACATAAGATTTCATTCTTCTTTATGGCCAAATAATATTCCATTGTGTAAATATAACACATTTCTTTAACCATTCATCTGTCAATGGGAACCTAGGCTGATTCTAGCTGCTGAGATGAGTGCCACAGTAAACACAGGCATGTAAGCATCTCTGATATGCTGATTTGTTTTCTGAGTGGAATATGTAGGTCCTATTGTAGATCTATTTTCAATTTTTGAAGAACCTCAAGACTGTACTTCACAGTGGTTGTGCTAATTTTTATTACTACCAACCACATTAAGAGTTCCTTTTCCTCCACATCCTAGCCAGCCTTTTTGTTTTTAGTAGCAGCCATTCTAACTGGGGTAATATAGTATTGCACTGTGGCTTTGATCTGCCTTTCTCTGATGGCTAATGGGATTGTGAATGTTTATTTTTGAAACAGAATCCCCAGAGTAATGGCAGTAGGAGGTGGGCCTTTGAGACATGATAGGTCCTCAGGGCAGGGCCATCATGAATGTGATAGGTGCCTCATAAAATAGAACCTAGATAACTGTTTTGTCCATCCCATCATGTGATGAAGCAACGGGAAGGCCCTATCTGAATCAGAAAGTGAGTACTCACTGGACATACCAAGTTCCCCAGGGCTTTGGTCTTAGACTTCCCAGACCCCAGAACCTAGAGAAATACATTTCTGTTTTATAAGTTATCCAGCTTACGGTGCTTTGTTATAGCAACCTGGACTGACAAAGCATCACTCCTGACTATACACACACACCAGCTCAGGTATTCAAGCTCCATCTAGATTCCCTGAAATCGGTCATCCTTGGCCATACCTTGGGTCTAGGCTTGAGCATTCTAATGACACCATCCTTCCTGGAAGAAACAATGAAACCAGGAAGGTGGTTCCAGAGATATCTGGGCAGAGGATTCCAGGATCTTGAGTACCCAGACTATGCTTCATAAGTCTAAGGGTGAGAGAGCGGGCAGGACTCCATATGGACACACTTCCTTTGTCCCCTAGAGGTTTGGAGAACAGCAGAGTCCACAGATTGTTAGCTATTATGCTATCAGTACTTCCCTGTTGTATAAATCTTCATGATCATGTTGTATTATTATCTCAATACACTGGCTGCTAATATGCTTTTTAGAATTCTTGCCTCAGTATTCCTAGGTAAGAATAACTTTCTTTTTGAGGATATTCATTAGGTTTTGTGTTAAGTTTATTGCTCAGTTTACGAAAGTATTTCAGAAACATTCTGATTAAATATTTTAGAGTAGTTTGAGTTACTGGGTCCTGACCTAGATCACTGATCTCCCAAACGAGTGTATGGCAGAGGTTTAAATAAAATGAGACAATTTTTATGATTTTAGGGCTCCAAGAGGTTCAAAAACCTTTGATTGAGTTTGCCACTCTGAGGGCTAAGATAAAGGCTTCTCTGGATTAGTCCACTTTTAATAGGTCCAAGGACAAAAGGCGGGTAAACTGAGGAAAATGCAGGCAATGAGCAGGACCTTGGAGTCACTTCAAGGAGGTCTCGAAGTAATGAATCGAGTCAATTTAGTAGAACTGTCTTATCATGAAGGCATGGTAAGAGTGAGACTGTAGGAGTAATTCCTGCAGCTGTAGTCTTTATCTACTTAATTGATGTTTGAGCCAAGTGTCCACAACTGTGGCCTTATCATGCCCTTTGAGGTATCTCTGACCTCACAGGTCACTACAGGCCTCAGCCAGGACCAGTGATTCATAGAGGTTCACTTATTATGAATCAGCTTCCATTGTCACCAGGCAAGGAGCCGAGGCCTAGGACAGACTCACAGACGAACATAGAAAGCAAATTAGTTAATTTGAAATCCTGCTCAGAGCCACTTTATAGTGGTCTCCAACATCGAGTAATTTGTCAATCTTTATTTTGCCAAGCATGAATATTAAATGTACATATATAACCATATATTGGCAGTTATGTCACCAGTTTTAGGACACTTTAACACATAAATAGGTCAAAATCACAGAATAATAGTTTCATTCAATGCATAGTGTAGTTTGCAGAATCCCAACTCCAGCATCATAAATTGGAGTATTGAAGTATAGATTCAAAATTGAGTAACAGTAGCATAGTAGCCATCTTATTTGCTGGGCATAGGGGAAATTTGGCAAGCCCTGCATGTTTTAGGTTTAGATCCTCAAACCATGGCCCTAGAACTAAGCATGAAGTGGAGTTCAAAAGCCCTCTACAGGGCCAGGGATTTAGCTCAGCAGGCATAAGCACCTGTCTTGCAATTGCAAGGCTGTGAGTTCGATCCCTGGTACCAAAAAAAAAAAAAAAAAAAAGCCCACCATAGCACCCAGAATTCAGTTTTTCCAATTCCCTTTTTTTTTTTCTTTTGGTCTTTTTGAGACAGGGTCTTGCTATGTGTGTGGTTCAGGTTGTCCTTTAAACTCACTTTGTAGCCCAGGCTGGTCTCAAATTTCCAACAATCTTCTTGCCTCAACCTCCTGGGTACTGAGATTACAGACGTGCGCCATCATATCCGGCTCCAGTTCTTGAAAAGTAAGGCAAATCTGCAATATCAAACATCTGGCAGCAGCAAATATCAGTCATCTCAGAAAGAAGACAGGATCAAATGTTTCACAAATGATTTCCACAAGCAGTTTTGTAAGGACAGCATCCTGGATTAAGTAAAAACTCACCAAGAACACAGGAAACACAATAATAAGAATGAAGATGATGAGAAACAGAAAAACTATGGCTCTATATACTGGAATTCTCAGCTATAGACTTTAAATTAATAGTGATTACCATGTTTAAGGGAATAAATTACAATGTCTAAAATCTCAGCAGAGAACTAAAAGCTAATGTTAAAAGAATTACTTGGATATTCTTGATATGAATTCACTAAGGATTCAATGAGTGAGTTTAACAGCTAATAAGAAAATTAATAATATTAGAAGACAGATTGAAATAAAACACATAGGATGAAACAGAAAAGCAGAAATAGGACAAACGTAAGAGTAGAAGACACAATGAGAGTATAGAAATCACATATAATGCTAATATTTGTATTATCAACATTTGTCGTATAGTTCTCTGAACAAACAGAAGCAATAGACAGACAGACAGGTAGATACTTTATCATCAAGTACTGACTCACTGGATTGTGGAGACTGAGGAGTCTCATAATCTGCTGTCTGGAAGAAGGAGGCCCTGGAGAACTGGTAGTGCATTTCCATTTAGACCCAAAAGCCTGAGAGCTAAGCGCACCAGTGGTCAAGGGCAACAGAAGACAGATGTCTCAGTTCAAGAAGAGAGAACAAATTTGCCCTTCTTTTGTCTTTCTGTTTAGCAAGACTCTCTGTGGAGTGGATCATGACCATTCCACAGTGATGGAGTGATCATTTTACTAAGTCTACAGAGTAAAATACTAATCTCTTCTGGAATCAACCCCCCAGATATACCCCGAAATACTATACGCAGCAGCTACACAGCCATCTCTTAGCCCAGTCAAGCGGCTACATGACATGGGTCGTTGCAGCATTCCAGGAGGCACAGGAGAGTCAGAGAGGAAGGATAGGAAAGGAGCAATGTTTAAAAAGCCAGTGACTGCAAAATTTCAAAACTGACACAAGAAATGAATCCACTATTTTAAGATTCCTACACACATCTTTCAGGATAAATAAAAAGAATTCCACATCTAGACACATCAAGCATAGGAAATAATCTTAACAGACATATTGCCTTTAAAGAAAAGAATAGTGAATAAAGAATAAGACCAACAACTAATAGATAAATCAGAAAGAAAGGAGGTCAGAAGCTACAAGAAGAAGAATTTCAAAGCACTAAAAGAAAATAAATGTGACTCTTGGAATTTTATACCCTTCAAAAATATCCTTCAAGAATAAATGTGAAGTAAAAACATTTTCAGACTAATGTAAATGGAGAAAACTTACAACCTGTAGATATTAATTACAGAAAATATTAAAGGACAGAAGTAAATAATAACAGTTTATAATATAGGAAAGAATAAAGATGAATAATGGTGAATACAAATAATATTTACTGTATAAGACTTTCAAATACATTTATATGTAAATTATATGATGAAAAGTAGTACATAAATCAGGACATAAATTTGAAATGGTGTAAGATCTTTATAATTTTCAAAAAGAAGGTCAAACTACCACTTAATATTAGGTTTGATAAATTGATAAACCATACTGCAATTGGAGTAAAATAGCAATTTGCAATTCTAAAATAGCAGTTTTTTTCCAGCTAGAAGAAAAATTGATCAATTGAAAAATTTTCAGGAGAAAGTAGAAAAAGAGGATAAAGGAAGATAGAATGTGTGAGACAAACAGAAAACAAATAGTAAACCATAAGTTAAAACTGAGATCTATCGGCAAATATAGAAAAAAATACTCTGGTTAAAAAAACAAAGATTACCAGGAATGGTGACACATCCATGTAATTCTAGAACTCTGTGAGCTTGAGGCAAAAATATTGCAAGTTCGGGGCCAACCTGGACAGTTTAGTAAGACCCTGTCTCAAGAAAAAGCAAGCAAGCAAGAAAGAAAGACAGAAAAAAATGGGTGCAGCATTGGGAATGTATCTCAGTGATAGAGTGTTTGCCTAACATATATGAGGCCCTGGAATCTGTGACCAATAACTCACAGACACACACACAAAAGAAAAAAGTGTACTCAGCACTGTTAGAAAACCTGATTTATTCTTTTCATGAGCCATACATAAAACATAAAAATATAAAAAAAGAATTGAAAAATGATATTGACATTGCAAGAGGAACACTTTATAATGGTTACAGATTTAATTTATTAGGATGATTCTAAAAATGTGTAGCTTGAAAAACATTGTGAGAAATGTTTTTCTGTTCTTCATGAGCCACCCAGTGTATGATATTTTTTATGGCAGCATGAAATGAACTAAGATATCAAGTTAACAGATTAAAAGAGAAAAGAATAAATCATGAAACCATGTTTATAAATGTAGCAGAACCAATTTGTAAAGCTCAGCTCCCATTTATGGTGAAATTCTAAACAAAATAAGATTAGAGCAAAATGTCCTAATCAAATAATTGGTATCTAGAAAATGTCACAAACATGTTTGATGTATAATATTGAAAAATTACCTCGTGAAATCAAGAGAAAGACATGGAAGTCAGCCATCATCACTTCTATTTGACATTGAGTTGGGGCAAGATGAAAATTAAAAGTAGAAAAATTGCAAAGGTAGAAATAGAATGTGATTTACAGATGTTATTATATATCTAGGATATTGAAAGAAATCTAAAAGAAATTGTTGGGATGAATATATGAATTTAAAGAGATACTATTAGGCCAATATCTATCATCTATTTATCTATTTACCTACCTATGACATATATTTTATATATATATATATATATATATATATATGTGTGTGTGTGTGTGTGTGTGTGTGTGTGTTAGAATGTTGAGATATTAAATATCTGTGGTTATAACAGATATCTAAAACTGCCATAAAAATATTATAAATAATCATGGAAACAAAATCATATATGTATGGAGGAATGTAATTGTATTCAAGAATTTTTAGATTTGACGGTATAATAATTGTCTCTTTACTGATCTATATAGAATCACAAAGTCTCAACATGTTTTTATGGACCTTAACAAACTGATTCTAAAATATTTTATGGAAATATAAAAGGCCAAGAATAGCCAAAATACCCTTGAAGGAGTAAAGGCAGGAAGGCTTGCTTTCTTGGGTACCAAAACTTACAAAGATGCAGAATGAAGACCGCAAAATATTTGAACTGGCAATGATCAGGTAGGTTATTGGAATATGATGCTCAAATCTGATCTATGGACATAGAACAATTTATGAAAAATGCAGCTCTGTGTAAATGGGGAAAGGGAATCTTTTCAGCAGATAATGCTGTGCAAACTGGCTGCCCATATGGAAAACATAACTCAACTGCAAACTCATTGCTACACGTGGAAATGAATTTGGTGTGACCTAACTGTAACTATAGATGAGAAAGGCAAAAACAAGATAGTTCCTATAAGAAAATGTAGGGCATCTTTATAACTTTGAAGTAGGGATGATCTTTTAAACAGCTTACAGAATGCAAAACCATAATAGGAAAGATAGATCGTTAAATTGGATAATTTCTCTGTTTATCAAGGTTTCCTGTTAAAAGAGGAGACAATCTGACACAATAATGTGCCTGTAATCTCAGTACTTCGGGAGGCTGAGGCAGAAGGGTTGCAATTTTAAGCCCAGTCTGGACAATTTAGCAAGACCCTATCTCAAAATTAAAAAAATAAAGAAAAAAGAGGCTAGGGATGTAGCTTAATGATAGAATTCCTCTGGATTCCAGTACCACAGAAATTTAGAAAATAAAAAGCATAGAATATATTTAGAGCACACATAATGAATAAAAGACTCATATTCTCCATCATATATATATATCATATGTACATATATACTATGCAAGAGCTAAAATGAATCGTTTTTGCTATATACATGCATCCCACAATCATACTAAGCTAACAAAACTAGACTCGGAATAATACGTACTGTGTCACTACATTCATTTAAAAGTTCTAGGAGAGCTAAGTCAGACACACAAGCTCAAATACCATATGGCTTCTCTCACCTGAGAAACCCAAAGAACAAATGAAGCAAAATAAAAAACTGATGAGAGAAAACAGGGACCCAGATCTTTTGCCAATGGGCAGGGGACCAAGAGACCGAGGCCAGGGAGGTGAAGGGGGCCTTAAAATGATTTGCGATGTGTCACGTGCCTGTGCCTACTACCCACGACACACACGCGACCTTTGTGTGTCACAAACATGAACTAAAGAAAAAAAACTGAGAATGCAGGAGGGGGATCAAGAGGGGGGAGAGAGGAGAGAGGGTAGGGAAAGGGGAAAATATAGCTCAACTGCTAACTCATTGCTACACGTGGAATAAATAGATGAAGATGTGTTAAGTACGTGTGCCCACTCTCTGGCGGGATGAATGGAAACACACTGCAAACAAACGTGCATTAATAAAACATTTTTTAAAAGTTCTAAGAGAAAGATTTAACTATACACTACTATTTAGGAACACGTGCTTCAGTGGTTAAATGAAATCCATTTGAACAACTTCCTCCAAAGCCTGGGAGGTGGCTCGCTGGAGGGGAGAAGGGCCAAGAGGGGTCCGTGGGTATTGGTGGTGCTCCTATTTCTTGGCTAGGATGCTGGCCTCAGAAAGCGTTGATTTGGTGATGCCTCACTGAACTGCATTCTCTTCTTTCCTTTTCTCCATGCGTGTTTTAATTCTCACCTGTGTATATGCAGGAAGGGAGGGCAGGAGGGAAGGACTAGGATCTCCAGAAGGTTTGTGGAGTTGGTTGAGGCAACTGGGCTATATTTACAGTCAAATGAGCCAAACCAAGGCAAGCGTAATTAATTTGTTGGAAACGGCATACTGTTCCGCATTCTATTCACTAACCTGGATTGGCGTGGCCCTGCCTGCAATACCTTCTGAGTGCAGTTTGAAAAATGTTGCTTTACTCAGCGCCAGGGTTTGGGTATGGCTTGTCTGTCCCAAACTCAGGATGGAGTTTAATCCCCATTGTGCTACAGGAAAAGGGCAGAAGCTTCACCCATTCATTGGGTTTAGAGATAGAGTCAAACTAGATGGGTGGAGCCCTCGATTGAATGTTGGTGGCTTCATAAGGAGAGGAAAGAGGGACCAGGAGGCATAAACACACACCTGTCCTTATCTCACCTTGCTTGCACTCAACCAGCAAGTAGACTGTCACCAGACACAGCCCCTTGACCTGCACCTCCAGACCCATGGCGCAAATAAACCTCTTTCCGTCATGACCTCTCTTCTTCATAATGTCCCCAGTCTTTACAGGGAATATGTTACTTGCAGCAGAAGACAGTCTACCACACTTGATAATGTTTTTGAGAGCCCACCACATGCAGCACACTGTGACGCTTTCCCTCTAGGTTGTGCTTTATGAAGTTCAAGGGAAATGTAGGCAATTTTGGATCAAACAGCTCCTGCTCTCAGACTTCTGCCTGGTGAGAATCTCCTGTCTCACATCACCCCCACCTTTGCCCACACTGGCGTGGGAATGACTAAAACTTGCCAAATACTATGTACTAAACAGACAGGATGCCTACACTCAGAAAATACCACGACCATCTGAGAGAGTCAATCTGTGGCAGCTTGAGTTGTGGAATTGCATGTTCCCTGAGTATTTAACTCTAGATCAAAATCCTAGATTTTAGGACTTGAAAGCTACCGGAAAGGCCTCTGGTTCTTCCTTTTTAAAATTTTCATTAGAAGAACAGATGTCATCAAATCTCCATAATTATAGCTATTAACACAGAACATGAGACTAAAAGGAAATTGATGGAGACATTTATTATCTCTTAAACTTTTCTCTTCCATGCCTAGCTTGAAATTCATGGCATATGATGTTGCTGTCTTTTAATTGTATGTTTGGATCTAAAGCATCTACAGAACATGCTAACAGTAAATTTCCTCAAGTTGAGCTTGCCCAGTCCTAAGTAAATCCACGTTCAAGGAGTGATGTGGCCAGCAAGGCGATTCCAGTCATCCTGTCTTCACGAGCATGACCTTCAGGAGGGCTGGGACCTGTCTCTTTCCTGCTTCAGCACGTGCCCAGCGCCTAGCACAGTAGCAGGCCCATAGTAAACTCCAAAACTTACTGATGGAGAAATGGAACCAGCAAATACCTGACAAGACACCTCTTTCCTTAGAATCAGCAATGATATTTCAGAATGATATTTATCTAGAGTTGTGTTTATAAATTTCTGACTTTTGGGGTTTCATTCAATTAACTAATTTTTATTGAATTCTTACATAAACCCTAAGCATACATAGTAGATACTGTAGTTTTGATGACAAGGCCTGAGAGAAATAGAAAAATGGGTAGAAAGTATTGGGAGGACAATTTTCAATAGTATGATCAAGCACGTTCTTGCTGAGAGGTGATGTTTTAACAAAGAGCCAAAGAACATAATGGAGTGAGCCAGGTTTCTATCAGGCAGAATAGCATTTTATACAGAGACAATAACTGGTACAAGGGCCTTAGGACAGAGAGTCCTAGGAAGAAGGAGCCAGTGTGGTTGAAACCAAGTGAAAAGGAGAGAGAACTGGCTTCCCTGTAAGGTTAGACAGGTAACTAACTGGGCCAGATCGTATAGGGCACTGCCGGATATTGGTTTGCATTAACAGTAGGATAAGATCTATTGCATGACTGCGAGCAAAGGATTTACATGACCTGGCTTTCTTTTCTTTCTTTCTTTTTTTTTTTTTGAAAATCACTTTGACAGCTGTATTGGAAATAGATCAAGTACAGACATATATTAGAGCCAGAGCTAGTCCCTGGCTCTGTTTTCTAATCATGTGATATATTAAACTATAAGCAAGGAATTCAGTTTTTACTGAGCACAAGTCAAAATGATAGAGCTCTCCTTTCAGGAATATATTTGATGATTGAATACATGTAACTAAAATTATTCAATGGATTTTTAAAATTTTTGATGAAAATATGTACATAATGCACTGTAACTTGGATTTGAAAAGATGTTTTGAAATGTTTAAAATGAGTAAGACATTATAGACTACTGTTTGAAATATTTTAGCAGAGTACCATTTAAGAAATACATTTGGTTTCTTAAAGAACTGACATAGTTACATAAAAATCAATAGGATATTAAGCAAAAACAAATATGAACAATGAAAAAGGAAATTATTTTGACCCTGAAAAGTGAACCGTAGCAAATTTTTCAGATGGTGCTGGAAGAGGCAATTCATTAAGAAAAAGAGAGAAATTTAAAATAGAAGTTATAAACTTGATCGTCCAGTTAATGAAGAGAATTAAACATACACAATAATTTCACAAAACACATTGACATGAATGAAGACAATATAAACTCAAAACGTCAACACAATAAGATATTGATAAAATATTTAATAAGCATTAAAGATACTGAGATGCAATCATGGAAGAGAGACACCTTGAAATATTTCAGTTTATGTAGGAAACAAGCTTTCTAGTCTTCTACAAATTAAAAAATAATCTTAGCATTATGTGAAATTCCTATTAACAGGTTGTGAAGTGCAAAGAAACTTCATCAAACTATCGGTGTTGAAAATTTTCTTCTTACCAACCATGCTAGAGGAAGGGTCCAATTGTCTTTTTAATTCTTGGCATGCAATATGAAGTGATCACTAAAGAGTATATACTTTCAAATGGCAGGCAAAATGTATTAAAAAGCATGTGTAATAGTTAATTAAGAAAAAAATATTATTTTTCTAGATTTTGTGATATTCACAAGTCTTAGTGATTTTTTAACATAGGAATTTAGTTGTGATGTTTTTCTCTTTCTAAATGAATATTTATTTTTGGGCCTAATTCTTATGCACTTAAACAATGAAGAACGCTGTAACTTTATAAGCTTCAGCTTCCCAAAACCTAGATTTACCTGATCAACAGGTCAGTCTGAGACTTCCTAGAGATATGGAAAGGCAGTTAGATATGCACGTCTGAAGTTTAGAGTAGAGGTCCAAGTTGGAGAAACAAGTATTGGAAGAGCTTTTGTCTGCCTCTACATGGTATTTAAAGCCATTAGACTCAGGGCTTATTATGACTTTGGTGGGCCCTAAGCAATTTTGCCTTCATTGGCCTCTTCATTAAAAAAAAAAAGATAAATACAATCTAGGCTGGATTTATGATTATCATATCCATTTTATTTTAGTATTGAAACATTTTCATGGGCCTGTAATAGTATTATGGCCCCTAAATATTATGCCTATTGTACCTAATGGATAAATTGACTCATAAGGCAAGTTTAAATCACCAAAGAATTCCTGGGTTTAGAAAAGATGAAAGATCCAGCCTCTGACCCTGCATCACTTCAACAGTAGAGGTCAGGAGGATTGGAAAGAGAACGGAAAGTTTTGATACTTCAAATTCAAGCAACCCAAAGATTCATATTTTTATCAGACATACAAGTAAATAGCTACCAGAACTTAAAGCCCACAAAAGGGACTGCTCTTTAAGGAGATCTCTAAAAGTCAGTGACACCCACCCTCCTCCAAGAATCATGTCTGCTACTGAAGGTCAGCAGTCCCTCAAGCCACTCAAGCCACGAGATCCTGAGCTTTGTGGCCCCTACTCCCTGCATATGATAAGCTGTTTGCTATTTTCTGAACTCTGTGCCTTACAAAGAAGGATGGGCCAGAAAGAGCCACCAGTAGGGTGGGGTATAGAGCGTCCAAACAAGAACTAAAGAAGAGATGTTAGAAGGAGGAACCATCCCCAGAAGGAAGGATCAACTGTGTCCAGTGCCTCAGACAAGTGAAATGGGCTGAGGTCACAGAGAGGAATAGGTGGGTTATGGGTGGGGAGGTCCTCAGAAGCCTCACAGGGAGTTCTGATGGGGCGGTAGAGGGAAAAACATAGCCAAACTGGGTACAAGAGAGGCACTGAGCAGACAGATCTTTTGAGGAGTTTTGTGGTAAAATGGAGATAAATAGGACATTAGCCCAAGGGAGGTGAAGTCAGGAAAACTTTCTTTAATGTTGAGGATGAGCAACATGTCAACACGTTGTGTGTTAGTGGGAAGGATCCACTACAGTATGTGCTACGCTAGAGAGAGAGAGAGAGAGAGAGAGAGAGAGAGAGAGAGAGAGAGAGAGAGAGTCAGGAATGGAGATGGTAGCTCACCAGAGGGGTACAGGGGAGAGGGGAGGCTCTCAGGGTGCCCACGGAAAGGCTGGCCTTTGCTAGAGTGCAGACCATTCACCAGTTGTAATGAGGAGAGGCAAAGCACATGGGCACAGGTGCAGAGGGTTATGGGAGCTCCTGGAAGTTCTTTTTATTGTTTCTATTTTTCTCTCTGGAATAGCTATTTAGGAAACTGGTAGTGGAGATAGAGTATAATTGATGGGCAGCATTAAAAGTCCACTTGAGGTGAGAGACCGGTCAGCACCTTTTGTAGCTAATGAAACTGCGGCTCGGGGCTCCACATTTGTTTGTGTGGATCCTTTCAGCAGGCTGACTGGGAAGATTCTAGCAATTTTGTACTGAAATTTTGCATTATTATTTTTTAACAAGGCCCCTCAAAAACATAAGCTCCAAGCTCACGAAACTCAAATCTTCTGCCATCCTCATGGGTGTGTGGTTTTTTTCTGCGGATATAAAAGTAACTTGAGATTATGGAGAAAGTTGGAGAAAGGGACATGAGAGGACCCCAATTACTGAAGAAACAAAGGAAGATCACCCAGGTGTCAGCATATGGCTCCATAATGACAGATAGCAGTTTTTTTTTTTTTTTTAAAGATTTAAAAGCAAAGATGTTACCAGACAGGATCTTGTATCCTGACCAAAGAATTGAGCTGCATATACAGAAATAGGAAGAGGGGGAGCGCTTTATTAAAGACAAGGACACTCCCCAGAATGGGAACAGGCTGGTGAGCAAACTAAACAGTGAGTTTGACTCACAGTGACCCCATCTGCTTTAGGTTTTGGGGTATTTATTGCAACCTTTCCAGGGTCTTTGGGTCTGTGGTGACACCTAATGGCACTCCATCCAGTTAATTGAAATTCTCCACTCTCCCATCAGGAGGGGGTGTTTTTGACTTTATGGGGCCTGGACAGAATTAGGGATGCATCAAAGTGGAAATACGAAAGATATGATAATGACTCTGGGGTTACCCTAGGTTGCTCTGAAGCAGGTAAAGCATGGGCTCTTCGGACTCACCCCAAAGGCCAGTGAGGAGGAGCATGTTACGAGGCTCAGTCAGGGTGGTAAAGAAATATGGTGAGAGCAGGCTGCTCTCTTGGCTTTGAAGAGCCCGACGGCATCCTATCTGGTGTGAGCCCAAGGCCAGCATGTCTCCCACACTATTTTCTGCCTCAATGGATTTTAGGGGAAGTGAAAGGAAAATGACTGGAAAGCCAGACTGAGGAACAGGAAGGACCTAGCCACTGTGAGCTTCCGGAGCAGGGGGAAAGCGGGCAGTAATGCAGCAGCCCTGAGAGAGGCTGCAGGGGGAGCAGCACCCTCAGGGAAGAGCCGATTCGGAGGCAGACAGAGGTGAGAGAGTTCTTAAGCTCCAGAGCTGAGGGGTCAGGTGTTGCCTATTCAGACCCTGAATTCCTCCCAGTGGAAGGTGACTTTACATATCATGGGAGAGTTAACAAGCACTACCAGATAGACTCAGAATGTATAGAACATCTCAGGGGTTAGATTTGGGGGGCTGATGAATTAACAGGGGGTCTAGTTCTTTGCAATGCCAGCTAGCGGTGGAGAGGAAAGGCAAGTTCCACACAGTTCTGGTGTCCCAGGAAAGGCAGTTGGTGTGAAGCTGTATGTGATGAAGGAGAAGGGAGGGTAAAGATCTCTTGAACAGGGATGCTGACCTTTGGCACTTCTTTAAGACCCCTCATGGAGATGTGGGGGATCGGTTGTCTATTGAGCCTGTGGGCTCTGTTCTGAGAGTGTGAGTGGGCAGTGTGAGCCCGAGTGTGAAAGTTTCCAACACTGTTGTACAACTCCCCTTCACTGCTTCAACAGTCCTCAAAGGTCTGACCAAGACATGAACATGGCATCTGACATACCAGACATGTAAATATTTCTTCAATGCTCCCTGCTTTAGCTCAGTTGGCTAAGGCCCCAGTCTGTAAACATGAGGTTGTGAGTTCCATGCCAGAGGCAGCAAAAAAAAAAAAAAAGAAACGGGAAAGGAAGGAAAGGCAGGGAGAGGGCAAAAGCAAAAGGAAGCTGAGTCTTCAACATCAATTAGAAGTAAGAGCTAACATTGGGGAAGGTGCATAAATGTATCAGAGATTTTCTCTGCTAAAAACTTAAAACAAATTAAATTTAACAGAGTTTATTGAAGCAAAGAAATATTCATGACTTGGGCAGCACTGAGAACTCAGAAAGCTCTGCCCCACAGCACAAGCAGTGATCTTTCATAGGCTGAGTACAAAAGTGAGTTAGGAGATTAGGGCAGGAGCAAACCCCACAACTAACTGGGTAGAATGTGTCCAAATCATAAAAACCCCTGGCTACCAGGTTGAGCTAAAAGAGAGGATACGCACAGAGCACAGGGAACAGAATGATAGTCTATGTGGGGCTGAACCCTGAGGACAGATGCGGAAAGCACTATTTGCAAACCTTCATTTGAATCTGGTGCCCTTTGCAGGATCAGTCAGAAGTTGCTCTTTTTCAATCCTTCATTTACATCTGTCTTTCAATAGGGCAGTTTAAACTTGTCCTGATACCAAGTAAGTGTTTGACAGGACAAATGTCCCAGTGCCTTATTTGCATGAGAGGGAAACCAGTTCAGGACCTTGGGATACCAAAGACTCCTTCTCTTTATCCTCAGGGCTGAAGGGAGCCTGTTTGCTGGCATTGCTCTCACCTTGCCTTCCGTAAATGTGTTTCTTCACTGCCTTTTCCATGCATCTTGTCCAATTCTTTGTTCAGGACCCAAGAACGTGGAAAGAAGCCCACTGGGCCCTACTGACAGAAGTGAAGAAATCACTTGCCTCCATTTAGACATTCGCATTACTTGAGTAGAATCTGGTAAGAAGGCCTTACTTAGAGGCCGGCAGTTTCAGACGGTGAAGGCTGTTTCCTTTTTTGTGTTACATTGAATTGGGTTTTGATTTGCTTAAACAGGATCACAACTCCCTGGAGCTGTCTCAGCCCAATACCTCCCAATTATTTGCTTTAACATCCCAATTCATGTCAGTATTGGGCCAAGGGGAGTACTGAAAAGAAAATACTAATAAGAGAAAATTAGTCATTTCATTTGCTTTCATTCATTGCCCTGTTGGATCATCCAACATCGCCTGGGTCTCTTCTGGCAGTGGCAGCCAGGAGCAGCCCCCTGCGAGGTGGCCAACAGCCCTGGAAGTGCCATCCAGAATGCCTTTTGGCTTCTGTTACAGTCTTGCTCTGGTGCACAGCCCTACAGCAGCTTCTAGAAAAATCCATTTTCTGATTCCCAGTTAAAGTGCAGGCCCCTTTAGGCCACACTCATAAAGTGACAGATTAAAGGGCCTTAAAGCATTTTTAGTGTAATTCCCTACCTAATGCAGGAGACACTTCAGAAAATGGTATTTCACTTCAGAGTGACACAGGATTTACCATCTGGAGGCAGCCCATTCCATTTTGGTCCTTTTCAATGAGTAGAATGTTCAGGCTCATTGAACTGAAATTCCCATAGCGTCTTTAGCAGCATTCAAGCCAAGATTTCATGATCAGTTTAATAAGATTGGTGGCTACCAGATGAATGCCTTAGGATAGTGCTCTCTGATGACCAGAATTCAGAGCCTCACTTTTGGAAACAGACGATTCAATCCTGACTTGGTCTTACTAATCTATTTTTTTTTGTATGCATTATTTGCAAGTACTCTTCTATTACATTATTAGTTAATTCATCTATTCTTTTCCCTACTTCAACAAGTGTTACATAAATGGTATAATGCCTGCCACGTGTAAGGTCCAAGGGTTATACATTGGTAAACAGACAGAGAAAATTCTACTTTTCCAAGGCTTTATTTCCAAGGCTTTTTAGCTCAGTGGCATAAGCGCCTACCTGGCAAGCACAAGATTGTGAGCTCAATTCCCAGTACCAAAAACAAAACAAAACAAACAAACAACAACAACAACAAAAAACTGTAAACCAATGCTTTCTTGACTGGAGGGAGAAAGAACTTAGAATCCATCCTATTAATTCCCAAAGTGAGTCAAATGCTGTCCAATGGGACTTATTAGAGTACATTGACTGAGCCATCTAATTACCTATGAACTATAATACTGAAAATTAACAGGTGATTTTTTTTGTAAGATTCGTGAAAGGCTCGAGTAAAGTAAACTTCACTTATCTTGGATGAATTTATGTGAGCCTGCATTTCCATCAGCCTTCATGTATAAGGACCCTTGCAGTGGAAAAGTAAATGGGTTGGTTCCTCCTGCTGGGCAAACCCAGTGCTGGGCAATCCTAGAAGGGATAAATGTGTGAACAGGGAAGGAGACTTGACTGTGGATACTTTTTATTGCTATCAAATCCAGTATTCAGCAGTCTTTCCCCAGGTAGGGAAAGTTACTCTGGTATTTCTCACTGTGACACAAATTCCTGGGCTGCTGCTGATAAAGCATAAACTTTTAAAATTCATTGATTATACAATGAAAGAGCAAGGTCAGAAACATTAAGCACAAATATTTCAAAAATATATATATACAAGGATTCAGCAGTTTTTTCGAGAGGGTGTGTGCACAGATCCAATAGACCTAGGTGAAGGTAGAAACAGGAGAAAGATGTTTTCTTAGGATACTATTACATATTTCAAGATAAAAGTGATTACTAAATGTATTTCCCAGATATCAAGCCACATAAGTTAAGAGTCTCATTTCTCTGATAGTATTTCTAGCCTCAAGCTATCGTCATAATTTTTACATTTTCTTTAACTTAATGAAATCTCTGATAAAAAATCTCTATAATTATATTCCAGGTTATGGTGGAGTGAAAGGGGTGTGCAGGAAAAATGTGTGCTGACCAGACTTTAGTAACTTCCCCTAAAGATTCCTGGGGTGGTAGGTTAGGGAGAGGGAGCCTGTATGCTCCCTGCCTGACCCCTTCCCAACAGCTCTGCAGCCATCTCTGAGGCTGTCATCCCCCAAGGACCTGAGCACTCAGAGAAAGGCAGGGGCAGCCAGTTACACCTGAACACCCAGCTTTCAGTGCAAGAGACCATGGTTATTCCAGTCATTTTTAGACACTGGTCCATCAGAACAGTATAGTATGACTGTCATCGTCTTAACGCCTCTACTCAGTCCCTGTCATCTGAATTTGGGGGCAAAAGGGTTTACATCCCATAATTAATCTCTAATTATAGTGATTCCATAAGATCTTCTGCAGGAGGAATCTGCTGGAAGTAAGTAAGCTTGGCTTTAACCCAGTTTCTTGTCCTCTTTTATGATTTCCACTAAGTGACTGAACCTCAGCAAACAGAAGTGAAAGGAGACACATGAGTCCTGATGATGGGAGTGTTAGCCAGTATTTCTGTCAGCAGCGTCCCTACTCTAAGTTTCTGAGCCTTCCAGGTCTTGAGACCTAACAGAGAATAAGATAAGCAAAGATCCATGTTATCATGGAACTTGCTTAGTGCAGAGGATGGTGACAGACAAAAACACCATTCATTTATTCAGGTATATTTTATGAAAATGATAAATGCTATGGAAAAAAACAAACGTGTAGAAAGGTAAGAGAAAACTGGGAGGTCAGACGGTGGGCAGATTGGGACTATGCAAGTCCCAGGGTTACACGGGGCAGTGAAGGTGGGATTTGAAACTGAAATTTGAACCAAACCTTGAAGAAAATAAAGAATTGTACAAGTGAATGGTCAGGAGAGCCTCATAGGCCCAGGGAACAGCTGGTTCAAAGGTTCCAAGATGGGAAGATCCCTACAATGTTTGAGCAGAAAGAAAATAGCACATTAAGAAGAGAGTGAGGAAAGGGGCTGGAGGTGGACTGGGATTCTAGATAATGAGATTCTAGGTAGTCCCACATGGTAGGGTTCTAGAAAAGCTCTAGAGCCAGGACTGACATGATTTCTTGTTGGACTGGGTGTGGAGCATGCGCATGTGGAGGAAGGAAAATCAGAATCTCCGACTGGATATGGTTAGTGTGAGATGTCGATTAGACATTAAAGTATGAACACCAAGAGGTAGTTGTATATTTGACTCAAGTTTGAAAGAGGTTCTGGGATAGAGATGTAGAGTGGGGAGCCATCAGAGACCCACTAGTGTACGCCGCACGTTATTTACTTATTTAGTTAGTTATTAGGAATTGAATTCAGGACCTCATGCTTTTGCCAGGCAGGCACTGTGCTGCGGGACTATATCCCCAGCCCTCACAAATTAATTTATTCAGACACTGTTTAGGTATTTCTGTCATTATAGTTTTCCTCTATATCCATATTCAGGATGAAAAGGGAAGTTGACCTTTCATTTCTTTTTGCCTCCGTGAGGGAGGAGGGTTCTTTGAGACTGGAAAACATCCATTGCTTGAGATCAAACCTCCTTCAGGATTTTATCTTCACTAGCCAAGGATTTCTGGAAAGGCTCTCCCAGGAGGGTGTGTGTGCCTGTCAAATGGTTTGTCTGATTTTCCTTGTTACAGTTCTGGATTTTACCAGTCAGCAAAGTGCATTCCCTCAACCTTGGGAATTAAGGAGGAGTGGTCTACTACACCAAAAGCTTACATTTACTGGGGATTCTGAGATATCTGTGTGCTTTACCATCTTGGACAATGGGGAGTCTGTTTGTTAGATCTGGAATGGATAGGGCTAAGCTGCCGTGTGCAAGAGGACACAAGATAATAAAAATAGCAGAAATGGGGAATATGGACTATCTATTGCTTTATACAAATTACCCTCAATTAAGTGGTTTTAAACAGCAGGCAATTACTGTTTTGCATAGGCTCGCTGAATGGGGGATTTGGGAGTGACATATTTGGGTGGCTCTGACTCAGACTCTTTGAGATATTGTAATCAAGACTTCAGTTGCCTGCAATCCCAGCACTCAGGAGGCTGAGGCAGAAGGATTGTTGTGAGTGCTACATAGTAAGTTCAAGGCCAGTCTAAACTACTTAGTGAATCCCTATATCAAAAAAGAAAATGTCAGAAGGGGCTGCATCACCAGCAGGCTTGTGTAGGGCTGGAAGGCCTTGTTTGAAGGTGGCAAATCACATAGATGGTGGGTCTATGAAGGTTGTTGGTGGGAGGTCTCCATTCTTCTCCTGTGCCTAAGGGTCCTCGTGTCGTGGTAGCTAGTTTTCCCTGGAGTAAATGATCCAAAAGAGAGGAACAAGGACATTTCAGTGCCTTCTGTGGTTTAGTTCCAAAGTAACCCTACTGATTCATTAGAAGTGAATCCACTAAGTCCAGCCTGTATTCAAGGTAAGAGGAATCAAACTGCATCTTTAAAAAAAAGAAACAAGTATCAAAGAATCCATAGAAATATTTTTTTAACCACCACACATGGAACTAGAATTCTTATATAACTATGCTGGAAGCCTTTCCTAACAGTGAGCTGATAATTGTCCTTTATTTTTAAATCCAAGTTGAGGTTTTAAAAAAATACTTGTAGAGGAAGGCACCCTAATTTATGCAAAGGGGTGTAAATTGAAGTGCCTGATATGGGAAAGGATAAATGTCTTCGAAGCTGGAAAGAGTGATTTCTTAGGATGTTATAGACTCTCAAAGAAGAACAAGGAAAAGACAACTCTTAGGGAGATGAACCTTCTACACAGGGGCTCCCAGCCACCACATAAACCCCTGAGCCCAACCCTGGCAACATATTAACTGTATCTTTTACTCTTTCTGTTCTGATGCTGTGCTTTGGAGATACTGCCTTTGACCTGGGTAGCAATTCCTAGAGAGAGCAAATAACTCTCTCGTGAGAGAGATTTTCAGATGCAAACCAGTGAGCCTAGAGCTCACATCACCACCACCTACTTTGTTGAACTCTCACACTGTGAACCTCTACACATCCACCTGCCGTAGTCACCCCCAGGACCAGCTACTTCTGGGGAACTGTGACAAGCCATCGCAGCAACTCTCTCCTCATCTATTGACTTTCTTACACTTCAAAATTGGCACATCAAAATTTCTATTCATAAGCTGTATTTTCAGTCGAGAATACAATTCATGGAACTCCATACTTTTAACCATGTGGATACAGACATGTATATCTGCACATACATATCATATGCTGTGACTGTCAACATCTCATCCTACTGAAAGGTTTTTGCACAGCAAAAGAAATCACCGACAGAGTGTGGCATATCGTAGCTGTGACTAGTATGTTCTGGACTGCACAATACTCTAGGGAAAAGAGAGCAGGGGACCTGGTTAGTGGAGAGACTTTTAATATAATTTTAAGGCTATTTAAAGAAACAAAAAGATGACTTAATGATTCTTTGCCTGTGTGGCAATTATAAATTAATACTTGCAACACAAAGCTTTGATTTTTTGAAGAATCTGTGATAACCCTAATAAGTGGTTGTTAGTATTCATCTGTTGCTTTAGTTTTCAAAATAATTTGCAAAGATTTATTTTTAAAGTTCTCTAGGCCCTACTATCTCTGCCTTTGACCTTGTGGCGCATGCAACCGCTAGGATGTGCGAAAGCATTTGGTGACATCTTCTGTGTACAGATGGTGTGTGGCTCACCTCATCTACATTTGCTAAGCACTTTGAATCTTAGTACTTCAAAAAAATTTTGTACAACTGTTTTCATATATTTAATCATGAGTTCATCTCATTGGGGTATTTCAATTTGACCTTTCTGGCAATCTATTTATGTCTCTAAAGCTTGAGCCTAAACCATGTCTATTTAATTGGTAAAAAGCTTTCATTTAGATCTGTTTCTTTATGAGAAAGAAGGTGATTTCCTTTCTTAGAAGGTTCTTTCAAAAATGTTTGTCTAAGCCTGATATGACCAGAAAAATTCTCTCTTTTGTAGTTATCTTTGTATTTCTTTTCTCTTTTTTTTCTTTTTCAATTTACTTTCTTTTTTCCCCAAATCCATTTTATTTCAAGGAGGAAAAAAAAAGAAAAATAAAATTAAATTAAATTTCAAAATGCATCAATCAGGGGGCACTGATGGTACATACATGGGGCATTGTCATCCCCATTCACCCAGAGCACAAGATGTCTCCATTCAATTGTTTGAACAATATCAACACAAATCTTTCTCTTTAGTGAACTCAGAGAAATCAGTAGTGTAACTATCTTAACTATCTTTTTTATATACGTATATGTATGTCATTTCTTTCAACTTCTTAAACTAGTAAGACAACATGATATTTACACACATGAGCCTGATTTATTTCACTTGTGAACATGGTCTGGAGTTGCATCCATCAGTCTATAAAAGTCTCCAGTTTATCCCTCTTATGGCTGAGTAGTACTCCATTGCATAAAAATATCACATCTTTTTTATCTACTCAACTGATGGGTATTTAGGTTGTTTCTAAGAGCTAGCTATCACAAATTGTGCTGCTATAAACATGGGTGCACATATATTGCTGTGGTATGATGTTTTTAATTCTTTTGGGAAGATGCCCAGAAGGGAAATAGCTGGGTCAAAATAGTTCTAGTTTTGTTATTGTTGTTGTTGGTACCAGGGATCAAACTCACAACCATGTGCGCAAGGCAGGTGCTTATGCCGCTGAGCTAAATCCCCAGCCCCTAGTTCTAGATTTTTTAGGAAACTCCATACTGATTTCCACATTGGTGGCACCAGTCTATACTCCCACCAACAGTGGAGAAGAGTTATTTTCCCCACAGATCCTCAAGCATTTGTTATTGGTTGATTTCTTGATAACAGCCATTCTTTCCAGGGTGAGGTGAAATCTGTGTTGTTTTTATTTGCCTCTCTCAAATGACCAGTGATGTTGAACATTTTTTTCATATATCTATTTGCTGTTTGTATTTTTTTTTTTCATCTGAGAAGTGTGTATTCATCTCAGATGCCCATTTTTGGACTGGGTCTTTAAATCTGGGAGGACTGATTTTTTTTTTTTTTTAGTTCTTTATATGTTCTCAGTAGTAATACTTTGTCTGAAGAACAGATGGCAAACATTTTCTCCCATATTGTAGGTTGTCTCTTCACTCTGTTGGTGATTTCTTTTGCTGTGCAAAAGCCTTTCAATAGGATGAGATCCCAGTTGTTGATTCTTTGTGATATTTCCTGTGCAATCAGGGTTTTGTTCATAAAGTCTTTGCCTACACCAGTGTCTTCATGAGTTTTACCTACTCTATCTTCCAGCAGATTTAATGTTTCTGTTTTAATGTTAAGATCTTCGATCCATTCTGATTTTAGCTTAGTGCATGGTGAAATATATGGGTCCAGTTTTAATCTTTGGCATGTGTAGGACCAGTTTTCCCAGCACCATTTATTAAAAAGTCTATCTTTCTTTCAGTTAATGTGTTTGGCACCTTTGTCAAAGATAAGATAGTCTTATTTTAGTGTGTCTGAAGTTGTTTCTGCATCTTCTAATCTGTTCCACTGACTTTTGGATCTGTTTTTTTTTTTAATCATAGTAAATTTATAATATAATTTCAAGCCTGTTTTGTCTTTGTTGTTCAGGATTACCTTTGCTATTCTAGGTCTCTTCTGTTCCTGATGAATTTTAAGTTTGTTTTCCATAATTCTGTGAGATATGCTATTGGAATTTTGATTTGGATTGTATTGAATCTGTACAGTAGTTTTGGAATTTTGGCCATTTTCACTATATTGGTTCTTCCTACCCAAGAGCATGGGATACCTTTCCAATTTCTATTATCCTCTTCAATCTTCTTTTTCAGAGTGCTATAGTTTTCAGTGTAGAGGGCTTTTACTTCCTTTGTTAGATTGATTCCTAGGTATTTCTTTTTTTTTTTTTTTTTGGATGCTATTGTGAAAGGTGTTGTTTCTCTGATTTCCTTCTCAGTGAGTTTATTATTCCTATACAGGAAGGCTATTGAGTTTTGAGTGTTGATATCCAGCTATGCTACTGAGTTTGCTTATTAAAGCTAGAAGATTTTTAGTGGAGTTTTTATAGTCTTCTATGTAGAGTATCTTATCTTCTGCAAATAACGATAGTTTAACTTTTTCCTTTTCTATCTTTATTCCTTTTATTTCTCTCTCTTGACTAATTGCTCAGCTAAGGTTTCCAGGACTATGTTGAATAAGAGTGGACACAGTGGACATTCTTCCCTTGTTTCTGATTTTTTTTTTATTTTTTATTTTGAAGGTGGTAAAAATACAACAAAACAAGACAGAACAAAGCCAATCAAGACAATGCAGTGAAATTGGTACAGAACTTCGGAGCAGGATACTGGGATAACAGTAATAGGTACCATAATATATTTCGTTATCATCACAATAGTTGTCCAATCAATTATGTATAGTGAAATCAAACCAAAAACAGAACATTATAAAACCAATTGAAAGAGAATATTGAACAGAGCAAAACAATCATAACAAAACAAAACAGTGAAAACAACATTTGCCTTCAAACAGAAGATAGAAGGAAATCCTCCATATTTGCTATATTGCATAGGTCATCCTTCCAAGAGATGCTCAGACCTCTGCCCCCAGTTGCTAACAGAGAGGGCGGGGCAGGGATGGGATGTTTGATTCTCAGCCTGTGTGCTGATAGGCTTACATGAGATGCTGACTGGCTCTCTTCCTGGCTCACGCCAGGAGCGTTTACCAGGAGGGCAGGCAAATTGCTTTCTTGTTCAGCCGCCTAAGTTCCACCATGGCCGGATCTCCAGAGACTCTGACTGGTTCTCTTTCTGGCTCACACAAGGGGTGTTTGCCAAGAGGGCAGGTAAATTGCTTTCTTGTTCAGCTGCCTAAGTTCCACCATGGCCAGATCTTGGGAGATGCTGACTGGTTCTTGTTTCTGATTTTAGAGAGATAGTTTTCAGTGTTTGTCTAGTTAGTATGACATTGGCTATTGTTTTATCAGAGATGTCTTTTATCAGATTGAGATTTCAGTGTTTCTCTAGTTAGTATGGCATTGGCTATTGTTTTATCAGAGATGTCTTTTATCAGATTGAGATAAAGACCATCTATTCCAATTTTATGTAGATTTTTTTTATCACGAATGGGTGTTGGACTTTGTCAAAAGTTTTTTCTGCATCTATTGAGATGATCATATGATTTTTGTCCTTAGCTCTATTAATATGGTGTATTACATTTATGGATTTGCATATGTTGAACCATCCCTGCATCCCTCAAATGAATCCACTTGATCATGTATAATCTTTTTGGTCATTTGCTGCATTCTGTTTGCTAGTATCTTATTGAAGATTTTTGCATCTACATTCATTAGGGAAATTGGCCTGTAATTTTTTCCTAGTTGGATTCTTCTCTGGTTTTGGTATCAGGGTAGCACTTGATTCTAGCAATAATTTTGGAAGTATTGCTTCTCTTCAACTTCATTAAACAGTTTGAGAAGTAGTAGTGTTAGGTCTTTTCTAAATTTCTTGTAGAATTCAGTAGTGAATCTCAGGGCCTGGGCTTTTCTTTGTTGATAGGTTTTAAATTACATCTTCAATTTCATTTATTGATATAAAGTTATTTAGGATTTCTATACCTTCTTGATTCAGCTTTAGTAATTCAAAGGTATCTAGGAATCTGTCCATTTATTCTGTATTTTCCATCTTACTAGAATATAAGTTTTCAGAGTAGTTATAGATGATCTTCTGAATTTCTGCAGGGTCTATTGTGATTTCACCCTTTTCATTCCTAATTTTTTGAATTTGAGTCTCTTCTTTCCTTTTTTTTTTTTTTTTGATAAAATTGGATAAGGTTTTGTCAGTAGTATTTAATCTTTCAAAGAACCAATTCTTTAATTCATTGATTCTTTGTATTGTTTTCTTAGTCTCCAATATGTTAATTTCTGCTCTAATCTTTCCTCCCTCATACAAGCTTTTGGCTTAGTCTGCTCTTTTTTTCTAGGAATTTGAGGTTTACCAGTAAGTTGATGTGTGCTTGTTCTGTTTTCTTGATATGGGTATTTCCTGCTATAAAATTTCCTCTTAAGACTGATTTCATTATATCCTAGAAGTTCTGATATCTTGTATTGTCATTATCATTCAACTGTAAAAATTGCTTAATTTTTTCTTTGTGACCCATTGATTGTTCAGCAAAGTGCTATTTAATTTCAATGTGTTTATGAAGTTCTTGTGGTTTCTTTTGTCATGATTTTCCAATCTCATTGCACTGTGGTCTGATAGTGTGTGTGAGATAATTTGAATTACTTTGCATTTACTTAAGCATAATCTATGGGCCCAGTATGTGGTCTGTTTTGGATAATGTCCCCTGTGCAACTAAGAAGAATGTGTGTTCTGATATTATTGGGTGGAACACTCTATAGATATCTACTAAGTCCATTTGTTCAAAAGTTTGGTTCAGTTCTAAAATTTTATTATTAATGTTTTGTCTATTTGTTCTGTCTTTTTGTGGTGGTGGGGTATTGAAATCTCCTGATACAATTGTATTAGAGCTTATTTGATTTTCTTCTCTGTTAGTATTTGTTTTATATGGTTAGGTTCACTGGTATTTGTTGTTATATATATTTATGATTGTTATCTCTTCTTTTTGGATGGTTCCCTTTATGAGGATATAATGACCTTCTTTATCTCTCTTAATCAGTCTTGGCTTGAAATTCACTTTGTCTGCAAATAGAATAGCTACCCCTGCTTTTTTTCTGGGTTCCTGTTGCATGGAGTGTTGTTTTCCATCCTTTGATTTCAAGTCTATGAATTCATTTTTTAATTAAATGTATTTCCTGAATGCAGCATATTATTGGATCTTGCTTCTTGATCCATTCTGCCAGTTATATGTATTAGTGAATTGAGACCATTTACATTGATGGTTATAACTGATAGGTATTAACTTATACTTGTCATGTTATTTTCCTTTTGTTGGCTCCCCTCATTCTTCCTCCCCTTCTCTGATTGTTTACCTTTCCTGGTGGATTTCTTCTGTTGGAGTTCATGGAGCATTAGTCCTTATTATCTCCTTATAATGTCCTTCAGAACATTTTGGAGTGCTGGTTTGGTGGTCATAAATTTCCTTGGATTTTTTTTTTTTTGTCATGAAAGTATCTTATTTCTCCATTGGTTTTGAAAGATAGTTTTGCAGGGTATATTAATCTGGGTTGAAAACTGTTTTCCTTTAGAGCTTGGATTACTTCACTCCAAACTCTCCTTGATTTGAGAGTTTATGCTGAGAAGTCAGCTGTGATTCTGGTGGACTTTCCATTATTGATTATTTGTTTCTTTTCCCAAACACCTTTTAAGATTCTATTCTTGCATTGAGTTTCTTGAGTCTTGACTATGACATGCTTGGCTGTAGAATCTTTTTTGATCATAGCTAATTGGAGTTCTATATGCCTTGCTTATCTGCATGTCAAATTCTTTTTCTCAACCAGGGAAGTTTTCTGCTATGACATCTGTGGATATTTTTTAAAGATTTCATTTGTGGTATCTCTTGCTCTTTCATGGACTCCAATTAATCTTAAGTTATTCTTCTTTGTTTCATCTATCAGCTGCTAGGTTGATTTCTCATGAACCCTTGCTATTTTTGAGAAAGCTTTCTTTTTCTGATAGCTAAATGCAATCATGTTTTCAATATCTGAGATCCTTTCCTCACATTGGTCTAATCTGCTTCAAATTTTTTTTATTTTAAAGATAGTAAAATCCAACAAAACAAAGCCAATTGAAACAGAGCAGCAAAATTGGTACAGAATTTCAAAGCAGGACACTAGGAAAACAACAATAGCAACCATAGCATATCTTGTTATCTTCACAATAGTTGTTGATTCCATCAGGCATAGCAAAATTAAATCCAAAGCAAAACAGAATAAAATGAATTAAAACAGAATATTGAATAAAGCACAACAATCAGAGAAAAGCAAAACAGTGAGAACAATATTGCATTTCAAAGACAAGATAGAAGGAAATCCCTCATATTTGCTATATTGTATATAGTCATTCTCCCAACATATGCTCAGACTGCTGGCCCTAGGCCTGAAAAATCAACCAAACAATACAGACAGTTAGTTGCTTTATGTATGTTAGTTGCTATCAACTCAGCCTGTCTTCCAAAACCACTGGTTGCTTACTGGGGTGGGGAAAGTTTGATTCTCGTACCACACTGGGAGGCTCACAGGAGGTGCTACCTGACTTTTCTCTTCCTGGAACCCATGCGGTTTGCACAGCTTACCAGAAAGGCTGACTAGTTGGCTTCTTGTTGGGTCTTCCCAGTCCAATCATGGCCGATTCTCAGCAGGTGCTGACTTTTCTGTTCCTGGAAACCATGTGTCTTGCATGGCTTACCAGAAAGGCTGGCTAGCTGGCTTCTTGTTGGATCCTCCCAGTCGCTGCTTCAAACACTGGAATTGGAATTTTTATTCTCCTGATATATGCTTGAGTTTGTTTTACGAGTCCATTTCATTTGTAAGTTGAGCTTCCATAATTTTTTTAAGATCATCTATTTTTTTTTTTTTGGCCTGTATCTGTGCTAGCATCACTAAGCATGGTCTTTATCTGAGAAATTATTTCTGATTTCATTTTTTCCAGAGCCTCATTCAATTGCTTTGTTGTTACCAGTTCAAGGAGGCCAGGTGGGAGTCTTTTGGATTGCCCCCCTCATTTCCCCCTGGATTTGCCTTTGGCAAACTTGATGTCTGGGGTTGCATTTTGTTATTCTTTCTATTTTGTAGTTTAATTCCTGGGTGATGCTTGTAAATTGCATATGGTGGGTTGCTTTATTGATAGTATTTAGAATCCCTAGATGGTGGCTACTTCTCTGAGGTATCTTCCAGGTGTAGCTGGTTTTGGGTTTGAGTGTTGGAAGATCTTACCTCTTCAGTTTGTTGGAGATGAGTTTTTGTTTGTTTTGCCCAGTCCCTGCTTCTTTGGCACTGTTCCACAGTATTTTTCTGTCACCCTTAGTCAATCTCAGTCATGGAATACGAGGATGAACAGCTGTTTAGAACAATTATGTCAGTTTTGACTATAATGGTACTAATAACATCAAACACATCCCTGCAAATGACAAACTGAGCTCTTTTATTTTCACATTTTTGAAAATTTTACTTTAAAGAAGATAAAATCAAGGAAATAAACAGAATAAAACCAATCAAAGTAAACTAGTATATAATGGTACTAATAACACATCCCTGCAAATGACAAACATCCTTACAAATGACAAACTGAGCTCTTTTATGTTTACATTTTTAAAAATTTTATTTTAAAGAGGATAAAACCAATGAAAAGAAAAGAGAATAAAACCAATCAAAATAAACTAGTATAAGTGACACAGGACTTCAACACTTTACAAAATCAGCAATAGTTACCATAAAGCCTCTTGCTATCTTCAAAATAGCAGCAGATACCTTCAGACATAGTAAAAATTGAGCAGAACAGAATAGAGCAGAAACAATAAAAACAAAACAATGATTGCAATAAGGACTTAAAAATAAGCTAATAGTAAATCTAAAATTGTTACCATAATATGTTTTGCTATCTTTTAAATAGCTGCTCATGCCATCAGATTTAACATAATCAAACAAAACAGAAGAGAATAAAACCCAACCCAAGAAAACAATGAAAATGATATGGTTTCCAGGAGTAATCTAATTTTTTTTTTTATTAGTACCAGGGATTGAACTCACGACTGTGTGCTTGCAAGGCAGGTGCTTTGCTGCTGAGCTAAATCCCCAGCCCCGAGTAATCTAATTCTTAATGTGCCACTTTTAACCCTATGAACTAGATTTGTGGTTATGTAACAAAATCTAAAATAAATCAGAAAATTATATGCAGTATACAAGTCAATTTTGCCCTCAGGGATTAGAATTTAAAATGGATTAAGAACAAAACATAGAAGTAGAAGAAAAGGAAGAGATTAGAGGCAAGGTTGGAGGACAAGGGGGAGGGTCATGGCAACTTTGGAAAACTGGTGCAAAGGACTGATGGAAAAGAAAGATGAATGGGATAAAAGGAAGAACAGAACAGAACAGAACCACAACCACAGACTAGGAACCATGTTCATACTCATACAAAAACAAGACCAAACAATGAAAGAGAAAGAAGAAGAAGAAAAAGTAAAGAAAACAAAGTGGAAAAAGTCCACTTCCAGGGTTTTCTCTGGTTTCTAAAGTAGAGAATGTGTGGAGACAGAGTCTTGATCTGTGCAGATCTCTCCCAGCAAGCCAGCAGTAGCTTTCTGGTGGGGTAGTGGATAATGTCAGCTGGCCTTTCCCAAGACCAGACTCATTGAACTTGTCACTGTCCAAGCAATTTGTGTGGGTCTGGATCCATCTGGAAACTGATAGATGGAGCCAGCAGCAGCTCTGGATTCTGGGCTTATCTGACCTGTCTCCAAGATGGCTCCTGGCTAATTGCTCTCTCTCATGGGAGGACTAAGTCCTCTGCACTCACTGCCAGCCAGTGCAGTCCTCCACATCTGTGCTCCCCTCCACTGCTGCATCTATCTGCAGAGGACTACAGGGTTGCCAGCCATCACTGTGGGTTTGCAGGTTTGGACCACTCCTTTCATGCAGTGAGTCCCATCTTGGAGAAGATGCTTCTGACTACTTCCTTCTTCTTTGGAGTTTCTTTCTTCACTCTCTTGGTTGGCTTGAGTTTGCACTTCAAATTTTTCCTGGGTCCAAAAATTTTCCTCCTTCCTGTTTTCCTCGTGATGCTATATTCCAGTGCTTGGATGGTGATTCTCATAAAGGTTGTTGTCTCTGCTGCTCACTGCTCTGCCATCTTGGTCTCCTACCCACTTTATGTTTTTTTTTTTTGCAGTTTGCCCAAGATGCTTTAGCTAACTAAGTCCCTATCATCAGCTGTCCAACTATTATTTGCAATTGAGACCATTTTTGGCAGTACTGGAATTGAACCTAAGGCCTTTGCAGTGACCTTCATTCCCAGCCCTTTAAAAAAATTTTCAATTTTAAGACAACATCTTGCTAAGTTATTAAGTTGCCCAGACTGAGCTCCAACTAGTGATCTTCCTGCTTCAGCCTCCTAGAGTGCTGGAATTATGTGTGTGCACAACCATTTTCAGCTTCTGATTACATATTCATCACAAATAAGATGTGGTACTTTCATTCACACTCAGGTTTCAAATTCTTTGTGCTACATTGTTTCATTTTCCTTCAAATATCAGACAAGGAGAGTAAATATTAGAGATGTGACCATGAGTCTATTGTCCATATAGGACACTTCATCTGATGATTTGAGCTATGACTGGCCTCTCTGCAATCCAGGAATTTCTTTCTTTCCCCTTGCGATATAGTTAATGACAAACTCTTCAATAACTGAGAAGAGTTAGATATGTCTCTCTGATAGAAAAATAGTGTTGAAGGAATGGTTCATGTGAGCTCAGTAAGAAAACAAATACTTAGCTTCTTTTGGCCCCCCTGAAAAGAACATAAGCTATACCATGAACTCAGTTTATACAAATGAAAACAAACTGGTACTTGCTGAGGAAGCCAGTCTGGGAGCTGGCTGCCACTGGGGAGCCCTGCCAGCAATCTGAGGCCTATGGTATGTTGCTGCTCTTTTGCAGACACGAACTCAGGAAACTTTGCTGTCTTTATTTCTTTAGGTCATTTTTTGTAGTATCAGTGACTGAAAATCACACTTTCTATGTCACTTGCCCTTTGGGGAGTTATTTCTTTACTGTTCCCTCTCTGAATTTAATGACTTTCATTTGAAATCCATCTTCCACAGCTGTGCTAAATGGTGGATTTAAGCCCACAGTTGTGCCAGAAACATAAAGTAGGATTTGTCTCTGTGACCTCTTGTCTTTTGGGGATTATAATGGTGGGAGTAGCAGAAAAAGCAAGGGAGAGTGTTCTAAGTGGGAGATAGAAGACTTTGGTCAGGGACTTTTTTGCCAGTGACTTCTACTTGCTTGAGTTTCCCTGTCCTCTTCTTAAACCCAGAAAGTTCTGCATTTTACTTTCATTTCTTTACAAGAAATAGTTGTTTAAGTGCAGGTGGGAGATGAAAGTTGGAACTAAACTAATGTATCAGAGGGAACAGGCAGGTTCCTTGCTTGTTATACACATGTACCCTGTCCTGGTCCAAGGCAACAGCTCCAAATTGCTACTTCGTTTGTGTAGGAGCCTTTGTTTCCATCCTGATGGGTCCCTGAGCATTTCCAGAGTGCTGCTAGCTCTGCCTGTGAAGAGGCCTTGGCCTGGAAGCTGCCTGTCTTCATCTCAACCATTCACAGCTGTTTTTTCTATGTCTGACAAGGAGATATCTAAGAACATCCTATAACCTCAGAATCTAAATGCCATTTTATTTAATCTAAAGACACATGGAGGCACACAGTTTGTTCCCCTTACTAGAACAGGGGATAATTATGAATTTAAAAATATGAACTATGAGTTTTAAAGGACCCTCCTTCCTGCTAAGGGTTCTAGCTGGATAGGACATTGCTGTTACTCTTGGAGTAGTTTATTCAAGGAAGAGGTAGGACCAAGCAGACTCTCCATATCCAAGGACTCCAAATCTGTGTGTGGTTGTGAATATTTTTCAGGTACCAAAAATTTCTGAGAAATTTTTATATCAAGGCAAGAGAAAATGGAGATATTCTCTGGTCTCCCATCTATTGGTTAGTGAGATTGGGAACTCTGGGCAGAGTGTTTCTGCTTCTCTGCCCCAATGTGCTTTTTCAGGTTTGGCCAGTTTCCTCTTCCCTTCTTTTCCTTTTCCTGTCACAGATGCTGGTCACTTTTCTCTCCTATGGACTTTCATTCCTCCAACATCATTTCTTCCACACTGTCTACTTCTCCCAGTCTTGGATGCTCTCTGGGCTGCTGTTTTCTCATTTCTGTTTCCTGCTTGTTCTCAAAGACAAACACTCAATATGTTTTATGTTTTAAAGGTTTTGCTGCAGGTCTTTGTAGGGACATAAAGGGAAGGTGATGAATAAAAGAGAGGACTGCAGAGTCTGTACATTCCTGGTCTCAGGTCTAGAGTCCCTGGTGCCCTCATGAGATAGCTAAGGAAAACCCTGGGAGCAATCAACATTTCTAAATTCAGAGAGTGGAGCTCTGTCCTTTCTTCCCACTGTCCCCAGCTTAGGGATAAACATAGGGGTGCTTCTCTTCCCCATTATGCTTCTCCTCAACCCAAAGTCTCCAGCATGGCTGAGCACTGGAAATCTGTTGCCTTTCAGAGAGAGCCTTCCAGATTGCATCTATTTCCCAGTGTCTGTCTGTTATGGTTTATATCTAGATATCCCCCCAAAGCCTCATGCACCCACAGGCACATACATTTGAATACGACTGGATTATGAGTGTGTATAGCTGACTTACTGTTAGAAGATGAGGTCTGGTCAGAAGAGGCTTGTCTATAAAGCCTGACTGATAGAGGTATAACCTTTCCTAGCTCTTCCCTTTACTCTCTGCTTCCTGTCTGCCATGAGGTGAGCAGCTTTCCTCCCATAGACCCTTCCACCATGCTGCTGCTGCCTGGAGCCAGAGCATGCAAGGACTGAAACTTCAAAAACATGAGCCAAAATGAATCTCTCTTCATTAAGTCACAGGTACCTGGTATTTTGTCTTAATAACAAGAAAATTTTAATTAAGGTATCACTTCTTTCACCTTGTCCTCTGGAGGCACTGTCTCAGGGTGACCCAGCCCTGGTCATGGATCATGGAAGGCATCGCAGGACACTGCAGGTTAAAAGTAGTTCCCATCATTTGCCTGCAGGTTAAAAGTAGGTCCTGGATCATTTGCCAACCATGTAGTATCTTTAAATTTAAAATATTCAATTTATTACCACCTAAGAAAAATTCCACAAGGGAATTCGTGTTATGATCAAAGAGGTGGAGTGCAGTGGACTTATTTTATTTTCCTTTTTATTTTATTTTTTTTTAATCTTTTTTTCTTTTGTTCCACTGGAGAGATGATACCATTAGTTTGGAATAGAATACGTGATTGTCTTGGAGAGTCAGCACTACAGGCAGGTAGTGAAAGCAGATTATTCATTATCACCAGAACTTGACAGTACACTGAACATCACACATTATATTTATGCTACATAAAATAATGTGATATGGTTTTTATGAACCAATTTAATCCAGTAGAGGGTATCGGGCTTAATAAATACAAGGACAATAGAATTAAAATTATCCATAGGTCTATATAACAAAAGGGTAATAAAAAGAGAATTGAACTAATTTGACAAGAAATAGATAGCACTGTCATAAAATTTGCAAAATGGGGAAAAAATGCCTCCCTGAATTCATGTGAGCTAAGTTGACAGGTGTCAAGATCTGTAAAAGAAAAAAAAAAAAAAAAGCACAGACCACAGTGTTGTCTTTACCGAATTCCCAGGCCAAACAAAGATTCTCTTCTTCATTCATTCTGCTGACAGCAGAGCAGACTATCTGCTGTGAAAAACTCGAACGTTTTAACAACTCTCTGGCAAATAAGCAAACTTTTCTGTGGTCGCGTAAGATTTTTCAAAGTTAAATTTCACTCCACCTAGGTACCTTGCTTATCTTTGAGGTATCCATGGCAACCGACTGGCAGTGGCTAATCTGAGCATGGAGACATCAGCAGTAGCTGTGCCCTGGACCTGTGGAAAGCTCAGGCTCAGAGCTGAGTGTGACTTCACCGAGGAAGGAAAAATGCGTACAGCATGTGGGTAGATTTCAATGGTGTGTCACACACCAAATGTTTATGATGCTCCCCCTGCACATCTGTCTCAGGGAAGGATTTCATGGGGACACAGAAAAGGCTATGATTTAGTACCTGTCCTAAAACGGTTCACAGCCCTCTGGGGAAGCAAGTTAAGGTCATGTGTTGACATTTCTTTTAAGAGTTTGAGGTTGGAAATAAATCCTAATGAGCTTTATTCATTCTACCTGTAAGATTATCTTCCTCACATTCCTGGTACCTAGTCATGGTGGCATCAGCCCTTTCACCTCTGTGTGTCAGTCAAATCCCTGGAACTGTCCAATTCCCTTCCAGCTGGAGCTCCATCCTGGTTTACTCCAGCTATCAGCTTCCATTGTCCACCCTCAGGGTGCTGGGGGTTGATTTGAGGACATCAGGTATCAAACCCCTGCCAGGCTATAGTCAAATCCTGGGTTCTTTGGACTTTAGAATTGTGTGATGGTTAATTTTTTGTGGCTATAGTACACACTTATTTGATCAACCATTGTAGTAGGTGTTTCTGTCAGGGTAATTTTTTAGATGAGATTTTAATCAGTAGACTTTAAGTAAAGCATTTTACTTAAGTAGTAAGTAAGTAAAGCATTTTACTTAAGTAGACTTTAAGTAAAGCATTTTAATCAGTAGACTTTAAGTAAAGCAAATTACTCTTTAGGATGTCGGTGAGCCCCATTCAATTGAAAGCCTAAGGAAAAGACTGACTTTCTGCACTGGAAGAGGAATTCTGCATTCAGATTGCCTTCAAATTCCAACTGCAGCTCTTCCCTATTATCCAGCCTGCCATGCTACCCTGCAGATTTTGGATTTGCCAAACCTCTACACAATTACATGAGCCAATTAACTACAGTCTTTCACCTTTCTCCATGTCATTCATGTGTATGTTCCATTTGTGTGCAAAACCTGGGCTAACATAAGTGCAGTTCAATCTGTTGCTCAGAACTCCAGGGTTTTCCTGAGCAGGGAGGGGACAGAGAGGAGGACAGAGAAGAACAAAGGAGGGCAGAGAAGAGAGGCAAAGACCCTGGGTCAGGCCTTCTCTCTGCTACACTATAGTAGCTGGAGCTCTATTCCCTCTCTTTTATAAACTCAGAAACTATCGAATCCATGTAAGTCACAGAATGGGTGGAGGATGGGAAGTGACCATTGGATCTGACTGTTCAACAGTCTATGGTGAGCTTAGCACAGCTTTGGAGGTGTGCCGGAGGCAGAAGCTAAACTTAAATGAGTTGCTAGGAGCTGAGGAAGTGAAAATAGGAAATACAAACTTATTTGCCTATAGTGAATGCAAGGTGGTAGCTTGGAACAGGGCAACATATAAGATTATAGAGCATTTCCTTTGAGAATTCTTGAGTTTGAGGGCAGAAGGAGAGCTGTCCCCAATCTGAGGAGTCATTGAAACTACAGAATAGAAGGCTGTTTGATGACATCTCATCCCCAGAAAGTAGGTGAGGAAGGAGCCCGGAGCCCACATGATTTCATGAACTTAGACAAGTCACTCACGTTACAGAATTTCCATGTCTTCGTTGGTGAGTGGGAGATCACAGTGACCATTTCATTGGCTTTTAGGAGTAAATGAGATGCAAAGTGCAAAAGCAGATAATATAGAGGAGGACTGGCTATGTCAGGGTGGTCACTTCTCCCTTCCCCCAACTTCTTGGTTTCCAGGTTTTGGTCTGTACCTGTGCCTGGAGTCAGGGTTTAAGCTGACTGTTTGACTTTAGGTAGATTATCCAATATGGACATCTATAAAATGACAGTAGTGTTTCTATTTCAGCGTAACTTGTAAAAATTAGGCAAGATAGCATATGTAAAACACCTAATGAGATGCCCAACACATGAGATGTGATTGAGGAATATATGAATGTTTATGTTATAAAAGAAGTTATCACAGTAAAAGATAATTAATCTCCTTGAACTGAATACATCATTAATCCCCCTAAAAATGCTTCCCCTCCCTTCAAGCTCTCTAAACTGTTGTTCTTGTCACTTTCTTCTTATTCAGTTTTTAATTTTTTTATTAGTACCTGTTTGTAGTACATATTGATTTTGTTTCTTGTGGGGAGCTGGTACAGGTCCCTAACACATCTCAATTTTCAATCTATCTCCCCACTTCCTATTAACTATTAGTTTGTTCTTTACTTGTATTTTTATTTTCTCATGTAAGAAAAACCATGCAATTTAAGCTTGTGCATCTGATTTATTTCACATAACGTTATGTTCTCAAGGTACATTCATTTTCCTACAAATGATTTATCTTTTTAATGGAAGAGTAGTATTTACTTGTGTTTAACTACCGTGTTTTCTTTATCCATTCATTTGTTACTAGTCTGCTTCCAAGATTTTCAATTATGAATTGTACTGCTATAATAATAGGTGTACATGTATCAGTGTAATATTATGTCTTTAAATATTTTGGAAGAATCCTAAAAGATGAATAGCTGGATCAAGTGGAATCTCTAGTTTTAGTTTTTGAGAATTTTCCATGCTAATTTTCATAATGGTTGGACTAGTTTACCTTTCCACCAACAATGTAGAAAGATTGCTTTTTTCCCATGGCCTCACCAGCACTTGTTACTGTTTGATTTGTTGATTATAGCCATTCTTTCTGGAGTGAGATAAAATCTGTGTGGTTTTAATTTGTGTTTCTGTAATTGCCAGTGATGTTCAACATTTTTCATGTATTTCTTCTCTAGATGCCATGTGTTTACTGGCCATTTATATCTGTTCTTTTTAGAAGTGTCTATTTACTTCACGTGACCATTTTTTTATGGGTCTTTTATTTCAGGGGTCTTTTTTGAGTTCTTTATATGTTCTAGGCATTAGTTCTCTGTTTCAAGAACAATTGCCAAATGTTTTTTCCCAGTCAATAGGATATCTCTTCACTCTGTTGGTTGTTTCTCCTGCTGTGAAGAAATTTTTAAATTTTATATGACCCTATTTGTTGATTCTTGGTACTATTTCTTTTCTTTCTTTTTTTGGGGGTGGGTACCAGGGATCGAACTCACGACCTCATGCTTGCCAGGCAGGTGCTTGTGCTGCTGAGCTAAATCCCCAGCCCTCTTGGTACTATTTCTTGTGTCATTGGGATTCTATTCAGAAAGTCTTTGCCTTTGCCTTTGTCTTAAACAGTTTTACCTATTTTATCTTACAACAGATTAACTATTTCTATTTTAACATTTAGATGTTTGATCCATTTTGATTACAGTTTAATCCATGGTAAGATATATGGGTCTAGGTTCAACCTTCTGCATGTGTATAACCAGTTCTCCCAGCACCATTTATGAAAGAGGCTCTCTTTGCTCCAGTATGTTTCTGACCTCTTGAAGCTGCTCTGGAAGTCCTATTGTTGCCACTTTGATGTCTTTAACTGATTCAAAACATTTCCCTTTCATGGTCATTTGGCCTTTGGGAAAGAGGCTGAGGTTTCATGGTACTAGATCCAGTGAATATGGTGGATGAGGGCACACTGAGATGTTTTTACAAACCTGCCCTTCGTTGGATGGCTCTCAGCAGCAACATTCACTGATATTTTGATCACACCTCATAATGACAGAACTTCCAGAAAAAGAGCTTCCAGAACTGCACATGAGAAAGATACGGTCAAAGAAAAACAGTTGAAGTGACTCAGTAGAGGTCAAAGTCTGTGCTCAGCTCCTGAGCATGAGGGAGCACTTCAAGATCAGGTAACTCTGGGCCGAAGCAGGATTGTAATTTTATGGGACAAAGAGAAGAGAAGGACACGCGTCCTTGTGGTTTGGTTCAGGCAACTGTTTCCTCTCTGCATGCCGTGAAACCTGAGCTTGGAACTATGCCTCTTGTTCAGGATCACTGGTGCAATCCTAGAGCATCCTTTCAAGAGCTGTTTTGAAATTTTTGCAGTCAAGGTTCAGAGTAGAAGGTAGGGAAAAAAAAAGGAGGAAAAGGGGAGAAAGGAAACATGTTTTGTTTTTGTTTTGTTTTGTTTTGTCTTTTTGAGGCAAGATCTCACTACACAGTTCAGCCTGAACTTGGGCTCACTTTGTAGCCCAGACTGATCTCAAACTTGCAACAATCCTCATGCCTCAGCCTCCCAAGTGCTGGGATCACAGGAGTGCGCCACCATGCCTGGCTAAGAAACAGGTATTGAAACACAGAAAGCTTGGGGATCTCTGTCATTCCTGTTATAAAAATTATATTACGATATTTAGAAAATGTGATGGATGAGCAAATAAATGTCTATCTTACTCAGGAGCTTGGTACAGTTCACTGATACAGTTATTCAAATACAAATTCCTCTAGCCCATGCTTGCTTCTAAACATTAGACTTTATGCATAACTTGGGTTTCTAAACTCTCTGCCTATGACCACTTTTCCTTTAAATACCCAACCAAGATGGTTTAACATTTCCTTCCTTGTGCTGGCAGACATTCTGGTCATTCATGGATTTATGCTCCAGGAGTGTCTGAATTTTCTTCAAGAATGTTTACAGGAGCCAGGAGTGGTCCTGCATATCGCTTGTCTTTTCAGCTGCATCTTGCTCTCAAAGGCTGCCCTCCAACCTTTGAGACGAGTGTAACCACCTTATGACTTTTGTCTAGGTGCTGAATCTTCTCTCAGGCACAGGTTTTTTCCTGACCTTAAGTCATAAATTTTAGCAAAACTAATAAGAAATTTAGCAGCACTGGAGATCTATTTCAGTGTTAAAACACCTGCTTGGCAAATGCAAGGTCATGAGTTCAATCCCTGGTACGAAAGAAAGAAAGAAAGAAAGAAAGAAAGAAAGAAAGAAAGAGAAAGAAGAAAGAAAGAAATTTAGTGGCAATAACATCAACATACAGAAAATCAATTATTAGTGGGGTCCTGGGCATTTTAAACTCTCGCCACCCTAATATATAATACAAGGCTCTGACCCAGGTCAACCCTGAGCTTGGCTTCCTGCTGTCACCTGCTGTACATCCACCTGGAATCTTCCTACATAGTCAGAAATGCCTATTGCCATCTCCTCTGTCTGAATTGAGGCTTTCAGATTCCCTGGGGGCCCCGTCACAGGTGGGTGAAGAAGCCCATACCTCTCCACCTCCATTATCTTCTCTGTTCTTTCCCACCCCCTTTCTCCATCAGGACAGCTGTCAGCTAAATAAGCACCCACTTGACTCCTCCATATATTGATATTCAAAACCAGAAGAGATGTTATCTTTGCCTAACTAAACTGCTGCCTTGAAGTATTTTCTTCTCACAGACAAAAAACTTAAGTCTTGCCTATGTAGCAAATAGCCACAAAGTTGGTAGCTTCACACAGCATAAATTTATTACCATACACTGGTAGTTCTGGGGTCAGAAGTCTTAAATGACTCTCACTGAACTAAGATTAAGGTGCTGTGTTCCTACTGGAGGTTTTATGAGAGAAATTGTCTTCTTGCCTTTTCAAACTTATAGAAGCCTCCTGCATTCTTTGGCTTGTGGCCTCCTTCCATCCTCACTACCAGCAGCAGCCCATGGTGTCTCTCTTGCCTCTGACTGCCCTGCCTCTTACTTTCCTTTAGAAGGTCTCTTGTGGCTATACTGAGTCTGCTCAGAAAATCCAGGAGTATCTCTCCATCTTAAAAATGTTTGCAAAGTTGCTTTTGCCATAAAGGGTAGCATACTCATAGGTTATAGGGCTTATTAGGACTTAACCTCTTTCAGAATGTGTGTGTGTGTGAGTGATATTATTCTGCTCGCTGTAGATGAGTCTCCATCATTGCTTGAATAAGAAGAAAAACCTCTTGATAGCTTTAAAATAGTGGTTGTTCTGAGTACAGGCATGAGTAACTTGCAATAAGGGTGAAGATATTTTTGTTGCTGGAATTCATTATGTAAGGAGCCCTATATTCTTTTTGGAAGAAACAAAGATATAAGGGATGAGGAGGGTTGCATAGAGGTGGACAAGGAAGTGAGTCCCTTAGGACATTTTAAAGTAGCAGAAGATGCCCACAGTAGTGGGTTCTAAGGATGGCGGAGCCTGTCAATGGGAGGGCTCAGTTTTCAGAAGAAGGTCATTGTTGAGTGACCCTAAGTTGACTTATGGTCAACTTAACACCAGCTGAATTAAATCAGCATGGGGCTGAGCTTAGATGTTCCACTTGAGGAAAGTTGCCAGCATAGAGACTTGGAGAAGAAGTGTGAGGTGTTGTGGGTATCTCTTAAGTGTTGCTGTTTGAGCCATTGGTTCTCCTGGAGGAGCTCATCATGACTAGCTTCCCCAGTGTGAGTTCGACCATTGGCATTGGAGGAGCTCGGGACCTTGTTGGTGAGAGAGGCTGTGGTCCACTTTGGGGGAGCTTTGATCCTTACATCGACCATCGCGTCCTGTCTCTGGAGGGGAAGATGTGTGCTGTTTAATCTCCAGAACAAACTTGTCATGCTGGCTTTCTGGCATGTACTTGACTGTCCTTATCATCAGAGAAACTCGGGGCCTCCGTGTCGCTGAGGATGGCTGTGGTACTTTCAGGGCAGCCCTAGTTCCTATTTTGAGCGTGACTTCTTGGCTCCAGTGTAGAACCCTAAACCTACTAGCACAGCTCCTTCACCCCACTGGCATAGACTTTCTAGCTTCCACTGCTGACCTTTGGGCCTTCCCAGCATAGAGCTGTAAAACAGACTGGTATGAGTCCTTCTGTTTGGCTCTAGAGCTCCAATTGGACTCGTGGGAGGCATTGTCATGGGCTCTAAGTTTTCATCTGGACTCATGCAGGACATTGCTAGGCCCTTGGTTGAATATCCTGTGTCTTTAATGTTGTGGACAGATTTCTTGCACTTTGTTGTGTCAAATTCTGGGTGACCATCATAAAATAATATTATAAATTCTGTGTCCTGATTCTAATTGTTCTCTTCACAACCCCTGTCTAAAACAGTCATAGAGTCTGAATGTAAACATGACAGTAGGAATAGGAGTTGAACTGCCTAATAGAAAGGAGAAAAAGTTGAGATTCTCAATGAGAAATTTAAGATGAAAGAATCCAGGAATTGAATAAATGTAGGAAAGAGAAAGAGAAGGAAATAAAACAACCCAAAGAAGTGAAGTAAAAGAAGTAAACAATGAAAGATAAAACTAATACCTAGAATAGACAATGGGTATGTGAGATGTGGGGACTCTCTCCTTATTTTGGAGGATTTTAATGCAAAGCTACATTGGTCTCTAATGCCAGGGGAAGGATGAGGTGGGTAGAGATGGATAAGGGTGCTGAGTTCTACACCTGGATGATGCGTGGCAAAGGAAGAGATGCCTTAAGATCCAGGAACAAGGGAAACCCTACTTGGGTTGCAACAGAAACAGTAGTGGACCTTAGTTTCTCCAATTATACTTAGCATCCAGCTTTTCCTGGTCTACCTGAGTAATGTCACAGTGCCTGGCCACTGCCACAACTGACCTCTAAACACCTTCTCCCAAGACCTGGCCACCACATTCACTGAATTTCTTAAAGGCTCCAAGATCGGTCTAATTTTTTATTTGTTCATTTATTTTAACAACTATCTTTTCATCTCATCTCTGAGCTCAACATAGGCATGTGTATTTTCTCATCACTACCTGACCTTGAACCTGATACCTGACCTTGAAGCTAGTACCAGACCTTGAACCTGGCACCCAGAGAGGTAAATAGCATTTGCCAAATGAATGAGTCATTGCTAGCTCATTCCTCACCATTTCATTTTCACTCTGTCTCTAACTCACATTTAGTGTTTCCTTCATTCACTTTTGACACTTACCTCTTCTCTTCCATACTTGCTACTTACGACCTAATGAGAGAATAGAAGATAATGACATGGACCAGACTGTGGTGAACAGACTTGCACCCCAGAGTGGAACAGGCCCTAGAAATAACTGCGCATCAGGGCAGAAGAAATGAGGTGTTAGACAGAAAGGGGAGTCCAAGACCCAGAGCTCATGGTCCAGACAGGTAATGTGACCGTGTGCTGCTGCACAAGAGAGGGGTGTCTGGCAGGTGTTGGAACACCTAGAAGGTACTAGAAGGGAGGCAGATGTCTGGGACACTTGAGGTTTGGGGCTGAAACTGAAGCATATGTGTCCCCATTTCTGTGTGTGTGTGTGTGGATGTGTGTGTGTCTACTCACACTCACCTATGCAGGAAAAAAGAACAAGATCCAATGGAGAAAGGGTGGTGGTCACACAAATAGCACAGCAGCACTAGCACGAAAAGTGGCTCCTTGTTTGTTATCTCTTCTAAGAACAAGAATAGTCTCTAAGCTTGCAGATGGGCATCAGGTGCTTTCCTCTATGCAAGAGACGTGCGCTTTGTGAAGGACAACACCAGATTCATCCTACGCCAAAGTGCCTTCTCAGCTCTGGACTGTGAAACAAACTGTAGTTTCTTCCATTTCTCACGCCATCTGCATGATGCATCCAAGTTCTGTTTACTAAAGCACTGATCGAACCCTTTCATTTTTGCTAAACTTTCCATGCATCCCTATTGCCAGAAAAAGTAGAAACTTATTCAAAGCCTGATCACCTCTCACTCTTTTTCCTTCGTCTTTAGCCAGCTTCCTTTGTTCCCTTAATATGCATTGTCTTCCTGCCTTCATGCCTTGTGTTTGGTGATTTCCTTACTCTTGAACGCTCTTGAAGACTGTGCCCAGTTTTAGCCTGGAAAAGTCATTTTGGTGCTATGTGGAAAACTTAACTGGGCTTCAACATTCTTTCTAGTTGTTATGGTTTGGACAAATCCTACAGCCTCACTACACTCATCCATTAATGGGGTTAGCAGTGTCTGGTAGACTTGTTGAGAAAATTATGTGTGATGTTGCTTGGTAGCATCTGGCACACGGTTGATGCACAAATTCCTGGCAAATCATTCTCTAAGTCAGTCTGAGTTGGCATCTTCTCCAGGTCCCTCTCAGCACCACATGATCTCATTTCCCCTCAAGCCCTGCGGACGCCTGTTGGTACCTCTTCCTCAGCGTTGTTTAAGAGTGTCTGCGTACTTGTTCCAGCTCCCTCTTCAGGCCTGAAGCTCGCGAGGGCCAAGTCTGAGTTTAATGGTCTTTATCTTTGCAGCCTCTGCAGAAGATGCTGCAGAACTGGTGCAGAGACTTGCAGCTGTGCTCAAGGTAGTTAATGAACATTTGTTGACTTTAACTGAAATATCTAAAACAACCTGATCCATTGTGGTTCGGAGAAATACCACTCTTAAGATCCACTGTCACCATCATGTGAGTCTCCCACAAAGAAGTCACCATTAGTGCTTTTGTTTCCCCCACCCTGGGAGGAGGGGGCAGATTGGGGCTGCAGGCTGGAGACAGCCACAATTCAGAAGCCCTCCTCCCGACCCCATCAGCACATTTGACCCCAGCGAGGTTAGCTCAGCATTGTCCATCTCTGGGACCAAAGTTCTTGTAGTTCTCACTCATAGAAGCTCAATATTCTGCAGGAATATTGGTTTTCCCATACAATATGTTCAGAATGTGTTATTTGTTCTTTTCACATTTTTAGTATTTCAAAAAAGTAAAACTCCAGCACTAAGTGAAGACCCAAAGGGAGTAGGGTTTAGGGAATGAAGACACATATTTGACATTTTAAAAAATGCTTGGGGAAAGGGAGTACAGAAAGTCAACGTGGCAGCAGTGGAATCCATGGGAAACGCATGCAGAGTCTTTCTTTTTGTTTCCTAACTTGATAAAAAGCTTGGGGTTTCGTGCTGTCATGGAGAAGGTAGGCCTGTGATATTTATGCAGCTGATTTCATGTACTTCGACAGTTGCATCATGATGCTGGCAGTTAAAAATCTATCTTCCCCCTCTCATCACCCTGGGATGCTGATGTTATGTTGGTGTGTTCTGGGAGAATCCTGAAGCTGCCCTCAGAGAAACAAGGATTTTCAGTCTTTTTAGACTTTAAAGTATGCTCATTTTGAATTGATTTACATACAAAATGAATGTATGCATTCTGGAAGGACTGAAAAACTAGATCACCTCAAGTTGAATGTAGGGAAGTCCCTGGTTTCTTTTCTTATACATGTTATTTTTGCCAAATTTCCAGCCTACCTTCCCAGTCAAGGAACCAGATCTTTGCAAATGCTGATTCCTCTGCTTGTGATGCCTTCTGTCCCACATCCTTCTGGGGGGACAAGGTCGTCTTCAGCTAAGATAAAATTTCATCGTTCCCAGTCTCCAGCAGAATGAATTGCTCCCTCTTTTTGTTCCTACATCATTTTGCACACCTCCCTAGTGCTAGTTTTTATATTGCTTCAATTATTTGTCTATATGCCTGTCTCTTCTTCTAGATGGCAAATTCTTTAGTGACAGAGACGATTTTCTTTTTTGAGACCATTTTTCTGCTTCTCTTTGTGTCCCATGACCTGCATGGAAATTAAAACAAAACAAAACCCACCAGCCAGTCTCAAGGAATTGGCAGTTTTGAATAACAATGGAGCCGCTTAACTTTCTGCTCAATGATTAGAATCATAGGAAACTGAAACAAATAAAATGAGTGCTATAGAAGATAACAACGGGGAAACACAAGACAGATATGAGAAAGATATACATAATATCTGAAAGCAAGGTGCACAAGGAGACTGCAGGGGTGCTACCAACCTCTGCTGAACTTCCTGTAAATGCAAAACAAACAACTAGTGTTCAGTCACTCCCACCCCACTCCATTAGTATTGCTTTTTATTCTCTTAGTAACAACCTTTTCCATTTCATTTATTTTTATACATCTTCAAAATAATAGTCAATATTTTATACAGCATAGTTTATTTCACTACTCAGTGTTTATGCATTTCTGTAGCTAAAATTTCTTCTTTCAATACTCTTTGTCATTCTAGATAATCTCCTCCAATGATTTTGTTATGAAAAAAAATAGCTATAGTGGACATAGCCACCTTAGCTCAATTTTTCTTTAAAAATCCTGAAAATAGAATTCATTCTCTTCTGACATTGTACGTGGTAGTGGAGGATGTGATGCTATCCTGATTTGGGGCCATAGGAATTGTTTCTAGGTCTTAAAGGGATAAATGCATAGCTAGAGATATTGCAAAGCATACACACCTTTTCCTACCCGATTCCCCCTCTAGCTGTTTCCCACACCCACTTACTCACAGATAATGACTACTATCCAAAAAGTAGATATTTAATGGTTAATCTTGGTTGTCAACTTGGTTGGCTTGAGAAATCCATAGGAGATGAATAAAGCACATTTAGAGGCATCTTCGTGGGCCATGAGGGTGTGATCTGGTCTCTGGCTCCTTCTTCTTGGCTTCTTCCCTGGCTTTCTGCATCCTGGAATGCTTGAATCAAGCAGCTTTCTTCCATTCTGCCCTCTGGCATGGTATCTCTGCCTTGGAGCCAGCTAACCACGGACTGAAACCTCTGAGACCGTGAGCTGAAATAAACCTGTCTTTTAAAGTTTAGGTGTCAGATATCTTGTCCCAGCAACAGAAAGCTGATCAGTACAAAACATAGCTACCAGGAGAAGTTTCTTATGCATACACAAGTACATATAAATTGCTGGGTGTGGTAGCTCAGGCTTGTAAACCCTGCTATTCAGGAAGACAGAATTACAAGTTCAAAGCCAGCCTTGGAAACAGGAAGACCATGTCCCAGCACATATACACACAACAAACAAGATTCGATTACAATCACTCATGGTAAAACAATGAAAGTTTTACAGAGCTTTAGATTAAGTTATTAGGAAATTAAGGATGATTACCGTACTTTATCCTGTTATTTTTCGGATTGCTAACTGTGCCCTCAAATCTAGTACAGATCGAATGACTGGAATAGAATATAATACAACTAAACAGAGTAGTGTGAGTAATGTGGGTTTTAAATCCTGGTGCACTATTAAAAATATAGTGTGTCAAGGCCATCTATGTTAGAGATTCTAGCCATCCTTCTCTGCCTCATTTCTGCTATGCTATTTTTCTGCCTTTGTTTGTCTAGTTTTCTCTTTCATTCTACTGCCTGCCCCACTCATTGAGGCCTTTCTGCCACTGTTCCTAAAATCCTGGTATCTATTTTCTCTCTCTAGAATGTCCTTCAGTATTCTTCGTAGGGCTGGATCGGTGGTCACAAACTCCCCCAGTTCCTCTTTGTCATGGAAGCATCTTATTTCTCCATTAATTTCTAGTGACAGTTTTGCAGGGTACATCAATCTGGGCTGGAGGTTATTTTCTTTTAGGGCTTGGAATACTTTGCTCCAGACTCTTCTTGATCTGATGGTCTGTGTTGAGAGGTCAGCCATGATCCTGATGGGCTTACCTTTATAGGTAATCTGTTTTTTTTTCCTCTGATGGCTTTTAATATTCTGTTTTTACATTGAATTTCTGGTATCTTGATTATTATATGTCTGGGTGTAGATCTGTTTTGGTTGTAGGTGGCTGGAGTTCGATATGCCTCACATAACCAAATGTCATTTTCTTTTCCCATGCTTGGGAAGTTTTCCTTAATTATTTCTGTGAATAGCCTTTGTAATTCACCTGTATGTATTCCTGCTTCTTCATTCACATTTCTTATTCTTAAATTGAAGATTCTCTTGTCATCTTCTAGCCTTTGTATTGTTACTGCCTGTTTCCTTGTTTAAGAGATCTTTCCTTTCATGGTCACACATTGCAAACTTGTCTTCAAGGTTTGATAGTCTATCTTTAGTTTCTTTTAAGGAGTTTTGCCAGCTTTCAATGGAGTTTTTAATTTCCTGGTAGTCTCTTTGAATCTGCTTCATGTATTCTATATTTTCTTTATATTCTTTATCAAATGTTTCTCTCCTTTTTTTGTATTCCTCCCTTCTTCCATCTGTATCATCCTGAGAGATGCTTCCTGAGAGCATTTCTTTTATTACTCTACTCACATCTTTCTTTACCTGATTTAATATTTCAGTTTTGAGCTTGTCTACAAGTCCTGAAAATATCTCTTAATGTCCATTGAAGCCATGTCTGATGTTGTGTGTTTGCTGCCCTCAGTCTCCCTTGTTTTTCCCTCTCCTGGATCAGGGCTCTCAGGGTTCTGGGCTGGGGGCCTCCTCCTGCCTCTCTCTCCTGTTATGGCCCTGGCTTCCTCCACACAGGTGTACATTGCAAGTCCCAGCCCCCTTCCCTGTTGGCCACGTTTCCTCCGAAGCATGCTGGCGAGGGAACTCCACCCTCTCCTGCCTGCTCTTGTCACTGAGGTGTAAGCAGCGGCTGTGTTTGCTTGTTCCTCCACACTGGCCAGCCAAACTTCAGGGGCCTTCACCTGGTTAGTGTGTGCTAGGCACAGGGAATCAATTTGGGACTGCTCATTTGGTCCCGACCAGGGGCGTGGCCCAGTCCAAGCAAATCCCACGAATCTGCTCTGGGGAGGGAGGAACCAACTGAAGTCACTGTCACTCCCAGTTCAGGCTCCTCCTGCCCAATTCCAACATGTCACCCAATTTGGTTGCACCCTTCCCGTGGTGGGGGGGTCTCATTCCCAGCACTGACTGTGGATTTGGAAGGTCCCTTCACCAGCTCTGCTCTCTGTTGGGCTCACCAACCCCCAACTTCAGTGCTACTGTGCTTCCTGTGAGTGGCAGCAGGAGTTTGGGCGGCTCTGCCTGGGGGCGCAGATTCAGGCTGTTGCAAATTTGGCGGGTCACCATGAACGAAAACGCTGTGCCCCATAATTTTTAGCTGTTTCAGTTGTAGTCCCGAAGTATTTAATGAGCTTTTTTACATTTTAATTTCTTCCTGTGTCAAGAGGATCCATCTCCGTCTGTCTGGGTCTCTCCAGGGTGTTTCATTCTGGCAAATGAGTTGTTTCTCCTGGGAGGCTTTGCATTTTGTTGCTCACTGATTGGCCATCTTGTCTTCTCTCCATAATGATTTCCATATTGGTTACATCAATTTGCACTTCCACTAACAATAGAGAAGTGTTTCTTTTTCCCCTACAGCCTCTTCAGCATTTGTTATTGGTTGATTTGTTGAGGATAGCCATTCTTTCTGGAGTGTGATAGAATCTCAGTGTTGTTTCAATTTGAATTTCTCAAATAAGCAGTGATGTTGAACATTTTTTTCATATATTTATTTGCTGTTTGTACTTCTTCAATTGAGAGGTGTTTAAAGGTTTTACCTATTTTATCTTCAGATTAAATTAATGATTAAATGCTTCTATTTTAATATTTAGATCTTTGACTCACTTCAATTTTAATTTAATGCATGATGAGAGATAAGGGTCTAGGTTTAATCTTTGGCATGTAGAAAGCCTGTTTTCCCAGCGGCATTTACTAAATGCTATCTTTATTTCAGTGAGGGTGTTTGGCCCCTTTGTCAAAGATAAATTGGATGTGTGTTTGGAGTTGTTTTTGCCTCTTCTATTCTGATTCATTGATCCTCAAGTCTGTTTTTTCACCAGTACCATGCTGTTTTTATCACAGTAGCTTTGCAGTATAATTTCAAGTTGGGATTGTGATGACCTGTCTTGCCTTTGTTGTCCAGAATTTTTTTTTGAATTCTAGATCTCTTCTAGTTCCAAATGAATAATAGGACTGTTTTCTCTAGTTCTGTGAGATATGCTATTGATATTTTGATTGATAGTGCATTAAATCTGTATAAGAGTTTTGGAAGTATAGCTATTTTTACCATATTGCTTCTGCCTATCTAAGAACAAGGGATATCCTCTTTGGTCTGTCTCAGAGCACTGTAGTTTTCAATGTAAAGGTCTTTCATTTCCTTTGTTACATTGGTTCCTAAGTATTTTATTTTTCTTGATGCCTTTATGAAAGGTGTTGTTTCCTTAATTTCTCTCTCAGTGAGTTTGTTATCTGAGTACAGGAAGGCAATTGATTTTGAATGTTGATTTTTTTATCCAGATATACTACTGAGTTTGATTATTAAATCTAGAGGTCTTTTAGACGAGTTTTTTGAGTTTTCTATTTACAGTATCATGTCATCCACAAATAATGATAATTTAACTCTTTCCTTTTCTAACCTTTTCTCTTTTATTTCTCCTCTTGTCTAATTGCTCTGGCTAATTTTCCAGAACTATATAGAATAATACTGGTGATAATGAGAATCCTTGTCTTGTTCCTGATTTTAGAGTGAAAGCTTTCAGTTTTTGATCATTTAGTATGATATTGACTATTGGTTTATCATAGATGGCTTTTATCAGAAATTATTCTAGTTTCTGTAGTTTTTTTTTAAAATCATGAATGAGTGTTAGCCTTTGTCAAATGCTTTTTTGGCATCTATTGAGATGATCATGTGATTTTTGTCCTTGGTTCTGTTAATGTGGTGTATTACATTTATTGATTTGTGTATGTTGAACCATCCCTGCATCCTTGGGATAAATCTTACTAGATCATGGTGTATAATTTTCTTTATGATTTGCTGCATTTTGTTTGCTAATATTTTGTTGAGGATTTTTGCACCTATATACATTAAGGATATTTGCCCGTAGTTCTCTTTTTTGGTTGGATAAGGATCTCTGATTTTGATATCGGGACAATGTTTGCTTCCTGGAATGAATTTGGAAATATTGTTTCTCTTTCAATTTCATTAAAAAGCTTGAAGAGCAGTGGTATTGGATCTTCTGTAAATTTCTTGTAGAATTTAGAAGTGAATCTATCAGGACCCAGGTTTTTCTTTGTTAGTTGTTTCGCATCAGTTTTCTGAGATAATCAGTCTTTGTAGGACTGAAGATAACACATTTGAAGTTAACAATTTGTGGTACCTTCTAGATAAAGATTTTAGGTCAGAAGATGGAAAACTTGTATTTTGAGAGAGAAAAGAAGAGTAATCAAAGAAGTCAGAGATGATGTGATTAGTGCCATTGGAGGAGAGTCTGAAAAAAAAGAGGTACGTGGCGGTAGAGGCTTCAGAGAAGCAAAAGAAGCATCCCTTTTATTACTGGGAAGAAGGCTGTTCACAGGATTTCTGTTTCTCTCTCCTGGGCCCAGAGTAAAAGGACACTCTTTTCATTCCATTGATGCTACACCTAGCCGTGTCTTAGCTACTCATCTTTAGTGAATGAAGCATGTGTAGAAGTGAGATGTGTCCCTGTGAGGTCAAAGACTTTAAGAGATGATGTCCCTGTCATGGTGACTTTTGGCATTCTAGATATGGAAGCTTCAGAAGCCAGATTTTCAAGTGAGGATGGAATAGGATAGAGCCCTTCATCTCCCAGCCAACATGGAATTGATCCATTAGTATTAGCTTAATTTTAACCATTCATTTTACGTTTTTTGGGGTTTTTTTTAACCACAAAGAGTCAGAGTACATACAGTAAGAAAGAATAAGAAGCAAGTGTTGAATTTCTTTCAAGGTTGCTTAGGAGCTATTAGAACCTAGTTCTGCCAATTAGTTTAGTAAATGGTTTTTGAGAGAATCTAAGAATAATTCTAAAAGTTTAAAATAAACAGAAAAATTAACTACATAAATAATGACAAAACCCATGCATACTATGTAGAATTCTTTCTGTATAGATTAATATCCAGCAGCTTTAATGCATCTCAGTGTGCAGTAAAGATGTAAGAATATCACACAATAAATTCTTATGTTCACTTCTTGGAAAAATTGTGTTTCTCTTGATGAAAAACTTTGTATTATTTTATGAGGATTTTTGTCAGCATCTGTACAGGCTTTATTCTTTGTTTTCCTCATTGTCTTCACCGCCAGGGGTTTCAGGGCGGTATTGAAATGAAAAACATGATCCTCTCCTGGGATGGTTTGGTGCAGCTTTCTTTTTATAGGATCCAACTTTTGGAGCAGGGGCTGAACAGGTCCGTGGTGGCAGGTGGGGACCTTGGACAAGTCAGTGGGTTGAGGGCTGCAAAGCTCTTCCACTCACTGTGGCTGAGACAAAGTAGGATATTTTATCAGTGGAAACAGTCTGTCAAAAATACCATTGGGCCAGAAGAGTAGAGAAAGAGAGAGAGAGAGAGAGAGAGAGAGAGAGAGAGACTATGTATTTATGCTTATTTTAAAAGAAGTTGACCTAAAACCAGTAGTCACATTGCTAGCAAAATACCACAGTACCTTGAGAATCACTCGTGATAAACCAGCTAAAGGTAGAAAACAACAAAGGTGAGAGCCTAGTTCCAATGAGGAAAGCCCAAAACTGTGTATCACGTAAGATCAGTTTCTGAAATTATGGACCATGTATTTTTTGAAAATGTAATTTTACAAGTGTCTATTAATTTTACAAAATGTTAATGGGGACCACATGCTTTTAGTGAACATGAAATTGATTTATAGCATCTTGACCAAAGGTTCTGAAAACAAAACAGAGGAATAGAAAACATCACCGTGTAGTCCAGAGCCCATGGAGAGCTCGGGTTTACTCGGTGAAGGTGGGAAGATCCATGGGATTAAGAGCCCGGACTGGCAGACCCCACAGGACCGGCAAGACTGCTGTGGAAGGGACACCTTCAGGAGCAAAGGCCAGTGGGGTGCCAGTGGGGTGCCCTGACTGTGAGCTGGAGCTGCCCAAGCATGCAGACAAGAAAGATTGGTTAAAATGAAGGTGCAGCACTGCAACAGCTGAACGTAGTTTGTTCGAGTCAATAAATGTTTAAATTGGCTTCCAATGTCAGTAGCAATTTGTATTAAATCTCTCTTCTTGATCTTGGATCAATTTCCTCCTGCAAATAAGTCAGAGGGATAATCTGAGGGAGAAAGCGAAGGTCAACACCACAGGAATAGTGCGGAGCAGAAGGGCCTGAGGAGAGACTAAAGCGATGTGAATGTGAAGAGAACGGTGCTCGAAGCCTGGGGCATCAGAACTGGGACTGGGGGACAAAGACCCTGCGTGGCGGGAGGGCACTGCAGACCACTTTAGGTGACTTTGCTCAACGTGAGCGAAAACCCTCAAATGAAAGTTCCCATAAAGGACCGAATACTTTGTCCTTTGGTTCTATTAATTTTAGGATGATGTTATGATTTCGATCAAGAATGGGCTTAGCAGCTTATGGGCTCAGAGGTTGGGCTTTTGGAAGGGGATTGTATTGCCAGGGCACCGTACTCATCTGTGGATTGATCCACTGCAGAAGTCAGAGCTGAATGTGCTCTTAAGAGGTCCAGCCTGGCCAGAGGGAGGAGGTGGGTCACCGAGGACATGACCTGGAAGGGTGTATCTCCCTCCCTGGCTCCCCACGCCCTCCATGCTTCCTGCTTCCTGCCTGCCCAGTCTGGAGCAGCTGTCCTCCACTAGGCCTTCTACCATGCTGCCTTGGGGCCAGCTGACCATGGGCCGAAACCGCGAGTCAAAATAACCTTCTCCTCTTTAAAGCTTTAAAGTGACTAAGACAGATGATGATAATGTGTTTGGGTTTTTCATTACAAGCTACTTCCAATCCTTTTCCTAAGCCAGTGATGTGCAAACGACAAATAAGTAAATGGAGACTGGTAACATTGTCATTCATTTTAGTTCTTGCCATATCCTCTTATTTCTATTACTCTCTGGGAAATTTCTGGGCTCTAGTTGCTTTTCCTCACAGAGCACATAACACTCCCGCATCACTCATTAGAGCTGGGACTTGTAGCTTCATGAGACCCTCACAGTAGTTCTCATGTTGTTATTGTCTTATCTTTCAAAATCCTTCTGACCTCTGAAGACTGTTCTGGCCATAGGAACAAAATTATAACAGTATAGAGATTTTTCCCCCTTTTATTTCCAGCACTGGTTATACCTGGCAGCCACAAATATGGTATCATCACAGAGACTACAATTGTGATTCTGGGTGTGTACAATGTCACTGCGGTTACGTTGCCAATACAGAAGAATTCTGGTCAGGTTATTGTCAGTGATAGAGAGCAAAGCATGTGGTTGTCTGAACATTTATCTTTTTCTCTTTGTTTTCAGCAAGATTATAAGAAGGAAAAGGGCTGTGTTAGGATAATGGCACATTTTATTTAACCTAACACGGTTTAATGATCAGGAACACATTTAAAGCAAAATACAACATAAAGCAAGATTTAAAAAAAAAACAACAGGTTTCATTTTTTCAGACCAGTTTTAGATTCATGCAAAGACTGAATGGAAGGAGAATGTTTCTTAAACAGCACAGATCTTTACAAAAATTATTAACTTAGTCACAATGTTAATTGCCTTTCATCAGAACTTAATCACACCCTTGGTTTAAAAAAAAATTATGCTTGTTTACTGCTTACAGAGATAATCGGTCTCTCACACTCTGCTCTGCAACACTTCCTCAGTCTAGCAATCTGGCACCCACTTCTGAGTACAGGGTGGGCTGGTTGTACTTAGCTTCCACCAATTCTAAAACTTGGGTTTTCCCCACTCTACCACATTGCTGATTTCATAAAGGACCTAGGCTCTCCATTGCCTTATGCACATTTAACAACTACAGAAAAAATCAAAACAAAATCAAATTTAAAAACTCAAGCAGATTTCCCCCCCATCATCTCAAAGACCACTCTTTCATTTTTAGAGAAATGTGAATACCTATTTTGATGAAAAGATACAAAAAACATCTGGCCAAATAAGAACCTGTATGCTTTTCCTGTGGATCCTGGCTCCTACTCCCTCCTCCTACAGAAAAAGAAACACATTTTGCTTTAAAGATTAAGTCTAGATTGCGAGGCAGCAGGAGTGAGCTTGAAGGATGACACGATTTACACGTGTGCTGGGATTCTAATCGTCCCCTCCTTGGCTGGCTTGAAATGTTAAACGCACCGTGTGTCCTGTATACAACCAGATGTACATGGCTCCTCATTGCTTTGAACAGTTCCAGATCCTTAGTAATTTGAGTTTATCTCCAAAATTACTGAACTGCGTGGCAAGAAATTAAAGTAAAAATTACGTTCATCCATCACCTTTTATGAGCCATGAAAAACTACCTGGGAAATAAATCTTTGCAAGCCAGACAGTTTCTGTTCTAAGTGGTTCTCCTCACTTCGAATGCATTAATATTCAAAACCATAACCTGTCGTGTGCTTAGCTTTGCGTGAGGAGAACAAATCAATCCCCTCCTTCTGTTTACCCTGTTGATTAACACTGCTCTCGCCTGCCTGCGCCTGGGGTACAGGGAGGTATTGCTGCTTCTCCCTTAAAGGAGTCGGTGTTCAGGAAATCAAAACAGGGAGAGAGGATCTGCGCTCATGAGGAGCCTGCTGCGGGCCACCCTTGATCCTCCCAGCAAGTTCAAGAATGTTTTCTCTCCTTGTTTTCCGGTGGAGGAAAAGAAAGCTCAGAGAGCCTGTGGAACAAGTGTCAGCTGGGAGGTCTGAATAGGTCTGAACCCAGCCCAGTGTGACTCCACACAATTCTTGGATTCCTCCTGGACACCCTCAGAAAGCGATCAGACTTTGTGTGAAAAAAGGATGCCAGCGACCAGAGCCCTTCCAGTGCTCACAGCCTGGGGAAGGAGGATTCTGCTTTGCCCTCATCCCCAATAGCTCTTTCCCTCTGTTTGCGCCTTGCCTAGAAGTCACAGTGCGCTCGCTGTTCCCTCCCAGTGTGACTGTCTGAGTGGTGAGTGGGAAGCTGCCGTGACTAACTCATGCCGTGTGCCCCCACACGGCAGCCCTCAGCAGGGGAGGGTGTTCTCCCACCTCGGCTGCCTCCCTCGGAAGGATCTCAAGCCCGCCTGCACCACAGGGCTGCTCCCTAGATGTCTGGCAGCAGGGCCCCCTCCTCAAGCTGCAAGTCCTTATCCAATTCAGAGGCAGCGTCTCTCAAGCTGGCTCCGTCCATCCCTTGCAGAAAGTCGGGCGGCAGCCTGCTGGGTTGGTGGGCGATGACGGGGCGCGCTGGTCTTGCTGGTATTTTCTTGCTCTCTGCTTGCGCCGTTGGCAGTGGTTCCTGCTTGTGGGAACAAACCAGGGAGCAGCTGCACCCCACAGTGTCCTGAGTCCTGGGCTGTTATGCAGCAGCCTCAGCTGGTACCTGTATCTTCCGTGGCACAGAAAATTCTCGAGCCTTTTCCATTGTGAAGACGCCCTCTATGAATAACAGAGATTGCAGCTATGTCCCTGGCCCATCTCAGAGGCCAGGATGCCTGGGCTGTAGCAGCCCAGCAGGTCCCTACCGAGTGACACCCAGTGAAGCTCACACAGAGAGAATGCTGCAAATGGCACTGCATCTCTACCCACTGCCCGGCACCTCCTCCTAAGGGAGCCGCAAGCCTCACTCTCGGGGCTCCTCATATCTCTGTGTGCTTAGCCCCTGTATGTCCCCTGCAGCCACTTGCCTAGCAGCGCTCCTGCCACTTCCTATCAGCGGGGAAGCTTTGCTGGAGAAAAATCACACTACTAGGTCAAAGAGGGCAGTGACAGGCACGGCCCAGCTCCAGCGGGGCTTTTAACACAGCCTGGCCATGTGCAGAGTGATCAGGAGGAAAGTCCCCATCGTGTCCCCAGGACACTGCCCTGCAACTCTTTCCCTGTCCTGGGATTAGGCTCATGCCCTCGTCCCCTGCCATGATTCTTGCAGAAGGCTCCTCAGCTAAGAATCGTGAGCTCCCCCTGGGTAGAGACCATGCTTTTGTTCACATCTGTGGCAATAACGTGTCAAAGAAATGATTGAAATGAGAAAACAGAATAAAGCTGCTTACCCTGAATCCCCCAATTTCAGTCCTCTCCCATGAATCTTAATCAAGGGGAAGGGAGGGAGACTAATTTAAATTGAGCACTTTACTATTTTTAAGCTCTGTGATCAGCACTTTCTCATATATTATCTCATGCAGTCCTCCCCCAGTCTGTGAGGTAGGTAATGTTATTTCCTTTTTACACATGCAGAAAAGTTAAGTGGTCCAGGCCCATTTAACTCTGCAGCTCATGCACTTTTCCATGCATTTGTTATCTGCCTCTCCACCTGCTTCCCCATATTTATCTCTTCTAGTTCTTTAATAACCAAGGCAGTTTACTCCAGTCAGCATTAGCGAGAACAGCATTTGACTTGGCTTCTGTGGCTAATAAGGGGGAGAAGTTCCCCGACTTTGAAACTCATCAATAATACTTAGAAAAGAGAGGGAGGAGAGGACTGAGCTCATGCACCAGACTGAATGTCTGATTTTGATTGCAAATGACAAATACCCAATTTAAAATAGAAAGGGGAAAATTGTTGTAGCCAGTCCTTAGGAAATCCTGGGCATGTTTGTTGCATGTCTGAGAATAGAGCTCCTACGATGTCATTGGTAGTGTCATTTTCCTCTCTTTTTCCAGGTTTTGTTCCACACCGTGCTGACTTTATCATAAGGAAGGGAACTTTGGTGCCAAGGCAGCCTCTTTACCCAGTGGTTCACCAGCTCATCTGTGTGACAGGAGGTGGGGAGAAGTCACGTGTGTCACCTAGAGTGGCTGTGAGAGTCAAATGGGATGGACATGCCAAGTGCTTCCTGGCTCCTTGTCAGTTGTCAGGGTATGTGTCTTATTATCATCATTGTTATTGTTATTACTTTTATTATTTGGAAACAGATCCTGGGAGAAGTAAATTAGTGTCACCATTATTGAGAATTAAAGACATGGTTTTATGGAATTGGTGAAAGCTGATCTTGCAGTAGGTAAAAGTTAGTATGATCAATAACTTCAGGGCTACTGAGATGCTTACTCTATAGCAATAAATAAACTAATATTGTTTGATGCAAATTAAACATTGTATGAATGACTTATTGTATTTAAGATATCCCCAAGAGGCTTGGGAAAGAAGGTATTCTCAGGAAAGATGTTGATGCCAATGCAAGACTATTATAGGGAATCTACAAAAATTGTACCATATACCATAGATATTTTCCTTTAGCAACTGACATCCCTGGATCTTTGGCTGATTCAGAACTTTTGAGAGTAGGTCTCAGAAGCCCACACTTGTTACACATGCCTCCATCTGGTTCTCAGGCATGCTGACGTTGGAGAATTCCCACACCAGGCCTTGGCTCCCGGTGGCTGAAAATTCTTCCCTGCAGTATCCGCAGCCTTCAGCAGGAGCCTGTGCCCAGGAGGCCTACCTGAATGTGTTTATTCAGCTACCTTTCCATTTCAGATGCTTAAGTTTTGGTGTTCCCTGAAAGTATTTCTCCAGAATGAGACATACAACACATGTTTTTGTCACTGAGGCCCATGTTTATATTAGTTTTTTACCCTGGTGGTAATGATTAGGGCTGAAAATACTTCAAAAATTAACAAATTTCACAAGGAAAACAGCAAATTAAGTCCATGCAGGCAAGAAGCTTAGATTAGACAGAAAGAGCACTATAAAAACAGTCACCCGGGCTGCTAAGGAAGCTACACTCGCTCCTCTCAAATTAATGCCATCTGGTCATCCACTGTGAGGCAGAGAGCCCCTCCCAGGAATGCCAACACCCGAGTGAGGACGAGTAATCTAATTCTCCACGACACTTCCATCTCCATTTTAATATGGAAAATCTCGATGAAATGGATTCTGCAGGAAGAGTTCCATTATTGAAAAGCCATGTCAGAATAAATTAGCATGAAGAAGAAGCAAGAAAACACTGGGTTGGATTATTCAGAACAATTTGATTATTCACCTACTGGCAAAGTTGTTTCATATGCATTTACTAGGCTATACAGACGCTCAGTATTGTACTTTCTGCTCCAAAACAGTTGACTCAAGCTGCCTGGCCCAAATTTCTGCACTGTTAATTTGAGCACTGCCCCTGCTACTTATTTCTTTGTCACTTGGTTATCTTGGGTCAGTAATGATAGCAGAACAGGAGCTGGAAGGGGGAACTGCCATCTGTGGGTTACGCTCAGGTGTTGTTTCATATGGGGAATCACAGCAGAGATGACACCTAGCAAAAATCTCCCTGGATAATATTGTCAAAGGAGAGGAAGGAACAAAGCAGATACATATGGCAAATGTGGGGGGGCTGTGGGGTGAGACTTGAGCAACTGTTTTTGTAGGTAAATCAGAGATGGCCCCAGGAACCTGAGCTGCCTTTCCTTTCTCCTCCCTCCCTGCCGACTTCTGTGCCTCCTGAAAGGTGCCCTTGTCAGATCCAGACTCATCCACTAATTCTTAAAAGCTAACTGTGTTCCAGGCTCTGTGCTAGTTTCCTTTCCAATCACTATCCAAGTAAATGTGAGTGTCCTAAAGTATACACTCAAAAATGGGGCAAGCACTGAATATGGTGGCACACATTACAATCCAAGGTTTCTAGTTGGCTAAAGCAGGAGGGTCACAAGTTTGAGCCCAGGGTAGGCAACTGAGGTACTCAGTGAGACCCTGTCTCAAGATAGAAAAATTAAGTTAAAAAAAAAAAAGATGGCTGGATTGCAGCGATGTGACTCTGTGAGAACTAAAAACTCCCTGATTCAATCCCCAACAGAGGGGAGAGAGAGAAACAGGGAGGAAAGGAGGGAGGAGGGAGGGTAGAAGGGAGAGGATGGAGGGAGGAAGGGAGACAAAGGGGAAGGAAGAGAGAGAGAAAGAGGAGAGAGACAGACAGACAGACAGATAGACAAGAAAAATGGTCTGGTGTCTCCTCTTTGCTCTCTTTCTGTTTTTCTGTCTATATTGCTGGGCTAGAGAGACCCTCAAGGGTAAAAGATTTGCTTTGAATCTCAGGTAACCATCTCAGTAGCTGGCACTTAGCAGACATGGAAAAATGTTCAAGGAATGAGACAGTTGCCCAGTGTCTCCACATTATCACCCCCACTTTGCAGGCAAGGAAACTGAAAATCAAATGAATCTGTGGTTCCCACAGTTCGGATGTGGACCGCAGGGTCCCAGCTTGTGTGTGAGAGTCAATCTCCGCCACGCCATGCGTCTGTGTATTCCGTACTCCTTTGTCAGTGCACTGCTCAGTGAAATACCTGATTTCTTCTTCCACCAAGGAGGAAGAAATCCTTCCTGTCTGGTGTCTTTTCTGCAATGACAACAGAGATGAGCCTCATGATTCCCAATCGCCCTTCTCTCCGGATGTTCATTCCGGCCTGGAGCCTTAGCAGGGCCCTTGGCTGCACCCTGCTCCTACTGTGTTACTGCCCCACCTCCTCCTGCCCTTCCGCTGCTCTCCCCAGGAACTCTGCAGCTCTAAGCCCCTGTCCTGCAGCACCGTCCCTGTGTGCTGAGACATCCATCCTGGTCCCAGAAGTAGCAGAACTTTAAGGGTCTCTGCCATGGATTTCCCACCTGCCCAAGACCAGTGAGTAAGGTGGGACCTGGGCTTTGGATGGAACACAGTGCTGGAGAAGCTGCCAGGAGCATGGCATGGGGACTGTTACAGATCATGGCATGAAGAATCTTCTGTGTCATGTTATCTGTACTGTCTCTGAGGCAACTGGCTCACTGGCCACCACCCTAATGTGTCCTAACTCACTCTCTGCAGGGCGCACTTCAACTTGCTGTCCAATTCAGATCATGATACATAATCATTAGTCAGTACCCATTGGCTTTCCTCCCCTAGACAGAGAACAGAAGCTTCTCCGTGCAGTCTTCCAGGCAGTCACTACCAACAGGCTAGGTTCGTACATGAGACCAAAACCAACTACTATCCTGATTCTAGATATACTCTTCACTTCCAGTTGGTGACAGAAAGATCTGTCATCCAAGTAACCCCAATCGACTGTCTCCTTGCCCTTCTTCCCCTGCTTCAGGGATCTATATTGAAGTTACCCTCCTGAGCACCACTCACAGTATCAGGCTTACTCCAAAGAGTGAAGCTCCCTCCCCCTCACCTGAGAGCAATGGTGTCTGTGGTTTCTGAGGAGCCCCACCCTGTGCAGCGGTGAACTTCTGGGTCAGACAGGCATTCCCACTAAGCTCTCAAGACCTTCAGCAACTGGTGTCTGACTTTGCTTCTTCCGTCAGCCTGCAGTAGGAGCACCCATTTTCTATGGTTGCATCAGGGTAGCAGGCAGCCAGTGGGCACTGGACAGCCATTAATCTGAACATTAATCTCCTCGTTCAAAGGAATCTTTTAATTCTGCCCAGAATTCCACTTTTACTCCCTGTACTTCCTGCATCCTTTGTTAGTAGAGGGCTCTCTGAGCATCACTAGGGACAGCATGGTGCTCAAGAGGCTCTGTGGGGGTCTTCATCACTGCACTCTCTCCGGGGCTCTGGGCTATATCTGTAGGATTTTGTTACAAATCAGAGCAAATGCAGACCGTTGTCACCCGTGAGCTGAGGCAGATGTGTGAGGAATTTTAAAGTGGAGTTTGTTGAGCCCCAATTAAATCCTATTTTACCAATTCCATCCGACTCCTCTACAGGAGAAAGCTCATTAAGTTTTTCTCCCCACGCTAAACCAGACTAGGTGGCGGTGCCTGGCTGTGCTGCTAGAGCTTGGGCTCTCGAGAAGGTTGTCACAGCAGAGTCCTGTGGTTTCTTAGAAAAGGCAAAAGATTTATGCGGTATAACTAAGTACCGGAAAGACAAGGTTATTTCTAAGCAGGTACCGGAAAATAAAGCAACAGACATGAAATGGGAAAATAGTCTTTGAAGAGAGGCATCAGCGCAAACTGGGGCTCACAAATCAAAGGAGAAAAGGTTTCTTTTCCTCTGTCTTCACCTCTTTAGAGCTGGCCAATCCTATCCAGTCATGGATATCCAGTGAGCACTATGGGCTTTACTGTGGCTCATGATTAAAGCAACTTTTAAAAGAGCATCACAGATAAAGCCTCCTGGGTTGTCTGAATGGGTCACCAGAGGATTAGCTCATTAGTCAATCAATGCACATCCCGGAACTGGAATCATTAGCATTTCCTCTCTTCCAGTCTCCTTTTCACTCTTTTAGTTATCTGGGGAGTCCACACAGACCCAAATCTTCATTCTTGCTTCCTAACTTGGAGTCATCCTCAAATCTACTCCTGCTGCCACCCTGGCTTTTCGAATGTGTGTGACAAACGGCAAAGTCCTCTCGGCACCCCCACTAAAGTCAAGGGCTGCTTTGAATCCAAGCAGCCAGCGCCTTGCTTCCCTGGGCCTCCTCAGCCCTCCAAAGCCCAAGGGATCTCCCACAGAAAAGGCCTCACCAGACCCAAGTCTGGCCACTGGCTCAGCCTCCTGAAGACGCTGAGCAGAGGGTCCTTCCGGTGGTGGCCCTTATTTTTACCCTGCACTTTTTCTGTGACTGATCCCTAGAGGTCACAGGAGAAGAGCTCGGGGGTGAGGATGAGGGCTGAACACCTGCTTTCTCCCTTCCCTTCCTTTTTTTCTTCCTTCTAGGTTACTTTTTAAAAATTTCAAGAGTGAAATAAATGAAAGAGCCAGGGCTTCTACCCCACTTTAGCAAAGATCTTGCTTTCATTAGTTATTCAGTCCCCATGGATTTACTATTGACCAAAAAACACTTTAATTATGAAGAAAAGAAATAGAAAAGCTGTCTTTTCTGCAATCTTTTCTTTAGGACCAAGGAAGCTCTGTGTAGGACAGAGTCTAGAGGAGTTTTAGCCTTAGGCATATCTAAAAGACAAGGTAATAAAAAGTGCATTGATTAGAGAGAGTCTGAGCACATGTCCTTTCCATGCTGATATTTTGTGCTCAAGCAGTAAATCAGGGAGTGCACCTGTAGGCTGACTTCCCAGGCCAGGTGCTCAAATATGGAGGAACCAAGAAGGACTGAGACAGGGGGGCTGGAATCAGGGGCTGGCTCAGGAGGAGGCAGGCAGGGATGAGCATCCCAGGGACAATGTCACTATCTAAGTAAAGAATGGGAGTCAGGTTGCTGTCAAGGACAGAGGCATTGGCAGGTGCACAGAGCAAGGTCACACAGTCAGATGCCCACAGAGGTCTGGCAGGTACCTGAAATAAGTGCAGTGAGGAGGGTGTTGGCCCATAGCAAGTGGTGGGGATTGTGTCAAACTGGAAGAACACAGCCAAGCTGTCTTCACCACAACCTTTCTGCTCTGCTATGGGAGCTCCACAATATGGGTCCTCTCTACTCTACTCACTGACAACAGAACTTTGAGCAACTGTGGAGGGCAGAGTAGAGATTCTGGTATGGGAGTGTAACTGGTGTCACATGAAGGGGTGTAGATCAGCATTGGGTCAGTGAACATGACAAGGCAGGAATGACAATGAAAGGGGATCTGGACCCAAGCAGGGAAATACCAGAATTCCTAAATTTTCAGACACCATCCATTATAAAATGCCATTGTAATAGATGCAGCTTTCTGGAAAAACAAATGCTACATTAAAGGGTGGGTGTTTTTGATTGTTACTCATCCTTGTTTTGTACACTAATTTTTTAAGTAAGACAATTGGTCTTTTAGTACAAGCTTTTTCCAAACAATGACTTCAATTCTTTTTCTGAATTATTTCTGGCCAAGAGCTGCTTATGTTTACCATCACAAGACAAATAGACCTTTTCACAAATAGCGCCTTTGACTTTTACTACCTTAGTTATTTTTTTTTAATTTTAAAGAGAATAAAACAAAAGAGGACAGATCTAAGCAGATCAGAACAGAACAATGTAAGCATCACAGCACTTCACAACAAGACAATTGGATATTAACAGTAGCTATCATAATGTCTCTTTCTTTGAAATAGTTGAGCTTAGCTTTACACACAATAATGTCAAACATAACAAAGTAGAATAAAACAACTCAAGAGAATGGAAATATTCCATGGCATTCTGGACCAAATAACCAAAGATGAACAATGGCTGCTATATTATGTCATTTTCCATAAAAGTTTTGCTTTTACTATCATACATATTAAAATCCAATAAGACACAATGTGATAGAACCAATGGTAATAGAAAAACAAAAGCATGGTAGGATTTCAGAGCAAGATGATATTAAATCAACACTGGCTGCCATACTGTCTTGTCTTCAAAGTAACTATTCATATGATCACATATATTAAGATCAAACAAAACAGAAAAAACCATTCCAACCAATGAATGAAAACATAAGACTTCAAAGCAATATAATGGTAAACCATGATTTCCATAAAATCTTCTGTACTCTTACCATTTCTTACACTAGGGAGACTATACGGTATTTATACATGTGAGTTTGATTTATTTCACTTATGAGTATAGATTCAACATGCATCCATTTATTTATAAATATCTCAATGTGATCATTCTTTATAGCTGAGTAGTACTCCATTGTATAAAAGTACCACAATTTTTTTATCCATTCCTCAGTTGATGGGCACTTAGGTTGTTTCCAAGATCTGGCTATTACAAACTGCCCCACTATAAACATGGGTGTGCAAATATCACTGTGGTAAGATGTTTTCAGATCTTCTGGGAATATGCCTAAGAGTGGAATAGCTGGGTCAAATGGGACCTCCAACCCCAGGTTTTGAGGAATCTCCAGACTGACCTCCACAGTGGTTGCACCAGTCTACACTCCCACCAACAGTGCAGAAGAATTCCTTTTTCCCACAGCCTCTCCAGCATTTGTTGTTAGTAGTTTTGTTGATCCTGGACATTCTTTCTGGAGTGAGATGGAATCTCAGTGTGGTTTTAATTTGCATTTCTCTAATGACCAATGATGATGAACATTTTTTCATGTATTTATTTGCCATTCTTATTTCTTCATCTGAGAACTGTGTGTTCATCTCAGATGCCCATTTTTGGATTGGGTCTTTGAATTTCAGAGGTCTGATTTTTTTAAAATTCTTTATAAGTTCTAGACAGAAGTCCTTTGTCTGAGGGATAGTTCACTAAGATTTTTTCCCAGTTTGTAAGTTTTCTTTTCACTCTGCTGGAGATTTCTTTGGACATACAGAAACTCTTTAATAAAATGTTATCTCATTTATTGATTCTGGGAAGTATTTCCTGTGCAGTTTGGTTCTTATTCATGAATTCTCTACCTACCCTTATGTCTTCAAGATTTTTACCTACTTTGTCTTGCAACAGATTTAGTGTTTCTGCTTTAATATTTAGATCTTTGATCCATTTGGATTTTAGTTTAGTTCATGGTGACAGGCATGGGTCTAATTTTAGTTTTTGGCATATGGATAGCCAGTTTTTCCAGCACCGTTTATTAAAGAGACTGTCGTTCTTCCAGTGAACATGCTTGGCCCCTTTATCAAAGATAAGGTGGTTGAGTGTGTTTGTAGTTGTATCTTTTAGTCTATTCCATTGATCTTCAGGTCTGTTTTTATTCCAATACCATGTTGATTTTATTTGTAGTATAACTTCAAGTCAGGGATTGTGATGCCTCCTCTTTGGCTTTGCTGCTTAGAATTGCCTTTGCTATTCTAGGTCTCTTCTGGTTCCAGATGAATTTTAGGAGTGATTTCTCTAGATCTATGAGGTATGTTAGTGGTATTTTCATTGGGATTGCATTGAATGTGTATAAAAATCATGGGAGAATGGACATTTTTACAATATTTATTCTTCCTATCCATGAACAAGGGATGTCTTTCCATTTACTGAGGTCCTCTTTGATTTCTTTTCTCAGGGTATTATAATTTTTCCTGTACAACTCTTTTATATCTTTTGTTAGATTAATTCCTAAGTATTTCATTTTTTTGGATGCTAGTGTGAAGGGTGTGGCTTCTCTTATTTCTCTCTTGGTGATTTTGTTGTTAGTGTATAAGAATGCTATTGATTTTTGAGTATTGACTTTGTATCCAGCTACATTGCTGAATTTATTTATTATATCTAGGAGACTTTCAATGGAGGTTTGGGGGTCTTCTATGTAGAGTATCTATCATGTCATCTGCAAATAATTATAATTTAACTTCTTTTTTTCCTATCTTTATTCCTTTTATTTCTCTCTCTTGTCTAATTGCTCTGGCTAGTATTTCCAGTACTATATTGAATAGGAGCAGTGATAATGGCCATCCTTGTCTTGTGCCTGATTTCAAGGTAAAGGCTTTCAGTTTTTGGCCATTTAATATGACACTGGCTGTTGGTTTGTCATAGATGGCCTTTAGCATATTGAGGTAAAGACCATCTATTCCAATTCTCTGTAAGGTTCTTATCATGAATGGGTGTTGGATCTTATCAAAAGCTTTTTCTGCATCTATAGAAATGATCATGTGGTTCTTGCTTTTGGCTCTATTGATATGGTGGATTACATTTATTGATTTACATATGTTGAACCATCCCTGCAGGCCTGGGATGAATCCCACTTGGTCATAATGTATAATCTTCTTGATGATTTGCTGCATCCTGTTTGCCAATATTTTATTGAGAATTTTTGCATCTATGTTCATTAGGGAGGTTGGACTGTAGTTCTCTTTTTTAGATGGGTCTTTCTCAGGTTTTGGTACTAGAGCCATATTTGCTTCCAGGAATGACTTAGGGAGAACTGCTTCTGTTTCAATTTCATTGAAGACTTTGAGGAGTGTCGGCATTAAGTTTTCTTTGTATTTCTTGTAGAATTCCGCAGGGAATCTGTCTGAGCCTGGGCTCTTCTTTGTTGGTAGGGACTTGATTACATTTTCAGTTTCATTCATAGAAATTGGGTTATTCAGCAGTTTTACATCTTCTTGATCCAGCTTTGGTGGTTCATATGTTTCTAGGAATCTGTCCATTTCTTCTGTGTTATCGAACCTATGAGAATAGAGATTTTTGAAATAGTTGTTGATGATCTTCTGTATTTTCACAGGGTCAATAGTGATTTCTCCTTTTTCATTCTGTATTGCATGAATTTGAGTCTTTTCTTTCCTTTTTAAAATTAAGTTGGCTAGGGGCTTATCAATTTTATTTATTCTTTCAAAGAACCAACTCTTTGATTCATTGATTCTTTGAATTGTTTTATTAGTCTCTATTGCATTAATTTCTGCTCTGATCTTTATAATTTCCTCCCTTCTTTTGGCTTGGGGCTTGGCTTGCTCTTCTTTTTCTAGCTGTTTGAGGTGTAATATCAGGTTGCTAATTTGTGTTTGTTCTGTTTTCCTAATGCAGGAACTCAGTGCAATAAATTTTCCTCTGAGGACAGCTTTCACTGCATCCCACAGGTTCTGGTAAGTTGTATTTGTATTTTCATTTGCTTGTAGATATTGTTTAATTTCTTCTTTAATTTCCTCTGTGATCCACTGATTGGTCGAGTGTATTATTTAATTTCCATGTGTTTATGTGGTTTTTGCAGTTACTTTTATCATTAATTTCCAGTTTCATGATGCTATGATCCAATAACATGCATGAGATAAGTTCAATTCTTTTGCATTTACTTAAATATGTTTTGTGGATTAGTATATGGTCTATTTTAGAGAATGTCCCACGTACTGGTGAGAAGAATGTATATCCTGATGTTTTTGGATGGAACACTCTGTATATGTCTATCAAATCCATTTGTTCACAGGTGTGATTCAGTTCTGTTATTTCTTTGCTGATTTTCTGTCTAGTTGATCTATCCCTTTGTGTCAATGGTGTGTTAAGGTCCCCTGTTATAACTGCGTTATTGCCTATTTGATTTTTCATTTCTGTTAATACTTGCTTTGTGTAGTTGGGTGCTCTGGAATTTGGTACATATATATTTAAGATTGTTATCTCTTCCTCTTGCAGTTTTCCCCTAACTAGTATGTAGTGACTTTCTTTATCTCTTCGGACCATTCTTTGTTTGAAGTTCACATGGCCTGCAAACAGAATAGCTACCCCTGCTTTTTTTTTTTTTTTTTTGAGTTCCTGTTGCATGGAGTATTGTTTTCCATCCTTTGACTTTCAGTCTATGAGTTTCCTTTTGGGTTAGATGGGTTTCTTGTAGACAGCATATGGTTGGATGTTGTTTCTTGATCCATTCTGCCAGTCTGTTTCTTTTGATTGGTGAATTGAGGCTCTTTACATTAATGGTTATAACTGTCATATATTGGTTTATTGTTGACATGTTATCTTTCTGATGTTGTATCTTAGCTTTCCATTCTGTTTGTCTGTCTTGCTTAGTGGTTTTTTCCTATGTGTACCTAGAATGTCTTTCAGTATTCTTTGTAGGTTTGGTTTGGTGATCATGAAGTTCTTCAGCTGTTCTTTGTCATGGAAGTATCTTATTTCTCCATCCATTTTGAAGGACAGTTTTTCAGGGTACATCAGTCTGGGTTGGAAGTTGTTTTCTTTAAGGATCTGAAAAACTTCACTCCATGCTCTTCTTGACTTCATTGTTTGTGTTGAGAAGTCTGCTGTGATTCTGATAGGTTTTCCTTTATAGATGACCTGTCTTTTCTCTGTAACAGTTTTTAATATTCTGTTCTTATGTTGGATTTCTGGGATTGTGATCATTATATGTCTGGGTGTAGTTTTGTTTTGGTTATGGCTATTTGGAGTTCTATATGCCTCACTAATCCATATGCCAGTTTTCATATTCATGTTTGGGAAGTTTTCAGCTATTACTTCTATAAATAGCCTCTTGATATCATTTGTGTTTTCCCTTCTTTTTCTTTTATCTCTATTAATCTTATATTGTTTTTCTTTGCATGATCTTGCAGCTGTTGAATTGTTATTTCCTGATTTCTTGTTATTGTTAGAAGATCTTTCCTTTCCTGTTCACTAGCTGCAATCTTATCTTTGAGGTCTGAGATTCTATCTTCACTTTTGTTGAGGCAGTTTTTGCAACTTTCATTAGTTTTTAATTTCCTGTATATCTTTTTGAATCTGCTTAATGCATTCTGTTTGTCTCTTAAACTGTTCATTCAGGGATTCTATCATTTTGCTTTGTTCCTCTAATTGTTTAGCTGTGTCTTTGTTGGATGCATTCAGTATTTCTTTCATGACTTTTATCTTTTCTTCTTTTACCTGGGAGAATATTTCTGTACTTGCTTCTTTATTTCAGTTGATATCATTTCATTTATTTTCAGGTGTATGTGTAGTATTTTCTTCTATGTACATGGCTCCTAGGTTTTCTTGGGAGGGGCTGGAGGTTTGAGATTGCATTTTGTTCTTTCGTTTTGTCATTTTCCTGTATTTCTGTGTTTCCAGCAATTTTCTAAAGCTTTCCCTCTAGGCGTGGCACCAGCTTGGCTCCCCCTTTGGTGGGCCTGGCTCCCCTGGCTGAATGAAGTTCGCTGGGCGCAGTCTACTCAAGCCAGCAGAACCTCTGGAGCCTAGTCCAATGACCCAAGGGGCTGGGAAGGCATCCAGCCGCTGGGATCGATGGTCCCAAACCCTTCCGGGTCTGCCCTGGAGAGCTGCACCTCACCTGGAGGTGTGGCACAGGATTGGCTCCCTCTTTGGCGGGTCTGGCTCCCCTTGTTGAATGAAGGTCACTAGGCGCAGTCCACTCAAACCCGTGAAACCTCTGGAGCCCAGTCTAGTGAGCCAAGGGGGCTGGGCAGGCACCCAGCCTCTGCGATCAATGTTCCCAAACTCTTCCAGACCTGCCCTGGCGAGCTGCCAGTCCCCTTGTGGCGCAGCGTTGGCTTGGCTCCCTCTTTGGTAGGCCTGGCTCTCCTGGTTGGATGAGTCCACCTTTGTTACTTTTAAGATTGGTAATAACCAGGTAGCAAGATGTCAGTGTGGTAAGTAGTAGAGAAAGAGCTTCTCTGATTGTTGCCATCCAAGCACTGGAAATAGCAATGTGAGGAAGACAAGAAGGAGGAAAGCGTGTGACCTGGGCCCAAGAAGAATCTGAAGTATGAACTGAACTCCACAGAGATAGTGAAGAGAGAAATTTCAATGAAGAAGAAGGAGGTAGGCAGCAGCGCCTTCTCCTTGAGATGGGACTCATTGCACAAGAGGAGCCATTCAAACCTGCAGCCCCATGGTGACAGCTGGTGACCCCAGAGGACTCCACAGAGAGACACAGCAGTGGAGGGGAACAGTGTATGCAAAGGGCTGCACTAACTGGTGCTAAGTGTGAGGACTAAGTCACAGAGAGAGTGACTGGCTGGGAGTCATCCTGGAGATGGGCTGGCTGAGCTCAGAACTCAGAGCTGCTGCTGGCTTCATCTAGTGCTCCCAGCTTGGCTCAGGCCTGTGGAAAGTACACTGATGACTGTAGGCTGAATGAATCTGCTCTTAGCTAGAAGGTATGGACTTGCTGAGATTATCCACTACCCTGCCCAAAATCTACTACTGGCTTGGTGGGATAAATCAAGACAGATTCTGTCTCCACATTTTGTCTACAATAACAAACAGCAGAGACAAACCTGGAAGAAGGTGAAGGTGACCTCTCTCTCTCTTTCTCTCATTTGTTTATTATTGTTGTGGTTTTGTTCAGTTTTGCTTTCTCTTTCATTGTTTGATCTTGTCTTTATATGAATGTGAATGTGGTTTCTAGCCTCTTTGTGGTTGTTGGTTTGTTCTTCTTTTTATCTCTTCTTTTTCTCTTTCCCTCCAGTCTTCTGTGCCAGTTTCCCAAAGTCAGTGTGATCCCCCTTTGTCTTCCAGCCTAACTTCTAATCTCTTCCTCTTCATCTACCTCTATTTTTCCCTGACCCCCTTTTAAATTTTAATCCCTGAAGATAAATTAGACATATGGACTTATATACTACATATAATTTTTCAGTTGGTTTAGATTTTGTTATATAATCACAAATATGGTTCATATAGTTAAAGGTGGCAAATTAATGGCTATCCCAGTTTGTCATTTTCCTAGGCTGTGATTGATGATACTGTTATTGCTGATGGTATCACTTTAGCCAAAAGTGACATAATTGTTCTAAATAGTTATTTTTCTTGGTATTCCAAGACTGAGATTGACTAAGGGTCATAGAGAATACTGTGGCACGGTGCCAAAGGACCAGGGGCTGAGCCAAGCGGGCAACAGATTTTCATCACCAATAAATTGAGCACATAGGATCTTGCAACAGACTGCAAACCCAAAAACCAATTACACCTAGAAGATACCCCAGAGAAGTACTCATTTCTTAAGGGTTCTAAATATCAGCAATAAATTGTCCTGCTATAGGCAATTTACAAGCATGACTCCAGGAATTAAACCAAAAGAAGAAAAGAAAAGGAAAAGACACTTAAGCAAGATGCAACCCCAGACATCCAGTTCACCAAAGGTAAACCCGGGGGCAATGAAGTGGGACAATCCAAAAGCCACCTACCTGGCCTCTCTGTAGGTGTAATAATAAAGCAATTGAATGAGGCTCTAGAAGTCAAATCAGAGATAATTTCTCAGGTAACTGCAGAGATGGTGCCTACAACGAAAAGCATGTTTAGTGACTCTAGAGGAGACACAGACAAAAATTAGAGGAGCTTAGGAAAATTAGGAAAGCCATGAATGCTCAGCATAGGAAAGAATGGAATCCATGGGGCAGATTCAAGCAGATATCCAGGAGAATAAAAATTCCATTGAAAGAATCTTCAGCAGATTAAACCAATGTGATGGTAAGATCTCAGATATACAAGACAGGCTTGCAGTTAGTGATCATGAAAGGAAAGGTTTCTTTAAAAATACCAAGGGACCATGAGAAATAAATCCAGAAGCTCTAAATAAGGGAAATAAGAATAATTTAAGATATATTGGAGTCAATGAAAAAGCAGGAACTAGCACAAATGATATAAAAAAAAATCTGCTGACACATGCCTTGGTAGAAAACTTCCCTGGTAGGGAAAAAAAAATTGACATATAAATAAGTGAGGTATATAGAAATCCAATTAGCCATGATCAAAAACATCTACAACCAGGTACAGTGATCATATGTTGAACCATCCCTGTATCCCTGTGATGAATTCCTCTTAGTCATGATGTATAATTGTCTTGGTGATTTGCTGTATTCTGTTTGCTAGTGTCTTACTGAGGATTTTTGCATCTATACACATTAGGGAAATTGGCCTGTAATTCTCTTTCTTAGTTGGGTCCTTCTCTTGTTTTGGTATCAGGGTAATGCTTGCTTCCAGGAATGAATTTGGAAATATTGCTTCCTTTTTAATTTCATTAAAGAGTTTGAGAAGTAGTGGTGTTAGCTCTTCTCTAAATTTCTTGATGAATTCAGCAGTGAATCTGTCAGGGCCTGGGCTTTTCTTTGTTGATAGATTTTTAATCACATCTTTGATTTCATTTGTTGATATTGGGTTATTTAGGATTTTTATATCTTCTTGATTACACTTTGGTAATTCATATGTTTCTAGGAATCTATCCATTTCTTCTGTATTTTCCATCTTATTAGAATATAAGTTTTCAGAGTAGGTATAGACTGTCTTCTGAATTTCTGCAGGTTCTGTTGTGATTTCACCCTTTTCCTTCCTAATTGTTTGGATTTGAGTCTCTTCTTTCCTTCTTTTGATATGGCTGGATAAGGTTTTATCACTAGTATTTAATCATTCAAAGAACCAACTCTGTGATTCATTGTATTGTTTTCTTAGTCTGCAATGTATTAATTTCTCAGTAGATGCAGAAAAAGCTTTTGACAAAGTCCAGCACCCATTCATGATAAAAACTCTACATAAAATTGAGATACTTAGTCTTTATCTCAGCCTGATAAAAGATATCTATGACAGAACAATGGCCAACATCACACTAAATGGACAAAAACTGAAAGCTTTCTCTCTAAGTTCAGCAACAAGGCAAAGATGTCTACTGTCTCCACTCTTATTCAATGTAGTCCTGGAAACTTTAGAGCAATTAGATAAGAGAAAAAAAAAGAATAATGATAGAAAATAAATAAGTTAAATTACCATTATTCGCAGATGACATGATACTCTACATAGAAGACCCCAAATAGTCCACTAAAAAACTGGTATATTTAATAAGCAAATTAAGTAGTGGAGCCGGATACAAAGTCAACACTGAAAAATCAATAGATTTCCTGTACACAAGTAACAAACACACTGAGAGGGAAATAGAGAAACAACATTTTTCACAATGACATCCAAAAATAAGAAATATCTAAGAATCAATTAATTAGGAGTGTAAAAGACTGCTATACGGAAAACTACAGTACTCTGAAAAAGGAGATTGAAGAGGATATCAGAAAATGAAAAGACATCTTTTGCCTTTGGGTAGGAAAACCAATATAGTGAAAATGGCCACACTTCCAAAACTGTTATACAAATTTAATGCAATTCTGATAAAAATTCCAACAGCATATCTCACAGAATTAGAGAAAACAATACTAAAATTCATTTGTAACCAGAAGAGACCTAGAATAGCAAAGGCAGTTCTGGGCAATGAAGACAAGACAATCCCTGATTTGAAATTATACTATAAAGCCTCTGCTATAAAAACAGTGTGGTACTGGCAAAAAAAATAGACTCAAAGATCAATAGAACAGATTAGAGGATGCAGAAACAACTCTAGACATACTCAGCTACTGTATCTTTAACCAAGGTGCCAAACATAATTACTAGAAGAAAGATACCTTCTTTAATGAGTGGTACTGAAAATACTGACTCTGCATATGCCGAAGATTAAAACTGGACCCATATCTTTCAACATATACTAAATTTGAAATGGATCAAAGATCTAAATATTAAAACAGAAATATTAAATCTGCTGGAAGTTAGAATAAGTAAAAGCATTGAAGTAATTTGTGTAGGCAAAGACTTTATGAATAACACCATTGATTGCACAGGAACTATCACAAAGAATCAACAATTGGAATCTCACTTTATTAAAAAATTTTTGCATAGCAAAAGAAAACCACCAACAAAATGAAGAGACAACATACAATGTGGGATAAATGTTTGCCAGCTGTTCCTCAGACAAAAGATTGCTAGTGAGAACTTATAAAGAATTCAAAAAAATTAGACCTACCAAATTTAAAGACCCAGTCCAACAATGGGCCTCTGAGAGGAATACACACTATTCAGATGAAGAAATACAAACAGAAAATAAATATGTGCAAAATGTTCAACATCATTTGTCGTTTGAGAGATGCAAAGTAAAACAATCCCAGAAAAAATGACTATTATCAAGAAGTCAACCAATAACAAATGCTGGTGGGACTGTGGGGAGAAAGGAACCCTTCTCCACCATTGAGGGGAGTGTAGACTGGTGCAATCACGGTGCAAATCAGTGTGGATATTCCTCAGAAAACTAGTACTGGAAGTCCCACTTGACCCAGCTATTTCCCTTCTGGGTATCTTCTCAAACAGATTAAAAACATCATACCATAGCAACATATGTGCACCCATGTTTATTAGCAACACAATTTGTAATAGCCAGATCTTGGAAAGAACACAGATGCTCATCAACTGAGGAATGCATAAAAAAGATGTGGTCTTTTTATACAGTGGGGTACTATTCAGTCATAAATGAGTATAAACTGGACATTTTTTATAGGTAAATGGATGCAAATGGAGATCGTATCCCTAAGTGAAATAAACCACACGCACATGTACAAACATTGTATTGTCTCCCTGATGTGAGAACTGAAAGAGTAAATAAGATCTAAAATATACAGTAGATATTGTGAAATGGGAAGAAACTATTTAAAAGGAAAGAGAAACTGGGATGGGGAAAAAAGAAAAAAAGGAAGGGTAAAATCCAAAAAAATGCATATATATATATACTCAAGATAGTTATACTAATTATTATAGTTATAATAATTATACTATTATTATTAGTTATACTAATTTCTCTTAGTTCATTGAAAAGAAAGGCTTATACTAATACTGTTTGAACAGTTAAATGCTTATATCTTGCACTCTAAGTAACTAATTTAAAGATAACAATACATAACATAGTAACTGTTGTTACCGTCTTGTCACCTTGTCATGAAATTTTCTCTTTAAAATAAAATAGAAGTTTGGTAATACAATTTTTGAGTCCAGTAAAAAATTGTTTGTGTGTCCTATGTCTGAATTACTAGAAATTAAATTGTTTCTAGTAACCAGTCAAGAGTAGAAAGATTTAAACTAGGTGTGCCAGAAAGCATTTGCCTGGGTACTCCAGGTACATAGCTTAAATTAAATATCATAAAAAAACTGTTTTCTGGGTATTTGTGGTGGGTACCAGCAAGAGGTGCTTAGTACATGCATTTATCTTTGTTTGAGACACAGCAGGATCTTAAAATCTAATTTTGGAAAAATCTGAAAAAAAATATTTATAATGTAATTTCTATAAGCCACTGTACTGTGTCCGTCATTCTAGAGCAGTGAGGAATTTCTGTGTACCTGCTTTGTACCAGGCATTGGGCCAGCACCTACAGCTATGGTTTAAACACGTCCCTTCCAAACTTCAACTGTGACCGATGTGACGGTATTAAGGGGTGAGGTTTTTAAGACCCAATTAGTCTGTGGGCATCCATCCTTCGTTCATGGCTTTATAAAGCCTTTATAACGCCTTGTGCTCCTTGCCCTTCTGCCTTCTTGTGTGAGGACAGAAATGTCATCACCAAATCAAATGCCTACAACTGTGATCTTGCACTGTTCAGCCCCAGAATTGTGAGAAACAAATTTCTGTTCTTTAGAAATTACCCAGTCTCAGGTATTCTCTTGTATCAGTACAAATGGATTAAGTCACCTTGTGACCACCAATTCTGTGTACTTGTTACAATGCTCCCGAAAGGTATTATTATACTTACCCTGTAGTTGGAGAGATGGAAGGTTAAGGCGTTGTGTAATTTGTGTGAAATCATATAGTGAAAGTTCAAACACAGATCTGACAGATTCTAAGATCCATAAGATTAAAGTCTTCAGTTGTGGCTGTCACCCTCTGCAATCAAACAAAGACTGGGAAGTGGGGGAGGCTCATAGTTTGAGCCACATCATGCACACCCGTTCTGTACTCTGCCGCCCCAACCCGCCCTTATCTGTCTTGATCACCTCACCCCACCTGATGCCCAAAACAGAAACTTTCTGATCCACTGCCTTTTCCCTACTCCTTCCTTTGACCTTGGAGGTGTGAATTCCATCCTTTAAGCCCGGGGACTTTCCCAATTGCACACTTACTCAATCATTTATTATTTATTTTTTCTCTTATACTTTTGATCCTCTCTCATGAAACCTCTGTTCTATTTTTGCATTATAGAGTTGTCTTATTTTTCTCCTCGTGGTTTATTGGGAGACCATGAGATCCACACTCTGAGAGCACCGTGATGTCTCTATCCCAAGACAGCAGCATTCATTCAAATCCCAATGTGCTAAGTAATCCACCCACAGCACCTCTCTCCAGAGCTGCTGTGACTTGTACATTGAGGTGCTTCCAGCCCATCACTACTGCAGTCAGTACCAAAAGACCGTGAACCCTTTAGAAGACTTTTAAAGGAAATCTTTCAGTTACAAAATGCAACACATATCCCATGTGTATTTTAACTTATAAGTTGTATTTTATAGTACCAAGCTGGTACCTCACCCTACCTCTCTGAAAACCTTGGCTCCAGAGCTGCATAAAAAGAAAGGGAAAGGATCTTTCCAACTCAAATTTATGCTAATCAAAAGAGAAGTGATAATAGTTTTCAAACCAAATAGAATTAAAAGAAAAAAAAGGCTCCAGACTTTAGATAGGGAAATTTCTTGGGTCAAGAGTTGGCTTCTAATCAAATGAATTAAGGGGAGCAGGAGAAGGCTGGGTGGAGAGACTTTGTCAGGGGGACTAGCTTAGTTAACATGAATTCTGCTTAAATTCCAACTCTTCCCGCCTCTCCACCACAAGTACATACAACTACCATAGGCACCATGACCCATATTAGTTAGCAGTTGTTTCTTAGGGAAGCATTGAAATCAAAAGAATAACTGATAGCTCGCCTCTGGCTCAGATCCACCTCAAATGGAAATTTGGAAAGATGGAAATCCTGCATTCAAGAAGCCTATTGAAGTTAATTTAATAGCTATAAAACCAGATTTATTTTGAAAGAATGCCACCCTCTCCCACACCCATCAAGCTTTTGCTGCTCAGTGTTCTAGCTGAGGGACTCTAGCCTTCTCTGGAACACAATTTGGAAAATGTTAATGTCTTCTTCTGGTTCATGGCTCTTGCTCTTCCCACATTCTCAGTTTTACAGAAAGGAGCTGTCACCCCATTGGACTTCCCTGGAGAAGTTCTATTTTGGAAAATGCAGCTTTACAGCCATGGTATCAGGGTATGGCTTCTCCCGGTCTTTGCCAAGTGCTGAGTCATCTTATTGACCTCAATAATGCCTGAGAATGTGGCACTCTAAAATTTCCACTTAAAATTAAATCTCCAAAAATATTTTAGGTAAGAACAGGTGGCTTTTTGTTGTGTGCAACAGCTTCTATGGAAACCTATTTATAAGGGGACCATTGTTTGCCATGTTTTATTTAAGTAGATTTGCAATTTGGAAAATTACCTTTGTAATATACTTTCTGTCATAAGCCTACTTTTGTATTTTGGGATCATTATATAATCAGAATAACTCATATTAGAGAAAATATCTTGAGTGCCTTCTCAGATAAAAATAGGTCAACCTGTCTCTTGCTAAAGGTTTGAAGGACTCTGACCGTATCTCTATCCAGAGCCCACTGAGACAGGTGGGTGCAACTGTAAACATTCCTTTATTCAGCCCATTAGTTGGTATTTATGAAGCACAGATCTTGTGCCAGATCCAAGGTTGGATACTGGAGGTAACAATCAATAAAGACAAAAAGGAGAAACTTCCCCCTAAGTCCTCCACTCTGGCGGAAAGGCATAAGAGGTAAATAAGAGTTCCTTGGAGAACAACAAACTCTGTGAAGGAAATGAGTGGAGAGAAAAAGAGAAGAGGATTTGTGGGGGCAGGAGAAGGACTTCTCTGAGGTCACATGGGAATGGGCAACTGTATGATCCAAAGAAGACAGATAGGGAAGGAAAGACAATTGCAGACAGAAGGACCAGCAGCAAAAGCCCTGAGGTGGGAGCAAGTTTGGGGTTTTGCAAGTACAGAAGGAACATCGTGCGCTGTTATGTAGAATGGGGGCGGGAGAGCTGGGGTATGGACTCTCCACTCTGATTGAACCCCAAGTGAAGTGTGCCATTGTCATTACACTCTGCTAATTACAAACTGTAGTCTGTCTTTCCCACCATTGTTCCTTTCTACTCTTCCTTCAGAATTAAAATCAGTCACATTTCTAGGAAATCTCTTCTGATCCTCTTTCCTCGGGCTTGATTAGGACAGCTTCCTATTCCCCCTGATGTGATGTATGCACCTTGATACTCCCATTTATCCCACTAAGATGTAACTTTTTAAGTTGTCTCTTTCCCTATGTCATAAACTTCTTGAAGTCAAGGTCCATGAGTCTTTGTATCCTTAAAGGACTAGCACTGTAGTTGGTACAAACTAAGATCATCAAGAATGCTCCAATTTATAAATGCCTTTTGATGTTACTTACATTTATAGGCAGGAAATTATAGGCTCCCCAAAAAGAAGACAATAATTTACTTTATTTGTCTTATTCATAGTAAAGACAGAGCTTCCCATACAGTATGCACTCAGTCAGTATTTGTTGGGAAAATGGAAGAAACATATGTCATCACACTATGTACCTGTTACTTCTCTTTATTGTTGACATCCAAGATTTCCCTGTCTCATCATTCATTGAAGGCCCCAGCTCTCCTCATCTGACATTAGCAATCATTTTGTTCATATCAGTATTGTTGTAGAAGTTGCAACCACAACTGGCCTTGGATATTTGGCTCTTCACTTTTTCTGGTGTTCTCCATACAACTTCAGTTTCCAACTCTTACAAGATAACCTCATCCAGATCTTGTTATTACCAATAGCTATAACTCTTCTTAAATCTCAATTCTATGCTTCCCATTACCTGCCAACATTCTAGAGGTCAGGCTATAATTATCCTTCATCCTTATTTGAACCTTTAATCTATAGTGCTACCGAGTTCTTGCCAGTTAATCTTAGCTGTCACTTTGACTGTATTAAAAGACTTCTGCAGAGGTCTTGGATCATGGGGGTGCTATATTCACTGGTGGATTAATCCACTAGCATTCAGAACTGAAAGTGCTTTTGGAAGGTGGGGCCCAGGTGGGAGAGGAGGTCACTGGGGGTGTGGCCTCAGGGTATATCTCTAATGGTCTTCTTCTCCTGGCTTCCATGAAGTGATCAGCTTTGCTCTACCATGATGTTCCTGTGTTGGAGCCTGTGTCAGGCCATGGACTGAAACCCCTGGAACTGTAAGCCAAATAAACCTTTTCCTTTAAGTTGCAGATGTTAGCTGGTTTTTTCCCAACAGTGGGAAAGCTGACCAATACAGTGTTTCACTCCATTACTCTCCATGTCCAAACCTTCCTCCGTTTCCGCCATGCCGTCATCATCATCATCATAACAATCCCTGTGAGTTTAGATTATGTTTCAGGCAAGGGATCGGGGGATAGAGTAGGAAAAAAGGCCACCTGGTTCTGTACAGTCTAGTGGGGGACTAGATATTAAACACATGAAAAAACCTACGGAAGTGAGGTTTAAAATTACAAGGAGTATGTGGGAGGGGAAGTACAGGAGGGAATGAGGTTTCACAGTGGGTTTATCTGAGCCATTCTCAAGGACTGGGGATATCTTCCCTGGACAATATTAAAAGAATTTTCTTTACAAAAAGTATTTCAGTGATTTAAAGATTTTTAATTTTTCACAAATCCTCTCAACTTTTACCTAGAGAAGACACCATTTGGCTTTCTAATGAATCTCAGTATGTCTGATCTTCCTTCCCCCATCTCTTTGCATGTTCTTAAGTTTTTCTTGTCTATATTTTCTGTCTGTCTCTCCTCCTGCTTCAGGATGAGGCTGGCACTAGATGATCCAAACAGATAGTAAGTCTATTGGAAATTCTGGAAGTAATTACTTTTCCTGCCATATGCAATATACAAACATTATGTTCCATGTTTATAAACTAAGATAAAAGTCAACACCTTGGATTTTGCAATTAAAAATGGTACTTGGTCTCCCTGGCTCTCTCCTCATGTCTGTTTCCAGAAGCTGCTCTATTTGTTCTTCACCAGTTACCTCTAGCCTTCCTCGGAATCTGGGAACCTGGCCCTGTGCAAGGGTTACCTTCATTTGACCCAACTGTACTCAGTCTGACAGCTTAATGCCATAGTCACTGAGTTTTCCTTCCTTGGGGCAAGGGCATCTGCAGGCTTATTACAAAATGCTGTTGTTTTTCTTTCATGCCTCTGAAGTTCATTCCATTGCTCCAGGGAATAAATCATCCCTTGTAGCTGGTTGGGACAAATTCTAACGGCTTTCTGCTGACCAGGGCAGACAACATGCTGAGAGGTCTGGCTTTCCAAGTAAAGAAATGCCTGAGTTCCTTGGGCTGCTGTCTCATTTCTAATTGGCCAGCAGGAGTCACCCAGATTCCACCTCAAGCTTTCTTCTAGGGAAAGGAACAAAGTGATCAGGTCAGAAAATGAGAGAAGTGAAAAAAAAAAAAAAAAGAAAGAAAAAGAAAAAAGGAACTTTCCTAGAACTCCAAGCTTAAAGAATAAAGAAAATCTTGAACTGATTACTCCAAATTCCTAAAGAAGGATGCCAGAGAGGATAGTTAGGAGATAAATTAGCAAAATGTGTGTGTGTGGTGTGTGTGTATAAAACAGACAAGATGGAGTAGGGAGGGATGTGCAGGGATCAGGGAAAGCCAGAACCCTATCTTGAACGTTAGCCACTGGGAGACCAAGTCTGGAGCTCTCAAAGAACTCCTTTGCCATTTGAAGAGCTCTTTCTCTCTGTGTTGAGGCTCTGGGGAGCCTCTAAGTCTTAACATGAGCCTTCTGGGGTTGACTCGGTGAGGAGTGTGATGTCCAATGGGAAGAGGTCAAAGTCAGACCCGTTACCAGGACTCTGTACACAAGATGGTGACGATGAGCTCAGGCAAAGACTCTGCAGATAAAGAAGGCGCAGGATGGTTAAGAAGATCTTGAGAAGGTAAAACTGGAAGAATTTGTTAACTATTTGTATCTGGAGAGGAACAAGGAAAAAAGTTGGTGACGAATCTGGCTTGAGTGATGGAATACATTTTCACCAACAGGGAGGAGGTGAAGAAGGTGGGCAGCTGTCTGCCCTGGGAGGGGTCCAGGGAAGGGTGAGACCGTGGCACACATTGGGACGTATATGGACGGGGGCCAAGGGCAGGGGTGGCACAGAGGGGCGTACATTGGGACATTCCCAACTCTTCACAACCAAACCTTACACCAGAGCTCACTAATTAATTGTAGCACACTTTCCTGCTCCCTGAGCTTGAACTGGGAGTGTCAGCACATGGCAGCCGTTATCCTGGTGGCCGTTATCAGTTAATCAAATTGAGCTTTAAAGATGAAAGCGGTTGTTTCTGCTAATAGTCCTAGAGGTGTAGACGCACAGTTTAAGTGCAGAAGAAGACTGTGATCTTCCCTCAGTGCCTGCTTGGTAACTGATGCCCACCCAGACCAGCTCTCCCACCCCGCCTCAAGACTCAGCTCTCACTCAGCACCTCTGAGAACAAGGCCAAGTCTCGGGAGCCTCTGAGGTGAGCACCCCGCTCGCTGCGGCCTGGATTCCCCACCTGCCCATAGTCTTCACGAAATCCGAGCAGAGCCTGGATCCCCTCCTCACTGTATATCCCTTCACCCTTTCTCTTGCACAGAACCCTGTGTGCAGTCTCTGGCCCTTCCTGAAGCCCAGAGCCTCTGTCTTAGGAGGCTGAGTGACAAGCATCCCTGTCAAGGCAGACAATGGCAGTATTGACCTGCCGTGGGGAGAGCTTGCAGACAGGCTCTGCCTCCCACACGATTGCTGGCTGTTTCCCATGTTCACAAGAGAAGGGGTGCACATTCCAGACAAAGAAACTATTTATTTTTCCACCGAAGGTGACACGTGGCATCCGGAGGTCAAGCCCAGGCTGGGCCATGTTTGCTGGGCTAAGCTTCGCCTTTTCCCAGAGGCCTAGATTGTTCTGCTGACCTCCCCAGCTGTGTCTCCTGGGCTGGGAATGTTTCCTCAACTGCTCTGTACAAACACCCATACTGGCTACCCAGTCTTTCAGGTTTGTTTGTAGACCAAAGTCAAGGAATGAGCTCCCAGGCTCCAGGGAGGGCTCTGCCACAAGTAAGAGGGTGAGGGGGTAGAGGTGGGGGACCCACAGCCTGAGCAAGAAAAGCAGCATTTCAACTACAAAGAGATTTCAGATACACAGCGACTCCTTACAAAGGAGCTCTGTGTGACCATGCCTCTGTTGAGCAGGAAAGGAGAGCGGTGTTCCTGGCTGCTTACCTTTGCCAGGGATGTGCACATTCTTCAAGCAGTTGGAATTTTTTTGAGATGGGATGATGAATTCTATTGGAGTAACCTTAGCATTTAAAGTGACATTTTTACAAATAGTATTTCATTAAATTCTCAGTATGACCAAGAGAGATCAGTATGAATATCACCATGTACTCCAAGCACAGGCTGGAGTGAGCACATGCTATGCAAGAGAAGAAGGGGGCCTCAGAGATGAACGAGAGCTCCTGATCTGCTGTCATGTGTACATGCAAGCATGAGGAGGCAGCGGGACCTGTTGAGCCTGTCTCCAACCCCAAGGGGCTCTCAGATTTTAGCTGCCTGCAATAAGAAGATGTGTTCAGAGGCTTCGAGCGATGTCTTGGTACAAATATTGATCTCACCCCAAAAATAGTAATTCCAAGTAGTCACCAGACCCAAACAAGTTGCCTCAAAAACCTCTGATCTCTCTGTGACCCAGTGACAGCAATGAGTCTTCATCCTGGGTGACCAATTCTGCACTTCACTCACTGGGTGATCTTGGGTTAATTTGCTTCAGCATGTGAACAAGTGTATGCCAGCTTTTTCATCATGAATAATGAGACTGCATTGTTATTAACTGCATGTTTTGGTAGTGAGAGTTGAATGAATGAGTGCATGAGAAATGCTTTGAACTGTAGTTGTCACATAACACTTAACTAATGCATGCTAATTATTACTATTATTCCAGAGACCACAGGTATGATGAATTGGATAACAATCAGGTTAGAAGTAGCGATACAAGTTCAGGCAATGGTAAAAATAAATAAATAAATAAATAAATAAATAAATAAATAAATAAATGTCCAGAGAAGAATTTGGAGAGACTAACTTATGCCTCTTCTTCCTCCTTAGTTTTATCCTTTCTTTCTCTACCCTTGCCCCTGCCCATCTTCCTTATTCTTTTTCTCAGGGAATAAGTGAACAGTACATTGGGAACATTAAGACAGATCGGGTGGTCTTAGTTGAAACCATGGCAGGGTCATCCTTAGGCTTTGGAAAGAACCAACAGGACTCATCCAAGACCAAAACTATGGTCGAACATCTACAGGTCAAGCCCTAGGAAATCAAATAGAAAATATTCCTGCAAAGGGTAGGGGTGAGATTGGAATCAGAAGGTTGGATATAGAGACCAGAGTTCAAAACTGGTGAATGGGGTCAGGGTGAGAGCCAGGTAGAAATGATTAGCAAGCTCCAAAGGAATTGCACTTCCAGGTCTGGGACATTTGGGCACCCGTGTTGGATGGCCTTTTTTATTTGTTTGTTTTTGGTTTTTTTGAGATGGGGGTCTACCTAAGCAGTGCAAACTGGCCTTGAACTCACTATATAGCCTGGGCTGATCTCGAATTTGGGGTGATCCTCCTACCTCAGCCTCCCAAGAGCTAGGATTACAGGTGTGTGCCACCACACCTGGCCTATTGTGTTGCATGGTTTTAAAAGATCAGACAAGAGGAAAAGAATCATTGCTCACTACCCATCCTTCCTCTACCATAAGATAAAGGTCAACATCTATTTAGCACTTACTCTGTTATGGCAATGTGCTAATCTTTTTATGTGCATTTCTCACATCACCCTCAAACTATACTGAGTGAGTGTGCTTAGCATCTCATTTTGGGGGCCCCCTGAGGGTCAGAATGGTAAGCTTGTTCTAGATCAAAGAAATGGATGTGATGGAGGAGAATGAGACCTGAATGACCCATTACACTGTGAGCCTCATGCTCTGTACTCTGTTTCCTTCTACCAAAAAACATCAACCAAAGGTCTCCAGCATTCCACCCCAAAGATAACATAGATGACATGGCTCCCGTTTCCTAGCTTATGGCACAGCAGTGGAGGCAGGTATAGAAGCACACAGTGATTTGCTGAGGTCCATAATAAATACATCTTCTGGTAGAAAGCAATCAAAGTTTCCAATAAGCAAGACCAGAAATAGGAAAGCAACTCAAACTAACAGCTTATGAATTAAGAGAGAAGACCTATAGAGATAGCCATCTAGTGGGGATTTACGTAGAAAGTGGGGGGGAAGAGAATACGGGGTGGACAGATGAGGGACAGCCCAAGATGGCAGAAAAGACATGGGCTTTAGGACAAAAGTGAACTGGTGCTCTCAGCTCTGGAGCCTTGAACAAATCAGCCTCTTAACTCATATAAAATGGGGACACTGGTTCCTGCCTCAGAGGACGGTGATGGGGATTAGTTGAAGGAAGTGATATGCCAGAACTGTTACAGTGCCTAGTAAGGTAGAAGATAGTAAGTGATGAATCAATGGAGGAAGAAGAGAGGGAAGAAAAAAGAAAGAAGACAGAGAATAGAAGGCAAAAAGGAGGCATTCTTCTAAGCAGTCTTTGGGAGAGACAGCTCACAGCTTTAAATACACCTGTGTCACCTACCATGGTGGAGCAGGGTGGCTTCCCAGACCCAGACCTACACAAAGGAATCATATAAGGCAATACAGTCCTTGCAAGCTGAAGAAACCTGTTGAACTTGTCCCGGTTCTGTTGCTTTGGCAATTTGGACTTCTACACTTAAATATGAGCATGAAATTGCAATGGGTAGCTATTTATTTAGTTAGTTTTGACATAGGATCTTGGCTATATAGTCCAAATTTATGATCTTCCTGCTTCAGCCTCTCAAGTGCTGGGACTACAGGCCTGTATCACCACATCCAGCTAGTGGACAGACTTTCAGAAGGACAGGAAGCCACCTAAGAAGCCAGGAACTGTTTGTGTGGATTGGGGGCAGAGAGCACAAGGCTTTGGTTCCTTACTAGATACTATTCCTCTAATGAGCTTTAATGGAGCATCTACTGGTATGTGCCCAACCTTGGAAGAGAAGTCTGAGACCCAACCCAAGGAGGAGACAGAGTACCAGGCCCAGGCAAGCAAAGAAAGAAGCCTTAGGAGGGCAGAGAGGAAAGGAGTTTTGGGGAGCAGAGGCTGCAGAACCGTCCTCTAGCTGGGGTGGCACTGAGGGATTTGTTACCTGGGCTTCCACCAGCAGCAGTTCTACCAGCAATGGGGCTTTGCCTAGGGCCTGAGTGTCCCTGGTCAGTGGACACAGCCAGGCAGAGCTCACTGGGTGCCTTTGCTCGTCCTCCCTGTGTCCACAGCCTTGCCGTACTGGCTCAATCCTCTGGCTGGACCTCTGGGAACCTTCTTCCTACTCTGCTTTGCTTAAAGCCACTTCAATCCAGAGCCTGAGACAACTCCTTCTCCATCCCACCTGTGGCCATGGCTACCTAGTTTAAAAACCTCCTTGAGGCTTGGCTTCCCACGAGTGATCCCTGCTGCAACCCTTGTTCATAAGCTAATGCGGAAGTCAGTTATCTGGGGCCTGGCCCCCATCTCCAGGCAGATCTGCTACTTTGGGAACAAGAGCTCCAAGGGTGTCTGTCCCAGCAGCCCCAGCTTCACACGTGGTCTAGGTCTTTGGTGCCAACACTGCAGGTGACCTTCTCTGACAACTCCTTGCATTTCCTGCATCTCCCCAATTTTTTTTTATCTCTCTAGGTTACTGCTGACCCAAGAGGCCTCCAACAGAATAGACTTTCCTGAATGTTTTGGGGCACTAGGTAGGTTTCAGCATACCATGTTAGAGATCATCCGTCCATTGCATGTTTTACCTACATTAGCATCTGGAGAGCTAATGGCCATTCGCTACCAGGGAAGTGTCTCATTAGGCCTTGCTGTCCTCTCTGCTCTTAGATCCAAGGACTTCTTCTCCCCTTACCCATTTCAAGCTTACCACCCTCCCCACAAACTCCCACCAATTTCATCCCAAGGACACTGCAAATCCCCATCATCTCCCCATGGACCTGGGATGACTTTGCTTATCTAAGCTCTTAAAGGGGTTCTACTGAGCTGTGCTGACTTTCCTAGGACTTCCTCCAAAAGTGTCCCCAAATGCTGTGAAATATTGTTACAGGCAGCTGAGCTAGTCAGAAATATTATAGGCAGTAAGACAGGGCTAGGCCCTGGAGGAAGCCTGCTCGGGGGACCTAACGTCTTGTGAACTTGGAGACACACACCTCTTGCTGTGGGCCAGATCTCAAAACAAAAGGCAAAACAAATGTAACCACACACTAAGTATAAACATTAGGGATTAGGTATGGATCACCCTGAGAAGCCAGGAGTCACCATCCCAACCCTCTACGGGAAGAGTCACTGACCCGTAAGAATGCTCACTTGCTATGTGACTTACTTCCCCAATTGATTTGATCAATTTTACCTGAACAATTAAACTTGTTGGTTGACCATAGTTCTGTCCCACCTCATGCCCATCAGCCTTTTGAGTTCCCATTTTTCTCCATCTTAGACCAGCCTCACCTCATGGTTTTACTCTATAAAAATCCTTAGAAAAGACAGAATCTTTGGCAACCTACTTAGGACCCCTTCTCTCTCTCTCTCAGACAGAAACTTTCTTTTTCTCAATAAATATTTCTGCTCTTAACCTCCATCATTCCTAAAATTCATTCTTTGATTTTAGAGAACACAAACTTGTACTGGACATATAGAAGGTCGGGAATTTTTTTCCCCCATATCAGTATGTTCTTCCTCTAACATGCTGAACTCATTGGAAGGGGCTGGTCCCTTTTCTGGAGGCCTCCCCTTCCCAGGTAGGTCAGCATGCAAGTTGTGCCTTCTCCCTCTTGTTTTGGGGCTTCCTCTTTTGTGACCTTAGCTGATTCCACTGCCCCACTCAACCTCTGGCTTGACCATCACGCTGTCTGGATTTGATTTCCTCTTCTTGCCTTTTGCTAAGGGCCTCAAGATAAGTGGCCCAGGAGACAGGTTTGCAAATGTGCAGAAAGCAAGGTGGGCTGGAGGGGAAAGGGTAAGGAGAGTCACTTTAGGGGTGCTGGGAACCCTGCCTGCCCAGAAATGCTGCTTTGCTGGAGCTCCTGGGGGACCTGAAAGGGCTCCAGATCCTAGATGCCACCCCGCCTTTCCCCCCGGGCCAGCTGTGCCCCGCAGCTCGGTCACAGCAGCCCATGCACTCAGCTGGCGCAGGCAGGCAGATAATGTGCTCTGGTGTTCAAGGACAATCAGACTCAGCAAAGCGTGAAATCAGTTTTTTCCAACCAAGTCACTCTGGGCTGAAGGAACAGTTTCTATCTTCAGAGACAGAGGTGTGACCTGTCATTCCTCTGGAGCAATTGACCTGTTTCAGAGGAAGCGGACGTTCTTTTAAAGAGTGAGGGATCTGTGCCGACCAGGGCCTACCCAGGTATCAGACAGATGTGTCCCAGAACTGGACACAGCGATCAGGTTCCTGTGCTTCTCTGCTTGTGTCCAAGGGCTTGTGGTAGTAGCAGCCACATCAGGAAACCAGATGTGCACAAGCAGCCCAGTGCCACGGAGAGTCGAGAAAGCGGTTTCATTTGTTAGCTTGTGCACTGGCTTAGTTCTGTGCAATGGGCTTAGGACCTGTTGTTTTTTAGAAGAGACAGAAACTTACAGGGTGGTGGTAGGTATTTAAAGTCTGGAGCCAGACTGCTTGGGCCCGGCTTTGTGATTTACAAGTTATTGCTCTTGACAACTTGCCTCCCTTTTCTGCGGCCTGAGTTCCTTGTTTGTTGTTTTGTTTTGAGACAGGGTCTAGCTATGTAGTTCAGACTGTGCATGAACTCACTATGTAACCCAGGCTGATCTTGAATTTGAGGCAATCCTCCTGCCTCAGCCTTCCCAGTGCTGGGATTATAGGCATGTGCCACACGCCCAGTTTGATTTCCTTATTCATAAAACAGAATTAAAATCTTTATCCACTCTACGAGAATATTCTAATGACTGTAATTTATATAAACTCTTAGAACCATGGTTTGCGCACTGTGAATGTTCTATGAATGCTAGTTTAGAGAAGAAAAACCATTTAATTACCAGGCATGGCGGCACACGCCTGTGGTCCCAGCGCTTTGGGAAGCTGAAGCGGAATGACTAAACTCAACCTCAGCCTGGGCAACTTAGCAACTTAATGAGACCATGTCTCAAAATTTAAAAGATTAAAATTAAAAGAGCTGGGAATGCTCTTAGTGCAAAAGCCTGAGTTCAATCCCCAGTGAGGCAAAACAAAACAACACACCCTATTGATCAATTGGTACTTGCAGTATTGAAGGAATGATGTAAGGAGGATTGAGTATCCAGGGGAAATGGTGGTGGCTACACTCAGTCTTGAAGACGAGTCAGGAGTGTGTGCAGGTGTTTACAGAAACAGGATACAGCGCATCACGCTGGGGCCAGTGCTCGCTGAGGAAGAGGCAGGTAATGAGGAAGCAGTGACTGACAGGGACAATCCCAGAGGGCCTTGACTATCTGGCCAACACACTTGGTCTTAGGTAATGCGTTGTAGAGAGTGTTCTGGAATCATTTCTGGGATCTAAAATGTCATGCCCTTGTTCACTTGTCTTAGAAATATTCTCTAGTCAGGAAGGTGGAATTATAGTTTGTTTATTTTTAACAAAATTGATTTTTTTCAATCCTATCTTTGCCAATAAACCATTGTGCCTCTGCGGCTTTGTCAGCCAGCGACTGTGCTAGCTGAAGTGTAATAATTGTTTTTCCTCATGGACTGACTGAAGCATCGGTCTGTGAGGCAGAGTTCAAGTTCAAATTGGATGAGATTCTTTCCCTGTGCAAGCCCACCTGTCCTGAATATTTACCATGCTGGAAAAACACAACAGAACAAGATGGTGACCGCTGAAAGTCTTGGGGCAAGGGTGTCTTCCTGGCGGAGGGTGGTGCTTGTTCACGTGTGCACCTCTCGCGAAAGGAGCCCACAGGACTCAAGCACACCCTGAAGGCACATTTCTGAGCATCTTTATTAAGAGATTTTCTGTTTCCTCCAGCCAATGACCCTTCCCTCTTGCCCAGGGTGTGAGCTCCAGAGATAGTCGCATTTTAGAGAGTCACACACAGTGCATTTGAAAACACATGAACTTTGGTGACAAAGGGCCTAGTGGTCCCCACTCTGAACTTTTATTTCTTCCTTCATACAATAGATAACATGATGCTGCCTACCTCACAGGGTGGCTGAGAGTATCACCATCTCTCCTGCCACTGCCACACCTGCCACGAACACACTCAGGGTCTCACTGGCCACATTCCTTTGCGCAAAGACTATGGCACAGCTCCAAGGCAGATGCTTCCTGGGAGATGCAGGACCCTGCTGCCTGGTGTGGGTGGGACAAGGGTCTGAAAGTGACCCTGGCAGTGGAGGTTTTGGGGGAGCAGGACATGCTCCTCTGCTGACGTGGATAAGGGGCTTTTTTTGGCCCTCAGCAAACTGTGAACACCCAGCCGGTCATATTGGAGTGAAGTGAGATGGAGATGGGAGCTGATACAGGGCCGAGGATGAAGCCTGAAGACTCAGAAGCATGGTGAGAACGTTAGGTGAGCTAGAGAGAGACAGAGACTGAGACAGACAGAGACCGAACACTTGTGCAGTGCAGAAATGCAGAGGAAATGGGAGACAAGCAGAGAATGGGGCAAAAGAGAGCTAGACTAGTACCAGGGCATGAGTAACTCGTGTCAGTGCCCCGAGCCTCAGTTTCCTTCTGGGTGAGACGGCTCAGGTGGCAGGGAAGGGAGTGGCGTTGGTGTGATGCCTTGTGGAGCTGCAGAATCCACTCCTGGTTACAGAGGATCTGGGTTGCCACACAGGAGGCCAAAGCATTTATCTTGCAAACTGGGTCACTTTTGACAGTGAAAGAAGGAGTGATGTGTAATTAGCACAGGACAGCAGGCCACGTTGGAGCCAACCCAACAGGGCTTCTCCAGGGCAGACTTATTCGTGTGGTCCCCGCACCTGGGAAGCACCTTGGAAATAATGAGCACTTCTGCCTCTAGATTCATTAATGGCAATCACATGTTCCAAAAAGCACTTGCCTGACTCTTTTTGATTCTGAAAAGGTCTTTTTTGTAGAAATACGTGTCTGGCACTTAGAACTTGTAAACTGATGAGACTTTAACAGGATGTAGAGTTACCAGATAAATTCAAGTTAAGTTTGGATCTCAGGTCAGAGACAAATAACTTTTAGTGTAAGCAGGCAGTACACCAACTATAAAAATTGTTCGATGTTTGTCTGGAATTCAACCTTAATTGGGCATCTTGAGTTTTGATTTGTTACATCTGGCAGTTCCACTGGGATACAACTCAGGATTCTATGAATTTTATTACTGAATTAAGTGAAAGATGATTTGGTGACTACTTTTCATATGCCAAGGCAAAGTGCTGTATGCCAAACAAGCAAGACACAGTATCTGCCACCAATTTGCAGGCCAGTGAAGGAGAAAGTGGAAAGAACTTAAACTGATGCTTGCTGAGCACCTATGAAGGCCTGAGCCCAGTTCTAATGTATTACATTTCTCTCAGTAAATCCTCAGTATTGTAGTAATTCCAGATTTACAAATGAAAGTTAAGACTCAAAGAAGAGGTTTTAGAGTTCTTTGTGGTGAGCAAAGGTTAAAACACAGGTCTCCCCAACTCCAGAGGCAGACCCTTTGCAAGGAGAGTGCGCTTTGCTTGGACACACCCCGGAATGATTGCCACCTCACCAGGGCACACACACACACAGAGAGAGAGAGAGAGAGAGAGAGAGAGAGAGAGACTCTGCTTACAGAAATCAGGGAATTATAATCATCCACTTTTTTGAGGTAAAAGTCAAATGGCTACATCATGACAGGAAGAGGAAGGTTTGCTATTGGGAAAAGCCACAGAATGAGACTGTGAATGGGAAACTGGTGGACGGTAAGGAATTGCTGTGAACAAGTATCTCTCTCCACATTTTCCCACGAGTGGTGGCCTCCTTGGCATCTCCTCTTCTTTCTCCTTGTCTAAGTTCTCTTCTCATTGCTGACTGCCTTCTTCCACTTAGTCACAGATTCTGCATTTCAGAACTCTGGTCTCTGAAATTCCAGCACTTTGGAGGCTGAGGCAGGGGGATTGTGAATTTGAAGCAACCCACACTGCACAGTGAGTTCAAGGCTGCCTTGCGCTACATAGTAAGACCCTGTCTCACAAATCAAAAAAGAAAAAAAGAAAACTTTGGCCTATGTGTGGGATCTCTCAGGGCTGAATCTACCTTCTGACTTTCAGTTTCAGTTATCTACTACCAAATGCCTGGATATTTTGTACCTGGCTTAGTTTTTTTTGTTTTTGTTTTTTCTTTTTTGAAGGTAGTAGAAATACAACAGAACAAGACAGAACAAAGCCAATCGAGACAGTGCAGTGAATTTGGTACAGAATTTCACAGCAGGTTACCGGGATAACAGTAATAGGTACCATAGAATATCTTGTTATCTTCACAATAGTTGTCTAGTCAATTAGGTATAGCAAAATCAAACCAAAGACAGAACATTATAAAATCCATCAAAAGAGAATATTGAATAGAGTAAAGCAATTAATCATAATGAAACAAAACTGAAAACAACATTTGCTTTCAAACAAAAGATAGAGGCCTCCCTCATATTTGCTATATTGCATACAGTCATCCTGCCAAGAGATGCTCAAACCTCTGCCCCCAGTTGCTAATGGGGGGGGGTCGGGATGTTTGATTCCAAGCCCGTGCACCAGTAGGCTCACAGGAGACACTACTGAGTCTCCTCCTGGCTCACGGCGGGTGGCGGGCAAATTGCTTCTTTGTGCAGCTGCCTAGGTTCCACCATGGCCGTGGCCAGATCTTGGGGGCCTCTCTCTGATTCCCTTCCTGGCTCACAATGGAGGAAGGTGCTTACCAAGAGGGCAGGCGAATTACTTCTTTGTGCAGCTGCCAGCTGGCTTAGTTTTAAAAACAGTTTTATGGAGGCATAAAATTTACATGCTATACAATTCATGCATGTCCCAGTTTAATTTTTGTGCATAGGCCAGCTTATGATTGAGCCACACTTAGTCAAGGCCTGTTCTCTGTTACATCTCCCCCCCACCATGTACAATAGCTGTGACCCAAGTGCAAGTCACAGGACTGTCCTTGAGCAAGTGCTGAAGGCTAAGCAGCTTTGCTCAGACAAGATTATGACCTTGAAAATCTGATATGAACCTCTCTCACGCAGAAGTGTCTAAGGGAAAGGACATTTGACAAGGGTCTTGAAGGAAGGGCTAGGATTCACCATGGAAAAAAACGGGAAGAGAGACGTTCTAGTCAGGAAGCGCCATGTGCCAATGCAGCGATTCATGTGGCAGGAAGGTCTTAGAGTGCAGAGGCCTAGCAGGGGAGGCAGAGTGGTGGAGGGTGAATGTAAACTTCCAGACCAACAGCTCGATGCTGCCCTACAGTGAGGCCATACTTCTAGCAGATGAGGCTGCTTTGGATGTGCTGAGTTTGAGGGGCTGCAGGACATTCAGATGGGAAAAGTCCAGTTAGTAGGTTGCTGGATACACACATAATAATTGCTGTACCCTTATGCAACGCTCAAAGTTCCCAGAGGAAACGATGGTGAGAAGATGGAGAAATAAAGATAAGAGACAATATACAGAAAGCTGAGGTCAGGTGGGAGCCTCTCTCCTGACGGGAGGAAAGGAACTGCTCAACCAACGCAAGGCATTTGTGTGTTCATTTGGCAGGTTGGTGTCATGTGACACCCCTTTGCCTAGCAACCTTGGACTGAAGCAGCTGGTTCAAATGGCTTTGCCTCTTGGGCTCTTTGTCCTCCCGCCAAGCTTGCCTTGTACCCCCTGCACTGTGATCGATTTCCAGCTTCGGCAGCTCCCTGTGAATAATACCCATCATCACAAACTGACTATGAAGTTCACCAAATCCAGTTCTGGTTGGACCTTGATGCTGAGACAGTTCAACTGGAAAGTGAAGCCATCGTTCCAGGGCTACCTGCACAAACTACCCCGAAGGCACACGTGTTAGCTCGGCCCCAATCCGAGCGGCTGTGTACCTTCTAAGGATGAAGGGAGCAGCAGCCATCTGGAGTGCCTGGGGCGAAACCTTTGCTTAGCCAGCTATTTTTGATTTTAAATGTTGAAAAGAAAAATATGACATGCCATAAATTCTCATTATGCACATTGTTTCCCTAATAGTACAAGTACAGAGAGGCCCCTAAAGAATTTTCTGATTCGTAGTCACTATTTAGTTTTAGCTTTTGATTTATTAATTCATTCTTTTACTGTGCTTGCTATGGTAAACACTTTAGAAAATATGGATAATTGTGGGTTTTTTTAGGTTATATTTAAAGAGAAACAAAAGCATGTAAAGGGTAGAGATAATACAGAATTCCAAAAAAAGATAAATAATAAGAAATCACTAGTTAATAAATTACATATTATCCTCTTAGAAATAGTTGTTCAAATTACAAAATTAAAGCATACAAAGCAGATAGTCAAACAGTGAGAGTGTGAACAGCTACACATGCATGAATCTCTACGTGTATTTCTATCCTTTCTGTATTAGAGGGAAAAACAAAACTTAGCAAGACAAAACAAAATAAATTCCTATAAAAACATGAAACCAAAAAGTCATATAAAACCACAGTACAAGGTGATCTACAGTGATTACTGTGTTGTTTCTTATTATCTTCAATAGAATGTCTATATCATCAGGCATAATTGAAGATAGCAGTATAGTTGAGTATAGTAGTAAATAACAATATTAGTAAAATAAAACATTGTAGACAGTATAAAACTTCAAAGGCGGGTAATAATCAAACCAAGGAAGAAAAGAAAAATCAGCCTAACTCCCACCACCACCAGATAACCATTGTGAAAGTGTTTAATTATATACATCAACAATCTTTCCTTTTTTAAAAAAAGGAAAGATTGTTGATGTATATACTTTAAAAAATAAACAAACAAACAAAAAAGGATCTCACCGTGTAGTTCCAACTCACTATGTAGCCCAGGCTGGCCTCCAGCTTACAATGTTCCTCCTGCCTCAGCCTCCCCAGTGCTGGTATTATAGGCATGCATTACCACACTGGGCTAGTTCATTCCTTTTTGAAATTAAACTTTAATTTCTAAATTGTGATAGGTAGCTGATTGTGTTCACTTGAGTTTGAGAAATGCCCAAATAAATTGGGTCAGTATAGTTCTGGTTACGGCTGAAGGAACTAACAAAAAGAGAAGACCTAGCCTGAGTGTGAGCGCCAGCAGCCAGTAGGCTTGCTGCCTGAATAGAACGCAAGGGAAATGAAAGAGGGCTCCCTTCTGTTTCTCCGGAGGAGTGCCAGCCTTCACCTCCATCTTGGATGGTGTCTACTGTCTTCCAGTGCAGACTATCACAGGGCTTTTGTCCTCCTGATACATACTCACATGGACTCCAGATGTGCTCCAGGCCTCCCCCTGGACCCTTGGGATCCCCAGCATAGACAGCACTTTTGTACTCTGTGGGGGCACTTGACTCTGCGGGTAGCCATTGTAAGATAATTTGGTAAATTCTTATGCATTTGCATATCATGCATTCAATCTGTTTGAGAAATCCTAAAAAAAATCCCTTTCTACCCCAAAGTCATGAATATATTCTTCCACATGGTTATATAGGTTTATCATTTAGGTATTCCATATGTATATTCATAATTGAGGAGCAAGTTATTTGTATGTGTTGTATGAGGCAGGGGTCAAATTTCTTTTTTTTCCCACATGTCTAGTGAATTGGGCCTATATCTTTTATTTCAAAAATAATCCATTCCTCATTGCTCTTCAGTGTCACCTGTAGCACAAGTTATAGCTGTGTGTATATCTACATCAAAATTAGTATTTATGTCTGTTTCTGGGGGTTCTATTCCCATAATAGTTAAGCTAAGTCCACCTGCCTGTTTTTGTGAGTTGTGTTAGAGTCCAGCCATGCCTGTTTGCCATGGCTTGTGTCTAGATGTTCCCCCAAACTCTCATGTCATCATAGGTGGGGCTTCTCAGAGGTGGCTGGATACAGGCTGTGCAATGCTGGGATCGAGGATGTGATGCTGGGATTGATTCATGGTGCGATGCTAAGAGTAAGGGTGCGAGTGCTACCCACCCTAAGGGTAGCCCAAGTAAGACATAAGGGGCAGAAAGTGCTGTGGTCATATCTTGTTACTTGTGGCTTATTGCTTATTGCTGCTGCTGTTGGTTTTCTGCCTTGCAATGATGCTCTATCATGTCATTTGCCCTGCCTTGGAGCCAGCTGATTATGGATTGAATCCTCTACAATTTAAGAATCAAACAAACCTTTCTTCTTTTAACTTTGGGTGTTAAGTGTTTGTCTCACCAAAGAGAAAAGTAGCTAAGACACCATCCTTCTACATATTACCTGTGTCTCTTTTCATGCTGCAGCAGCAGAGCCGAATGATCATAACAAAGACCATGTAACAGAGACCATCTGGCCCTTTTCAGAAAAAAATGTGTGGCCCCTATATTTTGTTCTTTTTTATTCTCAAACTGATGCTATACTTTTTTAATTGTTAAAGTTTTATAATGAATCTTGATTTTTGGTAAAGTAAGTCTTCTGATTGTTTTGGATTTTGGGGTTTTTTTTTCTTGCTTGATTTCTTCTTTTCTTTCTTTCACTTCCTTTTGTGGCAATGGGTACTGAACACAAGGCCTTTGCCCTGAGCTACATCCCTGGCCTTTTTTATTTTTAATTTTAAGGCAGTTTCTCACTAAATTGCCTAGGTGGGACTCAAATTTCCAATTCTTCTGTCTCAGTCTGCCTCAGTAGTGGAATCACAGGTGTGTGGCACCATGCTGGCTTATCTTGGGTACTTTTTGGTCTTTGAATTTACATAAAAATCATATTCAGATACATCTTGATTTTAAAAATGACTTTATACAAATTCATAAAAATTTTAATAACTCATTTTATAAATTACTTAATAGAAATGTAAATCTTTCCATGATATTAAATATTCTCCTATAACATTTTAATGACTTCATTATACTTAATTATATAGATAAAATGTAATTTATTTGACTAAATAAGTTGCTTGGCTATATATCTTTCTTATTTTCCTATCACCTTATTAAATTATATTTGTTTCTTTAGATTGTGCATTCTCATTCACTTAGTAATTCTATTTATGAGAATTGAACCAAAGTAAATTATCTGAAATGAAAAAAGTACATGGGGTTGTTTATCATAGCACTATTTCTAATCATGTGAAATTGGAAATGACCAATTAATGTACACTTGGTAAATGGCTAGTTATAATCCACCTATTGAAACTGTAATGGGTAATCTGGATTGTCAACTCCATTGGGTTTGGAAACGTCTAGGAAGTTAGTAAAGCGACCTTCTAGATGTGTCTGTGTAGGTGTTTCCAGAGATTTCCAGAGACATTCAGGCATGTGGGTCTGCACACAGATGAGGAAGATGTGCCCTAAATGGAGAGGGCACCATCCAAGAGGATAGGGGCCTGAATGAAACAAAAGCTGAAGAAGGAAGTGAACTAGCATTTGTTCTCTTTCTTTTTCTCTATCTCTGTCCCTCTTTCCCCTTTCCTTCCTTGCCCTCCCCACCCCTCCTTCCTCTACCTCTCTCCTTCCTGGCTGCCATGCGGCGAGCATTTTTCCTCCACTGTGGTCTTCCACCATGACATTTCTGCCTTGCTGCAGGCCTAAAGCAGTGGAGCCACTGACTGTGGGCATAAACTTCTGAAACTAAACCAAAATAAACATTTTCCTCTTTAAATTAATTGTTGTGGATATTTAGTCATATTGACCAAAGGCTGGTTAACACAGAAATATTGTGTGAATGTTTAAAATGATAGTGAGAGAGACTAGAAAATTACTATAGAATGTTTTATTCAAAAAAGTGCATGCTCTTAATTATGAGTATTACATTGTGTATTTCTTCATAAAAGAAACAGGAGGATATACATCAAGTCATAGTTAGTACCAGGGAGTGGTATTTGTGAGAGGAAGAGAAGGAAAGACACTGCATTCACTTTTGTCTCATTTGAATATTTCAAAGAACTTATGTTATCTTATAATAAAAACATTTGAAAATCATTTTTTAAAATATACTATGTGCTGCATGAGACGATAAAATAGTAAAGCTCTTGGGAAAAGATACATCTTGTGTAAAAACCATTGCTAGAGACAATTTTCAGCAAATCTACAAGGACTAAGATTTAAAGGGAGGCCCTAACATCCCAGCTTTGCTGGTGAGTACAGCACAACAGTACAGGGCTTATGAAGGATGATTTGATCAGAATTCCTCCCAGATCCCCTAATTAGCAGGCCCTCCAGAAAGGTGACCCTGACCCTGCCACTGTTGGATAGGATCAAAGTACACTGCTTGTGGTTCTCATTTCTGAGTGTGAGCTCAAGGAAATCCTGGAAGAGACTGACGGAAGACCGATGGGGGAGTATGGTGCCTAAAGACACATAACACGGGACTCTCCCGTGGTTTGGTGGGGATCATTGGAACAGATCACGATCTGTGTGTGTGTGTGTGTGTGTGTGTGTGTGTGTTCTGGGTAGGAAATTTTCCTGAAGAACATAAATATCCCAGTTGCCAGTTCCCTTGGGAAATGTTCACTGGGTGGGTGTTTGGACCAGTGGAGCACCCTCCTCGCACCACTCCCACCCCCTCTACCAGCCTGGTACCCCTGACTGTGGACACTGTAGGAAGTCTGGAGAGATTTTGGTGGTGGCCGTGGTGAATTGTCTGTGGCCATATCTGAGACAGGCAGGAGGCAGATACACAAGGGGACACAGCTAGCTGGGGAGTCAGCAGCCCCAGAGCAGAAAGGACGCTCCTTCAGCAGCTGACTTCCTCAATTGGAAGCAGTAATTGCAGAACTGCACCTGAGACTGTCCCTCTGCCCATGCTATCATAAAAATACTGATGACCAGATGCCGCTCCAAGCCAATTCAATCAGCATGTTCATTTCAGACCTTCCCAGGTGAGTCTAACACACCCCCTAGTCTGCTGTGGACCAGCACTCCCCAATCCTGGGGTCTTAGACTCTCCTAATTGTACCAAATTTGGATTGTGCTGCCCTGCAGATTAATCCTGAGTAAGAATTTCATTCATCAACAAGCCAGGGAGTCTTCAAAATGACTCCATGAGGCCTGGCAAGCCGCCAGCCTTTCTCTCCTCTCTTTGCCAGAAAATTAATTAAAAATTTATTGGAAGGTAGAAAACTAACCACTCCATTTTGTAGCGTTGTAGGCTACACGGTGCAAGCTCTGCTACACCGTGCTTCTTCAGGAAGGAGTGAGGCGGAAGATTCAGTCATATGCCAGGACTTCTTTCCATGTATTCCTTCTGCTAATGTTCACCAGGTACTCTGGAGACTAAAAGAATTAATTCTTTTTCACAGATAAGGAAACCAAGGTATAAGATGGTGAAGAAATTCCAACAAATTTCTATAGCTAATGTAACAGGCAGAGAGGAGATTTGGAGTTAGGTATGTCTAACTCCAAAACTTACCACCTAGTTTCTCTTCATGATAATCTTCTCCTCCTCCAGTTCACTGTTACAAAAGATAAATTTAAAATAATGTCTATCAAATTGTAATTACTCAATAAATATTGGCAACTCTCCCTCACCTCCCACTCCTTGTTTCTCTTCCCTCCTTCTTTTTTTTCTATTTGAGACACAGTCTCACTGTGTAGTTCAGGCTGGCCTTGAACTCACCATGTAGCCCATGTTTTCCTCAAAATTCACCACAGTCCTCTTGCCTTGGCTTCCTGAGTGCTGTGATTACAGGCGCACTCCACCATGCTTTGCTCAATAGATGTTTTGTTTGTTTGTTCTGCAGTACTGGGAACTGAACCCAGGGCTTTCATATGGACCTACATCCTGAGCCCTTGACATTATTATTATTATTATTATTATTATTAGACAGAGTCTTGCTAAATTTCCCAGACTGCGCTCAAATTTTTGATTCTCCCGCCTTAGCCTTCCACAGTTCAGGATTACAGGCATGTGCCACCACACCAGCACATTCTTCTCAAGATTTTACTGCAAGGAGAAGATAGGTGCAATATCCTGAACCTGAACTGCAGTAAAGTTGGTTGAATAAAATCATGGAGTTAGAAGTTCTAAGGAGGTGAAGTGATTTCCCAAACTCTGGTGAAAATTTTTAACACAAGGTTGTAGAATCCAATCAGATCCATAAATACAAAGTAAGACAGGAAGAATCAGCTTTGCTAACATAGAATACAAGCAGTGGGTTGAGTTCTTTATAAATACAAAGCAGGTTCTAGAACTTATCAAGTTCCTCCTCACTAAGCAAGTACTTTAACAAACGAACACCAGGAAGGCCCACGATTTCGGTGATTCTCCCAGGACAGTGTCACCTTGGCTGGCTGGAAGGAATAGGTGAGGGCTGCTCTGAGCTGCAGCCAGTTCCCCAAGTCCACCTAAGAAGCAGCTCAGGCCTGGGCCTTCATTAAAGCTAAGCACAGCCCACATGGGGTGGAGCGGAGAGGTCTTGGTGAGCAAGTGCCCCTCCATCCCCGCTGAATTCTCCCTTCCTTGTGATGCTTCCCACCCAGCTCCAGCTGTCACCTCTGTCTAACCTGCTGGGTTTGCCACACATTGTCTTTGAAGGTTCTTCCTTGCAGCTATGGAAATACCTTTTGAGATAGTCTGACTCCCCAGAGATCCCTTACTAAACAATGCAGTCTAAAGAAGGCAGAAGGACAAGGGCTGGGGCTGTGGATCCATGGTGAGGCATGTGCCTAGCATGCCTCTGGCCCTCATTCAATCCCTAGCAATTAAAAAAATAAGAAGCAAATAAAAAGGACGTAAATACTTTCAAAGTGATGATTTTTTATTGTTGTTGTTGTTTCATTTTTGGTTTTTGATTTTGTTCTGTTTTTGAGACAGGATCTCGCTACATAGGCCAGGCTGCCCTTGAATTTGTGGCAATCCTCCTGCCTCAGCCTCCTGAATCCTGGGATTATAGGCATGCACTACCATGTCTGGCTCTCAAACTGATACTTTGCATTTACTTTTTTTTTTATCTGACCAAGAATATCTCTTGTCCCCCACGGTGTTGTTTCACATCCAGAGTCCTTCACTTTTTCTTCCTTCACAATGGCTAGCGTATTTATACTAAACCAAAACCTAAACAGCCTTGACTTATAAAAAAACATGGGCAACTTCCCTCCAGTACTTCCTTTCATGTAGCCTATGCTTTCTCCCCAATAAGAACCAACCCCCCCCCACACACACACACATACACACACTGGCTTACTTCTCAGATGGGAATCTTGTTTCCTACTTACAAAGGTAGGGTTTGTCCACTTAGAGTTCAATAACATCTCAAATACTATGCAATACCTTCTCTATTAGATGCACAGTAACAAGTGTGTCATTTTTTAAACAAAGGGATCGTGAACATAGTAAAACTTTTTTCCTGATTCAGTTTCAGGGGGTGCATAGTCACATTCTCGTTTCCTGTGAGGTACCATTTAACCAAGAGATCTCACTGTGGAAAGGACTTACTAGAGCATCACAGACTATGGATCCTCTATTTGTGATTTACATGTTACTCAGAAAGAGTTAGAGCATATTTTCTGGGATTTTGTTAGAGAATTCTAGATTCTCAATAATGCAGTCTCTATAAACAAGGACAGAGGAGCTACATGGGGCAGGAAGAGTTTGATATTTATTCATCACTCCCGAGGTCAGATAATGGAGAATTAGCTATTAAGGGCTAAAGACAGGGCACTTGCGTGGTCCTGCCCAGTCACGCTAGGAGGATGTGAACCAGCAGGTAAGTAGCCAAGGCCTGTGACAGGAGATAGCCTGTGACTAAAGCACAGCTGTAGCAGATGCAAATAAAGATGACCAAGCTAAGAGTGAACTACCAAGAAACTTAAAAAAAGCAGGAGCAGAATTCATGTCTACCATGGAGGACTTACAAGCAGAAAAGGTACCACATCAGTAATGTGGAGAACAAATTGCAAATCTCCTGCAATTCAGAAAACAAAAAACGATGAAAACAATAAGAGATGTTATTGCTTGAGTCCCCAAAAGCCTCATGCAGTCATGGTTGGGGCTTTTTCAGAGGTGGCTGGATCTATGGTGTGTGATTGATTTACGGTGCAATGCTAGGATTGAGGATGCTGGGATGAAGGGTGGGTGATTACTAAATCAGTGCATTGGCTGGTTTGGCACTGCCCTAATCCTGCTAGCCTGGAGACAATAGACAGCACAGAAAGAGGCTCGTCTTGCCTCTTGCTTACTTGCTTTGCTGCCTTGTGCCTGCCATGAACTGTTTCTCTTCTGTGATACCTGTCTGCCACTCTGCTCTGCCTTGGAGCCAGCCAATTATGGACTGAAACTCTACAAACATGAGCTAAAAAAATTTCCTCTCTTGACTTTGAGTGGAAACCTCCCCCCCTTTTTTTGGTACTGGGGCTCAAACTCATGACCTTGTGCTTGCCAGGCAGGCGCTTACACCACTGAGCTAAATCCCCAGCCCTCAACTTTGAGTGTCAAGTATTGAGAAAAAAGTAACTAAGATGAGAGTGAATACAATAGCTTTTAAAAGTAGAGAAAAGAGGTCCAATCTAAGAATCCTAGATTTTTTTTATAAAAAACAAAACAATTAGAAGCAATCATTAACAACTCATTGAAGAAAACATTCCTAAGCTAAAAATAAAATAGATCTTTTTTTAAAAAAATAAACTCTTTACCTTGGAATATATCTACATTTAGAGATGTTACAAGCACATTTCCTGTATGTCCACAACCTGGTTTCCTCTAACATTCAGACCTGATATAACCTTGATACATTTGTTGAAGCTAAGCAATTAATTTCTACTACTGTCCTTTTTCTGCCCAAGATCCAATCCATAATACCACAATGCATTTAGCCTTCAGCTTTCTGTAAAAGTCAAATGCAAGTGGGAGATTATAATGTCAGCCTCTCCATTTGAGTGCTCGCAGAATTCACTCCTCATACCACCCTCATTCACTTCTGATTTCTCTGGCCTATGAGTTTTCAGTTCTGATGAGGATTTCAGGCCTCTCAGATCTGATGTGCATTATATGGTACTCCTCAAAAGGCTGTAGGTGATGAGGGCCCTTCTCGGCTCCCCAGTCTTATTCTCAGGACCCTCTTTCTCCTGCTGTCTCCTCAAGGGGGTACCATCACCCCAGCTTCCCTTGACTTCCAGCCAAAAACCAGCCATCCTTCCTCTCTCTGCCACAGTGTCTACTGGCTAAAGAGACACTTTATGTCTAGAGAAGTTAAGAGAAAAGTGAAAATCAAAACCATTTCTATTCAGATACAATTCAATATGTTCCCCTTTTCTCTTGATAAATATTAGGCTCTTTGAGAGTCATTATTTTAGTTTCAAAAAAAAAAAAGTCTTTTAATGGCTAGATTGAGAGGAATGCTCTCTGCTGGATATTATTCTGTGAGTTCACTGCCTGCGATCTGACCGTCAGCTTTGTAGAATAAGAAACCTAAACCTGCTGGTTTTCCAGATGTGAGCATATTTAAGGAATGCCCGCTTGGGGTAATAAAATCTCCGAGAGATGGAAGTAAAATCAGAACCCCAATTTGTTAATTTATAATGAGCAATGCACCTGATGGGGGAATCTGTCATTATGTAGGCCTAACCATGAGGGCCAGATTATCATACCTGTGCCTAATGCATTTAGAAGTAGAACAAGAGGGCTGTGGGGTTAAAATTTAATGGCATTAGGCCTTGAAAAATAGATCCTCCCAATTTTCCAGTAAGACCATGGATTGAATGCACTTACCTTGTCTGGATGGCCCCCTCTCTCCTGAGGCACTCTTTGAATGGCCCTTCTTTTCTCTGTTTCCAAAGCTGAGCTGATCTTGGCTCAGGCATAATGAAGTAGGTAACTTCTTCATTACAAAAGAAGTAGGTAACTTCTTCATTACAAAAGAAGAAGGTAACTTCTTTTGAAGTTACCATACCTTTATTTCTTGTCTAGGCCTGGGAACCATCCTGGCTCTTTAAGGTGATGATACTTCTAATCAATTAGTGGGGATCTTTATCTTAATCTCCAGAGAACTTACTTCCAAATGTTGTGTATGTGTTACTCACAATCACGTATGCTGTCAACATTCCCCTAAACATAGATAGCTCTTCCTGACTCCAGCAAAGTGGAACAGGACCCTCAAATAGAAGAGCTGGAATAAGGACCCACCACATGCCAGGCCTGTCCCAGGCAGGAAAGACATAGCAATGACTTAAAAGAGATCATGCAAAAAGGTCCCTGTCTTCTGATGGCCTGTGGTCTGGTGGAGGTGTACCATTAATAAAATAACCACCCAGTGGACAGAAGCCTCAGTAAATTCAGTAAAAGATCAGAGAACCACCTGATGACAGTCCTGCTCTTGTGCTGGTGGTCATGCAGGGTTTTCTGCAGAGAGTTCCCCTTGAGCTTGTATTTAAGGCAGGAATATATATTAACTAGAGGAGCTCAGGGCAGATAGAACACAGGTCATTTCTATACTCAACCACTGCCCTGCTCTGTCTTGCTCCCAGCTCCTGGTGTCTGACTCCTGGAATTGCACCACTAGAGTCATTACCTTCTCTGGCTTTCTGGTAAGGACACCCACCTCTCTAGAAACTCAAGGCGTAGGAGAAGCATGAGTAACATATATGCATTTCCTTTGGTTGGCTGAGTCCTTTAAAGAAAAGGCACTGTGCCCATACTCTCTCTCCACCAGTGCTGCCTTTCGGTGCAAGAGGAAAAGCCTCCATCATGGACACCAAGCTTCAGAGCTCAGGTCTCCCCTACACTTAAACTGTGCCTGGCCCTCTATTGTGTATGCATCTCTCTTCCATCATGTAGACTTCACCTGCAGTGTCACACCTTGGGCCTGAGGGATTAGTAAAAGGTTGTGTGTCCTATTTGTGGCAGTCCTGGGGGGCAGCATGGGCATGAGGGTAGGGTGTCCACTTGTATAAGTGATAGCTCCTGAGGCTGCAAGCAAAGGTCATAGTGATAAGAGAGGGGAGCAAGCCGGGAGTTAGGGGTTGGGGTATAAATTTCCCCTCTACCATGTTCCTACCCAGAACTGAGCAGTCTGAGACTTCCAGCTTCCACCTTAGTCTTCCATATTATTACAAAAGCGTATTTGCCAAGGTCAATAGAACATGTTTCATTTCATAGGATATTTGTTTAAGTGATAACTTTTAAGTATTTAGACATATGCAGTAGTAACAGATTAAGGGTTCTTTTGCTCAATTCAGATAGAAATCATGAGCTTTGCAAGCCAGTGGGTCTCAACTCTTAGCAGCCCTAACCCTTCATTGTCTGCAGCACTCAGGTCCTAGGGTTAGCAGCTCTCTAGTTATCAGCTCTCTTTACTGCTTTTCTAGTAGAACTTTTCTGGCAACCAGAGCTAGCAGCTCCTAGTAGCTCTCCATTGCATTCTGGCTCAAAGTTACCATGAGGGTAACTTCGAGCCCTGGCTGGTGGCTGTTTTTGATGTATTATGGTTTAGATCTCAGTGTCTCCTGCAGAGTATGTGGAAGGGAAATGGATTAGTCCACTGATAAATTCATATTTGAATGTGCTTGTAAGAAGTAGAGCCTGGTAAGTGACCAGGAGAATGACCTGGAAGGACGTGTTCTCATCCCTGGCTCTTCCTTTCTTTCTCTGCTTGCTGGCTGCCATGGTGCCAAGAGCTCTCCTCCTCCACACCCTTCTACCATGCTGTCTCTGCCATGGAGCCAACTGCCCATGGGCTGAAACAGTGAACCAAAATAAACTGCTTTAAATTGTGGGTGTTGAGCGTTGTGTTCAGTGATGAGAAAGTAGGACACAGGGCCATCAGCCTTTAGTGTTACCGGCTCTTAGTGCCACCAGCTCAGACTGCTCTACTTGAGATGAAAATCATAATAAATATGCAAAACCACAGCATAATGGGATGTAGTGCATGGACTGGTATGTTAAGCAGCACAGGACAGCTGATGATATAGACAAAAAAATGGGCTCATGTAGGTGTAGCATCCTGCAGGTTGATTTCAGACTTTCTGCTTCACCATGGTGAAGGGTGGGACTTCTCTTGGACCAGAATGGGGATGTTTGAAGAAACTGCAGAGGAGCAGAGCCATCCAGAGAGGCTGTGAGGCAGAGTCATCTGAAATAGTCATGGGGCATCCAAAGCCCTGTGACTAGAAAAATCAAAATTTTCCCAGAGGAGTTTGGAACAGTCATAGCTGTCAAACATCTATGAAAAACAAAACTAAACATGCTTCTTGGGGAACATCAGGTCATACTTTTTTGTCTCCCTTGATTTGGAGGGTCTCCGGTGGCTTGCCCTGGACCCCACTAATGTGTAGGATTTCCTCCCATTTCGCTTTGGGTCTAGGAGCTGAGGCCTGGGCCTCTTCACACACCCACACCCAAGCCTTGCAGAAGTCCTTTGTAAATAGATTCTCCTCAAATTTTTCTATTTTGAACAGCCACCTGCTTCCTGTGGGGATTTGACAAATTCAACAGACGTTTCAGGCAGAGGAAAAAAACATATGAATTTCTTCACTCCAACATGTACACATCTTTTACCTTTTTCTACAGGCTTCTGAGAATAAGGTGGAGTGAGGTGCTGAGAGAGGAAGGAGATCTCTGGGCTTGTCTTAGTTACTTTTCTCTTTGCTGAGACAAAATACTCAACACTCAAAGTTAAAGGAGGGAAGGTTTCTTTTGGCTCACAGTTTGTAGAGGATTCAGTCCCTAGTCAGCTGGCTCCTAGGCAGGGAGGCACATGGCAGAGGGGAATCACAGAGGAGAAACTCTTTATGGCAAAACAGGACGTGCAGAAGGCAGGCAGCAGCAAAGTAGCGAGCAGCAAACAGCAAAGGATGGCAGGAGCCCTCTTACTGCCCCTTATAATCTATCCATGCTACCTGCCCTTAGGGTGGGCACACTCACACCTACAGTAGGGCACCCATAATTCTAAGCAGCACATCCTATCCCAGAATTACTCACCCTAGATCTAGCCAGAAACCAGCACCTATGAGCACATAAGGCTTTTGGGGGAACATCTAGATTCAAATCATAACAGGGTTATTGTGACTCTTAAGATAAAGTGTGTGTGTGTGTGTGTGTGTGTGTGTGTGTCTCTTTGGGGAGGGGTGTATAGTGTCTCACTCCTCAGTGTTCTTTCTCTCATTGCTCCTCCACTCACAGAAAGGGAGCACATGCCAAGTACCCTTTGCAAGATCAGGTGACCCATGACCCAGGCTGTCTCCCCTTGCAGAGCAGGAGGCTGCAGTATTTCCCCTCTATTTCTTATCCCCTCTCTCCCTCTGCCCCAAAACCTGGACTCTGCTCCCCTCCTGCTTGTCTCAGGTACACTACTTCCTTAATTTTGTTTCCTCAGCCTCCCTTACTCCCGAAGATGTTAGACACATGTGAAAGTCCTTCCCCCTGAGGCTCAGATAAGGGTCATACAAACATAACTGGGACACTGAGCTAGCACCACTCATGGGGTAAATGAAATATAATTTTATTTTTGTTGCTCAAAATGCCTTTGCAATTTATTCAGTAAGAATAAATCTCCCCATGCTCAGGGCAAAATCTCTAGCAAGCTCGCAATTTCTCTGTTCACTCTTGAGTAATAGGTGTTCTTGGGTCATTTTAGATTGCAAATACACTCAAATTTAGTCATTAAAATGTCCAGCCTCAAACTCTAATCTTGATTTAGCTTGGTGCCTTCTCCCTTTTCCCCAGAAGGAGCTGACTTTAGGATGGTAGATGGGGTGTAGTGTGGCTGGTATCCCTGTTTTTACCCCTTTGCTCCTCCATTGTGGACTCCTCAAGTCCAGGGAGGATGGAGCTGGCTCAGGATAGGAGAGGCCTTGTTTGTAAAATCAGGTCTCACTTGGCATCGGGTGCCCTGGGCCTGGGAGATGTTTTCCTCTTCTGGGATCCTTTCTCACATTCATATTTCTAAGGGTTCCTATGCAGTCCTTTTCATTTACACTTCTCTCCACTCAGGGATACACATTGTTTTCATGGGTGCCAAACTTCTTGCCTTCTTGGGGGAGAACATGCATCTGTGTGTGAAAGTTTTCAAGAAATGCAAAAGATTTCTAGAGCAGCATTCCCTTCACCTCTTCTCTGCAAAAACAGGTAGTCAGCTCTTAGTCTTCCCAACCTCTTGATTTCCCAAGTGTGTGTGTGTGTGTGTGTGTGTGTGTGTGTGTGTGCAAATATAGATGTGTGTGTGCACACACGCATGCCTGGGTGTGGAGGAGAGGTGCATTAAGTTCTCTGCATAGCCTGGAGGAAGCCCCTGGTTGCTGCTTTTGCAGTGAGTGGCCAGGCACCAGGCATTCCCCTCCTACTCAGAGTCAGACTGGGAACTGTCCAAACTTTCCCAGAGTGCCTTTTGTCACAAAATCATCTCTCAGAGAGTGAGTGAGTTCAAGAGATAGAGAACAGTTTACTAACAGTTTATCAACCAGTTCTGTTGATAATCTGCACAGGATGACGTAGCACCCTGCTGTAGAATTTCATCTCTGTTGCTATAGTTTGGACATGCTCTGTTCCCCCAAAGGGTTGTGCGCTGTAGGCTTAGTCTCCAGTGTAGTGCTGTTAAAGTATGAAGACTTTTAAGAGGTAGAGCTTAGTGGAAGGAGACTGAGTCACCAGAATACCATTCTAGAAGGAATCAATAATGGTCTCATGGAGTGAATTGGATCCCTTATCATGGAGTGGGATAAGAGCAGGTTCTATAAATGTGCAAGCCTGGCCCCTCCTTGTCTCTTGCTTCCTATCTTGAGATGTAACCTCTCTTTTGCATACACTCCCGCTATGTGATGTCATCTACCATGGGACTCTCACCAGAGACAAGCGGAGCCCAATGCCATACTCCTCCTGGACCTTGTGAACTATAAGTCAAATAAACCTCTTTTCTTTATACATTACCTAATACCAGATATTTTGCTATGGCAATACAAAACAGACTGGTAACTACTGCATGTTGATATCCATTGATGAAACTGTCTGATAAATGACAGAAGGCCTTCACTCACCCCTAATCAGAAGGCTGGGGCTCTGACAAACCCACTTTTCAAAGTATCCAAGGAGGGTCTATCTCTTTATTTCTAGTCCAATGAGAGAGAAAGGAAAATATATGAAGGCAAGGAGAAAAGTATCCAAATGAGAAGAGAGACTAGAAGGATTGGGAAGAAAGAGTAAATCAGAGGAGAGAGGGAAAGAATAAGAGCATATTCCCTCAGAATTTGAAAAGAAACACTCTTACAGGGCCCCTGCCCCATTCTCACATACTCATCCAAAGGAAGATAAAGAACAGGTAACTCTTGTAATTCACATTCAGAGACTAGAATAGATCCCCAGTAGTAAGGATGGGGGAGGCAGAGTGTGGACAGAGGGTAACGGTAACTGTCGTTAGGGCTGCAGCAATGCCCTGGTGTAAAAATGGGTCTAACAGGTACAAGTGGTAAGAAATTACTGAACTCAGGACGTACACTGAAGGAAGAACCACTGGTGTTAACTCATCTACATAGGCATGCATAAAAAGATGTATTAAAGGACAGCCAACAAAATACTATGCAGAGTTAATATGAAATGGAACATGAGCTGATTTTTAACTTTCTACCTTGTATTTTTGTATTGTTTGAAATGTCATAATAAGCATGTATCATCAAAAATTTATATGACTATATGTTTTATAAGTGCACCTCCACCAAAAAAAAAAAAAAAAGGAACAAAAACAAAGACAGAAAGGGTTTAGAGAAAAGAGATTATCTTTGGATCCCTGGTTCTCCTCTCTTCATATCTCTGTCTTTTCTTCTAGTGTCAGTGTCTTAATTACTTTCATTTTCTCATTACTGAGACACAATACTCAACACATACAACTCTGTGGAGGAAAGGTTTATTTGGCTCACAGTTTGTGGAGGTTTCAGTTCATAGTTGGCTGGCTGTAAGGCAGTGTGGTACAGCACGGGCACATGGCTCAGAAAGAAGAGCTCATAGTCCGGAGGTGGGGAGAAGAGAGGAATCCAGGGAGAAAGAAAAGAGACAGCCCCTTGCAAGCCACGCCCTCAGTGACCCACCTCCTCCAACTGGGCTCCACCTTCCAAATCTAAATTAGCTATGGTACTCCTCAGTGGACTAATCCATTGATAAATATCATACCCACCATGATCCACCATCCCCCCAAAGCCCCACCTATGAATGCCTGAGGCTTTGGGTGGGCGGTGTCCAGATATCTACCATAATGTCAGGAAGCTCAGTGATAAACGGAGCCGTCCTAGAGTTTGTATACATGTGTGTTTTAAGCTTTCTACTCACACCTGTCCAAGGGGATAGTGCCTCTGGAGCACAGGCTCTGGGCAGGAGCTCTGAGTGCAGGAAACGCACTGGGGCACTCTGTTGATGGGGGTAAGACCTGTTTGGGAGGCGAGAACAGGATGGGCCAAGTGGAGAGGGGGACCTGCGGTACTGACACAACCGAGGGGGTCTGCCAACTCTTGGAGAGCTCTAGATCTTGCTTGGCCTTTCAGAGCTGTCTCAAACTAGGACAAGTGCCGACTCTTCTATGTTGACCAGTCATTAGATGAGTGACCTAATTTTGGTCACTTACAGGGCACAATTTTTTTTTTCTGTTTTTAAAAATTTTGTTTAGAATGCCTACTTGTAGAAGTTAGCATAATTTTACAGATCATTAGAAAAATTCAATTCTTTTCCCTCTGCAAACATTTGTAACCGGTTAAGAATAACAGATTAGAAGTGTAATACATTACAAAAGAGTAGTGACTATCTGTACGTTTACTATGCACCTTAAGGAAAGGAATTAGACCGTGTGTTACACTTACACAGCAGATAACATAATTTCAGTCTGTCATACAAAACCAACCAGTGGTAGAGCTTGAATTTAAAAATGGCCATTAAATAGGATATTTAAACTTAAATGTAGTTAGCATGCTAAAAAGTAAAAGAATTTCAACTGAAGTTCTGTGGCTTATCAGTTCAAATGTGGAGCAGGATTTTCACAAAGTGGCGCAGCAAGGGACTTGCTGTCAGCTGCTGGCACTCACCTTAGCTAAGGGAATGACTGGCTTAGCCTGGGCCCCTGGGATCTGGACAGCAGACCACGGCGTCCACGGCAGGCAGCCATGAGTGTAATATCAGGTAAAGTTTTTACACTCTGGACTCAGGGTATCAGTGTGAATTCTGGCTCCAACACCTAGGAGCTGAGTGACTTTTTGGCACATACTCTAATCACTTCATCTACAAAATCTGACCCACTTCAGATTTTTTTGCAAAACTTCGTTGAGTCAATCTAGGCAAATCATTTAGATTAGTGGCAGGTACCTAGTAAATAATGCATGTTAGTGACAGACATTATGCACTGTATATGTTTTCTGGTTCAAACCCTCATTTCATGATTTATGTGTCTTTATTGTAAATAAAGTTCTCAGTTTCTTCCAAACCGCCAAGAAATGAGGAGGCTGGTTCTAGACCTTGGATCTGTTCTGCTGGCAGAAAGGACATCTGGGTCAGCCCATGCAGTGACAGCATCATTTGACACCACCAGGTGGAGGTGGGGGTGAAGGTTTGCACCTGCTTCCTGGTGGCTGGACTGGGGGCTGGGTTGGTGCAGGGTCCCAAGGTGGAGCAAAAGCAGGACAAAGCCAGCAAGTACCATTTGACAGACCATAGGAAGATAAACCCCTACCTCTGAACTGTGGCTTTTAAGCAGCACCAAGGAAATTTTATTATTTCAAATACAAGATGCTTCTATTTCCAATGTAGAACCCTGCCAGGCAGCTCAATGACATAGAAAAGATGGTGACAGCTTGCTGTGTTCCTGACCTCATTATACAACCAGTGCATGAAATAGGCCTCCTTTGAAAATAAACAGCTATTCATCAAGTTGTCTCTCAGTAGCATGGTATAATTATCTCCCCAAAGTTATGAATGAAATTATAGGTTCCCAACAAAAAGAGCATGAAGTAAGGACAGGTTTTGATGGTGTCAGTTGGTTCTAAGACAAAGGTTGGTCCTGCCTCTCCCTGGGTTGCCTTCTCCAATTGAACACACACACTAGTCTCAAACTGACCAATCCTGCATGTGCATGAGGGAGGAAGAGGCCTCTCATGGGAGAAAGGAACTTTCTGGTTCAAAATGGGAGTTTCTGACAACTTCCTGAGAGGAGCCCAGCCTGAGGGAGTGCCACCACTTTCAGGAAGTTAGATTGAGTCAAAGGGTTCTGAAGCCAGATGGTACACTGGGACAGGCAGGAGGAGGCAGGTTCTGTCTGTAGAGGGGACCGCGTTGCCTGAGAGGAGTCAGGAGCTGGCCCTGTGTGCATGAATGGTGGGCGCTGGGTCCTGTAATGCGTTACTGAAAGCCAGAGATGCTTCCTTCAGTCTTTCTGGTTAGTCTCTGCCTACAGCCAAAGACTCTAGAAGGAAAACACACCACCTCCATTCTGTGAAATCAGAGCATATATTAGTGTCTCAGTTTTAACACGAGAGCCCCCTCATTTATAGTAGGGGATACAGTGTCTTCCTCCCCAAGGAAAATGAAGCCACCAGACTTGGCCCTCCCCATGCCACCATCTAGATGAACAACCCTTGCCATGTCTGTGTTCTTGTTTGGTTTGTTTGGCGTCGCGTTGAGCCCATTGGGATTCAACTCACTTTGGGCACTGCTGTCATTCTTATCACCAAGAAGATGTCAGTGAGCCCTTTTCATGTGTGAGTTTGTCTTTACCTCCCTCCACTCGCAATGATGCAACCACCGAATAAGGGCTGTATGGGGTTCGGTATCTCTACAATTCTCATTGTTGCTATTAAAACCCTCCTGGATGAAATTTCCACCAAGCATTGCTTAGCAGGCTACTAGAATGGCATGTGCCTAACAAGCCACTCAGTTTTGATTGTTTTTAAACACAAATAAAACCTTTTCACAGGATACCATGAGCTCTGGTGATGCACTGTCATAGAACAGCAGCCTTTATTGTTTACCGGTGAGTTCACTGTTGCTTGTATCTCTGGTACTAGGCGTGGAAAGGATGTGATGGTGGCAAAGAGAACACCCTTGTGTGAGTCATAGCCCAGCCTAATGAGACAACAGTGAAAAAAGTCATTTTGTCATATCTTCAACCACTGTGCATTGTCTTCTCCAAAAGCCAAGCTCACATGGCCCCTATTCCCCCAAACAGAGCCATGACCCCAGAACCCCCCCTCAATCTGCCATCCTGTGTCCCTCTGCAGAAGCCTTTCAGGAAGAAAGAATTGAGATCCCTTGCTTTGCTCTTTTCTATCTACTGACCCCTGTTGCTCCCATTCTAACCAACCTGCCCAGCCCAAGGGCACAGATGGCTCCTGCAATAGTTTTTAGGATTTTTTTTCCTATGTCTAACACTCCCCCCCACCTTTTTTTTTTTGGTTTCTTTTGTTGGCTTCTCTTTCGCTGTTCACACTTTAAATTCCAAAGCTCTATCCACAGTAGGGCTGCCAGACTTAGCAAATAAATAAATACTTTCTCTGGCTGCTTGGGCCAGCTCTCTTCTCACCCCTCTGTACTCTCCCTGGGAAGCCATGTCTGCACCAGGCCTCCCTAGACACGTCTCACAGGTCCACCTCCCCAGCTCTGTCTTCTGAGACTCACACCAAGAAGTCCAGACACCTCCTGAATGTCCCCAAAACTAAATGTGCAGTCTCAAAACCTGTCCCTTCGCCTGGGTTTCGGTCCCAGGAGACAGTTGCCTTTGAAGGAAGGAATACAAAGCCTCTTTTTCTTCTTTCTATGCTCTTCCTTGCTTCTCCCAGAGAGGAGAAATTGATGGATTACACGTTGAAACCCTAGTCGGGCCACATTTCCTTGGATCATTTAGTGACATTTTTCCATACAGAGCCAGATAATCATTACTTCCACTAGATGGGCTATGTCTTCTCTGTCAAAATAAAAGTAAAAGTAGATAATATGTAAATGAGCAGACATAAATATAGTCCCATAAAATTTTATGTTTGGATATTAAAATTTAAATTTTATATAATATTCACTTCTCATGCAATGTTCATTTACATTTTTTTTCAGTATGATCAAAGGCCACAAGATAATGTGACCATGGGTGATGGACCACACATACAGTGGTAGTTCCATGTGTCCAGCAAGGTTTGTGTTACTGCTCTGTATAATGTTTGCACAGCCACAAGATTCCTTAGTGATACATTTCTCTGAGGTCATCCCTGCCATGAAGCAAAACATGACTGCATTTAAATATGTAAAAGTCATCCTTAGCTTATAGGTCATATGAATGCAAACAGTGGGAGGCATTTGGCCTGTGCTCTGCCCTTTCTTACCTCTACTTTAAAAAGTTGCTGTCTTGATGGGACTTTCTCCATTGCTTCTCTTTGTCCATGTGGCGAGAGCAGCTCCAAGCCCAGGGTCCCCTCTAACGAAGCAGGTTGACCATCTGTCTCTCCCTTCTATGTGTCTAAAGGGGTAAGGGCCGATGATCAGCCTGGCTGACTTATGGTCTCTCAGTCTCTTTTTTGTTTCTTCCATTCATATGATTAGTGTGGCAAGAGTTCAACATGATTTTGGGTTTTGAAGGCAGAAGTAGTCGTAAATTGGGTAGATTTTTTTTTTAAAGTACCAGGCCCTTCACACTAAAGTACATTCAAAGCCCTCTTAAAATTTTTTTATTTTTCATTTTGAAGCAGGGTCTTTCTAAATCATGAAGTTTCCCATGCTGGAATTGAAGTTGTGATCCTCCTGCCTTGAATTTTCAGGGTGCTGGGAGTAAAAGAAAGTGCTACCATACCTGGTTTTGGACAAACTTCTTTACTTGTATCAGCCTATTCTTTTTTTTTTTTTTTAATATTATTTAAAGAGAAAAAAAGCAAAACAGAAAAAGGGGTAGAAACAATACAGAATTTCAGAAAAAGAAAAAAAATAAATAGTAAGAAATCACTAGTTGATAAATTACATATTGTCTTCTTGGACATAGTTGTTCAAGTTACAAAATTAAAGCATACAAAGTGGGCATTCAAACAGTGAGGCTGCAAACAGTTCTGTCTGTACAATAATGATCCAATAAAAATTAGCAAAATGGTTATCAATCCTACACACTTAAACAAATGCAGTTACATCCTTTATAGCACTTTCTTTTCCTCCTTTTGCTTTTAAGTCAATTATCTGTTTAGTTATATCCTGTTTCAGGTTGCTCAGTACCTTACTGGCCTGTTTTGTTGTTGTTGTTTACTTTTTAATCACCTTATATTATTCTGTTGCGTTGTGTTTGAGTTTCTCATCATCCATACCCAATGGATCAGCTTTGGTGGAGTTGGGAGTTTTTTGGAGGTATTTTGTTACATTGTTATCTACTTTTTTTTTTTTTTTTTGAAGGTAGCAAAATATAGCAGGACAAGACAGAACAAACCCATGCGAGGCAGTGCAGTAAAATTGACACAGAACCTCACAGCAGGTCACCAGGACAACAGCAATAGGCACAATAGTACATCCTGTTCTGTTCACATTAATTGTTCCTTCAGTCAGGTAGAGCAAAATGGAAGGAAATATTGAACTTATAAAAACAGAATATTGAATAGAGCAGTACCATTAATTAGAATGGAGCAAAACAGTGATAAAAATATTTGCCTTCAAAGAGATGGTAAAAGGAAATCCCCCTTACTTGCCACACCACATACGTTCATCCTCCCAAGAGATACTCAGAACTCCGGCTCCCACTTGCTAAATGGGGGGGTGGTGGTGGTGGTGGATCCATGTCTGATTCTTAGCCCATGCACCAGCAGGCCCCTAGCCACTTACCAGAACAGCGAGCTGGCTACCTCTTCTCCCAGTGCCCCAAGTTCCAACATGCTGCAGAGCTCAGGAAACACCAATCCTTCTTGCCCTGGAGCAGCGGAGGATTGTGAGCACCCCAGCCTATTCTTTTATCTGCCATGCATGCATGGGTGTCCTTTTCTCCTAGTGGGCTCGAGATGGCTGGTTATGGTCTGAGAAGAGATTCTGGCAGACCCTGATTTTCTAGCTAAGTACAAATTAAGATTTGGGAAGCTGATGAAGGAGAATCACCACATGTTTGAGGCCAGGCTGGGTTACATAGGGCACTCAAGACCAGCGTATAATATATCACAAGAACTTGTCTCAAATAAACACAAACTAAGCTTCTCAAATACCAGTAGTATTTCTAATAAATAATATTACTATTTTTCCAGTTACCCATGCTAGAAAATATAAATCATTTTTGATCATTTCCTGGTGCATTGTCTCTGTGCCCAGATAGGCTCTAGTGGCTGCAGACTCCAGTGCTGTTTGTCTGTCCGCTCCTACCTTCTCTCCTGGTGCCTGTGTAAACCTATAATCAAATGGGTATAAACACAATTTTTAAAGTTGCAGTAGGAACAGGAGAAACTTGCATGGTGCTGACAAAATACCAGAATCAGCCAGAAATTCAAATTAGCATTGAACAAGTGCAAATATAAACTAATTGTCAGGAAAATGAGAAGTTTTTTATATAAAATTTTAAATTAAAAAGAGAACCAAGATGGCGGCTATTTGTGGACATGTGAGGGTGGCCAGGTGCTTCAGGAATTGCTACAACCAAGTTGCAAAGATGCTTTATTGTCTGCAGTTCCCCATGCTGTAGAGATATAGTACAGATCATCAAAGCAGTGATAGCAGAAGAACTCGGTAGGAACAGCTCTATGGAGAGCAATGAAGAGGCTCCTAGCAAAGTACCTTTTTCCTCCTTTTTCTTTTCTCAGAATTGGCATTTATGAATGTACTCACCCGGTTAGACCAGATTTATTAGCTTTGATTAGAAGATTTAATATCTATGATATATTTTCTAGCTAATTAACTTTCTCTCTATGACCTTATATTAAAAGTATGTACAAAAAATCCCATATTTCATGACAAATTTTCCCCAATCTATTGACAGCATAAGCGACACTTGCCCCAACTTTTCTCTGCAGAGGTGGATGTGCCATGCTCACCTGTGGGCTCTGCCACCCTGTCTCCTGCCTGCCTGTCCTTGTCTCCATGATCTGCCTCCTGGTCTACCTCAGCAGAATCATCTTTTAAAGGACACAGCTGAGAAAACCAGTCTTTCTCAAAAAATCTCAGTAATATGTTTCTCTGCTATTCACTAATTAAGTCAAACTCCAGACAAATTATTCAAGTCTCTTTCTTTAAGTGGTGTCTGCACACTTCCCAGCCTCTTCCCTGTGCCCTCTCTTGCCTTCTAGAAAGTTCTGGCAGCTTTAGGGCTCAGGCACTGGACCTCCACAGTGCAGGCTGTTCTGATGCCTTCTCCATACCCAAAAAGTCTTAGGCTCTAACACACCCCTGTGGTGACACAGCTCCTTTCCCTTGAAAGATTCTTGACCCTGTTCTTTGCCTATTAAAATCCCCCTTCAAGGTCAAACTGTCTACGCCATGAAAATCCTTAGGTTCTTTCAGTCCACCTTGCATAGCACTTTGCCATTATCTTTGTAAAACACTTTGTTCCTTCTGACCTCTATTATGTTAATTTTATCACACATTTTTGTTCAGCCCATAGATATTTAGGAATGACTAGGAGCTGGGCACCAAGTCAGGCCCAGGAGATACTATGGTGTGCAGGACTGAAATCTCTTAGATACTCTTCCTGACTGCATGGGGTGACAAGGACCACTGCTCCTAGAACTCCAAACAGCAGGTATTGGGGGACAAAAGGTGGCACTGGGTAAGAGCTGACAGCCTGCCCATCTCGCCTTGGCTTTGCTGAGTAGGATATGCAGCTTAATGGGAAAACTGAATCTCTTGAAATAACAAAAGGAATTTTCAGAAGTATCTTGACAAGAAGAAAACAGAAACATCTCCTTGGAAAGTAGTTTTTTCTTTAAAGGGAAGAGACTATTGAATCAGAAGGGAATATCCAGAGAAAGTTAGTTTATATGTTGCTGAACCATATAAAATGAAGTTAGGTCACCTGTGGGAAATACTCAGCGTGGTGCCTTAAACTTAGTAAGAATCAATAAACTTAAATTGTATGATCATCACCATTATCATCTGCATTAACATTACAATAGCCCTCCTGTCCATGGGAGACATGTTCCAAGATCCCCAGTGGCTGCCTGAACTACAGGTAGTACTGAATTCTAACGTACAGCTTTTCCCTTTACATGGACCCACCATAGTTTGAGTTCTACATTAGGTGCAGTAAGATTGACAAGAAGAATATATGGAACACTTACAACAAAATACCATCATTAAAGCTATGTAGTTGCAGTCTCTCTCTCTCTCACCTTTTTCTCTCTGCTGCTACAAGTAAATACAATATGTCTACACTGACTAAAGGAATATTTTGTTCCCTGGTCTTGATGGAGTGGACTAGTGCTAGATTTCAACATGCCACTCAAAACAGCAATTTATAACTTACAAATAATTTATTTCTGCAATTATTCATGAATGTGTTTGGAACCATGGTTGACCTGAGAAGACTGAAACCTTGGAAAGCCAAACCATGGATACGGGGCAACTACTGTATTTGACAATTCAGTTGAAGTTGGAATCTTGTGGGGGAAGGGAATGTATTTCTTTTAGGAAGCTGGGCAAGCTGTTGAGTCCTGCCTTAAGTTGAGCAAGCAAGGGCTGCTTAAAAGGGACCAATCTCATTCGCATCATCTACCATTTATTAGGTGCTTACCTTGTGCCAAGCCCTGGATCAAGCAAGAGCTCGGTATTCCTTATTTTACTTTATCCTTAAAACAACTCTATGGTATAGGTGCTACTGTCTCCATTTTACAGATGAGAAAATTGAGTTACCAAACAACATGAATAACCTGCTCCAAGTAATATAGTTGATAAGTGAGTGTGACTAATATTCGAGTCTCCACCCAATAATAATAATAATAATAATAATAATAATAATCGAGCTTCCAGAGCTCACCCACACAGCCCCTTTGCCTGCCTGTCTCCACACGCTCACTTAGGGCAGGAGAAGACAGGAAGGAGGCAAGCATGGAATGTTACCTTTGTGTCATAACAAGAGAACTGAGTCTCTGGAAAATTAAGTGACATATAGGTGTGTTTCGAAATCATGGCTTTGACCCCTGACTTCTGACTTCTACCAAGGTCTTCTGGTTGGCTTTCATGGAAGAATGAGTCCCACGTTATGCATGACAGCTGTTTCCATTCCTGAGCTGGTGGTAGCACCAAGCCCCAGCGAGGATTCGAGTTTTCTTCAATTTATAATCTTATTCTTCCCTGGTCTGGGTTATTCAAAGGTCAGCTGGGCTAATGGAAGAGGGCTGCTTTGCAGTCTGCGTTCCATTTCAAATGTACAATGCCTGTCAGACTTATGATTTTTAAAAAGGAGCTCTGATTGGAACAGGGATGCTATTTTAGAGACCATTCTCTGATTGGTTTTAGAGTAGATCAGATACATTTCAAAAGGATAGTGCTGAAATTCATGACACGCAAAAAGAGGGAGCCTAAATTCTCAAATGAACTCCTGAGAAGTACAAAAGGATTCTCTGAAATATTTTACCCAAGTCTTCTGAGACCATTAAGAAAGTGCCCAGCCAGAACTAAAAAGTGCATTAATGGTTATTTCTACACAGCAATTGAATTATAGCATCAATCTCCAGCTAACCTGAATCATATTGAAGCAGGTTATTTTAAAAATTAGATACAAGTGTTCCAGTTTAAAAGGTGGCTGGCTGGTTACCTCTGATACAACCTTACCAACATAGAAAAGTCTATGAAGATAGAGAAAATGTCATAAATGCAATTTTAAAATTTGCAATCTAGGACAGACAAACTTCAGCTGGAATCTAGGACAAATTAACAATTGAAGTGACAGTGGAATGCAGAAAGTCTGCTGGCCTGAAAACCAAGTAGTATTGATAGAAGTCAATGCTTATCGAGGGCAGATTTTGTGTGGCATTTTACATGAATTAAGTCATGTAACGCTCAACAAACCTATGAAGTGGGCATTCTTCATTTAACACATGAGGAAGCTGAGGCACAGAGAGGTTAAGTATCTTGCTCAAGGTCGCAAAGCTAGCAATACAATCCAAATTAAAATCCATGCACTTTACCTAGTTCCTCCTGAATTGTACCCTTCCAGTTCAGAAATACAAGGTCTTCCTATCAGAAATCTAGGCAGCCCTCACGGCCCATCTCAGATAATGCTACCCAGATTTCCAGATAGTACTTCACCTAGTTGGGCTGACACCTAAAGTTAGCCATCATCCTGGTGGTGGTACAATTCAATTATTTGAGTGAATTCTGCAGGAAGCTTAGGACCCAAAACCAAGACAAGGCAAAACAAGACTGTGGGGTTACAGAGAATTCAAACAGTCCCTATGGTACACAATGTAGCGCTCAGGTTTCCAGACCCCTTGTTACAGAGCACAGGAGAGGGAAGAGGAGAATGATGCTCTGTACCAGTTGACACCCTGAGACATTTATTCATTTTATTTCTGAATATTTGATCTAAAGAAGTTAAAGACATTGATATGTACATCTATGCCTTTCATTTATATATTTCATACGTATATACATATATCTGCCTGAGAGATTACCATGCTATTATAATAATCCCTTGGGACCCATGAAGCATCTGTTCCAGGACCAAAATCACAGATGCTCATGTCTCTTAGTATTTGCCTACAAACATCTCCCAGTATACTTTAAGTCATCTCTGGATTACTTGTAATATCTATTAAAGTATAAATGCTACATGAGCTATTTCTACACTATATTGTTTAGGAGATATGAGAAGAAACAAAGTCTAAACATGTTCAGGGCAGGAGCTATTTTTCTCTTTCAAATATTTTTGCTCCTTGGTTGGTTGAATCTGAGACTGCAGAACTCATGGATGTGGCGGGCCAACTTTGTAATTGGGCACACACAGCCTCTCACCCTCCCAAGCATGTTGTATTAAAATCCTGGAAGAGGCAGGACATTCAGATGGGTTTAATGATAGGCAATTTAATGAAAGGATCATTTGTAGAATGTGGCTAACGTCTTAGGAAATATTCAAAGCTGGCAAGAGTAGGAAGAAAGTAGCACCCCAGGCCTGAAAGAAGAAAAGAAAGCATGGTGGTTTTACAGTGTGCCCACAAATCCTTTGCTATTCCTTCCTTGAAGAGGTGGAGCTCAATTTGCCAGCTTGACTGAGGCTGGACTTGATAGCTCCCTTTGAAAGGACAGGATACAGTAGAAACACATGACTTCTGAGACTCAAAGGCCTATGGCTTCCTGCTTGTTCTCTCTTTTGAATCACTTGCTCTAGGGAATCCAGCTGCCATTTTCTAGGACTCTCGAGCACCCCTAAGGAGAAGCCCACAGAATGGAGCCCTGGAACCTCCTGCCAGTCACTGTAAAAGCTCATGGATACCTCCTCCAGGCCCAGGGGAGCATTCAGATGACTGCAGGCTCAGCAGATGTCTTGATGGGAATTTCGTGACAGACCCTGTGCCAGAACCACCCAGCTGAGCTACTCCCAGATTCCTGATTCTCAGAAACTGTGTGAGATAATAAATAATCATTGTTATACTTGGGGGCAATTTGGTACATTGCAATAGGTAATGAATACATGGAGGAGGGGCAGCCACTGCTAGAACCACATTGTCTGGTCTTGGAAGGAGAGGCAGAAAAAGGCCCAGTGTCCCCCACTCTTTTCACTTTCAGCCTTCCTCCTGTCCAATACACACTAGAGGAAGGTGAGCTTGACTCTATAGATGAGTCTCTGGGTCAGAGAACAAGTCTTATGAAGCCAACAAAGAATGATCAGAATTTTATTTAGACTAATCTCACTTTAGGGGCAGTGTTTCAATCAGGTTTGATCACAGAAGGCAAATCATCAGAAGATAACATAAAAATGAGGGAGGTTGCGGTTGTGGGAGCTGGTCAGAGTATATACATGATAGTTGCTTCTGTGTTCTGACTTCTGTACTCTGAAGTCAGAAGGGCCCATAATGCAGAAGGATGGTTGGATATGAACTTGGGGCAGTAAGAACCAGATCCTGCAAAGACAGACTGGAGCCTGTATTAGTCACAGTCCCCAAGTTTCCGTGGAGCAGGGTTCTTAGGGAAAATGAGTGCTCTTCCTGAAACAGGTATAGCTCAGGAGACCATGAAGTTAGTGTCCTGCCACAACAGAATCAGAAGGAGATACAAGCCCAGCTGCTGTCCTACCCCAAAAGAGCCATGTCAACGCATGAGCAGCATTGGTACCCTAGTCCTGGCTGGCGCCTTTTAAGTGTAAAGAATGTAGCTCTTATTTCACGTCCACCCTCTTAATTTCACACAATTAATTGCCTTCTGTGGTCCAGCTAGCCCAGAACTATGTGAAGGAAATTCCAGAAATGCAGACCCAGCTAAATGAGATGGATGGGCTACAAATAAACCACAGAATTGCAAAAGAGTAAAATATAATTCATAGCAAAATAAAACATTAAGAGAATACTCACTACAGCTGCAGATCATTCCAGGAAAGCAAAGATAATTTCATGTTATAAAATCCATTAATGCCATGGTATTCGTTCAGTAACCCTAAAATAAAACCCCAGTGATAATTTCAATGTACAACAAAAAGGGTTCACATATAATTCAGCATTCTTGTGTGACTGAGAAAGAGAAAACCCTCATAGAAAACAAGGGTTGGGGAGATGCTTCCTTCTCATGCGGAGCTGTTAGAACCAGGAAGGTGCAGAGGAGAGCTGGCTACACTGCCATGTAGCACTGTGTCATGCAGTAAGAGGAGGCAGAAATCAGAGGAAGAAATATTGGCAAGAAAGAGACAAAATTACTCTTATTTGCAGACAATATGATTTTGTATCTTTATAAAACTGCAAGTGAATCAACTGAGTGATCTCAACATTGATTCATAATATGTAAAATGATGGCATACAGGAAACATGCGCAAAACCCAGTAACTTTCCTCTCTCTGCCAGCAATGCTACTCTGATAATATAATGGAGAAAGAAATTCAATCATAATAGAAACCAGGAAACATTAAATGCCCATGACATTGACATCTCTGAAGAACACGGTGCATTTGTTTTGTTGAATATCTCTGAGTTTGGGTTTATTTGATGTTACCCCTGATTAGATTCAGGTTATATATTTTCATCAATAATATCTCAGAAATGATGCTGACTTCTTCTAAGTGTATTGTATTATGAAGAACATGATGTCTGTTTGCCCATTACTATATTGGTAAGTTCTTGGTTAACAGAACATCTGCCAGGTTTCTTGCTATAAATTATTATTTTTCAGCCAGGCATGGTGTTACCCACCTGTAATCTCAGCATTTGGGAAGCTGAGGCAGGAAGATCGCCATGAATTTAAGACCAACCTGGGCTACATAGTGGAGGCCTTGTCTCAAAAAAAATTATTTTTCTCTTTGTGGTTATTAAAAAGTTAGTGGGAATTTTTTATTTATTAGTTAACTTTATTAGTTAACATTTTTCATTTATTAGTTAACATTTTAAATACACATAATGATCACTTTTATCCCAGGAACTGTGTACCTCTACAGGACTTATCTCAGTTCTTTTTTTCCCCATCATTCCCTTATCCTCCCTTCAATCCCTCTTCCTCTCATTTACAAAAGTTTTATTTCTCCCCTTCCCTCTTTTTTTCTTTTCCCTTCCTTCCTCCCCATCCCTCCGTTCCCCTCTCCAATTGAGCATTATCTTCCTATTTCATAATATCTATCATACATTCTTGCCTTTATTTAATTTTGGTTTCTCACATCAGAGAAACAATGTGATATTCACACCTGTGTATGATTTATTACACTTGATTTATTACTCAAGGTCCACCTGTTTACCTAGAAATGTCTCAGTTTTATCCTTCTTTATGACTGAGTAGTGCTCCACTGTATTAAAAAATTATGTCTTTATCCATTCATCAGTTGATGGACATTTGGGTTGTTTCGAAGACTGAGCTATACAAACTATGCTGCTATAAACACACATGTGCTTACAACGCTGTGGTGTGATGTTTTTAAGTCTTTCAGAAAGATACCAAGACAGGGAATAGCTGGGTCAAAAGGAAGCTCTAGTTTTAGTTTTTTGAGAAATATCCATGCTGTTACCCATAGCGGTTGCACCAGTCCACAAGTGGGAATTTATTTTGAAACCATATGCATATCCTGTTTCCCATCAAACTTTCACCCATTGTCAACTATTTCAAATGACAATGCCGGAAAGGGTGTGGTGAGATTCATATTCACACACTGTGCCAGTGGGAGTGTCAGCGGTCACATTCTCTTAAAAGTAACAGAATAATCCTTACGAAGAACATTAAAAATTGTCACTGTCTTTAACCTATTAATCTGGCTTCTAGGAATCTATTCTAGAAAGAATAAGAACCTTAAGTATAGCCAAAGATTTCATCTCCGAATCTTAAAATAGCAAACATTTGGTAATAAGCTAGATATCTAAAAGTAGATCAGTGGATAAATCCATCGCAATCACTCTACATGATGAAATAATTGTAATATTCTAAAAGACTCATGAAAAAATAGTTACTAGCATTAGTTGGAGACACAACATTTTGACTTATATATACTTAAAGGATTTAGTCTTTTTAAGAAAAAATCAAAACATATTAAAATTTTAATGGCATTTGCTTCCAGGGGTAGTGTTATTTGTTTGTTTTCGTGTTTGGTTTTGTGGTGCTGGGGATTAAACCCAGCATGTTGCACATCTGGGCAGGCTCTTTACTTCTCAACTACTGTCCTAATCCCTCCAGGTGTAGTTTTGAGGGTAATTTTTGCTTTTTTTCTTTTGTATTTGCTATATTTTCCCAATGTTCTATAATAATGCATTCGTACATTCTTTTTATGACTTAAAAAAACCCTAAAGAAATATCATGTGCAAACTACTTTTCCTCCACACAATCAATATGTGACCTCTTTGGGAGTGAGGAACAAAGAATCTGCGGAACGCTTTGCTGTGTTTGATAGGCATAAGAATGTGACATTTCATACTGTACACCTACGCCCTGGTCAGACCATTTTATTTAATGTCACTGATTAAATCAGCAATTGAGCCAACAATGGGCAATATTTTATAATACACAGCATAATTTTGTGCACCTTATGTTGTTTATTAAATGCTGATCTATTTAAGTCATTTTAATATGACCATGGAGGAAAGCTTTATGGTTTCAATAAAAGACTGAAGTCCCTTGGCCTCTGTCGACCTGTTTGCCCTTGCTTTGAGTATGTGGGGTTTGAAAGAACTTAGGCCTAAAGACCTTAACATCAGGACTGCAGCTGTTTTTCTGTTCCTGATTAGAATGTGACCCTCAGCTGTCCATTCCATTTATCCGTGCTTGATTCTCCTCATCCTCAAGGTGAAGGATTGCTAAGGTTTCCTTTAACTGTATTAATCTATGATTGTAATGTGGAGGTGGCAGCACCTCCCATGTCCCACATGCACTGTTCCTTTGAGTTAACGAAATGCCAACAAACATTTGTGTCCTTTTCCATGTATCTTCAAACATCACCATCACAACATACCCTAACGTGGTCATCTCAGAAGGGGATTGGATTCTTATCGTGACCATTGTAAGCCTTAAGCAAATCTGGATTTTCATTTCATTTCACAAGAAACCTCTTCCCACTCCAACTCCCTTGAAAGAAGGTTGATCACTGTATGGTGAAGAGAACTTTGTAAATAAGAGCATAGCTACTAGACACTATGTAAGAGGGCAAGTCACAGAACCCCAGCCTCAATAAACAATGTCTCATATAAACACTTCCTAGTGACTTTGGAGAAATAGGTGTCCAGGAGAGTTCATGCCCTCAATTCCTCTCAACGCTATGCCTTGAGCGACTCTTCACAAGAATATGTTTTTCAATTGACCCTCACAGTAAACCCTGGTCCTCCTGGTAAGAGCTGTAGCACTTTTAATAAAATGAGCTGTTTGTAGAACATACTCTGATAAATTCTTGAGTTGCTTTATCTGGGGCCTGGCTTGTATATGGCTTGATGACACTGACCTATTTCTAAGACTTCCAATTGCCTTTGTCAAACCAGGAGTTAAGAAAAGAAAAATTTTAATTGGCTACCAACCATCATATGGATAAACCAATTATATCCATTAACCCCTGTCCTCTTGTATGTTATCTTATTTTCATTTTACCAAATGAGAGAAATATCTCAAAGAGATTAAGTGAATTACCCGTAGTATGACTACTGTCTGTCTGGTGTGATTTAGGGTCTTTCTACTGCACCTTGGCTGGCCAGGCCTGGGGAATTCTGGGGAATTCTAGTACCTTTTCATTCTGTGCTCTCTCGAGAACTCCAGCTGCGGGGAGGACCAGAATGAAGGGCCTCCCTGGAGGCTGGAGGCAGGACTGAATCTGCATAGCTGTAAAAGTGAACAACAGTAGGTGCCTTAGCCCAGGCAGAGGGGAAAGGTGGAGAAGAGCCAGTGGGCTCTACTTCCCTTTAGAATTAATGGGGCCCAACAACTGATGGGAACTGAGGGTGCACAAGGATGAAAAGGGAACTGAAGATGTCAGGGTTTCTGGCTCACACCCCACGTAGATGGCAGAACTGCTTATCAACATGGAGACTCAAGAAGAGAAGCTGAGGAGAAGTTTTATCAAAAGTCCAGGAAGACAATTGAGTGTGTGGATCTGAAACTCATGGGCAAAATCCAAATAGCACATGTTTGAGCGCACACACACATGCATAACCAAGTGTTTGGGGTCCCCCAGAACCAGTACCAAACGAAGAGAACAGAACCCCATGGAACTCCACACACTCTACCGTGTACTGGATCCTTTTAACAAACCATGGGTTGAATTTCACCTCTTTTGAGCCCTCCAGCATGATTAGACAACATAGGTATTTTCCAGCTCCCAGCTAAGGGAGGCCCACTCATGCGGGACCTTTGCCACTGGTGATGGGTAAGTTGCACCTTCACTACACAAGGAGGCCTGGCTGTGTGCAACTGCGTGAGGTTTAAATGCTGTCGGGAAGCCTCTGGAATGTCATGATGAATATCCCACACGTGTTAAAGTAAAACGCCCCGTGCCCTATGTTTATAATTTTGAGGGCAAAAATATTTGGACTGACACTGCAATTTAAATTAACAGTGAGAAAATGTATTGACATGGTACAAGTCAAGTAATAAAACCCCAAAAGTCATCTGAGCCATGGAAATTTTTATACATGGAAAATATGTACAGATTTCATGTCCATAAAGATAAGAAAAATCATAGAATTCTCACATGTTCCTTCCATTTAAAATAACCAGCGAGCAGACAATGTGGTTAGACAAAGAAGCACGCCACAAGGAAAAGTCACAAAACACAAGGTGTCTTGCAATTACTTTTAGTAGTTTTCTCATAGGAGTTCATGGGAGGAAAGGGGAAATATTTCTATAGATTCTAAAGAGAAACTTACCATGTGGCCTGATCTCAAACACATAGGACAGAAGAGAGGCTTTTGAAAGGAACTTTAAAGATGATAGATAAGTGCTTGTTATTCTCTCAAAAATTGTTACGTTGTGTGATTTAACATTTTAAATCTCCACACAGAAATCCCTGAAACGCAATGATTGTATTGTAGCGTACACTGAGAGCAACATTTAACCCAGCAGCTGTGTATTATGGCGAGAAAAATTAGATGCTCAAGTGGCACACCGAGCTCATGCTGCGGCCTGCAGAGCTGACTGTTGGAGAGCGTGTCAGGAGGAAGCTCCGTGCCTTCAGTGCCTTTGAGCGTGCATTCACACTCATTCACACGCAGCATAGCCATGAGGGTTGAGTCCCACATACAGAGGAGGCAAGAAAGTGTATTCCTACAGCAACAATATTCCATATTTTCTTCTTCAGAGTCTAAACATGGACAAGCTTCAATGCCAGAGAGTGGAAAATAATCCCTGCAAATCATCAATTAAGACTAACCACGAGTACAAGGCCTTCGGCGATTCCCAGGCATTGATTAGGAGTTTGCCCGAGGTGTGAAACTGAGCAGGGCCCCAATGGTGTGTCAGAAGAAGACCCAGGGCCCGCCCCATGGCTCTTCACACACGTTCAGAAACTGCCAGGTTGGGGTGGATGTGCCGCCGTAGGATGAACGCTACACCCAAGGTGCCAGTGAGTAATCGGGGAGGGTAACAACAGCCCCAAGAAGTCATGGACATTTGACCTAGATTTGGAATCTGAGGGAGATGTTTAACCTTCATCTTGAATAACTAACGAAGTTTGCGCATAAGGAAGAACAAGACAGAGAAGAATGAAAGCAAAGGGAACTGTAAGTGGCGAACTATACAAAGGTGGGATGGAGCAGCAAAGCCTTGGAGAAAGACAGGGCGGGAGGCATGGGCAGTGCAGAACAGCGGGAGGAGCTGTGTGCAAGAACTGCCTGTGTCTCAAGTGGAAGGATTTGGTCTCCTAGACTATGAGGAGCCGCCAAATCTGCCTGTCAGCTCTGTCGTGTTGAAATAGTCCCATAAACTGTAGAAGAGATCAGGGAAAGGACAGGAAGCTTGGGAAGAACGGAGGTAGAGAAACAGAGTTGATGTGACAATTTGGGAATTTGGGGGGATATAAAATCACAACTCGCTTTCTTTCATCTTTCCTCTCTTTCTCCCTCCCAATCTTGTTTAACTCCAGAGTTGAACTGGAAGTAATTCCTCTCTGGAATTTTGCGGATGACAAATGTAGGCATGAAACAAACAGTACCTAGGTCAAAGCTGTACACCTCCTAAGTGGAAGGGCAGATTCTGAACCAGGCATTCGACTCGAAGGTTGAATGAGTAATCACTATGCTCTGTTCCCTCCAACTAGCGGGTGCTGCATGGCAGTTGAGTGGAAAGAGGAATGATTCCTGATTCTTCTCCTACAGTCTGTCCTCCTGGTCTGCGACCTTGGTCTGATCATTTCCTGTTTTTCAGAGTTTCACATGGACCCCTGTAGTTCAGGGCTTACCTGCATCCCAAGGTAGCAGCCACTCCCTACCATCTCTGATGTGCTCCCTTTTCATGTTCCCAACCCTAGGGTATACTCTCATGTATTCTCATGAAATACTCCCCCACCCATTCCCCTCTGTGAAATAATGAGCCCTATTCCTACAGCCCCAGTTTTCTTTCTCCATTTAATAAGCTCCCATAGTGAGACCTCAGAGCCCCTCTTCATGAGACACCTTGTTTGTTATGATCAGTGTTGCTGGGAGACCAACGCACCTCCAACTGTCCCATCCAGAGCTGTGAGCCTCTTGGCCCAAAAGGATCCAGTCCACTGAGTCTCTCCTCCCCACTCACCTCTCTTTTTGTCTGTTAAACTGAGACACTCAGATTGAGTTTGTGCACCTGAGTTGCCAGAACTCACAAGCCAGGTGGAGCAGGAATCCGGGGTCCACTCCTGGGCCCAGTGGACAGGGCCTCAGAGGGAAGATCTGACGGACTGTGCAGCGCTTCACTTTGGCTCCTGACTTTCACTGATACTGGCCCTGTGACTGCATTCTCCCTCCTTGCAGTCTTCACTTGTCTGCTGACCACAAGTTCTCCTTTTGGGTTATGTCATTTTCAGAGGGTTTCTGCTTCTTACAATCAAATATTCCCTGACTCTGCAATGTAACAATGATTGGTATCCTCATGTGTGAGTCTTACCGTGTGGTCAGCAGTAAACCACATCAGAGAGGAATGAAAAAATACCAAGGAAAATTGAGGCTTAGCACTGAAATTCAAGTCCTTCGTGCATTGCTCATAACAGTGTTGTAAAATAGTCTATTTCTGTTACTGCCTACCTTTCCCTTATACCATGCAGGTAGTCTGCAATGCGGACTGTAAAACACAATTTTCAGTGTATGCCTGGCTTATAATATTTGGCCAGCTTCAGCCTAATAATTTTGGCTAAGCATGACACCTGGTTGTGATGGCTATTTAAAGTCCTAAAGAATTGTGTTATTGATGAATATATGTGTAGAGGCCACTCAAAAACTTTAGGATTCAGATACTGCACCTGTTTGTAATTGCTCTAAGTCTGAGGAATGTGTGTGTGTATGTGTGTGTGTTTGTGCACATATGAACATACACATGTCTATAGGTCAAGATTCCACAATACATTACCTGGCTTCTGAAAATATGTCCTTTTTTATTTTGACAGTGAGCTACGCCAGGTGGTCAGCTTGAATGACCATTAATCTGTGCATTGGAGTGCCAAAAGAGGCAAGACTCATTAGGAAGCTTTTGTCTCTGAAAGGTTTTGCAATTTTCCAAATTTATTTTTATCTAAAGAGATTCATGGGGATCCATAGTGGCATATGTCACTGTCAGAGCCCGGTTGACTAGCCATGAATGCACTGGAAGAGGGGTGCACTGAATCAGGCTGCAGGGGTCTGCACTCTGAGGGGTCAGGGCCAAGTGCAAGAAAAGGACAGCACAAGGATTTGTCTCCTCCAATTAGTTATTTCTTTTGTTGCTAGGACAAAATATCAACACCCATGAGTTAAAGGAGGAAAGGTTTATTTTGGCTCACAGTTTGCAGAGGTTTCAGTCCAAAGTCAGCTGGCTCCAAGGCAGAGTGCCATGGCCAAGGGGCATGGCTGAGGAGAAACAGTCCGTGCCAGGGCAGGCAGGAAGCAGTGAGCAGCAAGCCTCCCTTTCTGCTTTATCCCATCCAGCTGCAAACCTACTGGTTGGTGCCACCCACACCCATGGCAGGCCTTCCCATTATCTCTACCCAGAACTATGCTAAGTCAGTCAGTGGATTAAGTTATCTGTCACACACCCTCAATCCATATTCATACACCCTGGATCCAGCCAGTTACCAATGAGCACATGAGGCTTTGAGGGGACATCTAGATATAAGCCATAATAGGGTGATAGTGAGGTAGGGGTACACAAGTAGGACAAAAACAGTAAATTTTGCCAGATCTCTGGAGACTGGTGTCACCAGGACACAGTCTTGTCCCAGGAAGGCTGGTCAGACCTTGGCCGTAGGATGGGTCAATGTCCTATCAGATATCCAATTTTAAAGACAGCTTAACCAGATATGATGGTGCACACCTGCAATCCCAGCACTTGGGAGGCTGAGGGAGGAGGATTATTGTGAATTTAAGGCCAGCCTGGGCTACAAAGTGAGTTCAGGACCAACCTGCACTGCATAGTGAGACCCTGTCTCAAAAAGACAGAAAAATAAAGAAAAAGTAAAAGTAAAGAGGCATAGCTTAACTGTCACCTTCAGTTTTCTGAACATTGCGATTAAACTGTAAAACTGTCATAAAAGGAAGCATAAAGATTAATAGGTAATATTCTTTAGCACTTTAATTTCATAGAATCCAAAATGTAAGAAAATGAATTTCCTGGCCTTTTGCCAGAGCAGATATAAATAAATAGCTATCGAGGTTCTAATTTCCTGAGAATTTTAATAAAGAGAAATATTTATGGTTTGAAATTACCTCTGAAATTATGCAGCAAAGAATAGATGGTTTATGACTTTGGAGAACAAAAAGAAACTTGAAAATACTTGATGTTGGCAGATCAATTAAGTAGTGATACATGCTACATTATAATTTTAATCACCATGAAATTAAAATATGGTAATGAGTGTTAATGTGACTTTATCCTTTCAAACTGTGATTTAATTTATGGAACTTTATTTGACTACTTCCTTATTCCATTGGTTATTTTTTGTTACTCTGCATGCTACTTTAGATTATATACTGTCTGATACAGATTTTGCAAGACAGTGACCAACTAAATGAATTCTTCCCTTATCAAGTAAGGATTTTGTAGTTTATTCTTGCTCGTTTTAATTTAGTCTTTTTAGCCTCTCTAAATAAAATATTCAAAGGATTAGAGTAACTTTTTTTTTTTTTATAAAAAGTCTCTGCTTTGGTTTGTGTATTTTCCCAGGTGACAGAAAGGCAGCCCAGGTGCCAGCATTGCTGTCTTTGAGGGCCACATTACTCTAACATATTTGAGGAAAGGGACAGTTTGATTTTGACACCCATCTGGCAGCTGCATAGACATGGCACTGCTGTTCGTGCTTCTCCTAGCTCTGATAAGGCCTCTGGTCCTTGTCCTTCTCCTGTGATGTCATTACCCCACATTTAACCTCAGTAGATGGATTGTGTGCCAAAGACTATGTACTGGCCAGCTTTCTGTTGCTGAAGTAAAATAGCTGACGAATACAAGTTAAAGAAGGAGAGATTTATGGTTCATGGTTTCAAGAGTTTCACTCCATGGTCTTCTGGTTCCAAGGTAGAATGTCATGGCAGAAGAGCAGGAAAGCTGCTTGCTTAGAGGTGACAAGGAATCAGAGAGAGCACAAAAAGCTAAAGAGAGAGAAAGAGACTTCAAATAAGAAAACACCCTCGAAAAAAATGAATAAAAAGGAAAAAACCTTCTAAGTTCCACCCCTAACAACCTACTTCCTCCAACCAGGCCCCATCTTCTAGCAGCACATCCGGCCATGAACTCACCAATTCGTGGAGTAATTCATGAATGGGATTAGCAAGCCATGTGCTAATCATCTTTTAAAAACCTCGCTTCTGAACTCATGAGCCTTTTGGGGGACATTTTTGATCAAAAGCATAACAGACAACTTTCTGCTCAAACTTTCAGTTCCTGCACCTCACTTTTAAAGCTCCATGCTAGGATGTCTAAAAATTTCTCCATAAAAGAAGAAAACTGTTCAATAACATACCAAAAATGGCTCAGATGTTCTAAGACAAAGGAACAAGAGAACTTAAATTCCTTTGTGAATTTTCCCTTTCATCAAAAGCAGTCTCTTCCAGTAGCACTGATCCTCCAATGCTGCAACACCAACTGAGTGTCCAACAGTTCATTTCTTACACTAACTGTCCAGTTAGTGTCACACGTGATGGGCTCAATACCACAAGACTGTCCCCAGTCAGACACCAATCACAAGTCCCAGGTTACCATCTATACTTCTCACCAACCAACTATATGTTTGGGCTTCCCACAAGTCTCTCATTACTTTTGCTAATTCTCTAGAAATGACTCAGAACTCAGGAAAGCACTTTACTTACTACTACTTACTTGGTTTATTGTAAAGCACACAACACAACAATGGCCAAATGGAACAGATGCACAGGGCATGGTAGGGGGGAACATGGTATTAGAGGAGCTCGCTATGTGAGAGCACGGTATAGGGAGGGAATCACAGCTTAGAGGAGCAGCACAGAGCCTCTACACCTTCCAAGCACCTCCATGTGTTCTGCTTTCTGAACCTTGTGCTGTAAGCATCTTTATAGCCAATCTTCAGCTCTGGCTATATATAAATCTTCAGCTTCAGCTTTTGAAGAGCGGAGATGGACAGGATAATTAATCACTGAGAGTTCCCGCCCTTTAATCATGCATGCATTTGGCTGTTTAGGTTTTCTGGTAATCAGCAGGTTACCCCTCTTTTTCAACCCCTGAGTGCACACAGCGCGTCTCTCCCTGACTGTGGTCAACTTCAGCCTGTACTATTGGTTGAACCTTAGAATCCATTTTTTCCTCCAGCCAAGTAATTCCAGGATGACAAGTATCTCATCTCCCAGATGCATCTTGTACAGTCTGGATTTTCAACCAAAAACACTGTGAAGGAGATGGGGTGATATGGCTTGAGGGTAGGTGCTGAAGCAAGACTTGGGTAGATTTCTATGTCAAACCCAGCATCATCTCCTGTCCTTGCCTTGAACAGTGCTAGGATGGGAACACTGTCCTGTGCCTATGATAAACAATTTTGAGACCCAACATAAACAGCTTAGCTGCTTGTTCTAGGAAATGCCACGTCATACAAGGTGAAGCTGTCAGTCAACTAACAAGCAAATTGCCAAAATTAGGAGTGCACTCATTAAATCTCACTTCAAAACCCTAAGCTTATTGCACTCACCAGTTTAAAACTAAACCATGCCGTGAACTCTACCCAATCTAAAGTAGTTCCTAATCTTGGGAGATTTGCTTTAAAATCGCTCAGTCCAAGCCCTGGTTAGCTCTTTTGGTGGCTGCTTGGCAGCTATAGAATAAAGTAGGAACACTTGTAAATGAATCCTTGCTCATCAGAGCAGCCTCCTCTCCATCACCCCCAATGTTGTGCCTTATTCCGGGGCTCCAAACAACCACCCCAGCCTATAACACATAGCGAGATGTTCCCCTGTCCACACCGCTGTCCACATCTCTCAGGCCCCCTCTTCCCTCCTAGCTGCTTTAGATATTTCCTACTCGACTTTTATTAGCTCAAGGCCTCTCTTCAGGGAGCCTTCCCTGAACCCCAGGCTAAATTAGATCTCTTTCTTTTCTCTTCTCCAGAGCACCTTGTGCCATCTATCACAACACTCCCTTTCACAGAGGCCCTGGAAGGGTCACCACCCTGTCCTACCCTCTCAGCAGAGCTCTGAGAGCAGAAACTGTCTTGCTGAGCCCGCAGCTCCCCGCACCTGACAGCTCTCATTACCTGGGGCTGCACGCTTGGCACCCTGAATGGAACCCAATTGGATTTTACCGTGATAGTCTGGTGAATATTTTTCTCAGTTTATTGTTTGCTTCTAATTTGGATTATGTGGCATTTGACATAGAGTAGTTTTTAATTTTTATGGAGTCGAAACTATTGATCCTTGTGTGATTTCTCCTATTGATTTTGAGCTTAAAAAGTGAAGGACTGATTTTTAAGAGACTCTTCACGACTCAGCTAAGAAATTCTCCAACTCGCCCTTCTCATCGGAGATAAAAGGCTAATGTGAGGCAGAGGGACAAGGCAGGTGCCATGCCAGCCAGTCTCAGGAACATATGGCTCTTTTCCTAGTGAGGAACAGTATAGGGGTCAAAGGCACAAGTTGCATTTTGTATCTTGCCTTTTATAATTTTCACCAATACATAACAACAGCTATTTTAAAGCTGCCCATTCCATTTGTCTTTATGCAGCCTCTAAATGCTTCCACACGACAAAACAACAACAGCAACAACAACAACAGCCATGTTTTTTTGCTTGTTTTACTGTTTCCTTTTTAATTTTATAAATTAGTGTAACACTGTCATTTACCCAGCCAGCTCTGTTTACCCGGCTCGATGCTTCACCCTTGAGTGTCTCCATCTGAAATGTGCGCCTCCTCCCGGGTCAGCTCACATGCCAGCTTTGAGGAGCTTTGAGAAGCTCCTTCTCTAAGAGCTGCCGCTTCTCCTAAACCTCAGTTTCCCCACTGTAGACGCGTACTTGCCAGTAGCACTCCTGAGACCCAAGCAACCCAAGGCCACAGCTGCTGATGTCTCTTTCATTTGTTCATTTGCTGTTCAGACATTAAGCACAACAGGCTCTCTCTCCACTAATCACAGGAGGACAGTAGCAAACAAGAGTAAGACTGACCCCACAGAGGAGACAGCCACAGATAACTAATTAACTACATATTTGATTGCAAGCTTGGATAGAAAAATGCAGAAGGCTAATGGGATGTAAGTAAAAGGGAGGGGAGGGAAAGGAAGGGCAGGAAATGCTTCCCTGGGAGGTGACATTGCAGGTTGGCATCTGAAGGCTGAGTGTGTTAGCTAAGTAGTGTGCAGGAGGGAGGGGAGGGGACACCAGTCAGGTGACAGCATCGCAGGGATGGCTAAGGTACCCAGGACACACGTGAGGTAAAGGAAAGGCTAAGGCCTAGTAAACAAATAAAATGATGTCATTGTGTGCGGTCATGTATCTTCTCAAGGTTTCCACAGGTTCAACCCTTAAAGTAGAAGCAGCAAGAGTGAAATTAAGAACGGCTAACTTACAGGAGAGGCAGAGTAGGATCACCTTGAAACAGAGGATTCTGGAATCAGACGAGGATTAAATTTCAACACCAATATTTATATTGGGTATGGGATGTGGGACTTACTTAATTTCTCCATGGGTTACTTCCTGCGTCTGAGAAAATGTAACAATAATGATGATGAAAACACTAATAAAAAAGTACCTTCCTCATAGGGTAGGTACAGGATGAGTGAGATAAAACATGCAAGGAAGTGAGAAAAAAATCAGTGTTTGTCATTTAGCAAAACCACTATATCATTTGTAAATCTCCTCAATGTCACCAAGTAAATAGATATTTATTTGAGCTTGAATTAATAGTACTAAAATCTGTCAGGAAAAGGAAGTGTGATTCTATCTTTTTTCCTTCTACCCAAGGAATCTCCCTTGTGAGTAGGTCTCTCTATATAAGCATTGCTGGTGAAAAGTAGAGCAAAAACAAGATTTTCAAATGATAAAATTATATTCTGCTTCAGTCATAATTACATATCCCTGTAGCTCCTTTCATGAATTCCAAGCATAATTTCAGCTCTGTTTTTACTTTTAAATGCCTATCAGTTTTGGAAACCTTTTGGCACCCTCTTATAACTTTCCTAATTGGGGCAATTTAATTAGAATCCTGATTTCTCTCTCTTTCATCAGCAACTGCTTGAGTTTTTGAGAAAAGGTTGTTGAAACAAGGGATGTAATGATTAGGATGGTGTGTTGTACTTTTATTTAGTTGTTTCTCCACAACATCGCGGGAAGGGAAGTGGCTTGCAAGTGATTAATGGACTTGATATTTAGACTCTTCAAGCCTTGATTTCTACCTTGCAACTTGCAATTAATTTTGAGGGAGGTTGGGCTTCCTCTATCACCTTGCATTTCTGCACCATCAGCTGTTTATCCTGCCCAATGGAGCTAGACAAGAAGCAAAAGTAAGAAGCATTTGGATTAGAGGAAGAATAATCATTCATGGGTGGTCCATTCGTTCCCCACTGTTCTGCACTGGTAAAGGTGTATCCTGTTCAGAGGGTCCAGGCACCCCAAATCCACGCAAGAGCATGGGAAAGATGGTAGGATTGCCTCACCGGCATTGAGCTTCTCATTTGCATACTTATTTTCTTGACTTTACTGTTTTTGTCACAGCTTGATTGTGATGTAATCCATATGCCTTACAATTCATTCACTTAACATATACATTTGATGCTTTTCATATATTCACAGAATTGTGAAACCAATGCCAAAATCAATTGTAAAGCTTTCTCATCACCCCAAAATAAACTCCATACCCCCAACACCCCACTCACCTGGCCTTAGGTGATAACTAAAATACTTTCTGTCTCTATAGCTTTGCCTACTCTAGGTGTTTCTTATAAACAGAATCTTATAATGGATGCTATTTGGTTACTGGCTCCTTCACGTAACCTAATATTTTCAAGGTTCATCTATGTTGTAGCATGTATCAAAGCTTCATTCTTCCCCCTCCAACCTCCAGTACTGGGTAAGGGATTCAACCTTGTAATAGCCTTGTGCATGTGAGGCAGGCACTCTACCACTGAGCTATGCCCCAGCTGGGACTTCATTCCTTGTTATTGCGATTAATATTTCAATGCATGTCTTTACCACATTTTCTTTATCCACTCATCAATAGATGGACATTTGGATTTCTACCTTTAGGTGGTTATGTATGATGTTGCTATGGTAAATTTTATACAATTTTTTATGCAGGCATATGTTTTCATTTCTCTTCAGCATGTCTATTTAGAGTAGAATTTCTAGGTCCAAATAGATGTTTTAACTCAATCTTGTATCAAATTAAACTAATAGCATTCTATTAAAAATAATTTACATAAGCAAGGTTAACTCTACGTATCTCGTGGCATAGTCTACCAATACATCAGAGTAATGTTGAATTGGTTTTTACTAAAGTAATCCCCGTTCATCATAGTTCTACTTTCTGTGGTTTTAATTACCTGTGGTCAAATAATGGTCTGGAAATAGAAAATTCCGGAACTTAACGATTCCTAAGTACTGAAGTGTGTACCATTCGGAGGAGTATAATGAAAACTCAAAACATCCTTCTTCTTCCTGTTCAAGATGTGAGTGATCCTTCCCTGTGTCTACGGTCCATGTGCAACTCATCACTGACAGCCTTGCTTATCAGATCAGCGTTGTAGGCATCTTGGTCATCAGATAGGCTATGACAGAGGATTTTGCAGTGCTTGTGATCAAGTGACCTTCTGTAGCAGCCTAATGCTTCATCACAATATATAGGATGTGGGTGCTACCTGTAGTTTCAGATATGTGCCAGAGATCTCGGGATGTGTCCCCTGTGCCTAGGAGGGACTCTGTATGTATTCTGCACTATGCTATGTATTGAGAGCAAAAACTCAGAGGAATGAAAGTATGGTCTCTAACCTAGAGGGACTTCTTGTTCATGAAAAGTCACTAACATGTTTCGGATCCACACTCAGTGGCACGCATGATGCTAAGTGTTTGAGGTGTATTACATCTTTGACTACTGCCGCCATCCTATGAGGCAGGTTCTAGAATTAAGCTCATGTTACAGAAAACCACCACAGCCAGCGCTCCCTGGCTGCTTCCCCAGCAACGATGTAACACGCAAGTGTAAAGACAGTGTCATCTGCAGTCAGATATCCTGGCTACGAGCACTGCCTCCCCCACTTACCATGTGACCTCGGGCAAATGAATCACACTTCCTACGCCTCAAAACGCCTTGACTGTAAAGCGGGGCCAATCCAAGTACCTACTTTGTAGGATTGCTGTAAGGATTAAACAAACTCAACATATGTCAGGTGCTTGACATGTAGTTAGTGCTCCATAAATATTAGCTTTTGTTAGTATCATAAACAAACCCTGTAAGCAAAACATTGCAAGGGCATGTGATGCATTTTAAGGGTTGCCAAATGTTACAACTTGTCTCTGCTGAGAAGGAAAAGAAAAAAAAAAATCCAAACTAAGCTGCAGAAACATGAAGCCTGTTGGCCTCCTTTCACTCTAATTCCATCCACTGACATTAAAAAACTGAAGTTTGAAAAGCTGGCTTCTGCTTATCTCTTCTCTTTCTATCTCCAGTGCTGCTACAGAGCCGAATGTATGTGTGTGTGTTGGGGTGGGGGCGGGGAAGACTTGTATTGCATAACTGTCTCTTGTTTCATTAAGAAAGGAGCCCATCTGGCCTTGTCATTGGATGGGTTTGGAACCTGACACCCAGGAGATGGGGTGACGGAAAAGGAATCAATCCAGGCACCCTTAGAGGTGTCAGCCAGGCAAGATTCATCCTTTTGCAGGCTGCTGCAAAGAGGGGAAACAGCAACGATTATTCAAGGGAAGGGCTCGTATAGAGATGTGTGATGCATTTCAACATAAACCCATTCTGTCCTCAGTAACTTGGGGGAGTCGGCATAGCATCGAGGTCAGCCTGACATGGGCTGAAGAGACCCAGGGTACAGTGTACTTGTCACACTAAGTAAACTTGTCTCCCAGGGCAACGGGTTACTGGGCAGCAGGAGACAGCAGGGCTGGGAAAAGCATTCAGGGAAGGGTCAACAGGGAACCCTGCTTTGCATATTTATCCAGCCCCAGATTTGGCCAGTGTCTTCAGAATGTGTTAAGTGGCCATCAGCATTCTCCTCGGTTCTTGGGGTCATGGCTGCTCTGGAGGAAAGAAGAGTCAGGATTGGCCTCCTGGGTCTTTGAACAGGAAAGTCAGACATTTAGGAAACTAGGCCATTAAGAAGTCCAAGGCTGTTTACAAAGACACACACACAAACGCACAGCACGGTGATTCTTCTTAAGGATCCAACTCACACTGTTGAGTTTAATAAATATTGATTCCCTGTCTCCTTACTGTCCCCAAAGAACTTCTCTGTGAGATCTAAGTGTATGATGAGTAATTTCTTACGTCTGTTTCTGCTCATTGGTTTGTGGATTTGAGGGAACCGGGACCATCTGTTATCTTAATATTCCCAACATCTAGCTCAGAATCCAGGTCATGATATGAGGTGGGGGAAAAAATCGTGACTAAGTAGAACTTTAGCCTTTTAACCTGAGGTTCTATTTAATTTAACTATCACATGAAGCCTGGGTGATGTGCTTTTCCATTCCTACTTTAACAGGCGAGGAAACTGAGATTCTAAGAGGTAAATAGCTACCCAAGGTCATACAGTCAGTGGAGCCAAAATTGTATTTCAGGTTGAACATCTGATGGATGATTAAGACTCACATAAAAATCAATCAACCTATTATCACATTAAGACACTAACTAGAATGACTGAGAGAAAATGCCTAAAGCTTTCAGGAAGTTCAATATCATCAAAAAGCTTACATTAATTGCCTTTGGGCCCTGGTGCTAAGTGCCAAAAAAGGTAATCCACACAGATGGCATGGCTCTCTGGTGGATTTTTAAAAATAAAAACCTATGCGCAAGCTCTAATTATGTTTAAGAGTGGGATTAGCACCACAGTGAACTTGAACTGATCTGAATATGGACCACATGGATAAGACAGCTCTGAGAGCAAAGTTTGGGTCTTTTTAACCACTGTTGTCCCAAGGTCCTGCTCAAAGCTGGCGCCCAAGAAGTGCTGCTGAGACAGGTTCCATTCTATGGTAAGAAGGCTGTGTCACCTATGGGTCCAAAGACACCATCCCAGCCAATAGGGCTGGGGTCATGATGAATGTGTCTGCGAATTGGGCTTCCTCCAAGAATTTGTATAGTCTCGGCCTCACTGGATTTGGAAACATCTTACTGGCCACAGCCTCAGTGTTAGCGTGGCAGCTCTGACCTCAGACATAGGACAGGTGGCCTCGGTGGTGTAGTGTGGCCCTAAGGAGGAGATGGGTGAAGGAGTGCTTTGTCACAGAATTAGTGTGACTTGGTGATAGAGTGCTTGCCTAGTATGTGAAAGGCGGTGGGTTCTAACACCACACACGCAGTCACATCTGCGTGCATGGTTCTTGCCCCCAGGTAAGACTGGATAGGTGAGCAGAAGGCAGAAGGAATGGAGGCAGAGCTCTCCCAGCAGAAGGCATAGAGTTCATCTCAGAGTTTAAGGAGCAGCAAAGGGGGAGGATGCTGAGCTCAGAACACAAAGCTGCAGTTGGTCGCCTGCAGCTGTGGCCGACATTTGTCGTGGGTAAAGGCGGGAGCAAGTGTGCTGGAGGGAACCTCGAGCCAGCTGTGTGGGGTGGGGAGTGGGTGAGGAACAGCGTGCGTGTTCAGCAGAGGATGCCATGAGCTCCGTGGGTGCAGAGTGTGAGGGGACATGGGCGTGTGCCGTGGGGATATGGGTGAGAGTGAGCACTGGGACTTCAGTCTAGAGAGAAGACAGATACAGACACAGCCGGTGGCAATTCTATGTAACAAGTGGGGAAAATCAAGATGGCAGGAAGCATCATCACCACTTTAAAAGGGGGCTTATGAATAAGCAGGTTGTGAAAGCTGATATCTGCCAATGGTTGGAATTGGATTTGCATCTAATTCTAGCACTTAGGAAGTGTGCGACTTAACACACGTCATACTGTTTTATCTAAGCTTTAGTTGTCTCATCTATGAAATGGGTATAATACCTATTTCACAAGGGTGTGTAAGATTAAAAGGAGATATATATAAAGTGTTTATTGTTGCATGGTCTAGAATAATATTAGTTGTTATTATTTCAACAATTTCAGCTTCTTCTTGCTAAAGGCTACAGCCATATTAACTTTACATGCATTTTGCAAGCTAGTCATTTTTATCCTACCTTAAATAAATGAGGAAATGGAATCTGCACGTGCTAACTAGTAGATTCAGGACTCACGGGGGTGCAGTTAATGTTCCATAAATATTAGCCTTTGTTTGTACCATAAATAAAGTCTGGAAGCAAAATAGCAACATTTTAAGTTCAGGTTCATTTTAGGCACAAGTTCAAATAATTCACCCTATTCAGCTTCTTGTCCCTTTTTTAGTATGGAGATAGCTACTTACCAAACTGAGCATGGTGGGTCACGCCTGTAATTGTAGCACTCAAGAGGCTGAGGCAGGAGGATCGTTGTGAGTTTGAGGCCAGCCTGGGCTACATAGTGAGTTCAAGACCAGCCTGAACAACATAGTCAAACCCTGTCTCAAAACAAAACAAAACGATAGCTACTTACGAATTGCCTGTGCTCTAATACTACTAATGATAGAAACCATCAAAATATTAGAATATTTATATAATCATATTATAGCTATCATTATGTATGCATAATTATTATAGTAATTATTCTAGATTATGATTACAGTAATTGTTAGGCATCAGAATAGGTGCTCATTTAATTCTTACACGAATCTTTTGAATCGGGAAGGATGATTATCTCCATTTTGCAGATGAGATTAAGTTGCTCCAGTTATAGAGCCACCAAGCGGCAGAGCTGTGCTGTGAAGGAGTGAGGAGCCTGACTCCAGCTGTACTCCATGTTCCATCCTACTTAACCTCAGTGCAGTATTTCCCCCTCTCTTTCTTTAGATCCCCCTTTCTCCTCTATTTCTTTCTTTTTCTCCTTTCTCCTCATTGGTGTCTCAAGGGCACTTTTCATTTTCAAAATCCAGTTATAGAATCACCCAAAAGGGAATACAAAAGGAGAAGTGCACACAAACCTGGCAGACCAGCATTTAATCCCACTAATAAGCAAAGAAATGCAAATTAAAATGGTAATGGTACCCACTTAAGCAAAAAATAAAATTCAATTATATGTAAAAAGCCCAAGTCCAGAGGAAAAGCCTCCCATTTCCGGTGCCAGTGTAAAAACTGGGTTAGCAGGTGGCAGTAATCGCCACAAAGGATGATTCCACGGAACAGTCCGTCACTCGATTAACACACAGCCACCGTGCTGCTAGGGAATTTATCCTAACGCCAGGGCAGAAATGACTTCCTTGCCCTGAGAGTTCCAGTTAGTGCTTTCTTGTTACAAATACAGTCTGCTTATGCTCCCTGGGGTGAGCTGGGAGAGCCTGCTCTGAGCCAGGACTGCACTTACTACTGTAGCACCCCAGGGTGCTTTGTCCCGAGAGGATCCCCAGGTGTACCCTGGTGCTTATGGCTTAAGAATAAGTCAGACCTCATCCTTCCCTGATGTGGGCGGGAAACACCAGCTTCCTTCTCAGCAGCCACCAACTGGCCTGACTTTGTCATCAAGATTCCTAGTCTCCGCTTCTCCTCTCACCTCACTCCAGCCCCTGGGACACTGATTTCTCAACGCCTTCCCTTCACTGTGAGTTTCAGATAGAGAAAGGAGCCCCCAGCACCCCATCCAGGATTTAGTTCTTCATCGTCCACCTGGGTCCCACCCACTTCCCAGCAGCTTGAGCAAGTAAATCATGGTCATGCCCATTCCAGCACTCTGACTGGACCTACTTGTGTCCATCCTCAAGGTCTTGGGGAGCATGCTTTTAAATCTAAGTACTGCAGGCTCTAACTGGGGCATGGCTGGGAGCAGGGAAGGGGGATCAGGGAGCACAGGCGGCAAGCACCCTCTGCACCTGCCTTTGCCTGGTAATGATTTTCTCCCATCCCTCACTCCTCCAGTGCCTCATAAAGAAGCCAATGTAGTAAAGCTGTCAGGACGCTTTCTCAAAGAAAGATGTGCTGAATGGAAGCGTTGTTAGTGGTTCTTAAGCAAAGAGGGACAGGATGGCTCTGCAGGAGTCTCGGGTATTGCTGTGGGCTGTGGAGGCTGGGGCTTGCAGATGGTCTGCCCTGAGGAGGGCGTGGTCACTGATCATCCTGTAGCTGAGTGGACACCCCCCAGCCTCTGGTAAGAAAGCACAGCTTACAGTAAGGTTGCCGCCAAACTGATTCCCTTTCCCAAGGTGGGGAGAACACTTAAAGGTTAGGGGATCCCAAAGATCTGCTGGCTTTGCATCCCCAGCCCAGCTATGAGCAGATGATGGGAGAGTTGACCCATCCTCTGTGACTGACCATCTATGTATCACGAGAAACTCTCTTGTCCACCTGGATGGGTTGTAGGATGATGTGAAGGTGCTTTATCTGCCCTGACAATTTCAGATCAAGATCCATCTCTGCCACATGCTAACTCGGTGGCAACATTAACTTTCTGAGCCTCAGGGTCCTTCTGTTTCAAAACAGGGCTACTTGATACCTGCTTGCGGGGATGCCGAAGTGTAAATATGAAAGTAGAATCCTGTTTTTTAAAAAAACTAATATAGCGTCTTGCATGTGTGTTCCATAAATATTTCCTTTGCTTTGGTCACTAGTCACAGCCCTCAACCCAATCTCTGCATAACCTTTCCTGTTTTAACAAGGGCTTATGAATCTGTTCTAGGATGTGGTGTCTTCCTGGCTCAACTCAGCCCTGCTGAGTGCTAAAAAAGCATTCTTGTACCAGGGGATAAAGCAAAATGGTGAAACAGGAGACTGGCAGTCACTAGCATCAGTGACCTCAAACAGTAATGGAGTTTAGTTGCAGTGAACAGCAATTCGGTGTTCACAGAGATGCCGAGCCTGGTGCCTGGCCCAGCGCATGCATGCAACAAGCACTGGTGGACACAGTTCTAGGATGGGTCCCTGGAATCTTGCTTCCTGCTCCACAGTTCCTGTATAACCCTTGTCCCTACCCCTGAAAGTACCTGCCCCTCTTGTGAATGTGACAGGGTTTCACTCTAGTAAGTCAGGTGGCACAAAGGAAGCTTTGCAGATGTGATTAGAATCCCAAATGAGTTGATTTTGAATTCATCATTGAAGGACACTAGTATCCCGGGTGGCTCTGAATCAATAGGATAAAAGGTCTTAAAAGAGCGACTGAGCCCCTTGTGAAGGGAGAGATTATCTATTGGCTTTGAAAACACCACCACAAATTCCACAACTGCAAGGAAATGAATTCTGCCAACAAGTGGGTGAACTTGGACCAGACCCAAAGCCAAAGTCAGGCTGACACCTTGATTGGACTCTGAACAGCAGACCCAGCTCCACTGTGTTCAGATCCTGGCAACCTGACCTAGACAAGCTTAAGGGCATGACTGTCTCTGTTACAGGTAGAAACATTTGTGGAAATGTTTCGTGCTGCAGCAGAAAACTAATACAAAGTTGGAGACTGTTAGAAAAATTGCTATTAGTAGTAAAAAAAGAAAAGAAAAGAAAAGAACAGAATGATGCCACAATGACCCGAAAGAAAAAAACAACCAAATAGAAAATGACTGATTGCCACCCAGTGAAATAAAATTCTGTTCTCCCAACTCCAATATATTCTACCTGCAACGTGATAAAGTACATCCTAGGAGCAAGCATTTCAAGGGGCTGTGCTTGATGGAGGAAGAACAGGCTGATTCTAGACCCTGTGGTTGGAAGCAGGAAAAAAACATACAGAGATAATATTTCAAGACATGAACATAATCTTACCTCCATTCCCAATGGCAGGTCGTCCTCTGCTCAAACTAAATCATTCCGAGTTTCTTGTCTCCGAGACGGAATGAGCGCTAGAAAGTGAGAAAACAGAAACATTTCTGCTTTGGGTTTTCAGAAAACCAGCGCCCAGGGGCAATAAGGAGGAGTCTGGATTTAAATAGAAGATCAGGAGAAAGTCAGATGTAGGCTACTGGCTATGTCCACCTCCGTGGGGGTGAGAGAAAGAAGTCAGAAGGAAGGGAGGAGGACACAGGCACTGTGGATCTCAGAAAAGGGCCATTGCTTATAGTGTACCTTGAGCAAGCCACGCTCAGGGCAAGGTGGATTCTTCAGAACAATTGAGGGGAACAGAGAACATGAAAGGCTTGGATTTGTTTCCTTTCTGCAACCAAAAAAGGCAGCAGGAAAGAAATAGCTGCACAGTATATGGAAAGGGTCTCAGGCAGCCTTTAGCTCACAGTCAAGTGGGGTACAGGAGGAGCAGAATCAAGTGTACCACAGAGAGACAGCACAAGAACGGAGGGAATCCAGACCTCACAGGCCCCCAAAACCCAGAACGTCCCACAAGTGCCATCTGCGGTGGAGAGACAGCGTTTTAGACCTGATCGGTTCCCCAACCCCTCGACCTTGCATAAGACACTGGGGGCGGGAAGTTGGAAGTGTGGAACTAAAATGTTACGTTTCCGATCTCCCATCCAGCAAGATGGGGTGGGTCTTTCAGTGAAAATGATACTGAATTCTACCAAACTGAATTTTTAAATTAAGTTATGCAGTTATTGAGTCATTAGTCTACTTCTGGAAAACCCAGTGAGAAGTAAGGAGTATTTTTCCAGGAGGAAGGGGATCCGGGGCCACAGCAAAGATGTCCCAGATGAAAAACATTTCCCTCCTCACACTGTTGTCCTCCATGCAACTTGCTTAGACTGATGGAACGTCTGCACACAGGAGGCAGGCAGAGGTTTGAGGTCCACTTTGACACGTGTCCTCTCCTGCTGTCTTTGGAATCCATTTGCCATGTGCAGAATCCCAGGGTAGCCTTCTATAAATAGATGGCCCAGCTGACAGCCAGCACTGACATGTGAGTGAAGCTGTTATAAATCATCCAGTCCCAGAAAGTTGCCAGGGGTCCCCAGGCAAAAACCAGTCTATGAGTCCCTCACCCAGCTGAGTTGGTTAAAACAGTCATTACTATATCCCACCATATTATGAGGCGCTTAATTCTACAGCCAGCGGGGATCACAATAGGGCCACATGAGGAAAACGTCTCAGGGAAACATAGTATGAAACTGAGCTACAGCTCGGAAAGCTCAGCACAAAGGGATTAGCCAAGGACCAACATCCCTGCACATCTATTTTGACCCAGAAGCTATATTTCCTGAGATGCCCACACTGACCCTGTGAAGCAAGGTGAATTATGGGTAAGATAACTCAGGCCAAAGCAATTATGCAAAAGTCCCAGATTTTCTACTGAGTCCAAATTCTGTTTGTAGTCCAAATTCTCCTAGTACACTGTAGCACTGACTCTAAGGTGGAAGCAAATGCTCAGTGGGAACCCATGAACATAATAGTGAAGTCTCCTTACCTTTCTGGTGCTTTTCAAGACCCAGCCCGGAACTGTCAGCCTGCCTAGCATGGGCCCCTCTTCTCCAAAGCAAACAGAAGCGTAAGAGGGAAGAAGTAGGGGGGTAGTCTTTGTAACACCCCGGGTGAGAGCTGAAAATCACCATGGAGCTCAGTGATCTATGAGACAAAGGTATTTAACTCCCTCTGTTTGGACAGCTGAGCCGGGCTGCCTTCTCCCCCAGTTAAGCAGGGCAGCCTACACTGGCTGAATCGTAATGCTGGCCAGCCGCACAGGCCTTCTCAGGATGATTTTCAGCAGTGATAGGATAGGTAAAGTCTCTCCAGTGACTGTCTTCCAGGAATACTGCAGAATATTTTTGGCTCTATTGTCTATCACTTTTGATTTGATTTGATTTTCCTCCCCAATCAGGCTCAGGAAGCAGAGAGACTAAAAGCTAAGTATGTGCTACAGAGGAAGGGAAGGAAAAGTCTCCAGAGAAATTGTTTAATTCATGGAGGTTTCTATTAGATGATTCTCCTGAGCTTATAAGCCATAAAAAAAAAAAAGACGGACCTCAGGCAGGTATGTTGGTGCTCATCTGTTATCCAGCTATTCGGGAGGCTGAGACAGGAGGGTTAGAAGTTCAAGGTCAGCCCAGGCAAATTAGCGACTTGCTGTCTCAATATAAAATACAAAATAAAATAAAATAAAATAAAATAAAAACCAGAATTGATTGGGATATAGCTCAGTGGAAGAGCACTTGCTTAGCATGTGCAAAACCTTGAGTTCAGTCCCTAAAAACAAAAAAACAAATCTCTGTCAAGAGACTTTTACTCTTAAGCAGTTCTGACCCAGCCTGTTGCCCTTGGCAGTTGCTGTGTGCAGCCCCTGACACCCCAGAGAGCAACAGTTCACATATGGGATCCTTTAGCAATGCTGGGTCTTTTGTCCTTCCTAAACTCAGAGATGGCATGACATATGCAGAATATGATGGAGAGTCCTAGCTCTCTGGCTTACAAGTGCTTTGTCCGGGGGCCAAGTTCCTTGTATATAAAATAGGGAAATTACTTGTACCTTGCTGTGCAGTTCGGGGCCTACGTGAGGTAACACATAAGTGACTTCTGCACGTCTTGGGTGCTCCTGGTACCAACACACTTGGCAGGCGATCAATAGGCATCAGCTCTTCCCCATCTTTTCACATGAGTAGTTATTAGGATGGTGAATAGCCAGAAGGTTATAATTTTTATTTTGTCCAAAAGAGCAGAAACACTTTATTTTGTTTACAGGAGGTAGGAACTCTTTGTTCAGCATTTATTTTAAAGAAAAATCTCTCCCAAGGATCCTTGATTCTTCGGCTAAATCAGAAAATCCAATCAATGCCTCTGGGGTGAACTCAGTTGACTGCCTACCCCACAGCAATTTCTCTTCCACCTGTTCCTCCTTTTAATCTCCTCCTACCTTTAGCACCCTGATTTCTCACAGACCATCATGTTCCTCTTTGGTCAGGTACTTCAAGAAAGGTGGTCTCCACCTCAGCCCTCAAAGGTTTGCCATTGGTCTAAGCCATGGGTTCTCAACTATGGTTCTTTTAGATTGAATCTTGGCTTCCCTGTGCAATGTAGGATGGTTTAAGAAAAGTCTTGACCTCTATCTACTAGATGCCATTAGTGCTCCCTCTCCTCATCTGTGATAATCAGCTGTGTCTCAAGACATTGCCAATGTCCCTTAGGGGGTAGAATCATTCCCAGGGGAGAACCCAGATCTTAGCTAGTCATAGTGCTCCCATTCTCCTGACCGGTGATTAATTTACGTATTGTATGAGATACAATTTCTGGTCAAAGTGACCATGAAGAAGTCTTACTAGACCTCTGAAAAAGATTTGCTCATCCTTTAAAGGAGTGGGTAGTTCCCTTTCTTTCTGTTAGACATTTTGGGGTCTGGTTATAAGGATCAGAACTGTAGCAGTCATTCCATAGTAGTCACAAATATCTCAAAAGCAAAGCCACCTTACCAAGAGACAGATTGAACCTGAGTCTTTGATGATATGAAGGAGCCATTGAGCTGACCCAGTCCAGAGCTCTTTCACTGCTGGGTGTATTTCCTGGATGCCTGCTGTGGACCCACTATGGTCCTGGAAGCAGGAGCTACCCCAGTAGACAAGATAGACAGATGTCCTGTATTCACAGTTTAGTGATTTTAGCACTTAAACCACTTTGAGAAGATTTTCTATTACTTGTTGCCAGTGGCAACCAAACTAATACAACTGCCAAACGCTGACACTCGAAACTAGAGTTTTCGATGAACTCCGGAGGGTTTTCCTCTCCATCTGATTCCTGTCTCATCCTCCACACAGGCTACTGCAAACCTTCTGTACTTTGCTATGATCTCCGGCCCCCAGCTGTCTTCTCTAATGTACCCCTACTTTTCAGCTGCCGTCCTGCTTAGTCCTGAGAACCCTGTGCACACGCTGATTTCATTGCATTTGTGCCAGCTGGACCCAGAGAAGGAGTCAAAGCTGAATGATACCAGGAAGCCAGTAAGAGACCTCTTCTGGTACAGGGTAGCCTGATCCTGGCAACTTCTGTGTGCTCTTCATGTTCCCATAAAGCTAGCTAGGTGCTAGCTTTATAGCCAAGAACCTGTTTGCTTGGTTTTGCTACTAGGGATTTAATCCAGGGAGTGCCCTACCTCTGAACTATCCCCAATTCTAACTTTTTACTTCTTTTTTCTTTTAGATAAGGTCTCACTGAATTATCCTGGCTGGTCTCGAAATTCTGACCCTCCTGTCTCAGCCTCCCAAGTAGGTAGGAGTACAAGCCACTTCACCCAGCAGGAATCATTTTCCTGAGCCAGCCCTATACTACTTCTGTTTCAGCAGTCAGTAAACTATGTCTTGAGGATCAATTCCAGCCTTCTACCTTAGAAGCTAAAAATGGTTTTTGTGCTTTTAAATGGTTGAAAAACAATCACAAAAAGAATGATATTTCATGACCCATAAAAATTATATGCAATTCAAATTTCAATCCCCATCAATAAAATTTCCTTGGAACACAGCCACGTGTTCATTTGCTTCTGTAATTCTTATGGCTGCTTTTACATGACAAGGGCAAGGGTGAGTAGTTGCTACGGAGACCGTGTGACCCACGGAGTCTAAGATATTTATTATCCGAAAAAGTTTGCAGAGCTCTGCACTGTTTCACACAATGCAAGAAGCCCTGCTTAAAACAAGCACAATGAGAGAACATGAGGGGCTTTAAAATGGAGCTGGCCTGGGTGTGCTGGTGTATGCCTGTTACACCCACGTTCTGGGAGGCTGAGGCAGGAGGATTCCAAGTTTGAGCCCAGCCTGGGCAACTCAGTGACTTAGCAAAATCCTGTCTCAAAATTTAAAAAATGAGCTGGCAATGTAACTCAGTGTGAAGGTGCTGGGTCCAGTCCCTAGTACCTCAGAAATAAATGAAAACTACTTACTAGCTCATTTAGTGTACTTTTGCTTGGATTGAGAATGGGTTTTATGGAATCATATGCTGATCACACAAAAATAAAAGACAAAAATAGAAAAGGAATTTGTATTTAGCCTAGCAGGGAAGATGGCTGGCCTTGGATATAATAAATGTAGACACTCATTTCTCAGCTAGATTGTTTTCCAAGTCAGTTCTGCTAAGGACCCCCAGTGCTTCACACTGAAAATGTTACTACACAAATACAATCAGAAGTGCACTCAGCCCGTACTGTACATGCAGCAGAAATAAAACACCAAGCCATATCTGCACTCCCTGAGTGACCGAGCATCCCCTGTTGAATTTCCATGGTTGATTGAATTCATTAGCTTGTTCATATCTTAGATACATTCATTCAATTTGCAAATGTATATTAAGAATCCTGTAAGGAAGTTTAGAGACAGAACTGAGCAGATATGTGTAAGAAATGTCACAGGAGAGACCTTTCCTTTGTGTGTGGAAGGGTAGCAAGTGCACAACCCAGGGTTTGTGGCTGAAAAAGAGGCCACGGGGGTAAGAGATGAATTGCTCTTCTGCTGGGCTTTTGGTCTTTATTGAGGAGAATTGGATTGGAGAAGGAAACCTACACTGACACAAGAAACCAGAACTCTAAGAAAAATGATCAGAGAATCCAGCTGCCCCAAATGCAGCTGTGGAACAGGCTAGTGACCAGCTTGTCTGAGTCCCACGAGACAGTGCTCACACATGCAGCTGCGCAAAGTGGGTTTATCAGATGCAGGTAGGCAGCAAGAGGCAACAGAAGCTGAGGCCGCACTGGGAATGTGGGTGGGAGAAGATGGTGTCTTAACTGTGTGTGGCCTACTTATGCTGAAGCCAAGACGACTCCAGAAGGCAGTTACATACGTCAGGGCCAACTAACCAGGGCAAAGCCATGCTGGGCGAAAGTGCTAAAGCACATCTTGTTTCCCCGGGACACAGGAACAGAGCCTGGCTGCTCTGCCGGCCCCTCCCTGTCTCAGGATGTTGCATTCCCAATGCATTATACAGTCACCGTTGAGGATGGTATGCAAGATATGAGGGAGAATGGGCTAGGTCCAAGACCGCCCTGAGAACAAGATGGCCATGTCTCCCAGACCACACAAATTATCTGCCCAGGCATAGGTGCAGGTTTCCAACCGGGTCACTGGAGTCTAGACCATGGAACTGTGAGGAATGTGGTGGTACTAGACATCAGAAAATGGTCAAATAGCCTCTTGGTTTCTACAGCATGGGAGAAGATGGACTCTTCAGACAACAGAGCAGTGGGATTGATCCTGGTTAGAATTCTGGGACAGATGCATCACATTTGGCTACTAGTGGCTTCACTGACCTCATTCCTCATTGTGCATGGGAGCACTTCTTAGCCCAGCACTGGTTTAGTAGCTCAAGGGTGTCAGGACTGAGTTCTCTGAATTCTCTTGGCATTCCCACTACTGGTAGTTCATGGTCTCAAGATGACACCTCCATCACCAACATAAGTGTCCATGCTCCAGGCAAAAGGGAGGCAAAGGACAAGAGAAACCTACATGTGTCAGCTGAGCCTGGCCTCTCTCTCTTCCTGAAGTTTTGCTCAGTAAGTTTAACCTGTATGCTCTTGGTCAGAACTGTGTCAGAGCACACCCTAGCACCTGGATTGAGTTAGGATTTGTCAGAAAAGTGGGGGAGAATGGATATTGGTGCCCAGCTAGAAGTTTCTCCTATTACAGACTTTCCAAGAAACAACTTCTAAGCATGTTGGGGTAGGGGTGGGGGCGTTGATTGGTAGAAACTATTGAGTTTACAAAGAAACGACCAAGGAGACTTCCTCCTCCCAAGGAGAATTAACCTACTTTTCTTTAATGAAAATGTTACTAGGCTGGTAGAAGAAGGAAATATGGTAGATATAGTAAACACATTTATCCATGAGCAAAGCACTCAACAAAGTCATTTGTGATGTTCTTATGGATAAGACAGAAATGTGGACAAGATGACAATTGAGTAAGGTAGATTTACAACTCCTTGAAAAACTATATCAAAAGATGGCTAATGAATAGTCAAAATCAATTCTACCAGTAATAACTATTATTATATCAGGTTATTTTAATTAACATCAGATGTAATAACAATATTTGCAACTAGCAAAAGATGTAGTCCTTGCCCCAGTCACACTCTACATCAATTTCTGGCATGACATTTTAGCAGAATTTATAGGCTAGATTATGACATAAATTCTGATGACAGATTCAGAATCCAAAATTTTCTATGTGGGCAGGAATAGTGGACTAAGTATTAGTCCTAATTTACTACTTCCCACCAGCCAGATAGTACGCTAAGTGCTTTCCAGGGATAATTTCTCATTTTCCAAATGTCTTGGCAATGTGGGTCTTCCTATTGTCCTCATTTTATAAATTAAAGATCTAAGGCTCCAAGGGTTTAAATTACTTGCTTAGTATTAACACGGATGCAAAGTGAAGGAACTCAGAATGCCACTTAGATCTGTTTTACCTCTCTTCTATCTTTCCACTTTTCAGCGTTGGTAAATGTAAGCAAGCACAGCGCTGTGTTTCAGTAGCAATCAGAGAGCATCTGAGGGATAGATGGGGGCGACCATAGGTCCTGGTGATTTTGGTTTGAAAGGACACCAGGCATATCTTCAACTCACTTTGAAAGGCTTCAAACAGGAATTACTGGGGGCGGGGGGTTGGGGAGTGGTAAAGAGATAGATGATTTAGTGACAGAGCACATATAGTAAAACGTTCACTGAAAAATCAGGTAGTGGACCTATGGGTGTGGATTAGAAAATTCTTATTTTTTTAGACTAAAACAAGAAGGGAGTTAGCACAGTAAACTGACAGCACGCCATGGTCATGCTTCAGTAGGAAGGTTATGGTTTCTTCTTCTGGGACTGCACAGCCAATTCTTCATTCTATTTTCAGTTCTGGGTGCCAGCCTTTTTCAGCATTGGTGACAAACTCCAACACAGCCTTGGGAGAAAGAACAGAGGACGAGAGATCCACAAACCATGTCTAACCTGGGAAAGAGAAGCAGACAGCATGATGTGGTGACTCTTAGAAAACATGTTCAGGGCTGTGTGTCAGTTTTCTATGTCATATAACAAATTATACCGAAACTTGGCTGGGGGTGGTGGCACGTACCTGTAATCCTTGGACTTGGGAGGTTGAGGCAGAAGGACTTCAAGTTCAAGACCAGCCTAAGCAACTTAGTGTCTCAAAAAAACAAACCAAACAAAGACAAAACAGAAATTAGCAGCTTAAGACAAGAATTATTTACAATCTTCTAGCTGCTATAGAAATGGATCGACTATACATCCAGGACCGTCTGTGGCTGTGGGTAGAGTATACGGGCTGCCTTCATGAGGTGGCTGGATGGGGGGTGGAGGATTCTTTCCCAGAATGGCTCATTTACATGGTCCAGGTCTTCGTTTCTGATCCACAGGTCTCTACCCAGAGTTGCCTGCGTGTCCTCATGACTGATAGCTAACATTCGCACAGCAGCATGTCTAGGAGACCAAGAATGAGAATCCACTTTTTGGGTTTTTTTGGTACTGGGGATTGAACTCATGACCTTGTACTTTCCAAGCAGGTGCTTATGCTGCTGAGCTACATCCCCAGCTCTAGGAGACCAAGAATGAAGTTGCAGTGCCTTTCATGACTGAGCCCTGAAAATTAACACCATGACTTCTGTACCATTCCGGTCACTAGTAGCAAATCACTGAATCCAGTTTACATGCAAGAGGAGGGCAGTGAGGTCTACCTCTTGAAAGAAGGTGTTTCAAACAATTTGCAGACATTTTATAATCATGATGAACATTTTTTGGAAGAGTTAGGCTTATCCTATCAGCACTTTAGGGAGGTAGTTTTTGCTTCAATAAAAAGAACATTCTACTAATAAATAAAGTCATTGAAAAGAATGAGAAGGATTTGGTGAGCTTCTCCTCAACTTGGAGAATGCAAAAAGAATCAGGACAAACTAACTGGAGCTATGATCCTCCTTCTTTTATTTAACAGATACCTGTTGAGTGTTCAGTCCATGCCTTGCCATGCCATTAGCTGAAGGTGAAGCGTAAGCCATAGGTATCACGCCTGTACTGATAAGAGTTTGCACTGTCCTGGAAGGGAAGACAATGAACAAGTGGACAAGCAAATAAAGTAATTACAGATTGTGATGAGTGCTATGACAACAAATAACAGATGAATGCGCAGCTCTGTAAGGGAAGCTACTTTGGTTTTATTACGAGGACCCACCTAAGGAATAGAGGTGTAGACCAGATAATGCTCCATACAATTTCAGTCTTTCACCCATCTATTCATTCAGCAGATACTTCCTGACATCTACTCTGAGCCAGGGCTGTACAAGGTGTTGGAGATGCAAAGGAAACAACTCCATCTTTTAAGGGCCCTGGGGTCTTGTGAAAGACAACGAGATGAGCATAGAGCTGAGGAGCCCTTGCGGTAATGCAATGAGGGTTACACAAAAGGAATCCAGTGCACACAGGAGTGAGGGAGGCAGCCTGCAGGGTCTTCAGAGAGTTGCCATTTGAGCTGCGCTTTCAAGGAGAAGGAAGGGGACTGACAATCTGTATAAGAATCTTTCTAAAAGGTCAGCGTCTGAGATGCCAGGCCTTGTTAAGGAGAACTCAGAAACAGAGACAAAAGTGAAATGTAAGTTTAATGAGTTAACGGAGCCTGATGAATGAATGCGCTCTGAATTCTGGCTCCAGTGCCTCTGCATTAAAATGCACTGAGCCGAGAACTAAAGCACATTTCAAATTTAAAACTCAAGAGGAACCCCAATACCATGGGCTCATTACAACTCCACTCACATGGCAGCAGCTTCTCCCGGACACCCGGCCACCAACCTCCAGTTCCATACTAGGGGAGGGTTTCACAGTGCCATCCCCAGCCCAGCTTTCTGCAGTCCATACTGCTTAGGATGTCTTTTCCCCTCCTCTGTGCAAAATCCATCCATCAAGTCCTGCGTCCCTACAAACTTCGGATCACTCCACCCTGTGGGTTTTCTTCAGACTACAGGGACACCGAGATACAGAGAGACCATTTGGTCTTGGTCTTTAATGGATGCTGATGTGTCTCTTGTAGACCTGCATTGGTCCTCCAATAGACTGTGACTCTGGATAAGTCACTCATGGAAACCTCTCTGTGCCTTGGTTTATCTATCTGCAAGAGAAGGGTAAGAAAATCACCTAGCTCATAGGCTAGCATGAAATGAGCCGGCGTATGGGAAGCGTTCAGAGCACTCCCTGGTATGTGACAGGCTTGACATGAACTGCTGGTGGTGATTAGATAAACCCTTTGTAGATACTCAGGACACCTTCAGGGACCTGACAAAGGACCCAGCACTGTCAGTGTCACCATTACCAGGTGAAGGTTTTAGTCTTACCACCTCTTAAAGCACAAACCCACAGACTTATTTCAAAGAGAAATAAGTTTGGGGGTTGAATTATGTTCTGTTTTTTATTTTTTTTAACTCCCAGATCTTAGCTCTTTGGACTATATATTTGAAGTAACAGTTGGATGACAGCTTATTTAAAGCCACATCCAATCGGTAAACCTGACAGTTCAGCAATTATATCTCCAGACATAGAGAGGTGCAAAGCTTGGGCCATAGTTAATTGGAAGGGAAAAAAAGTCTTTTTATTGCAGCCCATGGATGCTGCATGATGGTATAAGGGGGGTGGAAGCATCATTTTCTCAGCTCTTTCTCAGCTACTCTGCATTAAGTTCATTTTCCACCCATGTATTAGTCATTTCCTCATCGCTGATACAAAATACCCCACACCCACATCTTAAAGGAGGAGAGGTTTGCATTGGCTCAGTTTCAGTCCATGGTTGGCCGGTTCTGAGGCAGAAAGAGCAGGGCAGAAGAGCATAACAAAGAAAAACTGCTCACACCATAAGAGACAGGGAGAGAGAGAGAGAGAGAGAGAGAGAGAGAGAGAGAGGAGCACCACTGTCCCAGGCCACGCCCCCGAGGACCGTCTCTTCTGGCCAGTCCCACTTAACACTACCCTTCCTCATCCAGTGCCCTATGATCCAATCCCCGGGCAAAAGCCCCACCTCTGAACACATGAGATATTGGGGGGCAGTCTAGATCTACACATCAGAGCCCATTTTTTGTCTCTGTCCTCATTTCCAGTTCTTCTTACTGTGTCTCCTTCCCTTCTTTCTGTCTCTGCTTCAGATCATCAGGCTGAAAAGCCACAAGTCTACCTTTCACCTCACTGCCCTCCCACAGGACCCCTCCCCAGGCCAGCTCCGGCTTTATGCTTGAGCAGAGGAGAACCCACCCCACAAGTGCTGGAAGCTCCCAAGACCACAGGTACTTTCTTGGTTACAGAGTCTAGAATCCCATATCTTTGGCTTACTCCAGGACATCCCCATGAACATCACATGTGCCACCAGGTGATCTGTGTAGGGAACACAGAATTACCCTTTCTGTCACCATGATGCTATCAAGGATCTGTGTATCAGGTTCACTGGTCTGAAAATTGGCACTAAGCTACAAAGAAAGTCAGAAACATGGGACAGTTAAGCTCTGTGTGGGTCTTAACAGGATCATGGGAGCACAATACCTTATCAAGTCCCAGTCTCTGCTTCCAGCCCACACCCCTTTCCTGAGCTGGAAACCTACTACTATCTTTGAAAATCCACTGTAGCTCCCCACCCAGCAAAGGACTCCTTCAAAGTGCCATGTCTACAAATGAACTTAGCATCTCACACATCCCCCATTCCCAAAGGTCCCATGGTTGCATTTGGATTCATCATTACACAAAATTACACCATCACTGATCCCCAGTAGACCATGGGAGGACTCTCAGGGCCAGCCCCGACTGCCTCCTTCCCTCCTGTACATGGTTATGGACCTCACCCTGCCTCCCACACAGCCCTTCGATGTGTCTCTTCCTCTCCGCCTTGGCCCTGGCTCTGCTTGGACAGCTGTGGAAGCTCCTAACACGTGCCTTTGCCCAAGACACTCTGTCTTCATGCAGTGCCGCTGAAATAGCCATTCTGCCACCCCTAGACACACCTCTGTGCCTTGTGCTGGTTATTCCAGCACATTCTCTGCCTACACTCTCCATTTGTCTTGTCCATTGGCAAGTTCTTATCTTCCTTCAAGAAGGTGTTAGGAACCCTTTCAACTGTTACCATTAGTTGAGCAGAATTGGTAGCCCCCTTGTCTGAGCTCCCAGTGATATGTATCGTGATTCTTCATTTTATAAATATCTGCTTTATCTGTCTCTGCAGCTTCTTGAAGGCAGGAATTGTATCTTATTTCTCCTTACACTACCTCTTTCTACTGAAAGAATGCAAGGCTTAACTTTCACAAAACTTCACTGAGCACCTATTCCATGTTGACTTATTATGCTAAACACAGTAGGAAATCAATGACTTTTTTCTCAAAGGGCAGTCTAGTTCTAAGGTAGCCCCCTAAAGGTGCTTGAGAGTCCTTACTTTACACCCCTGCATGTTCAGATCACTGTCACCAGGTGGCAGTGGTGTGCCATGGTCATGTGGTCCAAGCCTTGGTCCCAGAACTTCAGAGGTAGCTGAGGTTGAGTCAGGTTGCTGGATTAACACAAGGAGGACCTCGGGACTACGGGCTGGGCTTGGGTGCTGTGGGTGACTGGATTTGCAAGGGCTAGCACGTGCGAGCTGCCCACAGCTGCACCTGGTGAACCTAATTGCATTTGGACAGGAACTCTCCAGGTTGGGGTCAGACCTACACCTCGGGAGGCTTCCTCCTGTGCAATGCCCTTTAACTACCCCTGGAGTAAACTTCCATTCTGCTGCCAAGTGATAAGGGCCTTAGTTACAGCTTTTGTCTGTTTTAATGCTGACAATCAGTACAGCCATTAGGAGGTCTTCAGCGATATCTGTCGGAGCAGTTTCAATAAAGTGATAGGAGCTAATTTTAAATTACACTGCTTGGAAAAAGAGGTGAGTAGGAATAATGAGGGAGGTTGTGGAGAAGGAGATAAAGTTGGTGACAGGGGTAGTCTCACGTTCAGCATGGTCTCAAACCCCCAATCCTACTCCCTCCCAGGTTGAGGGGGCCCTTACCTGTGTCTGCAGGCCAAAGTCTTGGATGGGAAGATAAACAGCTGCAAGAGGGACTGGGGATGACAGCTTGGTCAGTGCTCAGCAGAAGGCAGGATAAAACTCAAGCTTTACAAGATAATTGATATAGTAATTTGAGGAAATTAATGCCAGTTGTTCTCTTCTTCAGGATAAAATAGAGGGCAGTTTACCTCCTAAGGGTGGGAGTCATAAGCATAATGCATCGGGCTTGAATAGATGGCAAGAACTAGAAGAAAGAGATAAGGCATTTCGTGGATGGAAAAGGAAACTCATTAGGAATAACTTGAAGAACTAGAGTTAAAGATAGCATTTATGAGTTAGCAGTAGAACAGTTGGTGGGGTTATCTGGTTTTTTTGCAGGATATCTCAGAGGTTTGAAATAGTTCCATATTTTTTTGCTTGGCTTATGTAGGGTTGAGGGTTAGAGAGAAAGCATAGGAATAAAAACAGACAGAGGAGGAAGAGTATTGAGGATATAGTTAACAGAGCTAAGCATGGTGTCCAGATTGTGTGGGGAAGGAATTGATAAGATGGGCTGGGAAAATCAGAAGTGATTAAGCAGCTGTGGAACTCGATGAGATAAAGAAATCAATGCAAGGGTGTGAGGCAATGGGAAGTCTGGAAGAGGAACAAGAGGCACATGATTTCCAAAGCCAAGGGTGTTTCTGTGAGGGAAGGCTGCAGACATGGAGGGAGGCCAAGCTCACTGGATCAGGCCACGCTCTCGATTAGAGCAATGGCCAACTCACCAGTTCAGACTCCGAGTCTCCAGGCCTGCAGCATGGGTTAGGATGAATGGTTAGCTGGAGAGCCAGTTGCAGAGTCCTCCCTGGATGCAGGAGGATGGGGAGATGGGTGACATGGAAGCTATGGATGACAGCAATAGAACAAGGGAGTATAAATTGGATGCTGTGAGTTTTCAAGGAAGAAGGACTCTTGAATGATACTTTAGAATGCTGATCTGGATCTGGCAATGAGCAATAGGTAAAATGCTCCAGAGTCCAGGGAAAGGAAAAAGCAAGTGGAGATTAAAGGCCTAGCAGAGGTGATGAACCTTTTGGAGCTTTCCGTGACAACAGCCTGCTGCGGCATGCATGACATAGGTTCAGCACCACTGAGCTAGAGAGACCTGGTAACCAGGAAGCTCATACATTGGTTAGAACTGTCAAAGGATCCAATCGGCATCAGAACCCCTAAAGTGATGCAAGTACAACTGATTTATTCAATGCCTAAAACACAACAGCTGCTGTGAAGAAATGATTTTTTAAATAATTGTTGTCTTTTAGTTTTAGAGATTTTGTTTCCTCTTCTTTCATTCATCTTCCATACCTTAGTCTCAACACTTGCTAGTTTGCTTACAGAGAGCTTCAGGGGTATTCTTCATGATAGATTACCAGTAGGTTGTTCAGTGCAATTCACTTTCCTTCATTGTCAATCTCCTTTTTCCCTAGAAATCTGTTCCCATAATACTTTTAATTTAAGTTTCTGAGTTACAGAAACAAAGGCATAACATTTGTTGGATTACTGTCCTAAGTAAGTAGTAGTAACAATAATAACTGGATTTGTGTGTGTGTGTGTGTGTGTGTGTCGAGTATACATTAATTATCTCAGTTACAATATTCATTTTTCAAAATCCCAGGAGGTATGCAAGATGAGTATGGCTTTTCTCACTTTTGCACATAAGCAGTTTGGATAAATCCTTTCTACAGCCAGAAGCTGGGAAAGCCAGGCTGGCATCCATGCACTTCCAATGTGAGTCACCAGCTCCGGGGACAGTAGTTCCTACAACTTTACAGAAGTTTGTTCAAAGTGCAGATATGATGCAGAGGTGGAAGTTTGGAACCTGCATTTGTAAGCAATATCTGCTGCTCATGTTTTAATGACCATACTAAGAAAAGCATGAGAAAATGCTTTTATTCTTTCTCTCCTGAAGGAAAAACAAAAACAAATGTCTGATCTTACCTCTTACTAATCAAAGGATGGGGGGCAGTTGGAGCCCCCAGCTCTTCTCTCCAATGACCCAGCCACCCACACTGATAGATAAAGTTAATTATCTGCCTTGGCTAAATGACTTTCCCTAGCAATACCCTAGCAACTAACATCAGCTCTGCCTTAGGCTACAAAACTGGAAAGAGATTTCTTGCAGTTGGGTATATTTTACAATGCCACAAAACATCTGAGCAGGAAATTAAACCGAAAATAAACTAGATTCATTGCTAGGAGATAAGGCATAGACACATGAAGGAGTTCATGACAACCCAGTGGTTCACGATCATCAAACAAGAAACTTTTTCTCCTTGTGGATTTCACAAATTCTTCTGAAGTCCAGGGAGGAGAATTTAAACAGGTGGGAAGAGGACAGATATTCCAGGCAACAGAAGAAGTGCTGAGACAACACCCAAAGCAGAGGACACAGGGAACCAGGCCAGCAGTACTGGGAGCTCAGACCGGGATCCCTGACCAGATGGATCAAAGAGTTCCAGTCATGGGGAGGGCCTTGAAGACCAACTTGAAAACTTGGGCTGAGCCAGGCAACACTGGAAGCAGAACTGTTAAAGATCTCGTATTCAGAGAACAAATGTGTGCAGATCCTTAGTTCTGAACCAGGTTCTGTGGCTTACAAACGCATACATAAGTATCAATCCGAGATTATTAAAAGAAAAGGTACTGAGCTCCGGGATAGTCTTAGGAGCAGAGTTTATTCTAAAAAACCAGAAGGGCTCCTCTGAGGAATCAGCTTTGCACTGAGATCTGAAAGATGTATAGAAGTCAGCTAGCGGACAGCAAGGGTCAGGAGGGACCACAGAGCAGTAAGGATCCCAGGCAATACAGGAGCACAGGAAAAAGTTCTCCAGGCTGGCCAGGCATGGTGCACACCTGTAATCCCAGCACTAGGGAGGCTGAGGCAGGAGGATTGCCACTAGTTTGAGGCCAGCCTGGGTTACATTGTGAATTCAAAGCCAGCTTGGGCTTCACAGTGAGACCCTTTCTAAAAAAAAAAAAAAAAATTAAGACAACCACAACCCAAAAACTTCCCCAAGCTGAAGAACAGCATGGGCAGCTGGAATCCAGTAGACAAAAAGCTGTCTGACCTCCAGCAGTGCCTTGGAGGCCACTTGAAAGAGGCCCGAAAGACACTGGGAAAGGTCTCAACCCAAGGATTGACATTCAAATCTGCCTTTTAAAGAAGACCTTTCAGACCTCCAGGCCAAAGACACATAGAGGAACAGAGCAGGCAGAGCAATTAGGAGCTGCTAGGGGAAGACAGCTTGACGGGGTAAGTGGCAGCCCAAGGGGAGAAGCAGACAGATTCAAGAGGTGGCTGCAAGGCGAGGCTGATGGATCAGATGTGTGGGGGCGAGAGAGCTCTGGATTAGGAAAGCTGGACTGGGAAAATCTAGTTCGCAGAGTGGGATTGGAGCTTGGGGAGGGGCCAGCAGAGCCTGCTGTCATTGGCCAGGTGATGGGGCCAATGTTGGGTAATGATAATGATGTTGGCAAGACCTATTTTAAATCCTAGCCCTTTCCATCCCTGGCATGACATATTATCTAGACAGTAATAACAGGTCATCTGGGGACTCTAACAGTCCTCACATCGTTTTCTTGCCAATGTCCAGTAGAAGATTAAATACAGTCAGGCATGGTGGTACACACCTGTAATCCCAACATTCTAGGAGGCTGAGGCAGGAAGACCACAAGTTCAAACCCAGCCTGGGCAACTTGGTGACTTAGTGAGACTCTGTCTCAAAAATAAAAAAATAAACTCAGCCTGGCCATGCCTGGTGGTATACACCTGTAATTCCAGGTGTACACCAAGAGGCTGAGGCAGGAGAGTTGTTTGAATTTGAGGCCACCCTGGGCTACAAAGTGAGTTCAAGGCCAGCCTGAACTGCAGAACAAAAATCCTATCTCAGACCATAAATAAATTAATTAAATTAAATTAAATAATAAAAAGGGCTGGGGATGTAGCTCAGTAGAAAGGCGCTGCGTTCACTTCCTTATACTGCAACAATAACGAGGACCATAAATATCACTGCACTCCTGCATGCCTAACTACCTCCAGTTTAAATTTGAACATGTTGGTACAAATGAAGCTGTTTGAAAGTACATTTTCGGGCTATCATATATACAATAAGCTCCTTGAAGACAAGGCTACATTTTATTCATCTCTGCAGTTTCCTACTCTTGAGATACTTTCTTGAATAACTTGATTTCATTTGCAGCATATACCACAATTATAATTTGCAAAGAACTCATATAACTATGCATCTAATATTTGTCTCTGCCACAGGACTGTAAGGCAAATAACATGTCTGCCTTGTATCCCAGCATTCTGTACACAAAGAACTTTTAATATGAATGCATGAATAAGAATGAATGAATGAGTTTGTGATTTCCTCTTAGGCCCATTACTCAGTATAGAGTCTGGCTCCACATCCACATGCAACAGTAGCTTGCTGGATGAATGGGCCCATGCACCATGGTGTCAGGCTTCAGCTCTGAGCCAGCCTGGTTGGGCCAGAGGAGATTGTTTGCCTAAAGAGACTCAGGGTATTTTGAAGGCCTGGGGAAGGAGGACAAGAGGAAAGCAAAGCTCTGAGCACACCCAGAGACCTGGAGAGGGGTGCTGTAGGAAATAATGGCAGGCAGGGGTTGAAGGAGTCCCAAAGACAGGAGAGCTCCATAGGAGCCCAAGCCAAGGGTTTTCTGAGGCCTTTCACTGAATGCTGGTGCACCACCCCCAGGAAGGGCTGTGTTGGCACTGACCCCATCTCCACGCCCCTCCCAGGGAAACCAGTCTCACAATGGGCTACTGGGAGGACGGAGGCTAGATTAAGGTGGGGTGGGGGGTGCGGGAGAGATCCCTGTCTGGGCTGTCCACTCTACCAGCCTTTCACTTTGTGTCTGAGGCTCTGCCCAGCAAGCACCTCTGCCCAGACTCTGCACCTCTCTCAAATCTGTCCTCGGATACCGAGATCGTGAACTAATGTCTGATTCTGAACTAAAGCCAAGAAAACATGCTCTTCTTTGATCCTTACAGAACACCTTTCAGGGCTGCGTGAGGACTCTCGTGGGTTCTAGCCGCTTTGTCTTCGTGGGTTCTCCTTTACAAGACAATATTAAACACCCCGTTAAATGACTGTGTGAGAATAAGGGTGAATATATTAATATTAATATTGCAAAACATTTTGTTCACCCGAGGTGCCCCCCTCCCGCGCCTACTGCTTTAAATAAAACATTTTCTTAGATCTCCAAAGTCCTGCCACCCTAGGTCCCGGGGTAACTTCTTTGGCTCCTTTTGCACCCTGCAGTGGGACCTGTCCCAGTGCAGCCAGGGGAAGAGCCATGTCACCCTGCCTGCCTCAGCCTGGGCATGCACATAATGAGCGAGAGTCGTGAACCGCTTCTGCGCGCGGTCAGCGTGGAGACGGTGCGCAGACCCCGCGAGCACGCCGCGCGCGCACAGAGTAGGTGTGCAGCAAAAGTTAGTCCGTGGGCTTTTCCTCCTCGAGCACCGAGCTGCACGGCGTCCTGGGGGTAAAGGAGGGTTGGGACAGCAGCTTCCTTGGTGGTACGACAGAGCTCGCAGTGTCCCCTTATCCTACGATTTCCCCACCAGACCCTGGGAATCCAGCATCGCAAAATAAACACCGCCGCGCCGCTAATCGCCAGCTCAGAAACAAAACAGCGCTGCGCTGGGGATCTGAGCAAACCCAGCCCTCCCTCCTCCCGCGCCTTCGCCGCCGCCCTCCCCTCCGCGCGCTGCTCGCCTCGGCTCAGCGCAGCGCAGCTCGGCAGCCGCCAAACCGAGGCGGCACTGGCTCCGAGCTCCCTCGTTCTCCGCCCGTGTTCCTCCAGGTCTCGCCTCTGCAGGGACCACTTCGGGCAGGAGTCACTGGGCGAGGGCCGGCGACAGCATCTCAAAGTTGGGGGCCCGCGAGGATGAGGTTGTCTCCGGCGCCCTGGAGTCTGGCGCTGCTGGCCCTGGCGCTGCCCCTCGCCGTGGCGCTGGCCTTCTCCGACGAGACCCTGGACAAAGTAGCCAAGTCGGAGGGCTACTGCAGCCGCATCTTGCGCGCCCAAGGCACACGGCGTGAGGGCTACACCGAGTTCAGCCTCCGCGTGGAGGGCGACCCCGACTTCTACAAGCCGGGAAGCAGCTACCGCGGTAAGTGGCCCCGGCTGGCGTGGGGGCGCACAGGAACTGACCCCAGAGGGCGCCGACCGCGCGGTGCCGGAGAAGGGCGCGCAGTCCCCAGGCGCACGGTGCAGGCGCAACCCGGCCAGGGTCCTCCGGATCTGACTACCCAGATCCTTTAGCCGCGACCCCCGCGCGCATCGCCAGCCACTGTCCCGAACCGTCGTGGGGCCCGCAGCCAGGAAAGGTGCGAGGTAGAGGCTGCGGCGGAGCCACTCGTTACGCCCGCGGGGCCGGGAAGCAGTTTGCTTCCACCTCGACCGTCGGCAGTGGAGGGGACCCGCTTCCTCCAGATCCGTCTCTGGAGACGAGGGGACCCGGACTTTTCTCAGTGGGGTATAGACAAGACAGCTTTCCCGCTTCCAGCCCTAAGGAGAGGGTCCGAGCTTCTCTCAGACTGACCCCGAGCGGGACCATCACCCCGGCTTCTCCTGAACCGGTCCCAGGGCGCGGAGAGTAGGGGCAAGAGCCTGGCGCTCTTCGGTAGGGTCCCAGCGGGGGAGAAAACCTAAATTTTGCTTTTCCGATCTCAGGCCAGGGAGAGGATCTTGGATTTCCAGGACAGGTCCCCAGTGGGAAGGGGATCCCCAAACAGCCCTAGGTAGCTCCCAACGGGAAAGGAAGTACGAGGAAGACCGAAAGGGGAGCCCGATCGCGAGGCCTGCTTCCCGGAGGCTGTGGGACCTTGGCGCCCGCAGCCCCGGGCTCCGCGCCCGCGGATGTCTGTTCCGCAGCTCCGCGGAGAGCCGAGTTACTGGAGCGCGGGAGAAGGGGTCGGAACGGCCGAGCACCTCCTGGACAGGACAGGCGGCTCTGATCGGAGGACTCGGGCTCCATCCTCACTGCCCGCCGCCCTGCTTCCCTCCCCTTTCCCGGCAGCAGGCGCCGCTGTCCGCGTGCGACCCAGGACACCAGAAAGGGAAGGAAGCTCGCTTGGCCTCACCTGCGGTCCTGCCAGGGAGCGCGTCCCCCGTCCCCATGCTCGGTCTTCATAAGTCAGCTGTTGTACTGAGCAGGGAAGATTGAGTCATTGGGCACCAGGAGGGACAAATGGGCCCTCAAGATCCTCCCTTCCATCCCCGCCTGCCGGCTCCCCAGTCTCTGGAGTCAGAGGCGAGAGCGACGCGGGAGAAAGTTTGGGGGGATGTCTCCGGGCGCCCGTGCCAGCGCCAGTCCAGAGACGCAGCCGCCCTGCTCAGGCCACCGGCTGGCGCACGGACTCCACCGGGCGGCCTTGTCCCCTGCGCGTCTCTTCTGCAGGATCCTTGGTCTTCCAGGAGGAAAGATGTGGGGCGGAGAACACCTTGCCGCGCCCAGCCTCCCCGGACTGCGCGCGCGTGGGCTGGCGTGGCCGCGGGAGGGAGTCCCGCAGACGCGCGAGGACGGGCACCCGGTGGAGGTGGAGGCAGGACACGGCCAGTCCTCCACGTGGATCCAGGAAGCTGGAGTAACCTCGTGGCCTCGCCCACGTGGAGGGCCTGGGGCCAGTTGGGGAAACCGGCTCTGGATGGAAAGGGACTCCTAGCTGTGTGACCTTGTGCTAGTCATTTGATTTCTCTGAAATTAACTTTCCAGCTGTGAAAACAGCTGTTTACTCAAACTTCTCTGAATAGTAGAGGGAGTAAAGGAGTTTGAGAATGAGTCCTTTGTTGGTTTGATGCTGAAAGGATATGTGCCTGGTTAGACTTTGGGGTGTGTGTGTGTGTGTGTGTGTGTGTGTGTGTGTAATAGCAGCTTTCTTTAGAGTTGTAATCCAATCTATCAGGGAATCCCCATTATCTGGGGCCTTATGAAATAATTAAATGAAACAATGAATGATACACTGATGTCTCCATTCTGGAAGCCTTGCCTGAGACTTCATATTGACACACTGGAAGAGTTCTGTGATTTAGGCTTCTCTAGGGCTTTCGCCCAGTGTCTTCTTGGCATCTCTGGATTTGGCCTGGGCATTGGAAGCCATGGAGGGCCAGGTTGGGTGGAAGTATGGGGAAGGGTCTTATAATCATAGGCCAGAGAAGTTCCAGTACTGCCCACCCCCCCGGCCTGAATGGGGACAGGAGGGGAGGGCCCTGGACTTTGCAACCTAAACTTTAGGCTCTCTTTGGCCCAGGGCACCACTAACCACTGGGCCATCCTTTCCCTTTTCTTTTGGCTAAGAGAGCTTGAAGGAAAAGACCTTAAAAGAGCCATGCTAAGGTCTGCTGAATGAATATCCTGTCATTAACAAACCTGACTCCACCACCCGAAGTTGGGAAGCAAGGGTGCTGGTCTAGATTGTGACATTTTCTGTTGGCTTATACTTTGTTAGAATAATTACAGCAAAATCAAATCTAATGCATTGAGCTCAGTGCAGACTTTGGCTCTGGAGTTAATGTTCCCCCTGGTGTTCTGCGGGCTTTCTGTTCTCTCCTGAATTAAGATCCCCCACACTCCTTGGAACCAATGACTTCTTTTCCTGCCTCAAATCATTGTCCTCTCCATTCAGCCCATGCCAATAGCTTCTGCTCTCTGTGCCCCCACGCGAGGGGTAGTCTTTCGGCTTTCTCAACCAGAATAAAGTGGTTGCTAGTTTTAAAAACTGAATCTTGGGGTTTCTCCCCCCATGGTCTGGTCAGGTGGAGACTTATTCACCCTTTTCCAAGTCGTGGATACTACATGGACTTCCTTTCTCTCCTACCACCTCTCCAACCCTGCCGCCTTCCCCCCACCCCTCCCCCACCCCTGCAATAATTATGCTTTAGAAAACCCTGAAAGGCCTGCTCTGTTTCTGACCAGAGCCTCCTTTGAAAGGAGATTACAGTGATTAAAAATAACCAGTTGAGGATCCTCAAGGGGTTTCCCTTAGAGCAGGACAATTTGTAGGACCAGCCTTTTCCAGATCACAATTTCAAGCCAGATAGGAGAAAATCAGCTGAAATGTTGAAACTGATTTTTTAAGCAAGAGGTTTAAGGGAGAGGTTCTTTTGTCCGCCCAAAGGTCTGTTTATTAGGAAAATAAAGTCAAACGCTGGCTAATGAGAGTGACTTTTCCTAGATACTCCATAAAGGAAACTTTCAAGAAACTTGATGGGAAAAGAATGTGAATTTGAGATTTCAAAAGTTGGCCCAACTTTAAGCATAACTGGGTGGGAATTTAGTCTAAACTGGGAGGTCTGGAGACCTCCAGAGCTGCTTTGCTATCTGGTCTTTGTCCCACTGTGGGACATACACTGCCTGCGGGAGGAAGGCACCTCTGCCTGGTGGAAAAAAGCATAGCATTTGGTATTGGACAGTTCAGTTTCCATTCCTACATGGTCCCATTTCCACTGTGTGACCTTGGGCAGGCCACCTCACCTCTCTGAACTGCAGTGTCTCCACATATGAGATCATTGCTTTGGAAATAGAAAAATGTTTATCAGCAAAGCACTGGATCAGAATTGTGTTAAGCTTTTCGTGTTTAGCCCCCTTAGTCTTTGCAGTACTTTGAGGTGATTTATTACTCATGTTTTACAGATGAGGAGATTAAAGTCTCAAAGCTTTCCTCCTGGTCACACAGCTACTAATCAGTGGAGTCAGGATATACTCTAGGGTCTAAGTCACTCCTACACATATGCCTTTTTGGCTTTGAGTTATTTATTTACTTAATGGAGACAGGGTTTGCTGCATAGTTCAGGCTGGCCTTGAACTCACAGTATAGCCCAGACCTGTCATGAACCTTTGGCCATCTTCCTGGCTCAGCCTCCGGAGTATGCTAACGTGTATCTTACCCAGTCTTCTCTGTTGGTTCAATAAAATAAATCGGGACTAGAATGAATTCACTCAGCTACTCTCAGCTTTCCAGAAGATGAGTCTTCCTGAAAGGAAAACAGGGTCAACAAATCAAGATAATAACTGACATATCACAGGACACAGTAATAAAGGGATAGATCCTTATTTACATTTATTTTATGCTTTTTATAGGCTTCAGGATTGCATTTCCCTATAAATGAGAGGATTAATTTAGAACCATGAAGAACCTTGTCAGTTGTCAGCCGATCCCTTTTGTTTGTGAAGAAGCAGAAACAAATTGGCTAGGGGGAAAAAGCCTGACTTGATTATTGTTTTATCTTTACATGCAGATGTTCTAGGACTGCGCATGTAAAACTAGATGATTGAACAGAAAATGCATATGATCTGGAGAATTGGAACGGGGGAGGTCTTTTAAATAAACTGTTTCTTACATGGTGATTTGTTTTTAAATAGGTACTGCTGATGACATTATGATGAATTGGTCACTCTTGCCTCTCTTCTTAAAGCTTTCTTCTCTTTTCTATTATGTAGTTTTAGTTTTAGAATCCTTATCCCTTTTAATAAATATTTAGTTCAAATTGATAATAAAAATCAAGAAGTGCTACATGTCTAATGCTTAATGGTTGTGAAGATTATTGCTTTGGTTTTCAGGAAATGAAAAAATCCAAATGTACAAAAATGAAAGCATATCTAATTCATTTTTCAAGGTTTAGAACTTGAGTGATATATGTAATCTCAGCATTCTCGGAGGCTGAAGCAGGAAGACTTTGAATTTGAGTCTCCAAAACACACAACACACACACACACACACACACACCTTCCCATTCACAAGTGACCCTTTCACCTGGAACAGCAGGCTGAAATTGCTGATCTGTTTATAAGCATGGGCCAGTCTCAAGAACTTTTCCCTATCACAGTCTCCATTTGGCTGCTGTGGGAAATGTTGGGTGTGGGCTAAAATCAATCTCTGAGAGAAAAAAAAATGTACTATGTTACATTAGTTAGGGTCTGGGGTCAGCTCATGTTACACAGAGATCCCCCAAAACAGTGGTTTAAGCCAGAAGAAAATGGGAGAACTGACGTTCCAGGGTGGAACTTTACTCTGGAAGGCCGTGCAAGAACCCAGGTCTTCTATCTCATAGCTTTTCTGGTTTCTCTTGCCTCTTCCGGTTTCTCATGCCTCTTCCGGTTTCTCATGCCCTGCTGTCCAGGATGAAGCCACCTGCTGATAGTCCAGTGTGACAGTGGCACACTTGAAATGAGGTTGGTCTGAACTGAGAGTGTTATAAGTGATTCTGAAGAATTGGTATGAAAAAAGAATAAGCCTTTCATTAATAATTTGTATACTGATTCCAGGTTGGAATGATCATTGTATACAATAGGTACGAAGACCCTGGGTTCAGTCCCCTGTCCTAAAACAAAGATTTCACCTGTGTTACCTTTGTTTCTGTTAGACACTGTTAACAAAATTAACCTGCTTGAGCTTCTCCCTGTTGGACGGTGCTTCCCTGGCATGATGACATCCACAGAAGACAAGCAGTATTCTTTTAATGATGCACCTGGAAATTATACCAGTACCATCTCCACTTTTTGTTTTTTGGTACTGAGGACTGAACCCAGGGCCTTTGCAATGAGCTGCATCCCCAGCCCTTTCATAAATTTTATTTTGAAACGAGTTCTCCCTAATTTGCTCAGGCTGGACTCAAACTTTTGATCCTCCTTCCTTAGCCTCCCAGCATGCTGGGATTACAGGTGTGCACCATCATGCACAGTTTGTACCCAGTCCTTCTAAACACACTCCCTTGGTAAAAGTTTAGTCACATGACCATGCCCAGTTGCAAGGGAGGCTGAGAAATCAAGCACTGAGCTGGACATTGAGCATGGAGCATTGAGCGCACCTTGAAACTTGCGGGCAAAGTTATTTTTTCAATCAATGAAGAGGAAAGTGGAATTGGGAGATAATGTCTCTGGCACATGTGTCAGTGCCAATCACATAAAACCATAGTATCTTATATCCTATCATTCACTTATCTTCCTGATGTGTTTACTCCAGAACATGTGAACCCATTTTTCTGCTAAATGAATCTGTAGAGGAAGGAGTGTGGGAATGTACACCCCAGTTGTCTGTGTGTGGCCTGTTCTCTCCTGCCTCCTCCCTCAGTAAAGAAGGTAGCAGTGTAGAAAGAAAGGAATGAAAAAGTGAAGAAAGAAAGTGGGTGGTGTGGGAAGGGGAAAAGAAAAAGAAAAGGCCACAAGGGTAGACATTCAGAATAAAAATGGGCATCATTTGAGTACAGAGAAGTCAGAGGTTAGATCGTGGAGGGTGAAAATAACACAAGGCAACACTCTTTCTTAAAGAGACTTTGAAATTGTACATCAAATATAACAGACACCAGCTCCAAGCTGGCCTGATTTATGCACCCCTCCAGATATTTCTGTTAGCGGGGAATAGAAACAAATTGGCATTTCTCAGTAGGTCCCACGCTTCTGTTTTCCCTCCAGCACTGGAATAGTTCCATGCTTCTTCAGTTGAGTGGCAGATAAACCATTGGTATTTACTCCTTCAACACTAACATCCAAGCACAAAGTCCTCCTATATGACAGGATGAGGAACCTGCGGGTCACATCTTATACTCACTGAGGTAGGTCCATGAATAAAGTGGACTGGCAAGTGCCCCAGGTCACTTAAAGTCCTCTCTCTCTCCTCTCCCCCTCTGTCCCTCCCTCCCCTAGCAGTGTCCAGTTGCCTTTATGATGCTGTGTGTCTCTTGCTGATATAAAATATTCCTTTTTGACAGACCGCCTCAGCTGGGCTGGAGCTGAGGCTCAGCCAGTGACATGCAGGGGTCCTCTGTGAGCTCTGCCAGGCAAGGTTGCCAGCTTTCACAGAATATTTGAAACTGCCATGAAAAATTCAGGGACCCATAAACAGGGTCCTGCCAGAGGCCTCAGAGACCTGTGGGTCTATCTACAGCTGTGGAGTTGACATTTGCAAATATGTCTCATGGCCTGGATGAGAGGCAAAGAGCAGGAGAGAGTTCCCAGCACCCATGGCCAGGCCCAGCGCAGGAGCCAGGGAAGATGAGCAGTCTCCGAAACAGGCCAGGGAGCTGGGTGGTGAGCCAGGTGCCAGGAGAAGTGCTTGGGTTGCTTGTTCCTCTCCTCCCTGTCTCCCGCCTCTTCCCCCTGGAAGTTGCAGCACTGACCTCTGAATTTTCCAAGCACAGCAGCCCTTTCCCACGCCAGCTTCCTCATACTTGCTCTTCTTCCAATCTGCAGTACTTGTCCCTTTGAGCTGACTCTTTGTCCTTTCAGTCCTTCTGCATGAAGACCCTGCTTTAAGCCTAGCCTCCTCTGACCACCTCTCTTAAAGTTTCCCATCGCTTTTGTGTGGTTTGCTTTCCTCGTACCCCTCAAGCGCTCTCTGAATTATCTTGTTTACCATCTGCCTCCTCCAGCTAGACTTCATGGGAGCAAGGGTTTTGTCTCTCTTATTTTCCATCTTATCTCCCGCACTCAGAATAGTGCCTGGAGATAGCAGGCACTAAATCAAAAAAAGGATCATTTAAAACCCCCAAAGTGCGATTTTCTCTCTCCATTTCCGTTTATCTGCCTGTCTCTGTTTCTGTTTCTCTCATTCTCTCCCCATGAAAGTTGGATGAAAGGCAGGGAAAGTATTTCTCTCTTAGCCAAAAAGGTGAGCATCTTGGATGGCAGCAAGGAGCCGTTAAGTGGTGGCAGCAGAGAGAAAGGATGCCAGGTGCCCAGGGGACAGTGGCTGGAGGCTGGGCCAGGGTGAAGGGCACTAGAAGCGAGAGAGAGAGAGGGAGAGAGAGAGAGCGCTGGTGTACCTGCTGAGATGCCCCAACATTGTTGGTGCACAGGTGACCAACGGAACAACAGCAGGCAAAAGGGCAGAGGGAAGGAGCTGCCAACCTCAGACGCTGGCTCTGAAGCTATGGAAAAGCAGGGCAGAAGGACTTTGGACCCATCAAACTGAGACACAAATTATTAAAGTGAATTTCCCCTAACCATTTGCAGTGGTTGCCAAACCTGGTTATGTGTTAGAATTACTCAGAGAGCTTTAAACCAACAGACAAAAGTTTCCTGGATTCCAGCAAAGGGCTGGATTCCAGGAATCTGCATTCTTTCAATGCAAGATGGTGATACAAAAAAAACCGTCGTTCCCAGCCGCAATCAGCACCTGCCCCAGGCCTGGTCTCAGTCTTCCACGCCTTGCACACTTTAGCACCTGGTCACACCACGGCCTTATCCTGGTACCGAGGGATGCCTGTGCAGTGGCCAGTGGAATCCAAGCCAGAAGAACTGCAGTTTTTGTGCTGCCTTGGCAGCGAGGTTGGGGAAGAGATAGAATCACAAGCCTTTTTTAGGTGGAGACACTCAGACGGGTGACTACAGGACCGGGTCTAACCTTGTTGTACTTCTCTGCTGCCAAAGTCAGTGTCCTGTGGAACTTCCACACATCTGTCCAGGTTCCCACCTTTGGAATCAAATGAAATAAGGTCTCTCCTTGGACATATGTCAGCTTTTGTAGTGTTTGCAGATAAACAGCTCTCGTGGCTTCTCTTCTGCCTACAATGCCCAGTTCTTCCATCATTCCTCTAGGATACTGCTTCAAGGTGGTGCTTTTTGGTGATGGTGTAGGTCTTTAGGAGGTGGGGCCTTATGGATTATTGGGGCAATACTTTGAGGAGGATTCTGGAACCTTAGTTTCCCTCTGCTCGAGGTGGGAAGTGGTTTGCTCTGTGTGATGTGCTGCTTTTGCAAATGTCCTCAAACCATGGGGCCATCCAATTTTAGACTGATTCTTCAGAACTCAGAGCCTTTTCTTTTTATAAATTCATTGCCAACGTTGACCTATGCTAGTATAACTGGACCTGGACCATAAGATGTGACATAATTCCCCGTTCAATTTATTCCAGCATGAGTTGGGTCATCTCTGTAGCTGCCAACCACTCACAGACTCTGGAGTCTGTCCCCAAGTGACATATACACATAATCCAATTTGGGATTGCCCACATTTTTATAAGCAGGCCTAAGGAGTCTTTATCAAGGAAGTCAATCAGATTGTCAAGCAGGTCAGAGCCTAGGACAGAGCTCTTCAGACATGTCTTAGAGCCTCTCCCTCGAGCTGGCATGTAGTGACATTGTTTTGAAGTTAGAGCCTGCTGTCATCCTGATAGCATTCACACAGGAGCCATCACCTCCTAGGCAGCCACCTCAGAGCAGTTGTAAATACATTTCCTTTGCCTGCTGTTGATTCTTACAGCCTAGGCAGAATTATTTGTTTCTTTGTTTCAAAGTAATCAGGACTCTTTTCACTACAAGTGACAGAAACAGTCAAACCAGGAAAGCAAATTAGGGGATGTATCGATTTCCGTATTTGGAAAGTTCTGGGCTGAGTCTGGCTTTAAACCGTAGGTGGATCTAGGAGCACAAACAGGGTCATGAGGTCTCTCTCCCTCCCACACCCTATGTTTTTTCCTCTATTCTTTTTCCATTCCTCCCCTCCACCTCCTCTCTTTCTCCATCCAAACTTTATCTCTTGGCTGTGTTTCTATGTGTTGTCCTTATTTTTCCTTATTACAGATAAACTTTCTCCAAATGGCAGGGAGAATGACTGCCAAACCTTCAGTGAAAAGCATCCTGGCTAGTTTTGTGACTAAAAGAAAAGCTCTTTTCTTTCTCATGCCCAATGGAAGTATCCTACCGAAGGGCTCTGATTAGTCAGATTGCATCACATGTCCGGAGAATTGAGTCCAGAGATAGACGGTATTGGGGTGCTGGCCTAGATCCCCAGTCTCCCAAACAAGTATATGGCGAAGCCTTAAAATAAATGAGAGATGTGGTATGATTTTAGGACTCCTGAAGGATCAAAACCCTCTGCAGAGTTTGAGACTCTGGTGGCTAAGACCAGGAATACCTCTGGATGGCCTGGATTTATTTAGTATTCAAGGAAGGGGTTAGAGTGAAAACCACAGGAAACTGCATAGACATTGGGAGTGGTCCAAGGACTCTGTCAAGTAACAAATTATGTTTAATTTAGGAGAACTATCTTATGAGAAGATCTCCATGTTGCATTTCAGTACAGGAGTGAAATGCCTGCAGCTGGTCTTCAGTTAGTTAATTGGAGTTGGAGCCAGGTGTCCTCAGCTGTGACCTTATCTTGTCCTTTGAGGCATCTCTTTATTTTCAGGTCAGCCAGGCCATGCCACAACCCTGCATGTGTATTCAATTTCCAGTTTCAATGGCTCCCGATAGACTGGGTCAGGGTACAGTCACTGTGGTGACTTGATATTTCAGGAGGCAAGTGTGATTGGCAACCTCCAATTATCAAGCAGTCAGAATAGGGGAACTGCTGTGGTCTCCCTGAGTATCTTGCCCTCATCCATATTGGCTGACACTTTGCAACTTCCCCAGGAGTATCTTGCCATTTGTATTAGTTAGCATTTTACAATTGTGACAAAACACCCGAGACAGGCAACTTAAAAGTAGAAAAGGTTTGTCTTGGCTCATAGTTTTAGAGGTTTCAGTCCATGGTATCTTGGGCCTGTTGCTTTGGAGCAGGGGCAGCACAGTACATCATGGAGATAGCATGTAGCCAAGGAGACCTGCTTACCTCATCTCATGGTGGTAGGGAGACCAGAGAGAGAGAGAGAGAGAGAGAGAGAGAGAGAGAGAGAGAGAGAGAGAGAGAGAGAAAATGGGCCCATCTCCTTGAAGGACATGCTTCTAGCGAGCTAACTTCTTTCCTCTAATTCCCACGCTCTAAAGCGCCCCCTATCTTCCAATAGTGCCACAAGCTGGGGACCAAGCCTTTGTCAACAGGTCTTTGGACAATGCTGAGGAGCCAACACCGCAATCCTCCTTCCCTTCCATCCACACACTGTCAGCTCAGAACTCTTCCATCTGCTCCAAGCCACCACGCGGGGAGGTAACACATGGGGAAAAGAATTAACTTTTATTGAGCTGATGCAAAGCGCTTCGTATTCATTATCTCCTTTAATCCTCATGACAAATCCATGAGATGATAATTAAGATCCTTATTTCATAGAGGAGACTGGTTTGCTTTTTAATATATTTTATTGATTTAGCATACATTTTATATGATTTCTATTATACATTCATTAGTTACCATCATGACAACAGCAGGTAAATAATATTACTGCTGATTTATAGAGAAAGAAAGTGAGACAAAAGGAGGTTAACTACTTTGCCCAATGTTATGTATGATAAACAGAAGGAAATATAAACCCAGGTCTTTTAGCTACTTGCGTTGTAGAAAGATGGCCCTTTCAATTTTAAATATACATGCTCCTTAAGTTGGAATGGAAGAAATTTCATCACTGGCTGGGAATGCCAAGAAGGACATTCAGGGAAACAGCATGGTCCAACCCTCTCCCCCATATATACTTGCTCACTTTGGAGCGATTAGCCCTGCCTTCCCAGCTGCCAGCCAATCGCCAGTAAGATTTCTGCTTGATCCAGGCTGGGTGGGTTCAATCCCTAGCAAAGCATGTGAGTTGCAATCCACTAAACTCTCCAAGTTGTGTAGAATGGAGGACGAGAGTCCTGTGACTTATTTAATGCTCCAATGGTATTTATAACCTCACAGTACAGGGTGAGACAGAAATTGAAGTTTATTATGGTTGACATTGTAGCAGAAAAATTGGACATATCAGTTCCACACCATAGGTGGGTGGCAGAGCCTGACCAGTGGATGGAAGTTGGACCTAAGTAAGACCTAAGTGGTGAGGTTGGGGTACTGAGTCTAAAACCCAAGGTGCAGAGTGGGGAAGGTGATGAAACTGGAGAAGAAAGCCCTTCCTGGACCTCATCGCAGTTCTGTGAAGTTTATATTTGTAACACCATGGAAAGATTATGGGAATTCCAATAAATTAATTCCAATCTTTCACTGCCAGAGCAACCTATGGTAAAAATAGACACTGAGGCATATTTGTAGTTGTGGGGAGCCATAGGGTTCCTAAGACCAACTAGTACCATGGCTAATCAGAAGAAAGGTCTTGACCTAGGGCCGAATCCAGGTTTTATTAATTCATGAAGAGGGGAATAGCTCAGGAATGAGTGACTGTAGTTATGCAGGGAAGTACATGAACGCCGTGAGCTGAGTAGGTAAGAGCCTGAAATCACCTCAGCAATATGCCGAGAGAGACAGATGCAGAAAGTGTGATCTGCATAACACATTTCAAGGCAGTGTCTAATGTTTCGAGGTCAGTGCTTCAGGTTTGATGTGCAATTTTTTATGCCCTGAGACATCACAGCCTCTTTCAACAGACTTCATGGCCACTTTCAACAGCGTGGCTCTCGACCAGCTCACACATACTTCTTGGGAGCTAAGGGCAGGGCAACACTGACCTGTCATCTTGCTTCAAAGACTACACATCAGCACATCTGCTAGACCCACTTGCATTGCTTAAAGCCGATTGAAGGAATGTCCTAGCCAGCTCTGTATATATCAGTACGTGGAAATAGGGCCAAGTTTACCCAAAATGGAGACAGTTGTTCTTCTTGTAAGGAGAATCGTCCAGGTAGTCCTACAAAACTGGACAAGATGTATATAACGAGGGTGATAAGCATAGAAGGTGAACCAGTAACAATTCATCCAAGGTTTTGCTATGTTGTTGACACACTAACATTTGAAGAAAATGTTAATGTCCCAGAAAGCTATTTGGGAATTAGGTGGGGCTGGCTCTTCATATGGTAAAGTAAGAATTCATATGGTTGAGTAAGAATTCTACCTTGGGTGAGAATTTGAAGTCAAGCCCAGTGTGAAATACTAGTCTTCACATAAACAAAGCAGGCCAGGGTGGCCCTGCCCCTGAGATGGCTTTGAAAGAAGGGCTGTAATTCACTAAGCACATAACCCTCAGCCTTCAGTCTTAAGATCTGACTCTGTCTGAGCACGACAGCCTTTTAACTCAGACCCTTCAGTGCCACCTCAGCTCCTCCAGGGTAGCACCCACACTTTTGAGCAGGGCATGAAAGGCCTTCAACCGCCTGCCCTTTGCTTGTCTTCCTCACCAATCCTCTTAGGATACTTTGACCAGGATGAGTCCAGTGTCTAGGGCTGAGGGCAGCTCACCGTGCCTTTCCCTCTACTTGTGACTCCTGCTGTCCACTGGGAAAGTTCCTGTTTTTTACTCACCTTGCAGTTCAAATGCTGCCTCCTTACAGCCTCCTCTACCTTGCTCAGGTAGACTCAGACGTTCTCCCTTCTGGGACCCCAGAGCACACTGTTCATACACCTGTAACAGCCATCGTATGTTATAAACAACATCTGTTGATTTTGTTCCTCCCAGCTTCAGACCGGACTCTGCATTCCTAGGAAGTAGAAGCCATGTCTTTTCTCTCCAGGAATGTGGCATTGGGATGGCACAGAGCAGATGCTGTGTAAACGAAAGGACAGGGCTACAGATGTAGCTCAGTGACCAAGTGCTTGGCTAGGACACACAAGGCCCTGAGTTGAATCCCCAGCACTGGGGAAAAAGTGACCATATTACACAAGGTGAACCACCCCCAAGAGACTTTGGAAGAGAGAGCAAAGCAGAAATGAGCAACTGCATTGAAGACAAATGAACACTGTTCATGCATTCATTCAGCAAGTGTGTGTTGAGTATTAATTATGTGTTAAGAAAGAAATATGCTAAGTCGGGTCTGGTGGCACATACCTGTAATCTTAGTATTCAGGAAGCTGAGACAGGAAGGTTGCTTTGAGTTTGAAGCCAGCCCGGGCTGTGTAGTTCAAGGCCAGCCTGAACTACACAGTGAGGCCCTGCCTTAAAACACACACACACACACACTCCATTTATTGTAAAAAAAAAAAAATTACTCAAATTTCCCCATATCCTGGCTCTGTAAAGATTGTCCCCAAAGGCAATGAACTCAGTGACTGTCTTCCCAGTGGGGTTTCCTTCAGTTCTATGGAGATTCAACCATCTTCCCCAAGGACACCTCTCTGGTCTTCATCATCATGGTCTTAACCATCATACTCGTCATCTTCTTCACCCCAGCATTACAACGACTACCACCACCAGCACTTGTCCTTTACAAATTCTTGTACTTCTTACAAGGGTCAGGCATTGTGCTCGGTATCTATTTAATCCATTCGCTATTCCTGTATAGAAAGGCAATATCATTAACTTCTTTTTTAAAATGAGGAAATGGGAAAGTTCCATGACTTGCTAGAGGTCACATAATTAATAAGTGGTAGTGCTGGGAATTTAATCTTAAACCTTTGCTCTTAACCACTTCCCTGTGGGTGCTCACAGGATGACTCTAAATAGCCTTGCTGTCTTCCCTTTTTTCTTTTTTAAAAAATCCTTTGTAAGCATTTTTGTTCAATTTTTTTTCCTTTTTAAAGATTTTTTAAAAAAATTTATTAATGGCCTCTCTTGGGAGGAACTTGGGAGGAGTCAGTAGAGAGAGGATTGTATTATTTTTGGCCAGTCAGTCATCTTCAGTTGTTACTAGGACACAGAATATGCTATACATTTGTGCCTTTCAGAAGGAAGTCATGCAATGGAGTTGTCTGGAGAGAAAAAGCCTCTTGTCTAACTATATTTTACTGAGTAATCACCTCATTGCCAGTGATAATTCTGAACAGAAAGCCCACACTGAACCCAGCATCCAGCAGTGCCATCTTGGGTGTTGTATGTAATAAGTTAGAGTACAGCGTTAGTTTTCTAGAACCTACAGGTATGCAGTATTCTGGGAAGCTGAATGTATGATTAGCCCTTTAAATGTACCATATAAACTTACAAGAAGAGGGCTATTATCATTTGGAAATATTTTAATAATCTTTAGCAAAATCTAATTGATAGAAAAGTTCACAAATCATAGAGATTACTGGTCACATATTGAATCTGTCCCCCATAACAGAATCCAAGTCAAAAAATAAAATGTATCCAGGAGTAGTGGCACACAGCTGTAATCTCAGCATTCTGGGAGGCTGAGGCAGGAGGATTACAAGTTTGAGCCCAGCCTGGCCAACTTAGTGATTTTAGTCCCCCTAAGTAAACACATTTTAAATTTTTGGGCCAGGGGTTTAGCTCGGTGATACAAGTGCATGCCTGGTAAGTGCAAGGTCATGAGTTCAATCCCTGGTAACAAAAATCAACAATAATAATACATTTTTTTAAAAAGTTGGAGATGTAGCTCAGTGCAAAAGGTCTGGGTTCAATCCCCAGTACTATAACAATAATAATAATAATAATAATAATAATAATAATAGACTTTGCAAGTGCTCCAGTAGCATCTCTTCTGTCCCCCAAATCCACTGCCTCCCTTTCCTGCTGGTCTACTACCATGACTCCCAACCCCATAAATTACCATACCTGTTTTTGAATGTCATGTAAAAATATTGACATAGCCATACCATTTGCATTCTTTTGAGCATGTCCTCTTCCTTTGGGATTATCTGTGTGATCTTCATCCATGTTGTGTGTAGCAGTGTCTTTTCTAGACTATTTGCATACACCAGTGGGCACTGGTTACATGCAGATGTCACAGTGAATACATTCGTTGGGCTGCTGCTGGCAACGTGAGTGTTTCCAGCTGGGTGCTGCTACAGTGTCCCTATGAACATTCATAAATGCCTTCTGATGCACATATGTATGCCATCCTGCTGAGATGGGGGTGACATTGCTAGGTCATAAGGTATGTGTATGTTCAATTTCGGTGAATACTGCGGATGGACTTGCCAGGAAAAATTGCTAATTTTCACTATATCAATAATGTTTGAAAGTTCAAGTGAACAACAGCCAATGTTGTTAATTCTTTTAAATTTAGTCAGTCTGGGGGATATGCAGTCATATTTTACTGTGGATTTAATTTTTATTTTTCTCACCAATGAGGTTAAGAGCTGTAGCATCTATGTTTGTGAAGTATTAATGGATTACTTGGTTTATCTTTTTCTACTGAAATGTCTTTTTCTTATTGATCTGAAGATCAATAAGATTCTGGATAAGAGTCAGCTGGTGCTTATATGATTGGGATGATCTTTTCCATACCGTGAATTGCTCTTTTCCTCTTAATCAGATCTTTTGATGAGCAAAAGTTTGATATCGCTTCTTTTCTATATCTTGTACTTTATGGTCAGTCCTTTTTTATACCCTGTTTAACAAGTTTTTTCTGCTCCAAGGTCATTCACATTTTATGTTATGCTACCTCCTAAAAACTTTATGGCTTTATTTTCACATTTAGCTCTACAATCTTATTTTGTATATGCTGTGAGGTAAGGGCTTACATCCACCTTTTTCTACCTGGCTATTTAGTTGTCCTAGCTGCATTTATTGAAAATATTTTCCCCTGTGGTTCTGGTACACCTGTTATCATAAATCAAATCTCCAGCTGGGGGTGGGGGTATGCGTGTAACCCCAGCACTAGGGAGATTGAGGCAGGAGGATTGCTGCAAGTTCAAGGCCAGACTGGGTTACATGTCGAGTTCAAAGCCAGTGTGAACCACACAGAGAGGCTGTGTCTCAACAACAACAACAATCTCCATATACTAGTATAACTTGTCTGGATCTTGCTACATTTTTCAACTCGTCCATTTCTCCTTTCTTTGCTATGCTATAGCGCTCTGACTTAATGTCTGTAGCTACCTAAGTCTTGATATCTAATAAAATAAGCTTTTCAATTTGTTACATCTTTCCCAAGGTACTCTTAGCTCTTTGCATTTCCATATAAATTTTAGAATCAGTTTGTCAGCATCATACACACACACACACACACTCTGAAACTTTCATTTAGATTACACTAAATCTATAGATCAATTCAAGGAGCACTGGCATTTTTAACATTGACCCTTCAGTCCATGAACACTGTTCAGTAAGTTCAGTTGTGCATTAACTCTGTCCTAACCAGACATGATTATCTCCCTTGGAGGACTTACACATTTGTGAACAAACACAGGAACACAAAATGGAATTGCTGATAATATTAACACACACCTACTGCCTATTATATGCCAACAGGTGACTTTAAGGACATTATATGGATTAGTTTATTTCTACCTCACACCAATACTTTGAGGTTCAATGTGGTTGTGTTAATTATATAGGCTTTTACGTAAGAAAATTACACTTACTAACTTTTTGGGGTTTAATATAGACACAGGCTCTTACAAATACAGATAACAGCTTCTAGGTACTCTTTATTCTTTCAAAGATCTTAGGAGAATCATATCTAGAATCCGATGACTGCAAGGCACTGGCGAGGAGGAAGAAAATTTGATGCCTTCTCAAAAATAAGATACAGGTCTTGATTATTTTTATTTGCTTTTTTCACAAAGTGCTCCATAGAGTCCCTAAGAGATTTAAAACCATTTTTACATTCACACAGAATCTTTAAAATATAAGTTAAGTCTGCAAAGCAGTGTGATGGGTTTTCATCTGTCAACTGTAAAGTGTAGTGGAAGTAATCCCAGCATTGCAGAAACACCATGTAGCTATATTAGTTGATAACCAGGATAAATACCTTCAATGGGGAGGAAGGCACCTGGGTTCTACTTGTCATCTTGCTTGGTGTGATCTTGACTCTCACAACTTCCAGATATCAAAAGCTCTATCCCAGAATACAAAGGGTTAACTCAGGTCAATCTCACTGTCTTTTCTGTCATGTCATAAAGCCAGGAAATCAGAGTAACAAGTTCCAGGCTGTTTGGGATCAGGGATTTTAGAACTCGTATGGAATGTGCAGTACTTTTAATCTTTTTTTTTTTATTTTTTAGTCTTATTATTTAAAAATTAGGCACAAACACGCACCCCTCATGTATTCCTCTATGTTCTTCCGTGCACAGTATTTAAGAATGTTTTCCTATCTAACAACTTCTTCATCATAAGCAATCAGAAAGTTCCTCAGACTATGGTGGTGCGTGCCTATAGTCCCAGCACTTAGGGGGCCAAGGCCAGAGAATCAGGAGTTGGAGACTTCTTCATGAGATTTAGGAGCCTCATCCCACACCCCACACCTCCCTCTTTTGGTGCTCTGGGGGCGGGGGTGGGGAGAGGCCAGCAGCCTTGTGGCAGCTGCCCCTTCCCACTGCTGCCTTAGCTACCTTTATGGCCTCAGGTGTCAAGTCTATTGCAGTGTTTTGTTTGGAGTGGGGCTTGGTATGGATGACTGTAGTGACATCTTTAGGATCAGCTGTCCCCAGATGAAGCGGGGATGGGGTCTGGTTCCTAGCTCGGGCTGGCACCCATGTGCCAGCACATCATCTTTCTTAGGCATCTTGGGGCCGGCCAGACAGGAGTCCAGCCGAGATCTAGGTGCTGGTCCTGCCAAGAGCTCCTCAGCCCACACTGAACTGCAGTGCCCGACCTGGGGAAGCCTGTAGGCGGTTTTAATGTAATAAGATCTGAGAGAAAGGGCACCTGGTCTTTATGGGGAAGTCAGAGAAACATCACGCCAAAAGTGAAAGTGTAGTTTTTTCTGAAGAAGTTTGCCAGGCATGGAGGAAGCTGAACATGTGAGAAAATGCAGCAGGGTGAGTTGGTGGGGCTTTCAGCAAACTGTCCATGAGTGAGTCCCAGGATGAATGTAGCATTTGGGAAATGCAGTATGGCTGGTGGAGCTGCAGAGGCAGGGTCTGGGGGCCTTTCCTTCAGGTTTGGGAGTCCAAACTCTAACTCAAAGCAGTGGCTGGAGAGCAAGGATCCCCCCTGGGCCTTAGGTGGCTGCCTCAGAAACCATGCTGATCATCACAAGCCAGTGGCTTGTGGGCCTTCGTTCTCCCATCCTTCTGTGTCTAGGAAGATGAGTCTGATTGGATTTAAGGCCACTCTAATCCACAATGGCCTCTTCTTAATTACATCTGGAATTCCAAATGGAATTGCACCTGCCGGCACTGGAGGTTGGAATTACAACATACTACTGTGACTTTTCAGAGAACAAAATTTAACTCATAAAAGCCTCAGATGAGGATTTAGTGGGGGGTGAGTGATTTATTAAGGAAGTGCTCCCCAGGCAACAAGAAAGGACACAGGAGAGGCAGGACAGAGACAAGGCTGTGACCCAGGCCAGGACTCTCAGTTGTAGTCTGATTCTGTGGAGCCATTTGGGAGCATGGTGGACCCCTGAGCACTGTCCTTGCCTGCTGGGAGGGAGCTGGGCCTTTCCTATAGGCAAAGTGGGCTTGAGCAACCTGGGGACAGCCCACCAGAAAAGATACAGTGCTGGTCACCAGAAGCAAAGATGTAGCAGCACAAGGTCACATTAAAATGGTGGCAGGGAGTTTGAGGACATCTAGGTGAAGCATCTTTACTGTATTCTTTGTCCTCTGTTCCTCTTGCTCCAGAATGGTGCACACCCACTGTGTTGGCACACCTATGGGATGTGTACCACCACTGGCTTTGAAAACTAAAAGCTCCACCATCACCTGCTTAGGCTGCTGTGGGCTGTCTTTGTCCCTCAAGAGATTCCAGCTCTGTCTCCTGACACCATCAGCATTTTCTGCTTGACACTGCTGAGCCTCACATTTCTTACTGTTCTTATTTTACTGTGCTTTTCTCCTCATCTTTCTCCTTTACTGTTTCATCCATTAGACATTAATAGCCAATCAGAATGCTCCTTTACTTTTGTGGACTGAACCAACCAATCATGGCATGATACTTGCAAATCACTGTGTCCTAAAGTTCTCTGTGATATCATTGGGTTGGTAGCTCATGTATTATACTACATGATCCAAGAGAGTGGTTTCAGTTTTGGAGTTTCAAGGTGCTTTGCTTTCATAATTGAAACTACTTTGAGGAATTTGGAGGACTAAATGCTTCTCCCCAAATGTCATAATTACATAACATCATTTAAATGAATTGACTTGTAAGGTTTAAAAAATTAATGATCAGTCCATACCTGTAAAAGGCACACACCATGATGAATATATTTAGTATGTGAAACCACTGGTAAAGCACTAAATGATAGAGAGGGAGCCTTCAATTTTGGCCTTAAATTGGTCTCTGAATGGTTTGGAGTATCTGTTGACCTCTCTATATTTTCAAAGAGAGATTTTCTATCCTCATGGTTTTCTCTCCATGAAATTGGAAGGCTGGATTAGAGGGTACTTGAGATCCCTTGAAGTTCTAACATCAATCCCACACCTAAAGCCCAGAATTTTAGCACTTTAATTTAGGAAATAAAGTAGCTTAAGTCCCAATTTACATCCATCTGAAGGAATTTGAACATCTATTATTTGCTTGATGATGGTATATAAAGGGAATCAAAATCCAGCCCTCTCCTGCATTAGCTGACAGTCCAATATGAAAGCAAGTCAACAGAGAATCGCAAGTCAGTATAAAAAAATTGCAATAAAAGATTCTTGTCTCAGGACACTGAGGACCCAGTGAGAGAGATGGACATCACTGCATTGCTGAGAAGGTCCTGGAAACAGATTTCAATGGAAAAGTAGTTCTACAGAGGCATGATGCCAACTGCTATAACAAATGACCCCTCACAATACAAGTTTATATTCAGCTTATACAAAGTATAAATATGGATGTTCCTGGTCAGTATGTGATTCTTCATATACTTATTCAGAAACCCAGTGTCTTTCTGTCTGTGACTCTACTGTCCTTTTCCTGGACATCAGAGTTCTCTTCTGTGTCCCCTGCATTCAGCAGGTAGCAAGGCAGTGAGAGTAGAGGTTCATGGGAAAAGTCTGCACAGCTCAGGCTTGGATCTCATGTCTGCCTGTGCTTCTCACTGGAGAAACTCAGACACAAAGAGACCTAACTGTGAGGCAGGCTGGAAAATATGGTCTAGCTGAGTTTCCAACAAGGAAAATGAGATGTACTTTGCAGGACATACAGCTGTTGTGCCACAGAAGGCATCGTAGGAGTCTATGCTAGGAGGGACTAAATAGCTATCTGGACAGTCTGATGGAAGTGTTTATAACATGAGATGATTGTTGAGACTGGAGTTTCCGACCTGGGACTTTATCACAATGGGATTACTGGCCAAAGGCCGGCTCACTGCAGCCAAGGTTGGTGAGTTTCCAAGTGAAAGAAGAGATCACGCATTTCATGGGTTCCAAAGTAAGAGGGAGCAGCAGGAAGAGGGTGAAGACTTTCTGAGCTACAGGTGAGCCTTTGCCAGCGTCTGCTGCCCCCCTGCCCTGCAGGTGTGGATGTGGATGGAGAACTCAAGTCTATCCCATTTGACAAACAGCACAGTTGATTCCTATGCTCAGAGATTGCTTTCTTCTCTCTCACAGTGACGCTTTCTGCTGCCCCACCTTCCTACTTCAGAGGCTTCACCTTAATTGCTCTCAAGGAGAACAGAGAGGGTGATAAGGAAGAGGACCATGCCGGTACCTTCCAGGTAAGACCCCACCAGGGTTCTCCCAGGGTCCTTTCTCTGTAGGTAGCAGCTGGGTGCAAGGTGGACGCATCGAGGAGTTGAACAGGAGAGGCATGAGTGTCACACAGGTGACTTCTGTGCAGTTGCCTGACTTCTGACCCATCATTCAAATGGCCCTCGCTGAGTAAGCACCGGATGCTGGGAGTGTGTGTGAGCGGAGCCGGACACCAGGCAGGGCCTGCTCTGGCCTGACCAATCACACTGCTGTTCCCTGGCTCCTGGCGCCCTCGGCAGCAGGCGGTGCAGCATGGCAAGAGCCAGAACCTGGCAAGGTCCTGCGGACTCCCTGTGCAAGTGCTGTGTGATTGACTGGTAATTCTCTCTGGAGTAAATGGAACAAGAGCGCAGGACAGCCAGACTGGAGGGAGTTCAAAGCGCTGGAGAAGGACTATTAAGGGAACGAAGAGACTGATTTATGAGGGAAGATTAAAAGAATTACACATGCTTTGCTTGGCTAAATGAACAGGGCTGAGTTTAAGAGGTGGTAATGCTCTTTGAATGTCCGTGCCTGCCGAGCAAGCACCTCCAGGGCAGGCCTCTTTTGCCTTTGTACAAAAGGGCACAGCTAGACGAAAGTGGGTCAACAGAAGAAAGGGAATCTCAAAAGCGAGGGCCTGACAGTGAGTCATATTTCACTGCGGAGCAGCTTTCCAAGGGAAGTGGCGGGAACATCGTTCCTTCGCAGAGGCTTAGAAATGGGCTGCCAAGTTGTCAGGACATGTCCCAGAAGGACTGACTGGGACAGTCGAAGGGGAGGCCTGGCCTGATAGGTTGTAACCGTTTCTCATTTCCAGTCTCCCTTGTCCTGGAATTCATTTTATCTGGCTTTTGCAAACTGACTTTTGAAAAAACTTGGGACAAATCCATGCAACTCCTGGCTGGCTGCTAAAGACTCTGGGATGGTGGATGGGATCCTCAGCGGACTCTGTTCCCAAATACTTTCTCTCTCCAAAGTCATCTTTTAATCCATGGGAGCCAGGTTGTAATTTTGAGCCTTATGATTAAAAAAAAAAATACTGTCTGCTATGGTCTGGGATTCTAGGCTTCTGGCCTAGTGAGACTATGCTTGTTGTAATGTCCTTCTATGGCAAAGAAGTCCTTGGCATGAGTTAGAAGTGACCAGTAATACTAGCAGCCGGTATCTGTCAAGTCCCTACTTTATGCCAGGCAGTTTGTTAAGTGCTTTACTTTATCTCAGTTTTTCTGACCTTACCTTAGTTTATTGCTGTTTAATTCTCAAAACAACAACTCTAGTACATAGGCACTGTTATCTCCACTTTCAGACCAAAAAGTTGAAACTGGAGATATTAAATCACTCACCCAAGCAGCCCACGAATAGCACAGCTGCTCCCTCTATCAAGGCATCTGACCCCAGGACTGCTAACCTCCCCACAGTACTGGATGCGCTGCTGGCACAGGTGCATTTGGGCGGCCTTGGCACTGAGGTTGCCAAGGCTGCCACCACGGGGTGAAAGCATTTACACTGAATCCCTCCAGCTTGCTGTGACAGTTTGCTTGGAGGTGTAGGTGATTTATCCCATTGTGGTGGCCGAGAGACTGGGCACCAGAGTGGCAGGAGAGAAGGTCTAGTAGGACACATGTTTGTTTGTGGGGAGAAGGGGCTGTGATCCTAATGGTCAGCAGAGTAAAACTGATCAGCTTCATAGTGCTGACATAGAATTGACAGCAGGATCATGAACGGGTATTTGTATACCAATCTGCTTGGCACTGTTATTCAGGAAAGATGGAAACAACCCAAATGTCACTGATAAAAGTATGATTTCTATGGAAAGGGGATAACACTCAGCCTTAAAAGGAAAAGAACTTTCATGCTCGCTACAACATAGATGAACCTTGAAGGCATTATGGTTCTGAAATAAGCCAATCATGAAATGACAAATATTGTATGACCACACTCACATGAGCTACCTAGCACAGTCAGGCATTCACAGGGATATGACATGGAACTGAGAAAGCGGAACTAGGTTATTCGTGTTTAGTGAGTAGAGTCTCAGTTGGGGAAGATGAGAAAAATTCTGGAGATCAATGGTGATGTTGGTTACACAGCAGTGAATGTTCCAGGGCACCACACACTTAATAGTAAATTGTGTGTAGGTGTAAGTATGTTCTACCACACATACAATGTAATGCTTAGTGTAGAGACCTTGCTTCTTTATGGGGTGCGACTGCTGTGGTTTAATTCAGTGAATCGTCAGTCTTCTCAACTCAGTGTTTCTGCTCAGCTTAATTCTTGTCCTTGCAACTGACAGATGGCTACAAGATGCTGCTCATAGTAGGGAGCCAGTTCACATTTGCTGAATAAAGGAATGGACAAATTGCTCATTCTGGTAGTTTCCAGAACTCTGTGTCTTCTGGGACACTTTCAAGGTTACTATCGCTTCATGACTCTTCCTCCTCCTCTTGGAGCTTCTAACCTCTGCTCTTTGTGTTGTTTTTAGTTTTGGAGACAGTGTCTCACTGATTCCCCTAGGCTGGGATTGATTTTAAGGTTCTTCCTGCCTCAGCCTCCCAAGTGGGGGATACTAGGCATGTGCCATCATGCCCGGCTTGACATCTCTTCTTGTTACACAGCCATGATTCTCAGAGCGTGTTCTCATCAGCAGCATCAGCACCATCTGGGAACTTGTTAGCAATGTAAAACTGAGCCCACCCAGACTTGCTGAGTCAGATGCTGTCAGGGTAAGGCCTGCATCCTATGTGTTAGAAAACTCAAGGCAAATCAAATCTGGTGCCGGCTTGGGTCTGGGAATCTTGACAGTGATGAGACAGAGACCAACCATCCATTCCATGTCCTCCGTCATCTTGCAACACATCTGTCCATTCTATCCTTCCCTTTATGGTTCCCACTCACCCTGAAGGGATGGAAGTAGGTGAGACAGGAAAATACCCAGCACCCAGTGATGAGATCATGATAGCTAACACTTCCCTGGTGCGTGATGCTGTTCTGAGTGGTTTCCACTCATTAGCTGGCTTAATCCCCAGCAGCATGGTGAGGTAAGCATTATTATCCTATTTTTCACAGCTGAGGAACAGCTTATGGCTCAGAACAATTATGTAACTTTCTGAAAACCACCAAGCTCTAAGTGATGAAGCTGGGCTTCAAACCCAGTAGTCTGGTCTCGGGCCTCTGCAAGAATTGCTCTCTACACTGCCTCTTGGTGTACACATGTTCAGTGAAAAAAACGAGGGTCCACTGAGGCTTTTTACGATAGCAATTCCTGTGCCCACTGCTTTACATAGTGTATTCCTTATTTCTGTGTCAGCATTGTGAAGCTGGGGCTGCCAGATCCATTTTTCAGATGATGAAACTGAGTTTTCAAGAGGTTAAATTCACCAAAGCAGCCCAGCATTTCAAGGCTCTAATGTATGTGATAATTTTTTTCCCTTTTTGTTTTATGGTGCTGGTAATGGAACCCAAGACCTTGGTACTGAGTTAATTCCTCCCCCCCCCTTTAAACTTTATTTTGCCTCTGGGTGTGGCCAAGTTGCCCAGGCAAGGCTTGAACTTGCAATCCTCCTGAGTACTGGGATTTTTGGGTGTGCACCACCACGCTAAGCTGTCAGTTTTCCCTTTCTACTTCATGTCCTCACCCTACCCTGCCCTTGTGCCATTAAAAATACACACTTCACTTGGTTCCCATCATCCCTCAGCTTAGTGGGGGAGGAATTATAGCCCAGACCCCCATCTTACCTCTGCTACTTCTAAGCAGAGTGGTCCCTATCCCTGCCCCTTCCCAGTCTTCTCTGTGACAATGCTTTGGAGCCATTCATTTATTTGGCCACAGTATTGAGGACTTCACTTGGGCCAGGCACCAAGTCTGGGAACTGGAGGTGCAGGGATGAAACAGTGGTCTCCTCATTGAGTCTGCATGTCCTCCTCATAATTATTCCTTAAGTTAGAGTTCATTGCTGGGAAAGAAACAGGTCACTTGCTAGAACATCAGCAGGCAATCAGAAACTACAAATACCATCATAATAAAAAAATGATTGACAAAAATACATCCCTCTTTGGTTAATACCCTCATTCCAAATATGCCAACTCTGAGTACTTGGGTCTTGCTATGAAGTTTAGCCAGGCCTTGAGTTTACTTTGTAGCCTAGGTTGGGTTGAACTCTAGACAATCCTCTTGCCTCAGTATAATATTTTTAAACTCTAGAGAAAGATCATATTACTAGCTCTAAAAAGGACTTGGAATGGGTTATTTTGCTTCCAAGTGAGTGAATCTTTACCCACTCAGCAAATACAGATGCCACAAAAGCAAACTCTAACGCTGCCTCTGCCTCTCATTAGCTCTAAGGGGACAGGAGCAATGGGCTTCCGGTACCTGGGAGAGCAAGGGTTACAACTCTCACCACCCCCACAGGTGGTCACAGGGTGGGGCTATGGGGTCCTGAGGGGTCCTGTGCAGTAACCTTGGCACAGTTGGTTGCCAAGAGGGAAGAGATGCGGGAATCTCTCTCCTATGAGCCGGCTGTGTGTACTCACAGTTAATTGAAAGTGACAAGAAATTCAGAGACTGTACTGTCTACACAAAAATAACCCGCCAGTCCTTACAACTCAAACCAACTGCTCCCTGGACTGCGGTGGCCCAGCCAAGTGCACGCTGCCTCCCTGGCCCTCTTTAGGACTGCTCCTGAGTTTTCCAAGGGAGGCCTGCTCTGATCTCTCCCCTTAAACCTTCACCCATTGCACTTTCTTTCCCTGACTCTTTATTCTTTCCCTGGACTCTTTATTCTTCTCCCTTACCTAACGTTTTTCCATTGTGCTTATTGCCTCCTGACATGCTATTTCACTTGCTGACTTGTGTAGTACCTCCCCCCTCCACTGAGCCCTAAGCTCCACGAGACAGAGATTTTCTTCTCTCTTCCCCCATGACCAGCACCAAATACGCCCAACGCAGAATAGGCAGGCTCTCAAATATTTGACAGAATTTTTCATTAGTGCATGTCAGATATATAGAGTAGTGGGTTTCATTCTTGCAGATTTGTGCATGTACATGACGAACTCCTTTTCCCTACTCCCTCCCATCTCCTTTTCCTCACCCTCCCTGCCAGTTTCACATTTCCTGGAGGGGATTTCAATGTGTACAATGTGTTTTGATCATATTTGTGTCCCCTATTACCTACCCTTACACTCCATCTCTTCTCCCTCCTTCCCTCCTGACTAATGTCCCACTTCTATTTTTTTGATACAATTTTAAATGCAGTATTGTGCTAAAATTCAAGCTGCTGATGCATAATACCATAGCTTTATTTTTAATTTAAGGCATGTAAGCATCCACTAGTTTGGACTGTCAACCAGCGACAAGCTCATTAATAAAGTGATGTTTGCCTCCGAAATTCCCAATCAATACCATAAAGCAAGTAACTCAATAACTAGTCCTTCTGTATTATTAGCCACCTCTTTAAAAACTATTTTTCTAGTTCCCTCCATTAGCAATGTTTATTAGCATCAAATGCATTCTGAGACACGTTAGAACCTGAAAGGGTTTTTGACACACTTTCCTAATAATAAAACACTGTTGCAAGTTTTCCCCACTCAGGAGTTCTGTGTGTTTATCTTACTCCTATCCCCTATAAGATATTAAGATTTCTCATCTGCCAGTCATTATTATAAATAAGGGAGTAAAAAGGGTTTCTCGCATAAAACTCCTGTTTTGAGTTTCCTATTTGGAATTCATCTGCTAGGACGGATGGCTGGATGTGTGCTTCCAAATAGGAAAGATGCGGACGTGTTTGTGGTTGTGGTGTGACTGGCTAAGGTGAACCCTTTTCTTCCACAAATTTCTTTCAGTATGCTTTTCAGCCACCTGAAGATGCGCATTCCATCGCAGTAGCAGCACCTGCTAATTAAGAAAACAGATTTGGGAGTAGGAGTGGGCATCATGGGGTTTGAGCAGGCTAAAAGGATGGACCAAGTACAGCAAAATGAAGGCTCTTGGAGGAACAGAGCAAGTCACCTACTTAGATCCATGCAACCAATTGCTCAACTGTAACAGATTTGGATTTCACATATAATAGCACATATAACAAAGAAGAACAAAATGCAAGAACCTTTAGAACAAACTAGAACCTTTAGCTGCTTATGCATTCAAATGAGCTGTCCCTGAGCTAGGAAACTAAGAAGGAGATCCCAGGGCGCATCCTGGAGCAGGCATCCAGAAACACAGGAATTAGGTTTTATTTTGAGATTTTATTTTCTTTGTGTTGCTGGGAGTTGAACCCAGGGGCTTCACATCGAGCTACATGTTTTCTTGAGACAGGATCTTAGTGGCTGAACTTGTGACCCTCCTGCCTCAGCCTCCTAGAGTGCTGAGATTGCAGGTGTGCACCACAACACCCTGTTATGGAGTCCTTAATCCATTTTGAGAGAGTCCACAGTGCTCCCTTTCATTTTTCACGGAGTACACATTTCTAGTGAGTTACTGTTGAAATACAAAATACGTTCTTTCATTTGTTCCAATGTTTTTCTTTTGGAGTAGACATTATACTTTGTAATGATGTTTTGTGGGCTTATTTAACATTTCTTTGCCTTGCCATGCTGTAGGGAAAAGCCATGTCTGTCGCTTACCACTGGGTTTGTGACAACTAACACTGTGTAATGTACGGTGGCCTCTCAGTACATATTTGTCAAAATGAGTCAGTGCGTTGATTACCAGGTATGTGAAAGCGTGTGGTACTAGGTTCTGAGCATATAGAGATGGATCAGTAGGATGTGGTCCTAGTGGTAGAAGGGCACGGTCAACACCAGAACTTCTCACCCCTCGTATGCTTTGTGTCCTGGTAAATCACAAATAGCCTGTAGAAGAATCTAAGCGTTTGTTCCTTAGAGAGCGGGTGGCCTCGCCTGGGGGTTGCAGGGAAATACTATCTCTTACCTATGACGTGCAGTAAGGAGACCTTCATAGAAGATCAATGCTGCATCCCAATGGCTGCGTGTGTGCAGAGAAGAAAACAACTATTGGCAGAAAATGGGGAGCAGAAGCTAATTTGGGAGGACAGAACATTTATAGAGATGCATTTCTTGTCACTTTTATTCACTGATCATTCCTTGTAGAGATCGTTTTTGAGCTATTAGGGCGGCTGCAATTTGCAGCTGGACAGGGGCAAAGGAGGAGGCTGGATGGGAAGACCACCCCGCTCTGTGCTTCCACCTCCACTTAGAGACATGCCACAGTTTAACGTTTCACTGTGTCCTCCTTGATGAGTACATAGCGGCTGAAGGGCAGAAGGACATCATAAAAGTTTGCATGAAAAAAAAATAAATGGAACAGGATAAAGAACATGCTAGCCCTGGCTCTTTTCCTCTGTAGCTCACATGATATGAAATGCCTCTGTGGAGCTGTGATGCTGAAGGAACCATCAGAAGGACTCATTTTGAAAGCAATGTCAGTACCTCTTGTCTGATGCTTAGTTTTCCTTCTGAAAATCATTAGTAAAAAGAACAGGCAGGGCTAGGGTTGTATCTCAGTGGCAGAGCACTTCCCTAGCAGCGTGAGTACCCGGATGAAGACTAGCTTTCCTCCCAAGCGAACCCTGAGGCCAGGAACCACAAGCCTCACGAGACTTCAGTAATACCCCTGCCTCAGAACACACCTGTGTTTTGCAATAGAAAATACAGAGAAGGATAACAAAGAAAGAAAGCCATATCCTTTTATAGCAGAAGGCTATTAACATCTGAGTATGTCTCCATCTCCCATGAGACCCCTTCCATGAGATAGGCACTGTTATCCCATTTACAGGCAAAGTAAGACTGAGGGAACCAGAGATTTGATGGAAGTCGCAGAGCAGCGAGTGAGGATAAGCCACCTGAGGTCTGTGTCATCTTCTGTATTTCACATTTAATGGTTCCAAAGGGCAGATGTGTGGGAGAGACGAAGTCAGAAATCAACCTCTTGCTCCCCTAAGATTCTTTCTGGGTCCTTCCAAAAATCACATGCCGGGTTCTTCATTTCACAGATTCATCATCCCCCAGGTCTTAGCCCTTTCAGTGCCATCTTTTCTCTTTGACATCAGTATCTTTCATTGATCCTACCTAGAATTTCTGCCTCTGGCCCATCTCTCTGACCTGGCAAACACCTGCCTCGCCTCTTTGACCCAGGTCTTCACACTGATATGTTACTCTCCCTTCCCCTGCAAGACTCTGAGAGGTCGAAAACTGGGCTGTGGCCATTTCTGATTCCCATGGCTTCACCAAGGCCTGGCATACAGGCCAGTTGATAGGTGTTTTCCAAATGGATGGATGGACGACTGCCGCTGGAATTTCTGGCCCTACCACTTGGTTGCTGGCATCAGCTGGTCTCATACTTCCCTGCATGGGAGCTAGCATTGTTCCCACATCTGTTTTCAAAAGGTCTGGAAATCATTTTCAAATTTGCAGTAGAATTGTTTAGCAGTAATACATAACATTTTACTGCCAAAAGGACTTTTATTGTGTATGTATTAAGTCATTTTTTAAAATGCCAATAAGTCACTGTGTGGTCATGCGATCCCTGCATCTTTAACAGGAAACCAGTGCACCTCCACGCCGATGGCATAGGGCTGAATTCTGGTTTCACAAACACTTAAAGCCATCATGTCTGCTTTTTCAATTAGAGTTACATTCAAAGAGTGGTTCGACTATTATTTACAGAAACGGTAACCTACTGTAGAATATTTAAGTAACTCTTAATGTTATAATTAATTTAGCAATGCATATTTTATAAACACAAGACTTTTCATTGATTTCATTTATTCATGAATCAATAAGTGAACGCTACTATATAAAAGTATATTTTAGGCTCTAATGATATAGCTATGACTCTATAGCAAACAACAACAGCAAAAATCCCTGTCCTTAGGAACACTGTGTTCTTAAATTTTTGATCATTTCCACGGGACAGTATCACAATTTTTTTAGATCACAGCATTTTTAAGCTCTTATCCATACTGTTAGAGCACCTGCCTCTGCTCCTGTGGGAGGAATTTGAGTAGGCACCCGACCCAGAGCTTACATTTAGAGACCTGTGTGACCTTTATCAAGTTTTAGGTCTTGATTCCTGACTCCCCTCCCTAACTTTGGGTACGAAACTGTCTCCAGATGACCCATAGCTGCAACCTGAGGTCCTATGTCGCTCATGTTCCAGAGGCCAGGACGTTGGCTGGAGGAAGTTGCCGTGCCTGCCGTAGTCACTAAACCATATCTGGTCCCATTCTTATGCAACTACCTCCTTGGGATAAAGTTTTGGACCTTGGATTTTTGCACTGATGAACTAATTATTCAGCATGGTCGATGCTTCCAGCCTTTCAATGTTCTTCTGGATTTGGCATTTTTTTCCCAACATGGCTGACCACTATCTTCACAGCCTCAAGTCATCCGCAGAATGCATGAGCCTGTATCTCTGCCACCAATGAATGCCTCGAAGACTGCATTTTCTCTTCCCCTACTTGGAATGTCTTTACCCAGATTGCTACAAGGCTAGCTCCTTCGCTTCTTTCAGGTTTCTGCTCAAATGTCACTTAAATCAGAGCTTATTTCTGATTGGATTTTCTAAAACAATATCCCCAGGATCCTTAATCTCAGTTTTTCTGGCTTTAGTTTTCTTTCTTTGATTTAACATTACTTGATGTGTTGTGGGCTTTCTCGCTCAGTAATTAGTTCCCCTCACAGAGTTGTAAGTGTGTGCAGTAGCTTCATATCTGTTCAGCACTGTCCTAGTACCTGGCATGCACTAGGTATTTAATAAAAAGCTGCCAATCTAACAGGCGTGTCTTTTAGAAGCCGGCCTGAGAAATAGGCTGTTGTTGACCATGAAAGGACTGACTCTGTGGCAAAAACAAGGATTCTGGCAACCATCCTCAGCCTGTTCCCTTCCTAAAGTCAATTGACACCCTCTGGACTTCCTCACAGGCAGCAATACAAAGACACACACAAGTGTGCACGCACACACTCTGACCCCTACCCCTACTCCTACCTGCTGACCTCTTTCCAAAGCAGCCTGAGCTGGTGAAATGTCCTTTTCAGCCCTAGTAAAGATCTTTATCAAAGTCTCAAATTGATCTTATCATTTTAGTGACGATATAGCCCCCACCCCCCACTGACTATGTAGGATTAGGCCACTTAATTTAAAATGCTGAGCCTCCATTTCTTGGTCTGTCTGTTTGGAGCAGAGCTGTAAAGATCTGATGGGGACTCCCAGTTCACCCCATGACATGAGGAGAATATAGAGGTCCTTAAAAGAAAACAATTGAAAAACCAAACATCGGCACCTGTAATTATATGCATCACAGAATTGAGATCCTGGAGTGTATTAGCCTGTTTTATGTCACTGTTACAAAATACCAGAGACCAGGTAATTTTTAAGGGAAAGGGGTTTATTTAGCTCACAGTTTGGGAGGTCCAAGGGTGTGGTGCTAGCATCTGCTCAGGTTTCATGGGAGATGGCATCACGAGGGCAGGAACACTGAGAGAAAGAGCTCAGCAAGCAAGACAGGAAGCTAGAGGGCAGGGAGGGGCCTCTCTCTCAGGAGGATAACTCGGGATTCCCCCCAAGAACTACCTTCATCTCTGGGGTAGCACTCACAAGACCTAACGACTCCATTCTTAAAGGCTGTACCATACTGGGGAACAGACTCAGAAGCGTGAACCTTTAGGGGACACACTCGAACCAATATCTGATTCATGGCATGGGCAAACAAAACCCAGGAAGACAGGTGGACCACAGGAATCAGTTTACCAGGATCAGAAGCTGCCAGAAACAGCAACTGGCAGGAACCCGGACGATAGTCCCTGAATAGCTAGAGGCAGAGTGTGGACTAGTTTGAGAGACTCCTGGAAGCCCAGGCTTTGAGGAACCCCACCCTTTTGTGAACTTTACTCCCACAAACTCCCTACCAGGTTCTCTCAATGAACGTTAGAGACAAACCTCCTCCTGCTTCAGGCATGAGGAAGGAAAAATCATTTTGAAATCTACCCAGATGGATCTTGACAACAAAGGTCTGCCTACAAGGGAAACTACTTTACCAGAGCCTTATCTGACCTGGGGGAAAAGGCAGTGGGTCAGTCCAGCCCCCTGTACCCTGCCTGCCTCATATAAGGGAGAAGAGGAAAAAACATTTTTTAAAAGGCTGAGAAATTCATTGTGGAGCCCAGAGACTGTGGCCTAGGAAAAGCTGAGAGTAATCATAAGATGGTAGAGGGCTTCCCCCTCTAAACACCTTAGCACCACTTCCACGGGACTCTAGGCTAAGAACTACAGAGGCCAGGGATTTAGCTCAGTGGCTTTAGTGCCTGCCTGGCAAGCGCGAGGCCATGAGTTCGATCCCTGGTAAAACAAAACAAAACAAAACAAAAACTGTAGATTACAACTAAGAGAGCTGGTTGGCACAAACTCTACTTATTAATTTCTAGAAGAAAATCAGGCACCAGGTGAGGTAAGAAGGATTCTAAAGAAATTGCAGCCTCTCATATCTACAGTTTAAACTACAGCGAACTTTAACTTCTAGCCAGGCAAATACAAAACCTCACACCAAAGATCCATTTATCTCAGACCCTCTATATAAAGTCTGGGTAACAGACATTATGCTAACACATAAAATGGCAAACAAAAAACCGCCACACTGCCTGAAGCAACAGAGAACCAGATCAGATGTGGCAGAGATGTGGGGGTTATCAGATTAGGAGTTTACAGTGACTATGATTTATATGGTAAGGATGTAATAGAAAAAGTGGACCGCATGTAAGAGCAGATGGTAATGTAAACAGAGTTTGGAGCTCTAGAAAGTTTCAAAAGGAAATATTTGAAGTCAAAAACATGAGCAGACATGAACAAACCCTTTGAGGATCTCACCAGCTGACTATACACAATTTAGGAAAGAATCAGGTCGAAGATTTGTCAGCACTTTCCAAACCAACAGAAAAAAAGAGTGCGGAGACAAAGTCTAAAAGGAACATTGTAAACCATACACATGTTAATGGGAATGCAGAGAAAAACAAAAGAATCTCTGAAAATTAGATGAAATAATAAATCTAAAAGGCTATCACAGTAATTGGGTTTATACTAAGTGATCAATAAATGATACTGCTATCTTATTAATTGACAGATCAAGCTATTAAAAGACAAGAAAGGTTTAATCAAAGATAATCCTTTCAAAAAGACTTAGTCTTCATCAGCACCAGTGAGGGACTTCTTTCTTTCTTGAGATGGAGGAGAGACAAGACTGGTGAAAATACAGGACAACTAATGAATAAAAAGTGGGAAGAGCTGGTTGTGGTGATGCACAGCTCTAATCCCAGCACTTGGGAGGCGGAGACAGTAGGATTGAGCCAAGTTTGAGGCCAGCTTGGGCTACATACATAGTGACCTCCAGGTCAGCCTGGACTACACAGTGAGACTCTGTCTCAAAATAAAAAGTAGGGACCTTCATAGGTGTCTTCCACATAATTCTGATTTGTATAGTAATTGTTCCCTCCTAGGATTATTGAGAAGATTAAAATATAATAGTGGATTTCAAATTGGCATGAACAGCAGAATCTCCTAGGTGCTTGTTTATAATACAAGGGCTCTCTGGGGCTCCAGCTGGAGAATTTGCTTCTGTGCCCCTGAAGAGGTCAGCTGGGGACAAGGACCCCATGTGGCTCTGATGGAAGTGCCTCGCAGGCCACCCTTTAAGAAACATCTAGACTTGTTGATCAGTCTGGCCTGAACATGCTCCAGAAACATTTTTGAAGTAGGCGGAGGCTAGGCGACCTGCAGAGAATACAGGAGAGGGCAGGCTGAGGGTGGGGGCAGAAGGAAATCTCTGAGACAGTGGAAGGACAGAAACCTCGGGTGGACAACACACAATGCGAGGGCAGGCACTTCACCCTGGACTCAGAAAACAGAGCCAATCAGCTGGCAAATTGGGAGGACAGGGGAAGACGGGAAGACACAGACGTCAGCCAGGGGGACAGAGAAGTAGGCTGCAGTTGAGGAAGTGAGACCAGGGGTCCCAGCTGGCAAGGAAAGCAGGACCTCAATCGCCACCATCCACCTGCAGATCAGAACCTCCCAGCCCTGCCTGCTCCATGCCCTGCCTCGTGTCTCTGCCCGCCTCAGAGCCATGCACCTCCAGGAAGTTATCCCTGTACATCTGTCCCACTTCCTCGCAGGCCACCCGCTTTGCAATCCCTGTGGTCTGATTTAGCTGGAGAGGTCCACTCTCGGTGGGGACCTGGATTGGGAACTTGAGGCACAGACTTCACTTAGGGTGGTGGAACTTCAGTAGACAGGAAAGTTGGAGGTTCACATGGAGAGATGAGGGGAGGATGGGATTAAGAGCAGACTGGGAGCTCTTTTTAGCAAAAAGCAGCACAGACATGAAAGACAAATGCAGACAGAATTAAGCGTGGGACAGAAGGGAAGGATAGGCTGGGGAAGGGGTGGCAAAGGAAAGGAGAGGATCGAATGAAGACTGGAAGGATGGGCAGATTTATACTTTCTGGGAGGAGGAAGCCCCTGCTGTCTTAGGCCAGGCATGAACTCTACATGATGACGTGCATCTAGGTCTTTGCATGGGGAAACTCCATACCATCATCAGGGGGATCCATTTCTCAGTGCATTGCCTTGCATCTGCTCCCGGCAACCCAAACTCTGATGAGCGCTCTTTTCTGAGTGCAGTACAGAGTCCCATCCTGTGCCCTTGCCCTTCTTACTAAACCACACTGCCTCATTCTACTCCAGCCTCACTGCCTTGGACTCAAAGGAATGCTATTGTCATCTTCCAGCATTTCTGTCTATGGCAGATGAAGCGGGACCAGCCAGGGGAAACTGAAATGCTTTCTGTAATTGGAACTTCAGCCTGAGCTTCGGCTTAAGAAATTGCAATGTTTCTTGTAACTCGTTCCTTCCCCCATTCTTTTCTTTATTGGGAAGCCCCTGAGGATCAATTAAATTTTCCTAATTAGTGAAGGCGATCTGGGCAGACAAGGACCAAGAGGTTGTGTGTAGAATGTGATTCCAGTCCAGGGCAGCTGACCAAGCAGCACAGACAGCCCCGAGCTGACCTCGGCCCTCTTTATTTGTGTGGGTTTGAATTCAGTTATAGAAACTCAAAAGAAAGAGCTTCAGACTCCAATGAAAACCAGATTTCTGCATGAGTTTTCATTCTTCATTCAAATTTTAGCAAATTTTGGTCTTTGTGACTTCTGAATATGACCCACCACAGATGTTAGATGATTTTTACAGCAACAGTAAGACAAGGTACTGTGGATTTTTTTTTCCCCTCAGAATCTAAGGAAAGCTATGTACCATCTCATCAGAAAAATGCATTTACACCCACATTTTTGTTTGTATCTTAGGATTTTTTTTCCAGCTGCTGAGGCCTGTTCTTGGCTTTTTCTTCCTCTATTTTAAAGGACCTTCACTCCACTCATGGATTTCTACCATGGCCTCTCAGCAGGTTTTCTCTCTTTTTTCTCCAATTTTCCAACCCTCTGATTAAAAAAAAAAATCACAACTTCCTATTGTTCTCAAGTCAGTCCACATTCCTTTACATGGATTTTTTTTTTTTTTTTAAACAAAACCCTTCATGATCTGTTACTCTGAGAATACAGAGGGAAAAGCCAACTCAGGCTTAGTTTCTGTAACTCTGCTGACAGGAAGGATCACTTCTGTAATCTCAGAACATGAGGGGTTTCTCCCCATCAGCAAGCAATCAGTTCTGCCTTGGACTCCAGCCAGGTGTCCATTAAGCCAATTAAACTCTGGCACTGTCTACCTCTACCTCGACATAGTGTCAGGTCTCACACATGCAGGGCTCAGCCCTCAAGACTGTTTCCACTTCAGACACCAGTCTAGGCCTGGGGCTCTAGAGCTACTGACTTACTGGCTGGAAGTTGGGGTTCCTATGAGGCCTCTATTTAGGCTCAATTATTTGCTAGAGCTGCTCATGGAACTCAGGGATATACACTTTCTAGTTTATTAGAAAGAAAGTCTGAAGTATGCAAATAAACATGCAGATGGAGAGATACCTAGAGCAAGAGGTCCGGAAGGGTCCTGAGTCCAGGATCTTCATCCCCATGGAGCTGGCCCATGAATGAGCTTCATCCCCAGGGTGCCCCCCTCCTGGCCCATGAATGAGCTGTCATTCACCTTCCTGCAGCCTCTGCGTGTCTAGCAGTCCAGAAGCTCCTGAGCCCTGTCCTTTTGGGTTTATGGACACTTCCCTGCATAAGCGTGGCAGAAGGGTACAATCCCATGCTAACAGACTGTGTGTGAAAACTCAGCAGGACCCATCTGTCCGGCTCCCTCTTGGCCTCTCGGCCAGCATTCCTTCCCCCAGGTATGGGCCATAGCCCTTCTGAGATGGGGATCTTAGTATCTACTGCCAGACAGGCAGCTCTGAGAATTTCCTTACAGCCAGCTCCAAGACAGAAATGCAGGAGCAGATTATATTTTTAGTTTCTATGACTTGCCTTCAGGAAGAGAAATCATAGTTTCTATGACCTGTCTCGGGAGAAAAAGGAGCAGGTAGAAGGAAGGCAAGGGAAAAAGAGAGGGATTTTGCTTTCTGAGCTGCATTTGAGGTCTAAAGCTCTCCCAACATTATGCCAGTCGTTTAGGAAATAATAAGGGATGTAAGAGTGATAAGGCAGAAATCATGGCTGAAAACCAAAATATGTACAGCATGATATCACAGGCATCTACCTCCTATTCCCCCTTTCTGCAGTTATGAAGGTAGAGCCTTTCCTTTTATCATATTTCAGAATTTTCCTTCCCTATAGCTTCCACTCTTCAGTGCAAGTTTCTCAGGACAAATGTGACCCACCTTCCATGTGACAGCCCTGTGTATCTGAATATAGAGCTTGCAGACTCTACTCCCCAGCTGCTCAAGGGTCCTCACGGGACAGGGAAGGGACCCAGCCCCAAACCTCCCTGGGTTCCCCTTCGCACTATAGTGTAATCTTACTCCGCAGAGACAAGCCTGTCTTAGGGTCCCTCTCCCTGGGATGAAAACCAAGAGCAATGCTGGTATTGACAAGCTGAGCAGTGGTGTTTCCAGCCCTCTCTTGGTGGGTAAACTCTACACCCTTCAAGGTATCCTGATGTTACACAGAAACTTCCTCTAGAACACACATGGTCATTCTGTTTGAAGTCAAATATCACCCCTAATCTGCACTTTGGTGACCTGCCCTCCTCGCTAAATATGATCCTCTTGTATATCAACTTTGTCCTAAATCAGGTCTAGTTCTGTGACTCCTTTTAAACCAGGGATTCAGGACTAGTGGTCACCAAGGGTCCAGCCCAGAGATCCATGGCTCTCCCAGTCTCCCCACTGGGTGGTATAGGATAGCTGAAGCAGTGAAGACTTGTGAGTTTCCATGTTCAAGCTTGAGGCCTCCTGGGGCAACTGAAAAATTAAACAATATGGCAGAACCTAGCAGCAAGATAGAGGAATAAGATATTGTGGATGTATAGAGGTGAGGATTGAGGGAAGGCTTCAAGAAAAGCACATCTAAATAAGGATCTGATGGTTAGACCAGAGTTAGGGAAAGGCCCAGAGGTGAGAGGGAATCGTAAAGAACAAAGGAAGGCCACTTAGGAGGCTGAGGCAGGAGGATTATGACCTGGCCACGAAATCCCTGGCAGCCCCAGAGAGTGGCTGGTGCCCTCAGGGCTTGCCAGACAACCTTACAGAGCCCAGCACTGCACACTGCCAACCCTGTACTGGTAACTTGCCACTTCAGAGCCTCTGCAGGCTGACAGTGACCGCAGCCCAAGATGACTGAGGCCCGACAAGTGAGACCTCCTGTCCTAATGCCCATCCTGAAACACAGGTCCAAGATGAAGACGCTGACACAGTGCCACGGCAGGGCTTCCTGTGCCCTAGAGTGGGGATTGGCTTTTGGCCATGGTGAGATGTACAAAATCACACTGGTCCTGCATGCTAGGGAAGGGGTTCCTTTCTCCATAAATGCCTTCTTCACACACTGAGGCCCTCCACGTCGGAGCAGCGATGTGCCAGGTTATTCACTGACCTGACAAAACGTGGTAAGACTTACTTAAAGCCAGTTTCAATGTGAAGCTGCTCCTCCTGTCCCTCCTCCTCCTCTTCCTCCTCCTCCAACCCAGCTGCACAGACTTCCTCTTCCCTAGGGGGAAATTTCCTTTTCTTTGCCTCTTCCTTTAACAGCAAGCCCCTAGAGGGCAGAGTGTTCTCATCACTGGGAGCCCCTAGGGGCCCGCGCAGAGGTTGGTTCTTGGTAATTAATAAGTGTTTATTTGAGCAAAAGGGCTCACTGCGTTTCATGCCCTTGTCCTCTGTGATGAAATATTAAATCTGTCTACTTACATATCCAGCCTTTCTGACGAGGTGTCGCTCGTCTCTGTGCAAAATGGTCCCCAGGGACCGCACTCTGCCATTTCTCCCATGTCCTCTCGGGGGTATGTTTCCAGGTCACTTCCCACGTTGCCAGTGCAGCTCACCGTTCCTGTGCTCAGGCTCTCGTTCCTCCTTCAGGGTAAGATGCCAAAAGGCCCGCCCCGCGCGAGCCTGCACCTCCTGAGCTCCCGGGCTGCCTGCACTGGTTCCTCGGCTGAGTCCTGTGCTCTAGATTCTCCCAACCCTGTTCAGTCTTGGGTTTCATCCTAAGAGTGGGCACAGGGCACGGACTGGGAAAACTGAGCCACGTCAATCTCCTTCCATTTGGCCAGGTTTTACCCCAGTTTGGGGTTCTGGAATAGAATATCTGATTCTGTTACTAAAGGAGTGATAATTAGTCATTTGAGAGCCACTCTCTGAGTAAGACAGCAAATTAGTCCAATTTGGCTGTTTTAGAAGAAAAAAGGAGGATATTCTCTGACTCACTGATGGACTTGTGGCTGCAGTTGCCAAAAGTTCCATTGACTGATTTGCCTGGATATTGAGGAGGACCTTCCCGGGGTGTATGCAGCTCAGATTTCATTTTGGAATTTTCTGGAATTTTGTTCAGGCCGTCTTCCTGCTATTTTTAAAAAACTGCCTCCTGAGCAACCCAACTAAGGGAGTTGACCCAACTAGGGGAAATCTAGCTCACTGTATCATTTTAAAGAGAATTTCAGCACACTTTTTCTCAGGAAAGACAGATTGTAGACAACAGTTCTGAAATGCCAATGATTTTTAAAATTGTGTATGTTTGCAGATTGAGGCTACCCTGAAGCCAAGTGCACACCTTTGACGGTGCATGAATGGTATCCCAGTTTTTCTTGCCCTCATCACCATACTAAACAAGGGCCAGCACTTACTGAATACCCAGTGTAGCAGGCTCAGCACAGGGGTGCCCCGCTGTCATCGCTAATCCTAACCTGCACGAACAATCTATGAAAAAGCTTGTTAGAGAGCAGAGATCAGACTCAGCTAGGGGGCTTCCTTCTCAAGCCCACTAGCAGCAGCTCCCAAGCCTGTGGGGAGTTCCTTCCCTTGAGCGCTGAGATGCGGAAAGCCAGACCTGCTTCCAGTCTCTGCGCGTCTAAGAGAAAGCAGGGGATTAAGCACAGTGACCTGAGAAGGCGGGTTCTTTGGAAGCTTCTGACTGTAATGAAGTTGGAAGTTAATGTTGGGGAGAAGCTCGCAGTGGGAGACACACGTCCTCCTTTGCCTTGGACCCACTTTGTCTGCTAGTGTCTTCTGGCTTTTTTTTCTCACTTTTTTGTTATTACTACCTGTTTGAAATACATAAGGATCACATTTATCTTGGGAGATGTGTACCTGTATGTGACACATTTTAGTTCTTTTTATTGTTGTCTCCTTTTCCTCCCCCTCAAACCCTTCTTTCCCTCTCCTTCCAGCCCTACTTCTCCTCCCCACTTATGAAAACTCTTATTTCCATTCTTTTCAGTTCTGTTTTTAATCCCCTTTCCCTTCCTTCTCTTCTCCCTCCACCATCTTTTTCCCCTTCCCATTTGAACAAGTCCTTCCTACTCTCTATCTTCCATTTTGCTATTTATTTACACTTTTGCTTTCTCACGCAAGAGAAAAAAATGAAATATTTAAGCTCATGTGCCTGATTTATTTCACTGAAGAGTATGGTCTCAGGGTGTATCCATTTACCTAAAAATGCCCCAAGCTTATCCTTCTTTGTGGCAGAATAATATTCCATTGTGTATAAATATCACATTTTCTTTCCCTCTACAGACTGATAGGCTCTGGGTTGCTTCCAAGATTTAGCTATGATGAACTGCACTGCTAGCAACATGAGTATGCACATGTCACTGTAATACGATAACTTCAGTTCTTTCAGGAAGATACCTAGAAGGGGAAACGCTGGGTAAAATGGATCCTCCAGTGTTGGTTTCTTGAGGAATCTTCATAGTGCTTCATAGTGGTTGTACCAATTTACACTTCTGCCAACAGCGGAGAAGGTTCCTTTTTCCCCGCAGCCTTACCAGCATTTGTTATTGGTTGATTTCTTAATACTGATAGCCATTTTTTTAGAGTGAGATGGAACCTCAGTAGCGTTTTAATTTGCATGTCTCCAGTGGCCAGTGATGTTGAGCATTTTTCATGTATTTATTGGTGGTTTGTACTTCCTCTGAGAAGTGTTTATACATTTCAAATGCCCTTTTCTGGATTAGGCCTTTAAATTTGGGGAGGGGTCTGATTTTTTTTTTTTTTTAGTGCTTTATATATTTTATGTTAGTCTTTTGTCTAAGGAAGAGCTGGCAAGTTTTTTCCCCATCCTGTAGGTCATCTCTTCACTCTGTTGGTGGTTTTTCTTTGTTGTGCTGAAGCTTTTTAATTTGATGCAATCCCAGTTGCTGATTCTTTGTAGTATTCCCTGCGCAACTGGGGTTTTGTTCATAAAGGCTTTGCCTGCACCTAGGTCTTCAAGAGTTTTATTTATTCTGTCTTCCATGTATTTTTTTTTTTCCATCTTGATTTTAGTTTACTGCACATTGAAAGATTCAGTCTTTGGCATATGGATACCCTAGCACCATATATTGAAGAAGCTATGTTTTCTCCAATGAAGGTTTTTGGCCTCTTTGTCAAAGATAAGGTAGCTGAGTGTCCCTGGAGTTGTTTTACATATTCTGTTCTGTTTCACTGATCCACAAGTCTTTTTTCCCCAAACGCTGTGCTGTTTTTATCACTGTGGCTTCGCATTGTAATTTGAAGGCTAGGATTGTGATGTCTCCTGCTTTGCTCTTGTTGCCCATAATTGCTTTGGCTATTTAGGTCTCTCCTGGTTCCATATGAATTTTAGGATTGGTTTCTATCGTTCTTTGAGGAATGCTATTGGTATTTTGCTTGAGATTGCATTAAATCTACATAACAGTTTTGAATGTACGGGCATTTTCACTACAATAGTTCTGCCTGTCCAGTAACAGGGGATATCTGTCCAGTTTCCAATATTCTCTTCGATATCCTTTTCCAGAGTACTATAGTTTGCATGGTAGAGGTCTTTCACTTCCTTGGTTAAGTTAATTCCCAGGTGCTTTGTTTTTCTTGATATTGTTGTAGAAGGTGTTGTTTCTCTAATTTTTCTCTTGGTGAGTTTGGTATTGACATACAAGAATGGCATTGATTTTTTAATATTGTACCAATGACTTCTAAATCCTGACTCTTCCTTTCTTTCCAGCCAGGTGCACTAAGCAGCATTCTTATGTCTGTGTTGTAGCTTCTTAAAAAGAAGTAGTGGAGCAGCAAGCATGGAAGGTTATCATCAGGAAAAGGAAGGAGAAGTGACCACAGACAAGAGAGGGCAATGACAGCATACTGAAGCTTCTAAAATGCCTGTACTTAATCATTAGCATCTCTAAAGCCACAATGCACCTTACCACTGATATGCACTTGAAATGTAGGAGACCTTCTCCCCTAGACAAGCTGTTATTGCATCACTGATGCCTCTTACATTGAATGACATTTTGGATTCAAGGAACTATGGCAGGTTTTGTCTTTGGCGTCAGTTCTGATCAGTGGGCTGAGACACCTGGAATATGGGTGAAGGATCTAAGCTGTGTCTGTGACCCCGGGAAAGAACAATGAGCTGAGTGGGTACACGGGAGGTAGTACTGAGTCTGGGTGTCAGGCACTGGTACCTTTGTGCTATGTCTTTAGGAGCATATGGAGGAACACTGGCCGTGTCTTCAGTAGTAAGTCAAGGAACCCATTGAGGTAACATTTCCCAGGAACTGGTCAGAGCCCTGCTTTTTCTCATAGAGCTTTGTGATTTCTCTCTTTAAATAGTATTTTTAAGTACTGCTTTAATTATTAAAATAGTATATGCTTGTATTCCTCAAAAAGCAAAAAGTAGAAATTCCATCCGACCTGGCTATTTCCCTTCTAGGTATCTTCCTAGAGGAATTAAAAATATCATATTACAGTGAAACATGCATATCCATGTTGATATCAGCACAACTCATAATAGCTTGACCTTTATTCAATCATCAATAGATGACTGAATAAAGAAGATGTGGTGTTCATACATAAAGGGGTACTACTCCGTCATAAAGAAGGATAAATTTGAGTCCTTCATAGGAAAATGTATGCACCTTGAAATGATAACATTACATAAAATAAGCCATGCTTAAATATCACATGACTTCTATTACACGAGAAACCCAAAGTATATATAATTTAAAGAGCAAAAGCAAAAGGATGGATAATAGGATTCAGGGAGGTTGATCTTTTGGAGATCTAGAGGAGAAGGGAGGGGAAGTAGAAAGAATTAAGATGTGTTATGGACATTCTCCAGCTCCTCACGATGATGTAATCACTATGTACTGCAAACACGTACCAGCAAAGATGATTTCCTCTTCGTCATTGGTGTAAATACTCAGAGAAACATCTTGGACCCGTAGCTTCATCTGTTTTGCTGGTGTGACAAAATCCAGTGAGGCATCACTTGACAATGGGGCTGGGTGCTGAGAAATGTGCCGCTGGGTGATTTCATCATTTCCCGAAGATCACTGAATGAGCTGCAGGGTGTCTAAGTGATAGATTCTTATGGGTCTGCCATGGTGTATATGTGGCCCATCACTGGCTGAAAATTCATGATGTGCTATGTGACTGTAGCATAGACTGGGTGAGTTATAAACAACGACAGTGTATCTCCAAATTTCTGGTGGGTCAGTAGTACAAGGTCTAGGTACCAGCGGCTATCAGTGTCTATTAATGGCTGCTCTCTGCTTCCTAGATTCCGTCTTGTCTTGTACCCTCCAGAAAGGATAAATGCTGTGTCCTCACGTGGCTGAGAGGATACCAGGGGAAAGCTCACCCTCTAAGCACTTTTATAAGGTCATTAATCCCATTCATGAGGCCTCTACTTGCATGACTGAATCACCTCCCATGGGCCTTGTTGCTTAATACTATCACATTGGCATGTAACACATGAATTTTGAGGTGTTGTACATTCAAATAGAGCAGCCAGAAAAGCCTTTCCCTTATGTTTTAAATAAGTTCATTAAGATGAAAACCCAGAAGTGGGATTGCTGCATTGAGGAATAAAAGCATGCTTGAAATTTTTGGTAATTTATGAATTGAGACAAAAAGACTTCATTGACTGACACCTGTAACCATGGTACCTTAGTTACTTTTCTCTCATTGCTGGGACAAAATACCAAACCCAAACAGAAGGAGAGGTTTATTTGGCTCACAGTTTGTGGAGGGTTCAGTCCATAATCAGCTGGCTTAAGGCAGGGTGGCATAGCAGCAAATCGACACTTCAAATCAACACTTCAAGGCAGCAGAAGACCGCAAAGCAACAAATGCAAAAAGGGGAAGAGCAAGCCTCTTTTCTTCCATTATGTCTTGCCTAGGCCACTCCCCCTCCACGGCAGGTGTAGCACTCACAAAATCTCCTTGCCCTCCTCATGCACAGGATGAGGATGTTGACAAAATAAGGACCCTGGCTTCCTGCTGAGTTCTGTAAGTTAAACTTCTAAACTTCTCAAGTTGATGCAATCCATCAACCATAACATAGTGGTAAATTTAAGCTCAGTAATAAAGCCTCTGCATTTCCATTGCCAAAGAACAAGAGCCTATTGGAGGTATCTCAGTGCACACCTGTATTGACTATTCAACAACTCTCTCATTTGGATCAAGTAATGTAACCTCTGTGCAATGTGGCGGGAATTTCAGGTCATAGTGACAGCTCTCCAGTGTTATCCAGGGTCTGGGTCTCCTTTGCTTTTATCTGTTTTAGTACATCATGCCAAAGTCAGGTGCATGGTGCCAGCACTCCAGGAGGGATCCTGAAAGTAATAAGCACCGATGACCACATGAGGCTGGCTAGTTGATTTCCTAGAGCCAAGACAATCAGCCTGGGGACCGATTCTTTTGTATTCTTTAGAGAAAGGAAAGACAGAGGAGGGACAAGGAGTGGTGCTGGGCTCTGACAGGAGCTTCCTGTTCCTGAATACCCTGCCACTGCTGATGCAGGAATTTCCTTGTCCTGGTGGGTATAATAGCAGTGTCTACTGTTGATGAGAACACTAAATTCTAAGCACTTTTCACACATGATCTCCTTTAAGACAGTCATTGAACCAAACCATCAAGAGACAAAGTGGCTTACAGAACACCAAGGAGATTCTGTGCACTTTAATGAATGTGAACCTATGAGAGGATTCAAATGGTGAAACATTGATATGTCACATGGAAACCTTTGTGTGGGCTACATATCAGCAAGAAGGCAAAAGTGTACACATCAAGATGGACATTTTTATCAAAATAATACTCAGTTCGCTCATTTACTCAGAAATGGGCCCATGTAACTAAAGCATTAGCTATACTTTCTCTAAATTTGATGGGCAGCCAGTTGAACATACTATTCATTTACTGCTAATGAGCACTTTCAAGCATGTCTCAGAGTAAGTTTCTTTTTTTTTTTCCTGATCAAAAAGGTAGCTTATATCTGGTTTAATCTACAATGAATAGTTTCAAAATATAATTTTAAAGTAATCATTAGAGTAGGGCTTTCAGAAAGAACATAGGGAAAGTCAGAAAGATTGGTGTTAAGTCACACAATTGCTTTTACACACAGAAGATAACACGCCATTTTTTTTTCCCATTTCAGGCTGTGCTTCTCTAACACCTCCCGAGTGTCAGGTGCTGTGTTTGTGCGGTGGGACTTGTATGTATGTGCAGAGCAGACAGCCAATCAGGACGCTTCATTCCGAGACACACACACACATATTGCAGCTTTGCAGACCAGGCTTTTGATCCTCTTCACAAATACCTAGGGATTGCTGAAATGGCCGGGGCTGTGGTCAGAATATTTCCACTGGCAATGACCCCCTGACACTTGTTGCATTTTCTCATGTTCAGATGAGAATTTAATTTTATTCTACAAAAGCTTTAATGACTACGGAAAATAGTCTTCTTACTTTCAGCCTGAGACTGAAAAAAATGACCAGGTGAAAATGGTTGAGGTCTCCAAATACCATTGCTTTGTAATCGTTTTCACCGAGTCAAAGGCCACGGAGGTCACAAAAAGAAACTCATTTTCTAAAAAAAAATTGACACCTTCATTTACAGGTGTGTCCAGTAACAAAGTATGAATCACATTGATTGTAAAAGTCAGTGTCAAAGTATTTTATCCTTTTCATTAAAATCATTGTTTCTAGACCAAACGTTAAAGGATATTAAAATTAGCTTAACTATCATTACTGTTGCTTTTTAACCTGTGAATACAGCTTCTCTTCTCTCGCTTGTTTTAAAGATGGATTGACCCTTAGCAAAGTGCACCTTGTGTCTTTCAGAGTGCTGGCGTTTAACTCGTATTTTTATCCATCCTCTTCTTTGAGTTCCTCCACAGACCTGTGAAGGAGATGGACCAGGTTTCTTATCCAGATTTTGCAGATGAGAAATCAGAGGTTGAGCAAATTGCTAAGGTTACCCAGCCAGAAAGGAGTAAGGGCACTGTACCCCTAGTGCAGGCATATTTCATGAGGACCTATGCCTTTCCAGTAGCTATATTTGCAAAACTGGAGACTTGAATGGAAAAGCTTCACCAAACTGCTATTCAGCAATTGCACATATTAGTTGTTAGGCTCACTGGGACTAGCTAAATATCTTGATAATGGGTGCGGTGTATCAACTAAGTATATTTAGGTTCCTTGTGTTTTTATACTTGTTACATCTTTGTAATGTATCAGATTCATGAGTCACAGAGTATTTGTGATAGCAACTCATTTTTGTTGAATGCTATGTCTGTAATATTTTATTGATCACCTACCTAATTTATCACTGATACTCTGCTTCATTTTAAGAAGGCTTTTCCAGTGTTTTGAGCAATTCTTTAAATTGTTTTTCCCCTTAAGAAATCATCTAGACCAAAATGTTAGAGTCACTACTAGGGTCTTACTCCTAATTTGTGAGTAAAAAAAAAAAAATCAGATGTATTACAGCACATGGATAGCTTGTATATTCAATCTACAATTGGCAGTAGACCCTCTGTTCAATTTGAATCACCTACCAGACAAGCAGCTCCATCCCCAAGCTCTGCAGAAAGCCCTTACTAGGCTCCAAATGCAATAACCATCAAGTCCAACATTTTGAAGCATCCAAATTGTCACTTGGAAACAAAAAGGAGAGGACAGATTGAAACATTTCTGAGGTAGAAGTTGTCTTGTGGGATTTAGAGATGACATGGAAATTTCTAGTTTAGTAATGCAGTAAATGAGATAGAGAACAAAGGAAGGACAGGGACTGGGGAAAGGAAATGACTGAGTTTGAGATACTGTGTCCTTCCCTGGGAGCCTATACCTGGTTTGGGAAGGTGGGGTTAACAGGAGAGAAAGGCAGGTAAATAAGTGATTACATTGATAAATGATATAGGCTGCAAATGGAGAGCCTTGGAGCATGCTAGAGGAACAATTTATACAGTTGGAAGAGCCAGAGAAAGCCTCCAGGTGGACATAACACTTGGACAAAGTTGTAAATGAATTAATTGGGGGGAATATATGGTACAGAGCCTCCAAAGCAGAAAGGACCATATATCCCAAGGTCCCCAAAGGCCAAAGGTGAGCCAGAAAACCAGTCAAGCCCGGTGGGCTGGAGGTCTAATGAAATAAAACATAACACAAACAGAAGCAGCTCAGTCCTGAAGCAGCTGGTGAGAGCAGCCAGTAGTGTAAATATTTATCGTAAGCTAGGAACGGGATAAATATGGACAGAGGTAGAATCATCAGCATAGTACTGGAGTAGAGAGGAGCACAGGTGTCAGGAGACCCCAGGCTTCTGCCTTGACAAAGAGAAAGTTGAGCCTATTCTGGAGGAGGACAATGAGCTCCAGTAGGAGCGTTTAAAATCCAGTGTCCCCTTAGACGTCTAGGTAGCTAACAGGCATATCTTTGGGGATATGGTTTGAGTCCTAGTTCAGTCACTTAGAAGATTTAACAGGCTACTTAATCCATCTCTGTGTCTCAGTTGCCTCATTAAGAAAGTAGAGTTAACAATTGTATTTACCAAGGTAGGGGATGGTGCACACCTATAATCCCAGCACTCCAGTAGGCTGAGAATTGCAATTTAGGGAGACCCCGTCTCAAAAATAAATCAATCAATGCTTAAAAAAAGGCCTTGTAGGTGGGAAGGGGACCCGGAAAAAAAAAAAGAGGATAGGGTGGGGTAAAAATCATCAAGATGCAACAGGCATATGTACCAAACCCCAAACTGAATGTAAATACTATATATCCCAAACATGTAGTTAAAAAAGACTGGGGATGTAGCTTAGTGAAAAGGCCAAGTACTGTATGCCCAGTACTCCCTCCCAATAATAATAATAATTGCATTTATCTCAGAGTAGTGGTGATATTTAAGTGTGTATGGGGGAGGTGTGTTAGAACAGTTAGTTCCTAACAGGAATGTAGTTATAATCTACTTGTTGTTATTTTCTGAGAGGGATCTGGATTGATAGCATGAAGATAAAATAATAGGATAAGATAACTATTAAGTGTCTGTTATGAGGTATTTGGCCATAAAAATAAAATCCAGCCAGGGTCTTTATCAAAGTTTCCTCTATTATTTTAAGTAGGAGTCTAGAAATGAGGTGCCTTGGTGCTCTTTCTGCAACCCATGTGATGTTAGATCCCTGGCATAGCTGAGATTCACTGGGCCTTTCTCTTCTGGTCCATATAATGGCTGTTCTTGCTAATCCTGCTCAAAACATGGCTGCACTAGAACAAACCATCTCACTCTCCCCAACCATGCTCCATACAGGAGGTTCAGGACTAGGTGAGGATAAGGAGATTGGTACTCACAGGCCTCTATCCTATTATCAGAGAGGAAAATTCTGGAAACCTCCTGACCAACTTCCTCTTGCATCTCATTGGCCAGAACTGGGTCACATGGTCACTGGTAGCTTCAGGAGGAGGAGCAAGATGGCCCTGATTGGTAGACTATTTATAATTCAATCTCTTGGGTTGAATAGTTTAAGCCTCAAACAGAACTGGGATCTTCTGTGCAAGGAAGGAATCTGTTGGCCAAGAGATTTCAGATGCCAAGGAAACAGAGAAGCCACAAAAGAGCCCAGAGGGAACCTTACACAGAGGTTCCAGGAAGGCCTAACTACAGGACAAGGCTGTAAACAGTAGCCAGATTTGGCAGCAAGGAGGTCATAGTAACCATTGCCAGAGCAGATTGTGGTGATGCCAGGGGTTGAGAAGAGAATGTTGATCTCTCTCATATGCATTTTGTGAGAGTGTAAATTAATCCAAAATTTATGGCCGTGTGGCACTGTGTGTCAAAATTTTAAATGTGCATGGCCTCTAATTCTGAGAATCCTCTTCTAGGAATTAATCCAATGTGCAGATTCAGACAAGCAGAGGCTGCTGTAGGTACAAGGATGTTGATTGCAGCCTTGTTTATTATAGCAAAAAGAGAAGGGTAATTCATCTAAATGTCCATCACCTAGGGTTAATTAAAACAAATGATAGTGCACTTTGGCAATGGAGTAATAGACACAGTCGATAGGAGCTAAAACTAAAGATCCACTGTCTGGGTTTGGATTTTGGCTTTGTCACTTACCAGCTGTTCTATCAGCTCTCTGAGAAACTTTCTGGCACTCAGTTTTACCTATAAAATGGGGTGATTGTGGTGCTAACTCACAGTGCTATGGTAAGAATTAAGTGGGTTGATGTGAGTCAAATTGAAAGTAGAACATATTATTAGGCAATCACTTTAAAAGATTCAGTAGGTCTATATGTATGGAAGTCACTATTTATGCACTATGAAGAGAAATAAATGAAGTTCATAACAGTAAGATAATAAAATACGACAAGTTAAACAGTAGTTTTATTTAGGAGGTAGACTCATGGGCATAATTCTTTCTTTCTAGCTAGCTACTAGCTAGCTGCAGTAAAGATTGAATACAGAACATTCACACTGAGCTACATCCCTGGCCCTCTTTTTATTTTTTATTTTGAGACAAGGTCTGCTTAAATTGCTAAGTTCCTCAAGCTGGGCTTGAACTTATAAAGTTAAGATTCTCCTGTCTCAGCCTCCCAAAGAGCTGAGATTACAGCATGACTTTGGCCAGCCATAAATCATTTTATCCTTTATACATTTCTGTCTTACCTTTAAAATAACGATGCTTGTTATTGAGAAGCTGGTCCTGATGCAGTGAGGAACCAGCCCCATGCATCCTTAGTCTTCCATTCCTTGTGCCCGTGATGAAGAATTCAGTTAAAACGCGTGGGCCATGCAGAAATATGAGTAGCATTTACTGTAAAGTGGATATAGAGAGAGTTATACCTTCAAGCAAGAAAATGGGCAGAGCCACAAAGCCATCTGCACAGAGTGGGAGTTTGGATACATTTTTATAGCATACAAAATTTCCCCCTGGGGTTTGGAGAACTAGGGTAATTACAGTGCTTATCAACTTTTACTTAAAAGTTAATTTAGAAATTGCAAAATATCTTTCCCTTTTGGATGGTCAGTGTTTCCTCAAGTGCTTTCATCATGTGAGAAACTTGCAACAGATAAGTTTTTAATTTAAACCAGGTCCCAACCCCAGGCAAGAGGATCTTTGAAGAATATTTCCCTTCTTGGTATCTCTGGGCTGGAGGCGGTGGCAGCCAGGAACGCTGTGTGCCTTGTTCTGGATTTCAATGGCCAAGTGGCCTCAGTAACCTTAAAATGTTGCTGTGCTCTGTGAGATCATTTTAGGTGTGAAACCTAACAAATGATTATAAATGTATTATATACATTGAAATCTTTAATTAATTGGCAATTCATGCTTTTTTAGGGACCCCTCCACCCCCACCCTTCAACCCTTCAGTCTCATTCTGTCTCACCATCTGCCTAACAGTATTTACTACCATATTCTCTTAGCCAACTGTGAGTCTCAGGACTGTAGGTTCCAGTTTTGTTTCACTTACCTCTGTATATGTTGTCATACCTGGATGCTACAAGCAGCCAACAAACAAAGGCAGGGTCTCACTCTGTAGTTCAGGCTAGCCTCAAATTCACTAGATAGTCCAAGCTGACCTCGAACTCATGATCCTCCTGCCTCAGCCTCCCAAGTGCCAGGATTACAAGCATGTGCCACCATGCCTGGCTCATGAATGACTCAAAAGTGGGAATCGTGTTTACAAAGAAATCTCAAAGCCTTCCCCCAGAGTTCAAAGATGCAGTAGTTCTATTACAGACAAGGCCCAGCGTAGCCTGGGAGACCAGAGAGCAGCGTCACAGAGGTCAGGACTGAGGGTGTGGATGGCTCATCAGTGTGGATGCTGTGACCCCTGCCAGTGTGGACAGCTGGAGAGGAAAAGGGGGAAATACCCAAAGTAGTGGGATCCAGTCCCTGGTGTGCTCAGCACTTCCCAAAGAGCTGAATCTGACAGCATAATATTTCAGAACTGCTGGGAATGTTGGTGCCATTGAGTTACCATTGTCATCACTGCTGTTTTTGTCATTGTCTTCTTTTTTTCTTCTTCTTCTACTTTTTTCTTTTTTCAGTACTGAGAATTAAACCCGGGACCTTCAAAACCAGCCACAGCCCCCATCCCCAGCCTTTGTTTGCTAAATTGCTAATCTCCCAGAGTGCTTGGGTAACAGGTGTGCTCCAAAGTCATTTTCACTTTTACACAATCAAGGCTTGGAAAGGTCAAGTCACTCCCCAGTATTGCCACAGGGCTTAGGTTCCACCACCCATACCTGCGTCTCCCAATTGCCACTCTAGTGCTGACTACTTCCCCCAGGGATGAAAAAGATAGATATTTCTGATATAAATGAAACTGTCTTTGAGAGGGCTTTCATTGGATTCCCTCAAGAAACCCATTTCTCTTGTGCACAATGGCTGTGTCTGGAAAGTTCACTGACCACCCATCTACTTTTCTTTGTAAAGAACAAGGGAATGGGGAGCGTAATTAACTCACCCACATCTCCTATGGTCCTTAAATCTTTTGTGCAGGCATTGATTGTTGTTTCAATTGTTGAAAGTAGGATTGTTCTCTTGGCAACAGGGATCCAGAGAGAGTGAGCCCAGCAGGGGACTCAGGAGGTGACACTGTCACAGTTTGACCTTATGATTTAGAAGAATAAAAGGAAAAGGCAGAAAAGCACTAATTGAGCAGAGGGTCACTCTGAATTGGCTACCAATCTATACGATAGAATGCTTTGGGAGAAAAGACATTGGGTTATTTTTAAATATGTTGAAGAGTTCAGAATACTAACTAACTGTGCTCCCAAGTACTGGCCCACAGGGGATTCAATTTAATGAATGTTTGAGAACAACTTGTTGCCGGAAAATTACAATTTGCACAGGTAAATGGATGATTTGGAAGTGCTTTACAAAAGCAGCCTTTGCTCACTTTTACGTCTTAATTTTTACTCACCCATATGTTGTTGATTTTGAGACTGTGTTGGGAAGAAAGGAAGCAGCTACTGAACACAGGGGCTGTGGTGGAAGAAGGGTCCTGAGGTTTGGGATCAGATCCCACCGGGCAGAACCTTGGCTGTGTCCATTAGCAAAGCTGTGTTCCTCAGGGCATCATTTAACCTCTCCTGCCCCTCAGTTTCCTCCTATGTAAAATGGGGATCATGCTTGTTTCCGGAGATTGTCCTGCTGATTGAACGAAATCATGTTTAAAAGCTAACATGTAGCTTAATAAATACTAGCTCCTGTCCCATCTGTTCACGGACTAAAAATTCAAGTCACGAATGACTGAAATCTTTCAATAGAGGGAAGGTGGTGCATTTGTTTCTTTACCCACGTTATGCACATAAATTTAACTTTATTATTTTTTTAAATGCTTGAAATTGCTTCAGCTGCCTGCACCCTAAAAAACCAAAGGTGAAGAGCAGAGCTAAAAAGCAGGGCCATGTTCTTCCCCTGGGAAACCAGCTGCCACAGAAGCCTGGAGCATACGTGAATTTGTTCCTCACTCTTGCTCTTCTTCCTGACTCCTTCCGGTTTGTGGACAGGATCATGTGGGACAGAGACAACAAAGTGAACCATCAAGGGTCTGGCTAAAGAGAGCCCTTTGGTTCTAAGGGACTGGAGCTCAGGGGATGAGACAGTCACAGGAGATGGTGTCCAAGGATTTGACAGGGACCAGATCAGGCAGGGAGTATGGGCTGACTTTGTAAAATGTGGATTGTAAATGCTATGGAAAGCCATTGGAAACATGATAGTAACATGATTTATTGTGTTATTTTAACTGTGTGCTCTGGCTTCTGCAGGAAGATTGGATTGTAGGAGTTACAGATAGAAAGAAGCTGAGAGATAAGTTAGAAGTTTGCTGCAGAGGTTTATTGAGTTTGGGTGTGTGAGCACACGGGAGAAAATTGTTGCCAAGGTAAATCTGACAGGCAGTCAGAGGTGAAGCTAAAATGATAATGTCAACCAGGCGCCGCATGCATGCAAACACATTAACCCTCTAGGTGCTGCGGCTACATCGACAAAGCGAAGATTCCCCTTGAAAGTGAGTTTGGGAAGACTATGAGCTCATAGCCATGTTTTTTCAGCTGTTGATTTGCTCTTTGGAGAAAAGCTGGTGGGGAGATGGCATTCACCTCTCACAGATCACAGCCTGCTTTCAGGGAGCACTTGCAGAAGTGCAGAGAAAGCAAAGACACGCAGGAAACAGGGAAAGAGGGGCACTATGGGAAAAGACCTAAAGGAGCCATGTAGAGGCCTCCTGGCAGAGGTGAGGACAGGTCATGGCATAATATCTTCAAATTGATGCAAACAGGTATGTCCCAGCAGTCAGCTGTGAGTGGGAACGGATGGAATCCTAAGGAAGCCATCTTCCCCACTTTAGGAAATTAAGATCTGGAGAGAAACGACTTTGGAGAAAGGTGTGCACACAATGGCAAGGTTGGGAGACTCTGCTGTCATTTGTTCAGTACCTGTACTGATCTCCTTTCCTTGCTAGACTCAAGTCCAGGCACTGGAAACAGTAAAACAAAACAGACAGGGCTCTGCCCATGAGGATTATGCCCTAGTCCTCCTTTTATAACCATTCTGCCACCACAGGCCAGCTACCTGGCCTCTGTGAGTTGGTTTCCTCTCCTTTTAGACAGAAGTACTTGTACTGCTTTGATTTTATTGAACTCATTTATTCATTCCACAAGTATTGGTTAAGTACAGATGATGTGTCAGGCGCAGAGTTGAGATAGAACAAAAGGAATGAGATGGATAGTAGATAAAGTGGGGAAAAGGGAACTCAGTTCTCAGCAGGATCAAAGCCACCCAGGGTTATCCGTATCTTTACTCCCTAAGCTTGTTTGTTTATTTTTCTCCAGGCTCATCTCACCTAAATCCTTTCAAGATAGCAAGGCCATAATTTAACCTAGGGCAATAGTCGGGCCCTAAGATGAAGAAACAGATCCCAGGAAGGGGCAGTATAGAATGTTTTCAGGCATGACATCTCAGAACACCCATTTTAAATGATAGCACCAAGGTCTCACATATATCTTTTCTCCTTCCCTGCTCCAGACTTCAATTCTACCTAATAAATGTACCTAGGCCTCTCCCTGCCCCAACCAACCTACTCTGGGTACAGGGAGGGTCTGGAATTCTCTGTATCCTGTTTGGGGGACCTCTTTGAACCTCATCCTGTGATAGTTGTAGGTGCTGGTGACCTAAAAGGAATGAGATGACATAGAGGTGGTGTGGGCATCACCCTGGTTCTTACACTGGGGGTTAAGAAGTCCTGGAGGGGCAAAGGTCAAGGGCAGTGAGAGAGGCCAGCGTCTGCATGGGCATGGTGGGTAGCAAGCAGATTGCAGCCATGAGAAGAGGATCAGTGTCTGGGGACCCTAGGCCCCCACAGGGGTTGGAGGGGAACAGCTGTAAACCCTGCCCACCCAACTTCCACGACCAGCGACCACAGAAGCCATTATTCTTTGCATGTTTCTCTGTCTCCCTTTGTCCTCCCCACCCCCTTCCTGCAGTGCACTGCGTTGACAGCACAACAGCTGATTCTCCAGCTTCTAGTAATTATCTGAAAGAGCTTCCTCCTGTCATCCATCACACATCCCTGCTCCTCAGCAAGCCCTGAGCAGCTCCCCGCTCCCTGCCAGCAGCTCCTGTGCATTTGCTTCACTGTAGTACAGTGGAAATGCACCATTTTCTGCGTGATTTCAGCTATATCCCCCACCCCACTCTACCCCTTCCAGGAGCACAAAAACAAAAATCTCTTCTCCTCACGTATTTGATCTGTTCCACAAGTGCTCAGTATCCTCTAGCCGATAACCCCGGTGAGTGTGTTTGACAAAAAGCCATTGAGAACTACCCTAAAGCCATCACTCTGAGATTCTTAGTGTTGAAATATAATTTCAAAGTTTGGCACTGCCGCAGGGTGTCAAGCTCACAGATGTGGACCATATTCAGTAAGATGTACAGCTATGCATGATGTCTACCATCTTCATTCTAAAAGGAGAGAGAAATAGAACATGCTTTTATGTTCTGGAGAAGGGAAAAAAAAGGACATCCAAGAGGCTGTTAAACCTCTTAGATAACCCGGAGCAGAACCTTAGCTCATTCTCCAGGGCAGGGTGGGAGGGAGAGAGGGAATATGAGTATTTGTGACCCTGTGCCCATGTCTGCTGACTTAGCAGCGTACAGCCAAGCATTAGAGTTAGGGAGAAGGAGATTGGGGTATGGAGAAAAAAAAGATCAGTTGGCCTTCCAGAAATTTCACTGTCTTACTGTGTGCTAGGGCAGGGAAGAGAGGGACAGTTTCTTCTTTTATTTATGATCTTCTAAATGCATTTAAAAAGTACTATTTTTCTGCCTGCGAGGTAGCTTCACTTTTATGTCCTACCCCCTCCCTACTTTGCCCCATTTTTAGTTGTTTTGATCAGAAACAAAGGTTTTGTCTCATCTAAGCAACCATCTGTCCGCACTTGTCAGTGAACTGAGTTTGCCAAGGACTCCGGCTCTGAGGATCTGGGGAGAGGCAGGGTGATAAGCCCATGCTCTGATAAAGCCCACAGCAGCCCAGCTCATCTGGCTGATCTGGGCCAGGTGGGGAGGCCCAATCCATGGGAAATTGCATCTCTGGGGGAGACAGGTCTGCATTCCTCTGCACCAGGACTTGCTGACAGAGGAAAAAAATGAACAAACAGAGTAGAGCCAGAAGCATCAACAACTGAAAGGTTTAAGGAACCAGAACTGCTAATAAAATCTGGCTGGGATCTGTTTTCTTCTGCATCTGTCCTTCCAAGATGTGTCTTTCCAAAACGCAAAGCCTTCTCAGCCTGTACAGGGTCCTCGGAGAGGCTCGTGATACAGTGGCAAGGCCACCAGTTTGGAGTCTGAGTGTCTGGTGTGACTTTGAGATGAGCTTTAACAACCTGACCAAATTCCAGCATTTCTCTGGGTCTCAATTTCTTCTGTGAGATGGAAATAAAGTGCTGTAGTCGTTCCTTTCCAGGGCTGTTATGTACTTTAACAAACACAGCATGGTTAATGCACACAAACCCACAGCGAGTGAGACATGGAGGAACCACAGTAATTTAGGGAAGTTTCTATTCCTTTTTCCCATCCTAAAGGAACTCCAACCCTTTCAAGCCCCATTCATGTATAAGAGTCATCCGTTTGTCTATCCCTGAAGGTGTTTGCGTGGCATTCAAAGGCCTTCTGAGCTACTCAGGCAGAGCAGGAGGGAGAGGCATACATTTTGCTGAGCTGATCATAAATCTGAATGAAATAATTATGTAAAGTATTCAACAGCAATTCAGTGAGAAGATGCCTCATCTGCCTTGATGGGCTTTTCAATTACTCATTTTTAGCACTGCATTATACTGTGCTTTGGCAGTGATTATTAAACATTTCTACTGTACTGTGATATAAAACTTAAGAGGCTGATTTATTTCCTAGGCATTAGATTACCTAGTATAAAATTCCCCCATTACACTGCTCTATTTGTTTAAACCTATTTATCAGAGTGACTTTCTAGCTCCCATATGAAAATGAAGGGATCAGTGAGTTAGGTCCAATAATGATGAGCTTTGGGGTCTGGTGGGATGTTAGCCCAGACCCTCTGCTTGTTAATCCCAGCTTCTACATCTGTAAAATGGGGGGAGTCATTCCTGCTATATTTCGCAGGATTATTGATAGTAGGTGATTATGTGAAATTAACATGCAGTATTAGGAAGAATATGAAGTGTGTGCTTACTAAATACTAGACAGTATTGCTATGATTGTATGTTCTGGAATTCCCTGGCTCTTACACTCAGCAAATGGAAGGTTTAAGGAATCTTCTGGCACCAAGGCATTAATCCCTTGCTTGGCTCTAGACATAAAGGTTTTGCAGGGCACATTACCTGACTGTCGCTTTCAAAGGAAGTCACAGTATATGGGGGTAGTACCCAACTGGTCCAGGAACGTGCTGCAGACTGCACAGAGAACATCGTCTTCATAAGCACAACACAGCCATTGTTCAGATGAGAACGCTGAGGCATGGAGAGGGGCCCTGCTCAAGGTCATGCAGCGACTGAGACATCAGAGGCAGGTCGGCCTGGCCCCAGCCCCGCACATTCTCTGTCTCACGGCACATGTACTGCTTAGAATACCAGCAGGCATATTCCCCTGGCTGGAAAGAGAATTCTGCCTTCTTTTCCTGCTTGTGCTATAGCTTTCTCTTACTGAGATTCCCTACCCCGGGAAGTCACTCGTTCCCCAAAGCCACTATTTTTCTTAGTGGCTTCTCATCTTCAATGAAAGATGAAGCTTTCTGTTTTACCCAGGGTTACTCTGTGGGTAGAGTGAGCAGACTGTTACCCCTACACACACACATGCACACACATGCACACATGTGCACATGCGTGTGCCCCAGTTCTGCTGAAGATGGTCCGTTGTACTCAGGGCTTGATTTAGGTGCAGACCAGCTGGGTTGGTGCCCATGGTACCAGTCTGTGACAGCACTAAAACATTGCAGGAAATACAATGAGATAAAGAAAAAAAAATTGATCTTTACCAGAATTGTTGAGAGCAAGCATGCAGGAAAATGGGGATAATAGTATTTATTATCTTCAGTAGTACACATGACTATAATATATACAATGATAACTTTGTGGCAGAAGCTTCTCTAATACCTTACATATTTGTTAAGCTCTTCCAGCCCATTGAGGTAGATACTATTGTTTGCCATCTGACAGAGAAGACACTTGGTCCAGGAAAGTTCAGGAACTTGCCAGAGTCACACTATGGAAAATAGCTGTTGGGTCCTCTAGGTAGGGAGCAGAACTCCCCGAAGCACGTAAATGGTGAGAGATGGCAGCTGTGCTGCTGCCCAGGCCTCGCCACTGCTGATTGCTGGCGAAGTGTGCAAGCTCAGGGTAAGGAAGGAGGAAGAGTGCCGAGCCTGCGGTCTTCCTGGCTCCTTTTCCCATGCAGCACCCAGCTGCCCTCCAGTTGAAGGTTGGGCAAATATTTCGAGAATGTCGTTCTGAAAGGCCAGGTCCTTGGCCTGTCCAGGGGACCCAGCGTCCTGGCCCAGCTCTGCTCCCCATCCTGGCCTGCTGTGTTTGCCCCTGACGTGTGCAACAACTCACCCAGCATGCACATGCATCTGCCTTTGTGGGAGCCAGTCTCCTGGCTCTGGGAGCTAAACCTACGTAGATTCAAGGCCACATGCCCAGGGAGAGATACAGGGGTCGGGTGGGTGTCCCCAGTGCTCATGGCCACACTTCTGCCTCTCCAGGACCCTCCATGCTTTTAGGTCTGGAAGGCAGATGTGAAACCCCTGGGTGAGAAAAATTAAAGTAGGCAAAGTAAACAAAGATGAATAAAATGAAGATAAGAATCTGTTTGAGGAGATTCTAGTATAAAAAGGGAGGTTGGTGACTTTGCCTTGAGGATGCAGGAACAGAGAAAGAAGATAGGACTGGGCCATGACAGAAGCCTACAGGAGGGACCGCTGTCAAAGCTGTGCTGAGCACAGTCACTCAGGTTAAGTCTTGGATGAGTTTATAAAAACCTGGACTAACACTGCGGCGCCTAGGTACACACACAGTGAACACAACAGCACTGTAGGATTTACAAGTTTTAAAGTAGAAATAAAGGATACAAGGAAACAAAGCAAAATTATAAAAGACTGAATGTTTCTTTTTTTCCTCTTTTGTCTTTGTAAACTTTAATGAGCTCGCTTTTTTAAAGCAACAAAAGTACAATCTTTAATCTTAAAAAAATCTGTATTGAAAACTCTTTTGTAAAACCCAGAAGCAGCTGTCTTCTATGTCTTTTAGACCAAAAAATACACATGGGGAATTAGAAAGAGGTGATTTAATGGCTGGGATTATTTTTCTTGGAATTGTGTCTCTGATTTTACTGAAATAGTTTGAAATCCCTTCCTAAGCAGACTCAGCAATAATAATGTGTATTCATCTCACTCCCGGAAAAATTAAAGATATCAAATTTAGCTATAAGGGATGAACAGTACAGCACCAAACTGTAAAGAACAGATTTGTTAGCTAACATGTGGATTAAGTGGGCTATTATAGGCCATAAAATGTACTGAGATTATATATTGGGTTGATAACAAAAATAGTCATAATACATTGTTGAATGAAAAGGCAGTTTACAAGCTGGGAAGTATAGGACAATGTGCATATATTATCTTGAAAGATATACACAGAGATGTTAATAATTACCTTGGGGTGGTAGAAACAGGCATTTGCTTTATATTTTTCACTTGTTTCTGATTTTCTTAAACAACTATTTTTGTGTAGTACAGGTAAGGAACCTGGTCCATCAACCCTGCTTTCCCTCTTGGGGATCTCTTTCTCCTCAGGTGTTGGGGGAATCCTTGCCCTTGGGGATGTGGCTTATTAGCAGAAGGGTCTTCACCATAAAATGGAAACTTCCATCTACTGAGAGCTTAGGGATACTAGATGCTTGATAAATACTATCTCATCTTTTCCTTTTGTCAATCAAGAAAGATGCTCCTTGTTGTTCTCATTTATAAATGGGAAAACAGACTCAGAGCTCCAGTGTGGTATGGTCAGGGCTTACAGGGAAAAGATTTGATACAGGACAAGTAATTTATAGACTCATTTGATAATATTCACCCAAAGAGTTAAATGCAAAACAGTGCGGGAGATCTGTCCACATACCAGAGATGCAAAGGATCAAGCTGAGGGCCTGGATCCTACAGCAAGGCCCTACATGAGTCCAGTAAAAAGTCTAGAGCCCACAACAGTGTCTCATGCAAGTCTGTATCAAGGATCTGCAACGGGAAGGCCCAAAGGCCAGTGATGGAAGCTGGGAAGTCTGCACTAGTGGGATGAAGGATCTGTACCAGCAGACTGAAAGATCTGTACTAAAGCCAGGAAGAAACACTAAGGGTAAGAAAGGAACAAAGCTCCCCATAAAAGAACTGCAGCCATCCTCAGTGACAGTGACAGTGAGGATCTTTCTGATGATAACAGTTGAGTTTCTCCAGGAGAATCAACAGCACCCATCTTCCCCTCCAGCTCTCCTTCTATGCCGTTGGCAACAACCCTCAGGCGGGCCTTCCACACCCAGCACCACGCTGATTCAGTTCAGCTGGGAGTTAGAAGTTTCCCTTTAGTTCATTCACCACACAGTGGCTTGGCCAAAGTCATCCAAGTAGAGCCCTGATTTAATCCAAAGCTGTCTGACTCAAACATGCATGTACTTTCCAGGCTACCCCACTGCTTCTCACAAAAACTCCAAAGCAGAAATATTTATGAGAGATAATGTCACTTTTCTTCATTGCACACCTTTCTTCATTGCCTACCTCAGGCCCTGTCAATGCCACCTGGGTTCCCTGACTCAAAAATTCATATTTGGATGTCCTGACATCCTGTCCTTCAGACCCTGCTTGCCCAGTAACAAGGTGAGAACAGTCTACTGAAGCAGCCCCCTTCCCACTGGGGATCATCACATCACCATTCCTGATAGGCATACTCCAAAATGACCACTGGCTCCTGTCTTGCTCTTTTAATCATTTCTCACATCCCCTATAACAGAAGTCATTTTTTATCTCAAGGTCCAAAGTTTCCAAACCTAATCTTTCTTGTCAATTCTTCTTCAAGCCATGGTCATGGAACGGCTTTCCTGTTTTGGCTACTATTTCATGTTCTTGTTCTAATTATCTGACTTCTCCTCAGTTCTCGGCTGGGAACCGAAGCCCTGACCATAACACTAGCCCAAATCGCTGTCTGGAACTCTGCTTCTATTCAGAAGTCCTTCTGAATAGAAATCACCTAACTGCCCCACTGCTATGGTTAGAACTCAGAACACTTGGAACTTCATAGGAACCTTGATGCTGCTCCGTTTTCTGTCTTAGACTATGTCTGTTGGACTAGGAAGGATGAGATAACAGTAGAAGAAAGGATCGGGTCAGAGTTGAGGGATGCCAACAGTTTATTTAGGAAGTAAGTATTCTGTATTGGAGTCTGAAAAGAAAAACAAGGCCAAAAATAGGATGAGGGAAGAAGTGACACCCCAAGATTATCTATTATCTAAGGGTCAAGGATAGATCACAATGTAGATTTCAAAATGAGTATGCATATGAGTCAAGACCAAGATTTTGATAAAAGGTTTTGAAAACCTTGACAGTCGTGCTGACAAGATATCTAAGAATGTCCCTGGTTTCTGAAAAGCTCTATTCATGACCAGATACCCAATCAGTGGCTGTAACTCTATACCAACAAGTATTCTGGAAATCAAACCTTATCTACCTGTGTAAACCCCGGTGGATATCTGTGTCTCTCTGTCTTGGCTGGATGAGGACCAATCACAGGTTACAATCTCTCCCTCTCCTGCAAGAAGCCAAGCCAGTTGGCTTACCAGGCAACCTCCAAAATGACTTCAAACTTAAACATAATCTAAGAAGGCTTATTTTTATATAAATGTGAATGTAATCTTTGAAATGTTGTAATAGTTCTTTAAAAAAAACTTTATCATAAGCAATAGAAAATTTAGAAAGTATCCGTAAAAATCTGATAATACCACCATCAGACACAAGCATCATATTTTAATAGATTTTAATGTTCTGGTCCCAGATATTGAGAGAAGAAACCATAGACTGAAATAAAATGCCTATGATTTAGTTGGTGGTAGGATTTTAATTTCTACTCTGGGGCATAATAAATACAGAAACACTTGAGGTTGGGGAAAGGTACAAGAGTGAGCTTCAATAGACCTAAACCTTCTTTGGAGGAAGCTGTTATTTTCTAAGATAATGTTGGGAGTATTCTCTGAATCTGGGGAAACGCAACCCCTTCTGCTCAGTGCTTAATTACCATCTGGCCACTGTGAGTTTCATAAACAGCCATATTTACCTGAGGAGGCTGCTAGGGTTTGGAAAACGTACTTCTATGCTTATGTTCTGGGCCAAAGGTCTCAGTCTTCCCCCTGCCTGAGAGCTTTGTCAAGTATGCAACTGGAGAGAGCATGGGCTTTGGCTTTCAACAATGTTGGCTAAGAGTCAAGACCAGGTCACCCTGAACTTAATCCATTTCCCCATCTGTCCCTTCCAGGTGTCAAAGTTGTGACTATGTGAATTAGCTGGCACACACTAGGTATTAATTAAATATCTTTGGCTTTCCTAGTATACTGACCCAGAATCCTCCTAAGCTTTCATAAGATTTAGGGTTGAAGACAGCTGCAGAAGTGCTCTGTGATTCCTGGCAAAGGGGTCTTCACTGGGGTCCAGCTATCCAAGCCCAAGACAGTTCTGTTGTTTGGAAACCCATCCTTTCACCAACAAAATTGGAGAAAGAAATCTACTCCTCTAGAAACTAGGAAGCAGAAGTATTATTTACCTTTACGAAATGTGTGTGTGTGTGTGTGTGTGTGTGTGTGTGTGTGTGTTGAATGGGGTACGTAGCTGTTGTAGTCTGGGCTAATGTCCATGGTTTTGCAGAGTCCTGTTTGAGTAGAAAGGAACTTCTTACGTAACATAAGGGAGAGGGCAGTATGAGTAGGGAGGATTGTGTCGGATAAAGAGCAAAGGCATTGACCTAGGCGAGGTGAACCCAACCCTGGCTCTGCCACTGTGGGACTTTGGACAGGTTACTTATTACCTGCATCAAGGTAGTTTCCTCAAGCAGAAGCCCAGTGAAGCTTAGTTTTCAGGGGAATGGAAATAAAATATGTAAAGTCCTTCAGTAATAGAAAGTGCTCAGAAATGCTATTATTATCATCAAGGCTGTAATAATCATTTAGGAAAACAAAGTCCGAAGTCAAAAGGAAATCCAAGGAGTTGCAGCCGAAGGAGCTAAGGCAGATATTACAGCCAAGTCACGGCGCGAAAAAGCTGACAACCAGGGTGCGGGAGGGAGGTCCACTTGGGCCTCCACATCCACAGGTTCTGCATCTGTGGATTCAATCAACCAAGGATCAAAATTATTTGAAAAAATTGTGTTTGTATTCTATATGTTCAGACTTGTTTTCTTGTCATTATTTCCTAAACAACAATCACCATTTATATAGTATTTACATTATATTAGTTATAGTAAGTACTACAGAGATGATTTAAAATAAATGGAAGGATATATCTTGGTTTTATGCAAATACTATACCATTTTATGTATTCCTGGAACTAACGTCCCATGGATACTGAAGGAGGAACATACACCTAGTCCTTAGCACACTTACTATGTACCAGACATATGCTAAGTGCTGAGGAACCAATGGAATTATTTATGCATGTGTGCATATGTATGTATGCATGATATACATATATATGTATGTAAAAGAGAGAGGCCGACTGACCCCATCATCACAGGACAAAAGATCTGTTCATAGCAGTTTTTTTTCCCCAATATGCCGTATGCTCTTTTCAATGAAATATTATAAGGCCTATTAAAAGGTGAAGAACACAATTGAAGAGACTGAACAAGTATCAAAACAGAGCCAGATATTACAGAAAGGTTGGAATTAATAGTCTAGGAATTGTAAAGCACTAGAGTAAAATGCTAATAACATGCAAAATCAGATGAATGTTGTAAGCAGAGAGATGGAAAAATCAATGGAAACTTGATTATAAAAATCAAAAAGAAATGTTAGCCATCAAAAACACTGTGACAGAAATGAAAATGACATTTATGGGCATTAACATCACCAACATAACACTAACATAAAATCGGACATTACATTAATATAAACTGGACATGGCTGAGGAAAGAATCTCTGAGCCTAAGGATATATGATTAGGAACTTCCAAAGCTGAAAATGAGAAAGAGGATGAGGGTGAGGAGTAAGAGACCGTGGAGAGTGAGGGGACGTGGGAAGTGAGGTGGGGGAGATGAGATATGACACAGAACAGTGGGACAGGTATACAGTGTGATTGAAAAGTGTAGTTGGTGTGTAAATTTTTAAAAATGTGTCCCAGGAAAAGACGCATTTCCATGAATTCCTCGCAAAATACTCCTATCTTTCTTCAGACACACATGTCCCGTCATTCTTGCCACTGTCCGAGGCCGTTCTGGAAGTCCTCTTTTGTGAGTGTCTGTAGTGTGCTGTCAGAGCTGCTACAATGTCCTGAATCAATTCAAAATTCTCACCACTTATGGTCATTTGGACTTTGAGGCAGAGCCGAAGTTCCATGGGGCCAGAACTTATGAATAAGGTGAATTAGGACACCCGTTAGTGTTTTGTTTTTTGCAAGACTGCCTTTCCTTGGGCTAGTACTTGGCAGCAGGCTGCATCGTATTTTTGCACATCAAAAGACGACTTTGGAGCTGACTCAAAAATGGAAATAATGATGGAATATGTGTATTTGAGGCAAAGAGGATTATTTTGAGTGAGATTAATGGTGATGTGTCTTTTGATTTTTAAAAACTTAGCATTTACTGTATATTCACCATGCCATCTACCATACAAAAGATAGAAGTATGCTTAGTGGGAATATCAGTAGGAGAAGAGAGGCACAAAGGAATAGAAGCTATATTTGAAGCAGAAATAACTTACAATTTTTCCAAATTAAAGTCAGACACCAAAATACAGATCTAGGAAATCAGAAAACACCACGCAAGATAAATTTTTTTTAAACTGTAGGTGTGTTATTAAAAATTTTTTAAGTCAAAGCTAGAGAAAAAAATGGTTGAAAGAAGCTAGAGAAAAATAACATTTTACCTATAGGTGAGCAAATATAAGAATTATGTCTGACTTCTCAGAAATCATGCAAGAAAGAACATAGTAGAGAGAAATATTTGTCACTAGAGAAAAAAAACTACCAATTTAGTATTCTATACCCTGCAAAATAATCCTTCACAAATAAAGGAGAAATAAAGGCTTTCTCAGACAAAAGTCAAGGGAATTTGCTCCCAGTAGACCTATGCTGCAAGAAATAATAAGTTATTCAGAAAAAGAAAAATCATGGCAAGGGATTTAGCTCAGTGGTGTAAGCACCGGCCTGGCAAGCGCAAGGTCGTGAGTTTGATCCCTGGTACTCAAAAAAAAAAAGATCAGAAACCCCAACCAACATAAAGAGCATCAGAGAATAAGTAAAATTAAAACTTTTTTATTATTCTTAATTGATCTAATGGGTTAAAACATTCAATATAATAGCATAGAGATGTACTTGTGTGCAAGCACTTATATAAATTTATATATAAGTGAAATGAAGGGCAGCAATAATACAGGGAAAAGAGTGAGGAATTAGGAATATTTTTTGTGTTGCACTATAAAAATATAGTGTATGGTACAGTAAATGTACTTTGTTTCCATTCCCGTGAAGCAGTGTAGAATAATTTGAAAGTGAATTTTGATTAACTGTAAATATATACTGCAATTCTTTGGGGACCCACTAAAGTATTCTTTTAAAAAACTGCTTGGCTAAGAAAGGACAGAAAATGAAATCATATAAAATGTTCAGTGTTAAAATTCTTAAAATTATGAAAGGAGTGGAAGAGGAAAAAAGCGTGGAAAAGAGTAGAAGAGAAAATAAGAAAAAATAAGGACAAAAATAGAAAACAATAACAAATATAGTCGATATTAATCCAGGAATTGCTTTGAATTAATGGATTAATAAAAGACAAATTTGAGGGAGTTTGGATTCAATATATAGATTAAAAGACAGGTTATCAGAAGGAATGAAAATCAAACCTAACTAATTATTGTTTCTAGGGATATAGACAACATTTTAAACATAAAATATACAGATTCAAAGTAAGTGGATGGAGAAAGATACACCATACTAACTAACCAAAGAACAATAGAGTAGCTCTATGACACTTAAACAGAGCAAAGACTTCAGAACAAAGAAGGTCATAGGGAAAAGAGGGGAAATGCGTAGTGATTAAAAGATCAATTTCTCTAAGAAAACATAGCGGTCTTTAATGTGTATGTACCTGACAAAAGAATGCCAACAAGACAAAAACTGAGAAATGCAAGGTGTAGGGGATGAACCCCCATCACAGTTGGAGACTTCAACCCTCCTTTCACCAAATCAGGACCTAGGTAAACTTCACATGAACTCAACAACACCATCAATCAACTGGGTATGATTGACATCTGTGGACTGTTTCAGGAGCAGCAGTAAATCACACAATTCCTCCCAGGCTCACATGGACCATTCCCCAAGCTAGATCACAGCCCAAGCCCTAAAACTGTCTTTCACAAGTTTAAAAGAATAGAAATCATATAGTGCCTGCTCGGAGATCACAATGGAATTAAACTGGAAGTCAATAAGAGAAGGCTAGCTGGAAAAATCCTCAGGTACTTAGAAATTAAATAACTCCTAAAGAACACATGAGTAAAAGAAGAAAGCACAAGAGAAAATTAAAAATACTTGAACTTAGTGAACATGAAAAGATAACTTAAAGAGAAACAGTGCTTGAAGAGAAATTTATAGCATCGATTGAAATGAAATGTATATATCATAATCCAAGGCTTCTACCTTAGGAAGATGGAAAAATAAAATCCATAGCAGAAAAAAAATTAAAAACAGTAAAAAAAATCAGTAAAATTGAAAAATAGGAAATCAAAACCAGAATCTAGTTCTTTGAAAATATTTATAACTGATTAGCTCCTAGCCAGGCTGAGAAAGAAAAGACCCAAATTAGTAAAGCAGAAATTAAAGAAGGGGCATCAGTATAGATTCTATGGCAATTAAAAGGACAATACAGGAATATGATGAACAACTCTATTCTATAAATTTGATAATCTGGATGAAATGGACCAATTCCCAAAAAGACGTAACTACTAATACTCGATGCAGGAATAAAGAGGCACTCTACATAGATTTGTGGCTATTAAATCAAATTGACTTCCCAAAACAAGGGCTGGGGCTTCAGCTCAGCAGTAGAATGCCTGCCTAGGGTACACAAACCCCTGAATTCAACTCCCAGCACATCAAAAACAAAATAAAAAACCTACCACCACCCCAAACTGAAAACATTAGGCCTAGATGTGCTCGCTGGGGGATTTTACCAAATGCTTATGGAAGAAATTAAATCATTTCTCTACAAGCTCTTTCAGAAGAAAAAAGCAGAAAGACTACTTCCTATCTTGTTCTGAGAGCAGCGTTACCCAAACACCAAAACCGGATGAAGATATTACAAGAAAAGAAAACTATAGGCTAGAATTTGTCATGAACATAGATGTAAAAATTCTCAAAATAGCAAATTGAATCTGTTGTTTAAAAAAATTATATGCCATGACCAGGTAGCACTGAAGAACCTGAAGACCTCCTGTGAAGTGGAGCAATTGCAGCATAGTATTGGTGAAAGAATAGTCAACTAAACGAGAAGACTAGAGAAGGGATCCTACAAATAAACCCAGATGAATGTAGTCCATTGACCTTCACAAAGGAATGAAAGCAAACAATGGCTCAAAGATGGTCTTTTAAAGAAAAGGTGCTGGAACAAATGTATGTCCACCTGCAGGGAAAAAGTCGTGCCCTAGACCTTACATTCTTCACAAAAATGAGCTCACAGGTCTACATGGAAAATGCAAACATGTAAAATTCCTAGATTACATAAAAGAAAACCTAAATGACATTGGATATGGTGATGACTTTTTAAATAAAACACCAAAAGCAAATCCATGAAAGAAATAATTGATTAAAGAAAATAAAGCTGAGCATGGTGGTGATAGCTACAACCCCAGAACTCAGGAGACTGAACCAGGAGAATCCCTACAAGTTCAAAGCCATCCTGAGTACATAGTGAGTTTAAGCCCAAAGTATCTAGCAAGACCCTGCCTCAAAAAAAAAATTGATAATTTGGATTTAATTAAAAATTTTGAAGTCTGTGAAAGATACTGCAAAATGAATGAGAAGCCAAAACACTAGGAGAAAATATTTGCAAAAGATATATCTGATAAAGACTGTTATCCAGAATACACAAAGCACAATAATAAAGTGAATGATCAATTTAAAAACTGAGCAAAAGGCCTGGGCAGACACCCCACCAAAGAATGTATATGAGTGGCAAATAAGTGTTTGTAAAGGCAGTCAAAGGTGTCATTAGGGAATTGGAAACTAAAGCAATAGCAAGGAACCACCACGTACTTTTATAGTGGCCAAAATCCAAGACATGACAACGCTGAAAGCTGATGAAAAAGCAAACAGCAGGGGCCTCCTTCACTGCTGGTGGAAATGCAAGATACCAGTTACCTCCTTACAAATCTAAGTGTATTCTTACCATGTGATCTAGGCTTTGTGCTCCGTGGTAGTATCCAACTGAATGAAAACTTCATGTCCTTACAAAACCTGTGGTTATAATTGGCAAAACTTGGAAGCAATCAAGATGCCTTTCAGTAAGTGGGTGAATAAACTTACTGGTGCATCCAGACAAAGGGTTATTGTTCAGTGCTAAAAGGAAACAAGCCATCGAGTCATGAAAATACATGGAGGAAACTTAAAAATGTGTATTACGAAGTAAAAAAAAAAGCTTGTCCTTCAGCAAATTTACACACCGGCTGATTGCAACCACATGGCGGTCTGGAAAAGGGCAATGCTACAGAGCTAAGAAAAAGATGAGGGTTATCAGAGGCCATGAAGGAAAGAGGGATGAGCAGACGGAACACAGAGAAGTTTTAGGGCAAGGAGACTATTCGGTATGGTACCTCAATGGAAATGGTTGTCATTACATCTATCAAAACCCACAGAATGCACACGGAGAGCGAAGGCTGCTGTAGGCTGTGCACTGCAGGTAATAACGATGTGCTAGTGTAACACATGTACCCCTGGGGTGGGAGGTTGGTAGAGGGACAGACTGCATGTGTAGACACAAAAGGTACATGGAAACTCTGTAGGCAAGATCTCCAGTGAAACAGCTATGGGAGAAGAACTGGAGAATTTGGCTAGGTAAAAGATGTTTCTGTTAAGTAAAGAATTACATAGGTAAATCTCTTGGTGACAGAAGCTATTATAATGGCAGAGAAGATATTTGTAAATAATGAGGAATTTGTAGCTAGAAAATTCTAAAAATCAGCAAGAGGACTGGGAAATCCACAGTCAACAATTAGACATAGGTAATTCACAGAGGAAAATTTATTAAAAGATGCTCAAATTTTCTGCATTAGTAGTACAATAAAAAGTGACTACTTTGTAACCATCAGACAAGAAACCATTAGAAAGTTCAGTAATAGCAAGTACTGATAAGGATATGGGGAAATTGGGAACATAGCTAATAGTCATTCTGCAGAGTAACCTGGCAGTGTTTAGTGAAATTAATATGACTGTGTCTATAATCTAACAACTCAGCAGACCTACTGCATGGTTTATATTGCTGAGGAACTCTGTTCACAAGTTCAGCAGCATGAGGTTCTTCATTGTAGCAATGTTCTTGGAGACAAATCGCTGAAAGCCAGCAATTACTGGGAGAAATGAAAAGCAAAACATGGTCTATGCATGTTATAGAAATCTAGGTAGCAGTCAAACAATAGATTATCTTCACTTATAGTAACACTGACATAACTCAAACATGTGGTTGAGTGGAATATTAAGATAATTATATATGGTTAAGTCTGTACATAAATTTATAAGGACATTTAATATTTAGGTGTGGGTACTAGAGAAAAATGAGATTAGTATAAAACAATAGAGAAAATGTAATAAAAGATGGCCTTTGCTTTGTCCAGTGAAGAAATTATATGATAAACTAAGGTGTTTGAGTGACTTGGTTCTTTCTTGCCCTTTTAAGACTAAAAGGAATTTTTCAAGTAAAAAGTAAAACTAGTAATTCAGATGAAGTACTTAGCTTTGTGCCGAGCACGTGCTGCAGTAAACACAAGCTTTGTCTGTTCGTGCTCCTCATGGCATGACTAGTACGAATCAACTGGAGTTGACCCTTAAAACCAATTAAATGGAAAGAGCTTCCCCCAGAAGACCCCTGTGTATTAAGGCAGAAGAGCTGAAAACACCTCGGAGGATGGGAAAGCCTTCCATACTGTTTGTAGCATCCTAGAAAGTGGAGATGGTTAATTTGGGAAACTATGCATTTGCAAATGTAATTCCTGGTAAGAAGACACTATACACGTAAAAACTGGGAGACTTGACCCTTTGTTATACTTTTTCCAAAGGGGCATTTTCTTTTCATGTTTTAATTTAAAGCTATAAAATTGCAGTGGAATAAGGTCCAGTTATATAGGGTTTGCTTTGGCGTATCCCTCCATTCTCCGTCCTGAACACAGTGCGCTCCGCTGAAATGAGCAAGATCATCACCTAGTGGTCAGTCCCTCAAAGTACTGACCAGATGGCTCCCAGGAGCTGGGGCGTGCTCAGTCCTTATACTCACATTATGTTACTTCAACGAACATTGACTGGGAACCTCTGCCAGAAACTATTCTGGGGCCTGGGATATAGAGCTGCTAATGCAAAATGACAAGTTTAAAAATAAAATTAAGGAAGTGTCAATCCAGAAACAGGAGCCCTCTCCAAGTGACATTGTTTTAACGTGTTTCTCTTCCTCTGATTTTCATCAGATCATAGATGAAGAAGAAACCCAATTTATGAGTAACTGCCCTGTGGCCGTCACAGAGAGCACCCCCCGGAGGAGGACGCGGATCCAGGTGTTTTGGATAGCTCCGCCAGCAGGAACCGGCTGTGTGATCCTAAAGTAAGTGACTGAAGCACCTTACAGCATGTTCTGTTTCTTCCCTGAGGTTTTTCAAAGGCTTCACAGTGTGGTTGCAGAAACCAATGTGGCTTTACTAGGACATTAGACAAGTGGCATCATCTCTTTGCGTTTCTCTACCTCTGTTCCAAAATGGCCCCATGGGCCACCACTGGTAGAATGCTACGTAAGGCATCATTTGCCTGAATTTACTTATATCCAGAAGGATGGCTCTGCTGGCCACTCTCTATCTTGCTAGAGATAGTGTGTCAGGTCTAGTTGAGAGAAATTACCAACTAAGTGGAAATAATCTTTAACTTCTCCACCAGAAACAGCATTTTTGCATTTCTTAGGACCTCCAACAGCTAGAAACCTCCTCTCTGTTCTTAGGCTGCCATGAGACCCAAATGTAACCTTTCTTATCCAAGGGCTCTGCTTGATGACCCTACCTTCTTCCTGGCCATCGAGGTTGACCTCTACTGCTACTTCCCATTTGGCCTCCCAATCCTACTCTTAGTGAGTTACAATAGGTGACAAGCAGTTGACCAGACAAACCTCTGAAAGGTAACACTGTCTCAAACCCATGTCTCTACCACTTTCTGCTGCAAAATGTGATGGGAGATATAAACAGATGAGGAGGAAAACAATTTCTTTGGTCAAATAAGTGTATCGAATATTAGATACTAGATCCCCTTCTGGCACATTCATGACACATTAGTGTATTGAATGTTTTACAAAGTCTTAACAAAAAAAAAATCAGTTTAACATGATTTCACCTGCATCTCTCAAACGTAATTTGACTGTAAATCTCCTTTTCTTTTCATAGTGACATCAATTAACATTCACCAGATTGGGAAACACAGCCATAATCTACTTTAAGTAGATTTAAAGACCTGTAGGGAGTGATGCTGAGAATTTTAGGTTCTCAAACAGGCACATAATCATGATTAGATGGCAGGGCTCCAATCCTAGCATCCAATAAGTCATTCCTTTGTGAAAGTGAGATCTGGGACCTTCTTTGAATACCCTAAGGCCTTATCTATGTATTTGGTTTTTTGCCAAATGCAGGCATTTTAACACACTTAAAACTGTAATTAATCCAGTTCACCCCTGTGGAGATGCTGATAAGAGCCTGTCACCATAGCGGTCCAGTCCCTGGAGTTTGTAGAAACTGCATAGAGTAAAGCCACTCAGAGGTCTCTGGAAGTGTCTGTCCACTGTCCAGACTCTGCTCTGTTTTTTGTCTGGCCTTCCCTTTGCTACCATCTATCTGGATAGCACTCATGTCTTTCTTAGTTTATTGCAAGCTGAGCATTTTTCCTCAGATTCTTTGCAAACTTTGATTCTTGGCCTTAATGTATGTCACTGATTTTGCTTTTAAAAAATAGAATCTTTTTGTGAAATCTTATTAGTAAACTGCAATAGTAAACATGCATCTGATATCTGGTTACAATGCTGAAGAAGGCCTTGGGGAAATGAGCAATGACCACTGGTAATAGAAGCTGTGTGTCCAGAGCTTGCTATACAGCCAAGAAGGTTTCTATAGTCTCTGGCATTTGGCATAAGAGGAATGGGAAAGCCTTGTAGGTGACAAAAAGGGAAGGCTTTTGGTCTGTGCTGATGGGGAGCTGTTGGCACGGGGAAGCTGAAAGCAGACTAAGTAGAAGTGGCCCGTCTTCTGTGATGAATGCAGGAGACATATTTGACTTTCCTGAGCTGAAAGTAATGGGGGCAAAAGTAGAACAGTTGGCAGTCATTGACCAATTCCTGATGTTCTGGGCTGATTTCTGCAGAAGCTTGAGGCCTGGCCACTGCCTATTAGTATATTCAGTCTCTCAGCCTGGAGATTGGGTTTGGCTCCCCAGTACCCTAACCCTTTAACCCACAGTAGACCAACCACTCCACCATTGTGTGGGGCTCTAGGTAGTTTGCACACTAACCCCCATCTCTGGTTTTCTTTGATTTATTATTCTTCCAAGCCAGAATAATTTGATCTCCCTGGTAAAATCCAGAAAGGCATCTCGTGTTTACCCACTAACGATCAACATATGTGAATATATATTTATCCATTAACAATTAACACGTGTGGCTTATTCATTCACTCATTCAACACATGAAACCAAGCTTCTATTTGCCCAGACATCTGGCATATCCACCAGCCTAAGTATGTTTTTAGCCCTGGAGTTCTCACAGGTCAAATGGAAGAGAGAGAAAAAAAGTAGCCAATACTTTCTATGTACCAGGAACTCAACTGCCCATCTGGCTGACTTTGACTAGTAAACTGAGTTTCACACCAAACTAATGCACTTTAAAGTGGAGGAGAGAGACCCAGGGAATTGGGCAGATGCTTGAAGTTACACATACAATTAAAACTAAAGTCTTTGTTCTTCCTTTATTTTTTTGAAGGGATTATATAGAAACTGCTATTCATTAAAAGAACAATGATTTTACAAATAAGATAAATACATTCACAGTGTAAAATATCAAATACAAAAAATAATGAAATACAGAAAAATGTAGAACACAGAAAAAGTAAAAGAAAAAAAAATCCCTGATAACTTCTCCAATAAATCCCAGTTTCCTGAACGAAAGCAGCAATAGATATCAGTTTGTGCTGTATACTTTAAACTTTTATGCATGCATTTATATTTATAAAGAGAAACATTAAAATGATCGTTTCATTTTTGTGGGAATTTAAGAATATGCATAGTATTGTGGTTTAAAGTCCCAAACTTGAACAGTAAAACAGTACAGAGATTTGTCCAGATCAATATGTATAGATCTTCCTGGGTTTTTTAAGCTATTGAATACAATCTATATTATGAATGTTGTGTTCCACAGCTGATGGACAATTAAACTGTTTCTAGTTTTTACTATTACAAATAATGCTGTGATGAACATTCTAGTTTACTCCTGTTTGAGCAAATATGCAAGCTTTATCCATAGTAGATGCTAGAGAAAAGGGATCATAAGGGACACATATTTGTTATTTTAATGACCATCACCAAATTTTCTTTTGAAAGGTTTGCCAGTTTAAACTCTCCCTAGCTACAAACAAAAAGCCCACGTGCTTCCTGATTCAACAGCCCTTTGTGTTAACAAGCTGTATTTACTGTTCTGATAGTTTAAAATGGTTATCTTATGTTTACTTACATTTCCTGATTACTAGTATAATATTAATTATTTCATGTAGTATTTATCTCATTTCTATTACTTGCTCTATGAATGGCCTGTTAATACTCTTATCCATTTTTCTAATGTTTCTTTTTAAAATTGATTTTATATTTTAAAAATATATAAATCTTGATATATATTTAAATATGTAATGTACTTTATATATTTAAACATAAAATATATCATTTTATTTCAAATCAGTTCAATATTTAAAATTCATCTCTATATAGTTCAGATAACATTTTATTCTAAATTTCAAAATTTCTTTCTACCTTTCGAATAACTTTGTTCATGAGTATCTAATCATCCAAAAGTTTGAAGTTTTAAGGAATTATATTATTTTTTAATTTTTTTTATTTTGAAGGTAGTAGAAATACAACAGAACAAGACAGAACAAAGCCAATCAAGACAGTGCAGTGAATTTGGTACAGAACTTCACAGCAGGTTACCGGGATAGCAGTAATAGGTACCATAGTATATCTCATTATCTTCACAATAGTTGTCTAGTCAATTAGGCATAGCAAAATCAAACCAAAGACAGAAAATTATAAAACCAATCGAAAGAGAATATTGAATAGAGTAAAGCAATTAACCATAATGAAACAAAACTGAAAACAATATTTGCTTTCAAACAGAAGATAGAGGAGACCCCCTATATTTGCTATATTGCATACAGTCATCCTGCCAAGAGATGCTCAGACCTCTGTCCCCAGCTGCTAATGGGGGATGGGGGGGATGTTTGATTCCAAGCCCATACACCTGTAGGCTCACGGGAGACACTACTGAGTCTCCTCCTGGCTCGCACTGGAGGAAGGCGCTTACCAAAAGGGCAGTGGGCGAATTGCTTCTTTGTGCAGCCGCCTGGGATCCACCATGGCCATGGCCAGATCTCGGGGCCTCTCTCTTGTTCTCCTCCTGGCTCACACTGGAGGGAGGTGCTTACCAAGAGGGCGGGCAAATTGCTTCTGAAGTTTTGATTTAACCAAATGTATACATCTTTTACTGTGTGAATTTTTATTTTGAATACGGATCAAAAATTATCTACATGCAAGAGAATAACTATATTCCTGTATTTTTAAGGTTTTAAAAAAGAAATCTGTGGTCTTTAATCTTCCTAGAATTTAATTTTGTGAATGACGTGGTATCAGTAAGCCACAACAGGAAATGGATGGCATGTTCAAAATGAGGTGCCAATAGAGTGGGTGAATTAATAGTGAGGGTGCTGTGTATCACCCAGGCCTGAATGGGCACCAAGAGGAATGGAGAGGATGGGGTGAAGACCACTCCCTTCCAGGAGCCAAGACCTTAGGCTTAGTGAAGCAGCTAGCTTGAGGACCCCAAACCCCACTCCCTTCACTGTTTCCCAAGGATTCTCCCCTTTGGCCTGGCCCCACCCATGAAGTTCATGGTACCCATGATACAGTCCATGTAGAGCATCCACTCAGGCAAAGACTGGGATGCAAAATGGTGAGCATGTATCTAAAAGAGCAAAGCAAAGGTAACAGTGCCAGCGGGAATGGGAATCTACCTCCTTTCCAAAAATGGATCGTTGTCCTACATCTGTTTATCAAATAATTTATCCTTTTCCCAATTGCTTGAAATCTGTTTCATTAAATGCAATTTATTTGTGTATGTGTGGTGCTTGGATTAAATTTAGGACCTTAGCACTGGGCAGCTACATCCTTAACCCAGTTTTAGTTTTTATTTTGAGACAGGGTCTCATTAAGTTGCCTGTGTTGGGCTGATACTTGGAATCCTTGTGCCTCAGCCTCCCAGAGTGCTAGGATTTTAGGCAGATGCCAAAAATGTAAAATTTGCATATAGCTCTGTTCTGTCCTGTTGATCTGTGTATCTATTCGTCCATCATGCCTTCACCACTTCATGGCATAATTTTGTATTTTGATAACCCATCATCACTCACTCATCTTTGGTTTAAAATGTCCTTGGTCATTCAAGCAGATTCATAATTCTAGGTGAACCACAGAATGCATTTCTTGTGTTCAGTAAAACCCTAGACTAGGATTTTGAATGATGCTACAGTAAATTAATAGTTTAGTATAGGAAAAGTCAGCCTATGTATCATACATATTTCCAGTAAAAAAAAAAAAAAAAACATGGTCTATTTCTAGTCAGGTCTTTTACATCCTCAGAAAAGTTTATAATTTTTCTTCATCTACATTTTTCATTCTTGCTATAGGCTTTCCCCTATAGATAATTTGTAGTTTTGTCTCTTTTGTGAATCAAATCTATTTTCCTTTTATACTTTCTAATGGTTCGGGGAACTATTGACTTTTGCCCCTGAAATTTCCATCCAGACAGAACTAACTTGTGATAGTTCTGATGGCTTGTTCTTTTATGATTGTCAATATAAATGAAAAAAAAAAAAACATGGTCTATTTCTAGTCAGGTCTTTTACATCCTCAGAAAAGTTTATAATTTTTCTTCATCTACATTTTTCATTCTTGCTATAGGGCTTTCCCCTATAGATAATTTGTAGTTTTGTCTCTTTTGTGAATCAAATCTATTTTCCTTTTATACTTTCTAATGGTTTGGGGAACTATTGACTTTTGCCCCTGAAATTTCCATCCAGACAGAACTAACTTGTGATAGTTCTTATGGCTTGTTCTTTTATGATTGTCAATATAAATGATGACTTCTAAAATAATAAATATGTATACCTTTTGTTTCTTTTTCATATTTTAATGTATTATCTGGTACCTCTAATATACTAGGTAGTGATATTCATGCTTATTCTTCATTTTAATGAGAATATACTGTATTGCACTTTTAAGTAGAATATGAACTCACACAGATTTAAATTTTTTGTCTTTTATGAAAAAACAAAATTTCATAGCAAAATAATAAGAGAATAATATGTACAAATTGCCATGATGAATGTGATCATTATATATATCTAAATGGTACAAGTAAACAATAATTTTTTTAGAACAAAGAACAAAATTCCTCTGATTCCAAAATAAAAAACAAAAATAACAGTTAATACATTGTGTATCATTATCTCAAAAGTAGTTGTTCACAGTATGAGACAGAGCCCCAAAAGTTTCTAAAATTCATAAAGCTCAAAAAGCCATGTCAAAGGTCACGTTTGGGAAACCAACCAACCAACCAACCAACCAATATTCAGCGCGCAGCTGCCAGATGCCCGAAGTGCATGTCAGGCTCTGAGAAAGGCTCAGAGCACAACTAATGATCCTTCATTTCAAGACATTTTCAGTCTGGCTGTGATGTAAATAAAAATATGTACGCAGCAATTAGCAAACCCAAGACAGGCATGAATACGGGAGAAATTGAGCATGGCTAGAATTAAGAGAGAAGATGAGGGAGGAGTGGCACAATCAGGGCCTGGAAAAGTTTGTATTTTCATCTTGAAGGCAGCAGTGGGGTTTGGGTAAGCAGACAGAAGGGAAGAGGTTATTTTGGGTGACGAGGTGGGCAGCGGGGAAAGTGAAAGGAGAGCGTGAGTGAATGTGAACCTGGCAGGCTGGGGAGGCAGTGAACGGACTTAGACTTGCTGAGGTGAGAAAGTCGTAGAGGTCCTCCACTGTCAACAAGAGAAGACCAAACTTGATTCGAGAGAACTGAGGGAACTACTACTGATTATTAAACAGCTCACTGCTGGAAGGTTCATGAAAAACTCACTAAGGATGCTTAAACCTGGCGACAAGAGTTCAAGTCAGAGGAAAGAAGAGCTGTTAGCTGTGTTGCAGAGCCCTGACTTGCAAGGAGGAATATCCGTGTTGCTGTCCTTGGGTACTAGTCCTAGGAGAAGGAAACCTGATAAGGTAAATTCCAGTTTGCCCAGTGTCTAAGGCTGGCATCTCTGAGAGCCCACTAGGTTGGTTGTGTTTGGTTTTGTTGTGGTATTGGGGATTGAATCTGGGGCCTTCTAGCTCTGTTCTTCCTCCTTTTAGAGGCAAACTCTCACTAGGTCATACACTGGCCAGACAGAGCTCCAACTTGCAATATTCCTGCCTCAGTTTTCCAGAGTGCTAGGATTACACGTCTGTGCCACCACACCTGGCAGTTAATTGTGGCTTCGTCGTTGTTGTTTGCCTGAGAAGACGGGGGAGGCCAGGACACAACAACTATGACTTTGCTTTTGGCAAATCTGCCACCATTTCCAGTTCCTATTTGGATGTGAAAATTTAAGCATTTCTAAATTACAGGCTTTCAGGCAGCCCTCTGGAAAGCCTTCTCTGTGCCAGTGAATGGGCTGGCACTTAAGGTTCCCATGGCATGCTACAGTGCTGCATGGCTGCTGCAGAGCCTTATTGCAAAGTGCATAGAACAGATGTTTACAGACCCTGCCAGAAGGAAGTCCTGTCTCCTCGAGTCTGACAAGTATTTTTTCCTGAAGTTGTCTCTTCCCGTGCATTTGTTATCGTTGGGTAGATTTCTCACACTTCCTTATGCCATCCTGGAAGGATCCAAGACGTGGGTCATTCTTCTCCTGAGGGATACAGTCATTTACTGAACGAGAAACTCAACTTTATGAAACAGTGATTACAGAAATAGGTACAGCCAAGAGCCAAGCACTCTTCTGGTGTGTTACAAATATCTATTGCATGCTTACATCAATCTTATTAGGTGGATACGAAGGAGAAAGGTGAGGCACACAGGGTAAGTAACTTGCCCAAGATCACGGAGTTGGTGACAGATCTGGGTTTCAAACAGAAAGATCTGGGCTCTGTAACCTGTGGTCTTCATATTGGACTCCACCTTCTCAGACTGCTGCCATGGAGGCGAGGCTAAATGTCCGCGTCCCCAGCACTAGGAGCCAGATTTTGGCAAATGGGCACATGGCAGTCTGTTCTGTCACTTGCTTTACACATGTTGCCTTATTTATAGACACTTCTCATCTTACTATTGCAGGAAACTCCTAGGTGATCACACTAGCTCCTTCCCCTCTGACCCTTCTTTAGAGCAGACCTGCCACTCTCATTCGCGTCTGAGTCACACTCACCGAGCAAACTTGCACGGGGCTTCCATCACCTCTAGAAGTTTAAAACCCTGAGCAGAGCAGCTCAGCCCCTCCTCTCCAGTCCTTCTGCAGAGTCCCCAACCAGCTTTGCACTGAATACCTTCCCTAACCCTGTTTTCCAACCTTTCCTCTCTGCTATTTCCATTGGTAACATTTATTGAGCGCTTCCAGTATCAGACACAGAGGACACAGGCTGTCTTGGAGGGTTTCACAGTCTGAGGTGACACAGAAACAACATGAATCTCATGCCCAGATCTTCATCTGCAATATGAAAATCCAAAAGATTTTTCATACTCATTTAAGGGTGAAACTTGGCCTTATCTGACTCCATTCTTTATAGTCTTTTAGTCAAAGCATTCGTATGGATGTACCAAACTCTGACAGGTTTGTGTAAAAATATCTGGAATGTGCCCTGTATTATCTCTCTGAAATTCAAAAATATTCTGCATTCCAAAACACACATGGCCTCCCGGGTATCAGATAAGAGGCTCCGGGCCTATTTATGCTGTTGGGGGTGAGCAATGCGTGATAGACACGTTCATGCTCAGGGTGCTGCAGGGGTGAGAGGAGGCAGCCCTCTGGCAGGACTGGGTTTCACGAAGAAGGTTTTAAAAAGCAATTTGTTTCTTGCTTGTGAAATGACCTATGCCCAGCTCTCGAATCCACCAAGATCTGAGAACACCTTCATTATTCCTCACTGGCCAGAGACTAAAGTCAAAATACCTCACCACGGCTCTTCATGACTGACTCCGGCCACATTTACAGCCTTGTTTCTAGGAGCTGCTGCCACCCACGTGGGACTAAGTCTCATGAAGGCAGAGCGATCAGTTGCCCTCCTCTTTGTGGCCTTCATACAGGGCCAGCTCTGACCCAGTGCTTTTGGTCTTCACTACAGTTCTGTTGGAGCACAGCCATATTCTTTCATTTCTGCGTTGTTCAGGGCAGCTTTCACAGTACAGCAGCAGAACTAAAGAATTTTGAAAGAGCACATGGCCTGCCAAGCCTAAAATATTTCCTACCTGGCCCTTTGTAGAAAAACGTTTGCTGGGCCCTGCTCTAATGCATACTCCAGTGTTAGGAACTCAGTAATCACTGATTTGTGGCCTGGGTTTGCCTAAACACCCAGCTGAGACAAAAGCTTATAAACAGGGAGTTAATTTGGGAGGCCCTCTCAGGGAGCAGGTGCAAGGGATGGGGGTGCAATTTGATGGGTATTAAGGGCTTGGCCATCCCTGCAGGCAACTGGTGCTTGATCCCTCTGGGACCTTTGGGGAAGCTTTGTGGCAAGTGTCAGAGGAGTGTGCCCAGGCTAGAGGGAGTGAGTCACTCTCCACCATCTTCCATCCTCCATCAATCAAGGGCAGCTCCGCAGCATGAACTCCTGTAAGTTGTACCCAGTGGGGTCTTCAGGAGACAGTGTCAGAGAAGCTCTTGGACAGGAAACAAGAGGTTCTCCAGGCAGATAAGGTGCTCAGCATCCACGTCTAGCAGAGCAGAGCTGGTCACTGCAGTGATGGTTGGGGTGAGATGGGTCCCTGTGAAGAGGTGGTAGAGGTGGCTCCTGGCGTCTTAATGTTTGTGTCCTCCCCATTCTGCCACCACCTTAACACAATGACACAAATTCTCAATGCAGTGGTTTTAGGAGATGGGCCTTTGAGGAATGATCGATAATGAAGGTGACCCTCAGGAATGGGATTGTCACCCTCAAAAGAGGAAAAGAGAGATCTCACTCCCTCTCTGCTCTCTACCTTGTGAGATTATAGGAAGACAGCTACCTATGAACCAGAAAGAAAGCCCTTACAAGCCACCAAATCTGCCAGGGGCCTGATTCTGGACTTAGCAGCTTCCAGAACTGTGAGATGTAAATTTCTATTGTTTTCAGCCATCCAGTTTGAGCTATTTTGTTACAGCAACCCTAACAGAGGTTTTTTTTCCTACCAGTGCTGAGGTTCAAACCCAGGGCTTTGCACATGCTGAGCAGTGTTCTACCACTGAGCTGCAGTCTTAGCCCTGCCTTGAAAGAGTAAGACAGTGCCCAATATGCTGGTTAATCAAATAATAACATAAGTAGCTTATATTTATTGCCAAGCAGTGTTAAGATGTACTGCATACCTTATACTAATCCTCACAAAGGCCCCATAAGGTCTTGACTATACTCTTCTCATTTTGTTAATAACACTGCAGTTTGGAGATTTCATATTCATGGTAAAGAATTAAGTCGTGGAGCCAGGCCTGAAGCCCTCTTTCTTCCAGCTCCTTGTTAACTGATCACCACTGGGCTCCATGGACTGAGGCTGGCTCCTCTTCCCCTCTCCTTCACCTTCTGCCTCAGTTGATCTGTAGAAGTAGGGCAGAGTTCCTCCTACAAATCAGGGAAGGGGGAATAGGGTGAGGTCTGCCTGTAGGGAGAGATGTTCTTCCCTAAGGGAGGAAATCAACTGCCATTTAGAAAATGGAAAATAATCCCAACGATGTGGCAAGAGAAAGGCTTGTTAGTGGGAAGAGAGGGTGAGTATTAAAGAGGAATTAGCTAACACTCAGATCACTTTGTAACTTCACAGGGTTTACCAGATCTTTTTATCTAAGGCGAAAGGAGCATGGAAAATCCACATGGGATGACTGTGTGATTTGGAGGAAAATGACAGGGTTAGGAGGATCTGATGTGGCTGGCTTGAAGCTTCCTCCCACAGTTTTTCTGGCATAGGGAACCAAAAAGAACCACAGGCTTCTTTGTCATAAGTCAGGGTGGCTTCACTTGAGGGAAACCAGGACCTCAGCAGTGCTAACCAAGGAGGCAGTGAAGAATCAACAGAGAGAGGCTGGGAAACCCAGATCCAGTCTGAGTGGCTGGTTCTTGGGAGAGCAGTTGGGAAGACCAAAGCCATGGCTAAAGGGCAGCATGCTTGGTTCATCAGGAAGACTTGATTCCCAGGCCCTCACAGGCAACAGGTGAAATCCATGTACTAGGGGGTCCTAGAAGGCCGGCTGTGTTGTGGATCAGGGGAATGGTCCAATGACAGCAGAGTTTCATGCAACACCTGAGCTCCCAGGTACAGGATCCAGCTCCCGGGGGAGGAAACTGGCAAGAATTAAGCAGGAAGTACAAGCTGCAGAGGTGCCAGTGCCAGGAGCACTCCAGGCTTAGCAGTAAACTGAAGCTCAATAGGGAAAATCAAAACCACCATTTGTGGACAATGCCAGCATCTTTGGGATTCGGGGTGACTACAATTGGAGGGGCATGCAAGAGCACATGGCTCATCCCCGACTGTGCACAAGAACCCAGCTATGGCAACAAGACTGGCTCCGTCCTCTCCCACAGATGGAATAGGGTGGCCAATGTATTCTCTGCTCTGGTCCTATATTCAAACCATGATGTTTGGACCCTGTGAACATTTTAAAAAGTGCAATTAAATTCATATTAAAATTAACCACTTTAAATGATCAAGTCAGCTGCATTTAGTATGTTTACAGTTTCCCTAGTTCCAAAATGTTTCCATCACTGCAGAATAAAACCCATGACTCCCTGAGTAGTTTCTCCCCATTCTCTTCTGCCCTGACCTGTGTTCTGTCTCTGTGGATCTGACCTTTCTCAACAACTCACCTAAATGTAATCATACAATGTGTTACCTTTTCCTTCTGGGTTTTAGTATCTTGAGGTCGATCCATGTTGTAACCTGTTACCAGTATACTTGTTCCTCTGTATGCATGGCCAATTGGTTTCAGGGCCCCTCATAGAGACCAAAATGTTTAACCCCTTTATATAAAATGGTGTAGGGTTTGCATATAATCTGCACAATTTTCCCCATATACTTTAACTTCTAGATTACTCATAATGCTTAATATAGTGAAAATTCTGTGGAAATAGTTGTTGTGGTGCATTGTTTAGGGGATCATGACAGGTAAAAGTCTGTACATGTTCAGTACCAGACACAAGTTTTTCAGATGCTGATCTGCAGATAGTTGAATCTGTGGATGTGGGATGCACAGAGGGCCAATTATATTTTATTATTTTAGATAACTGAATGATAGTCCACTGTGTATATCACAGTTTATCCTGTGAACATTTTGACATGAAATGATCAAAGGATAAAAATGAGGACTTTGGGCAAGAGTGAAAAAGTACTGATGATATCATACATTGCTTTTAACCAAAAACTATATGTGATCATTGTGTTGCCCCATTCGTGAATCTCACGCTATCCCTAGGAAAGACAGTAATGAGTCTGAGACAAGAGAAGTAAAAGGCAAAGAAATGGCTCCATGCCTACAACCACACTTCATTTAACCATGAGGAGTGCATTATCAGGCAATTTCAGCATTGTGAGAATATCACAAAGTGAACTTGTCCTGAGATGACTGCAACATTATCTCATGGGTCTACCATGTTATATGCTCTCTGTCATTGACCAAACCATTATTGTGAAACATATGGCTTTACTTTAACATTCATGATCATGAATGAGATAAGGGTAAAACAGCTTGGCATATTTTATGCTGTCACTAAAAATCTCTTACTGAGATCTCATACCCATATGTGACCATAGTATAACAGTGTGCTCTAGAAAAGCCAGGGGTAAAACACACTGAAGGGGTAAATGCTGATCAGAAGATGGGCATGGTTCCATCATACTCACCAGCCCCATCAGTGTTCATTCTCAACTACTAATAAAAGGATTGCCCCAGAATTATTTGCCTTCCTGCGAGCTTGCTTGCCACGGTGAATACCTAACCTCAAGCCAGTGAAGAAATGAGATTACATAAGAACGTTTCCTCCTCTCTCCATGATTAATTATTGTGGACTGATTTCAGCTCCATTTTTCTTTGGACATTTCCCTAAACAGTTCACGTTTAACAGCCCCTGGAAGGCAGGCAAACAGAGGAGAAAAAGCTCCTTTATGTCTTAGTTCTGTGCTATTCATAAATGAAAATCATTGTTAATTTACGGTTTGACAGCTGTGGTGCATTTGTAAGTCCAGGGCAGCTGTCATCAGAATGCCGGCTTATTTTTCAAGCAGATGTTTAATTTGACTTCAGTGGTATTGCCAGTTTTTGAGAAGAAAGCGAGGGGTAGCAGAAACAGAAATGATCGTTATATTCATCATTTGGTTTCCTTTCAAAACACAGATCAGCATGATTAACGATGACATTGGAATTGCTTTAATTGCAGTTTTGGGTGCAGGACCACTTAGCTATTATCTTCTACATGGTTGAAAGTCCAGTTTTTATTTTCTTTTTTCCAAAGTCAAAGGCTCTTTTGTGGTAACTGCATCTGGTCTCTGAACAACATTCCCAGCTACCCAGAGAAACCTCCCAGGATACGGGAAAAATCAAGAATGGTGAAGGACGGGTGCCTGGGCCACAACCCCAGATGTTTGTGGCAAGGCTGAGTTTTATCTTGTGGTTTTGGAATCAGGAAACCAGGCAGAGGCAAACAGAGCCCTCAGCATGGCAGCCAGACCCTCCCACTTACATATCTAGTATGTTCATGGGCTAGGCAGCTGGCTGCGTGCAGAATCAGTGTTCAAATTGGTCTCAGTGTATAAAATTAAACATCTGTGGCTCCGTATAGAAATCTGATGAGTCAGTATTTGATCAGTCCTGCTGTTCAGTCCACACTGTTTGGAAGTCTTCCTGTATACCAGCTGTGTTGCTAGGTAAACCCACTTCCCCCGTCTGCTTTCTTTACCTTTGCTTTATGTGTTTGGCTTTTTGACTTTAGCTTTGACATTTTACCATCTATCATGTGCCCCATCAATGGCCAGTAGTGCCTTTCCCTCAGCGCCTGTGCAGTGGGGCCATTATATGCAATAACACACTGCGTATCTAGCCACTTTGTACATGGAGATGGAAGAGTCACCTCGTCCTCATCATCAGTCATCAACTGGTTATGTGCTGTGCTAAAAGAGATTCCACCCAAAGGAAAAACTTGGCATAGGTCCTGGATCCCAGCTCTGAAATCAAAATTTGATAGAGGAATGCTCCACAGCGAATACCGTGCTTGAGCAAACGGTGGATGCTTTAGCAGAGCCAAAGATGCAGACCATGAGGGCAAGTCTGACTCCTAAAAAGGGTAGCCCCATGACTTTAAAGTGGAAAGTGTCTCCTGCAGATTGTTAGGAACTAATTTTTCCTTACTCTAAAAAGACCAGACTTCTACTTGGTTAAATTCCCAAAAGTTTAAAGGAATCCTTGGGTAATTATGACACAGACCAAAAACCACTGACTGTTGCTTGCCACCTCAGCCTTGCACCGGGGCTCCGGACTCCGAATCGACTTCCCAAGCCATTGCGCTCTCTCTGCCTTTCCTCGGAGGAAACTAAAGCATGACCTAAGCCCCACCCCTTAGTACCCACATCACAGCTAAAGCCAAATGACAGTTGTTAGTAAGATAACTGCTGAAAATCTGGGGAGTGCCACGAGGTACCCAGAGAACCTACAAATCTCATTTGTAGGTTAGGTTACCCTCAGGACCCATGAGTCCAAGCTCACCTTAGAAGTTTCCTGATCTGAGCTCCCCACCTGTCTCACAGTTGGGGAGCCCTAGGCTCCCTGCCTAACCTCAGTGACTCCTTACTCCCCCACAACCAGAACACCCCCTGTTCAAGTGCTAGTTACCCTAAATTCCAGAGCCTACTTCTCCCCAGAGTGGTCTGTTCCCACCCTAGTAAAATGGATGGACTCATAGGCCTAAGAGGGAATCCTGCCCCCACCACTTACTAATGACCTCAGGCAGATAATTTTATCTTTTTAATTCTTCCATCAATATGAATTAATTGTAAATACTGCCAGGGTCCATTTTCATATGCATGTACAGCATGAATTAAACCCAACCTCCCTTTTCTACTCACACCACCCCCCAATACAATCTTCTCCATCTCTAGTAATCACTACTGTACTTTCAGGTTTACTTTCTTTAGCTTTCAAATATGAGCCATTATGCAGCACTTGGCTTTCTATGTTTGGTTTATATCACTTAATGTAGCCATCAGTTCCATTTTGCTGCGAATGACAAGATTTTGTTCCGTGTTATCACCAAATAACACTCAATTGCGTGTATGTACCACATTTTCTTTATCCTTTCATCTCTCAATGGGCACCTAGGATGATTCCATCGCTTAGCTATTATGAATAGTGCAGCAATAAAGATGGGATGTGCAGCTATCTCTTTAGTCTGCAGATTTTATTTCCTTTGAATATAGTACACCCCTAAGTGGGAAAGCCAGATCATATGGCACATCAAGTTTTACTTTTTTTTGGAGTGCCTTTACTGTTCTCCATGATGGCAGTACTAATTTACATTGCTAACAAAAGTGTCTAGGAATTGCTTTTTCTCTACTTCCTCACCACTGTTTATTATTTATACCTTCACTTACTTTGATGATTCCCATTGTAACCGGGATGAGATGAAATCTCACTGTACTTTTGATTTGCCTTTCTCTGATGGTTAATGATATTGAACATTTTTCATATATTTGTTGGCCATTTGTATTTCTTCTAAGAAATATCTAGAGCATTCAGCCATTTTTGAATCGAATTATTTTTTGTTGTTAAATTTTCTGACTTTCTTATGTTTTCTGGATATTAACCCTCTGTAGATGAGTAGGTAGTAAATATTTTCTCCCATTCTATGGGTTTCCTCTTCATTTCTTTCCTGTTCAAAAGTTTTTAGTGTGATGCAATCTCATTTATCAATTTATGCTTTTTTTGCAGTGCTTTAGGAGTCTTGTCTAGAAAATCTTTGCCTAAACCAAAGTTTTAAAATGTTTCTCATATATTTTCTTGTCATTTCAGAGTTTAAGGACTTACATTTATGTGGTGATCACCCTGCCTCTGCCTCTTGAGTACTGGGGTTTAGGCATGTGCCACCATGCCTGTTTTGAATTTATTTTTGTACAGGCTGAGAGAGAGTTCAAGTTTTAGTCTTCTGCATGTGGATATTAGTTTTGCTAACATTATTTATTAAAGATCCTGTCCTTTTTTAATGTATGTTTTTGGACCTTTGTCAAGAATTATTTAACTCTATATGTATATCTGAGTTTATTAGTGAGTTCTCTATTGTGTTCTGCTTTGATGTATCCATTTTGATGTAAATACCATTTTGTTTTGCTTAGTATGACTCTGTAGTATGTCTGAAATCAGATATTGTGATACCTTCAGGCTTTCTTTTTACTCAAGATTTCTTTGGCTATTTGAGGTCTTTCCCATATGAATTTTATAGTTTTTTTCCTAGTTCAATGAAGAATGTTATTAGTATTTTGATGGGGATTGCATTAAATCTGTATATCATTTCTTACTCAATTTAGTTTTATTCACTGTTTTTAGAAAACATACAGCATATGATTTCATGTTTTTTAAATGTAAGACATTTTTTGGCTCAATATATGGTCTATTCTAGAGAAAATTCCATGTGCTGATAAAAAGAAGGTGTATTCTATCTATTGGACAAAATGTTTTGTAAATGCCTGGTTCTCAACTAGTTAATCTATAGTATAGTTCAAACCTGATGTCAATACTTTGGGGGGTGGAGTCTGACTTGAAGAAAGTGGGGAGTTCCCTGCTGGAGAGCTTGTCTATTTCGGTTTAATAGTGTTTGTTTTATAGAATTGTGTGCTCTGATGTTAGGTGAATATAGATTTACAACCATTATATCTTTTTATGGAAAAAGACTCCTAAAACTTCATAAACACAATGGTACCTGGATTCATAAAACTTAATTTTTGCCACTATTCAGGTTGCAAACCAAATCAGATGAAAACTAAGTCAACTTTCCAGGTAAGGTCAACATTAAATCTATGTGTTGAATTTGATTTGGTTCTTATCCAATTTGGTTTGCAATCAGAATTGTGGAAAGAATTAAATTCATGAGCCGAGGCACCACAGAAAATGCAGCAGTTATTACACTGTGTATCTTTGTCTTTAGTTACTCGGAGTACGAAACATACACCAAAAAGATTCTCACAAAAAATGAAGAGATAATAACACAAATGTCTCTTTTCAATGAACTATGATAAACTAGTGGTATAAACGAAACCAATTAGGATGTATAGTGGTACCTTGGATAACAAACTTAATTTGTTCTATGATTTTGGAAAATATGGCCACATTTGTGTTTGTGTGGGACAGATGCCCATGTCATATTCATCACCCAGTGCAGTTTGCAAACAAATTCAAAATCTTGCCAAGTACTTCTGTTTGCAAAGCAAATTGTTTGCAAACAAAAGCGTTCATGAACCGAAGTACCAGTGTACACTGAAATATTTTTTAAACGATGGCATTTGTAATATGAGGAAGTGTATAAACTTCCCCTCTTACCTGTCATCCCTTGATCATTGTATAATGAACTTTGTCTCGGTCTCTTCTTATAGTTTTTGTCTTTGTGTCTGTTTTGTCAAATACAAGAATAGCTATTCTTATTTACTTTTGCTTTCTATTTGCCTGGAATACAATTTTCTGCTCTTTCACTTTCAGAATATGTGTTTACTGTTGAGCTAAGTTTCTCATAGGCATTATATTGTTGGGGCTTGTCTTTTTGTTGTTGGATTTTTTGGTTTGGGGTTTTTTTTTTTTTTTAAGTGTTACATTGTAAATTTTCAAATTTTGATAAAGGGGAAAATAATAAAGCAGATAAAGAAGAACCAAAAACAGGATATGCATTCATGTGCACACAAGCTATGAACAGTATAGATTCACTTCTAGCTAATTCAGTCCTATTCACACATTTAAAATACAAAGTACATTTCAATCTATTAAGAAGCTGACCATATTTAGAACCAGGAAAGAAACTATACTTTAGTTTTTCATCATGACCTCATCCTGGAATAGAAAAAGAAGTTTCATGGACTCTGGATACTTACCATCATCAATTAATAAAAAATTGACTTTGAAAAGGAATTCTTATATATCGCCAATTCACAAATGACTTAAAGGTTTAAAATCTTAAAACTGGTACTGCTTGCTAATGTGGACTACTCTCCTACAGTGTTGTTTCTTTTCATCTCCTCCAATGCTCCTTCCAGTTACTGAACTAAATGAAGCAGGGTGGTTCTCCTCTGTCTGCAGAACTTCGGTGCTATGATCTCCACTGTGATTGAGGTGAAGCTTGGAAGGCCCTGCTGGTTTAATCTGTTGCCAGAGACTTCTGCTTGCAAGCTGTACATCTAGTGTCCATTCAAGACTATGGTAATTTGGAACATTGGGTACTAATTCATTCAGAATAGTTCTGATCACCTTTCTGTTACCTAGATAAAGTTGAAGCAATAATTTGTCCAATTTTTCAGAGAATTCCAGAACAAAAACAGAGTCTCAGAAATGCAGATAAATAGCTGAGCTCTCAGTGAGGCGATGTGTTAATCTTTCCATACTATGCTGGACACGGCTCACACTGAGTTTTCCTTGTGCTCCTCGTACAAGTCCAACAGCATTTTCTCTGCCTATTCAATTTCACCCTGGGTTTGTTTGTTTGCTTGTTTGTTTATAGTCTTTCAGTCTGTATCTTTTAATTAGAGAATTCAGTCCATTTATAGTCAAGGTTATTAACAGGTAAGGACTTACCATTTTGTTGATCCTTTACTTGTTTTGAATGTACTTTGTTCATCTTTGTGGCCTAATAATTTACTGCGTTGATAATATTTGATTCTTTTATATCAAATGTTTGACTCTTGATTATTCTTTTGTGCATCTACTGGTCTAGTGAAACTTATACTTTCATCTGCCTTCATGAGGTATTTACTTTTCTTTCACTTCTGGATATAGAAGTTCTGTAAGCACCTTTTGTAAGACTAGTCTGGTTTTTGCTTGCCTTGGAAGGACTTTGTTTCTCCTTCATGAATGAAGGATAGCCTAGCTGGGTGTGGCATTCTTGGTTGGCAATTATTTCATTTCAGGATTTAGATTATATCATTCCACTCTCCCCTTGCCTATATCATTACTGCTGAGAAAGATGCTATTAGTCTACTGGAGATACCATCAAACGTGACTTGGTTCTTTCCTCTTGCAGATTCTAGGCAGTTGCCTTGTTTTATAATTTTGACAGTTTGACTATAATATACTGAGATAAAGATCTTTTCTGGTCATGTTTACTGGGAGTTTAAAAAGCCTCTTGAATAAGGATTTCTATGTTTCCTAAGATCTGGGAAGTTTTCTGCTATTCTTTTTTAAAGTAGATTTTCTATGCTATTAACCACCCCCCCCCAACTTCAGATATTCTAGAAATGTATTTGTTCAAGTAATGGTATCTCAAAGGTCTTGATTATTCTCTTTGTTCATTCTTTTTTCTTTCTTTCCTTTTTTTTTTTCTTTTGGTCTAACAGAGATACTTCAAATGATTTACTTCAAATTCTGATATTCTTTCTTCCACTTGATGCAGTCTATTGTTGAGTCTCTCGTGTGTACTTTTTATTTGACTTAACTTGGTTCTTATCAAAATCTTTCTTTGCTGAATTTCTCATTCATGTGCTGCATTGTCTTTCTAATTTCATTTAACTGTTTATCTGATTATCTTGGGTCTCTTTGAGTTTTCTTTCTTTAATTTATTTTTTTTTTTGTATTGGGTATTGAATCTGATGTTTACATTAAGCTACATCTCCCCTTGCCTGCCATCCTTGGCTAAAGCCAGACTAGGCTTGACTTTATGATCCTTATGCCTCAGACTCCCAAAGTTCTAGGATTATAGGCATGTACCACCATGGCCGGCTCATTGATTTATTTTATTTTATTTTATTTTATTTTATAGAAGATAAAACCAAGGAAAATAAAACAGAATAAAACCAATCAAAACAAACCAGTGTAAGTGATACAGGACTTCAAAAATACCAAATCAACAATAGTTACCATAATGCCTCTTGTTGTCTTCAAAATAGCTGCAGATACTCTCAGACATGGTAAAAGTCAAACAGAATAGAACCAATAAAAACAAAACAATGATTGCATTAAAGAACTTCAAAACAAGACAATAGCAAATCAAAAATGGTTACCATAATATATCTTGCTATCTTTGAAATATCTGCTCATACCATCAGATATAACAAGATCAAACAAAACAGAACAAAACCCAACCTAACAAAACAATGGAAAATGATACAGAACTTCAAAACAAGACAATAGGGAATTAACAATGGCTACCACCTTCAGAAGGAGATCCCCTCCCTAGATGCCACACTGTGTACTGCTACCCTCTGAACAGATGATTAGACCACTGGCCCTAGACCTGCAGCGTTAGTGAAACACCAAAACATCACAAGCATCAAATTGCATTTCACTTCAATAGCTATCATCGCAGCCTATGTTTCTCTGGGTCAGCAGGTCACTTGGGGAGTGGAGAGGATTAGCCTTCTTGTTTGCCAGCATGCCCTCCAGAAGGGGCTGGGGTCTGGCTGGCTGTCGCTCACCACCCTGGTGGCTCACACATGGTGCTGGTTCACAGGCAGGGCTTGCTTCTTGGTGAGTCCTTGTTCTCTTCCCCCCACAGTCCCCAAATGACCTCACTGAGATATTTTACACTCTTTCTTTTACATTTTTATCAGGCATTTTATCCATATCGGTATCTTTGGATTATATTGCTAGAGAATTATTACTTTCTCATGGTTGTACCATGTTACCTTACTTTTTCATATTTCTTGGCCTCCTGTATTTGAGACTTGCACATCTAGTAGTTCACTACCATTTTTCTGGGGCCATCTTGGTAGTGGTTTCTCCTGAATATGTATCTTGGAGTGTCACTTTGTTATGCAATGTAGGCTTTATTTCCAGCTGGGCATCACAGTGTATTGTTCCTATAGCTACTTTGGCCTTGATTAATGACTTTGGGCACAATGTGCACCATAGTGAAATCAGACTCATTTCTTTGTGTCTTATGCAAGAATAGCAGGTAATACTTTAGTGGTTCAGGCAGAGGTGGTACAGAAAGCAATGGGTACAGGGCTACTCACCCTGTGCTACTCCTACAATGGGCATGGTGGACCCTGCCAAGCAAAGAGATTTTCAGCACTGTTAGTTCTAGCTCTCCCTCTGGTACTTACAGCCTTAGCAGTGGTGCGGGGCCTGAAGCACTTGGTTTCTGACAAGCTAGTGGCATGAGTCCAGATGCTACACGGGAGACGCAGTAACAGGGAACTGCAGCAACAACTCTGTGATGCTTACACCCAGTCCTGACAGCAGTGAGAAGTCACAGCAAGGGTGGGATCCATGTAAGTGAGCAGCGGCAGGAATTGAGGTGCTTCTCTTTACTGGTGGCAGTGCACAGCTAGGGGTGGGACTATAGCTGGTATCGGGCTAAGGTCCACTTAGCCCTCTTGGCTCTGCACACCCAGGTAACAGCTGGAGCTGGGGCTCTCCTCCCCTTGACTCCTTCAGCTGGGCAGGGTAAGTGGTTGCTTTAGGCAGTTGCCTATAGCCTTGGTCTCAGAGGACAAGTGCCTGAGCTCTGGCTCTTGAAAGCAACACCCTCTATTCTCTTCCAGGTTGCAACATCTGTCCCCTAGAGTACAAGACATCTACCAGGCTTAGGTCACTGTCACTCTTCTGGGCCAAGTTGGGCTCACCAGGGAGCTCCCTCGCAGGCCAATGCAGAGGGATGTTCTGTGGATCCCAGGATGGAGACATGTAGACATCTCTGACCCCTTGAACAGTCTAAATTCAGACCGTAGCTCCCTTCTCAAGCTGGCTCCTGCATACTCACTGGAAATGATGAGATTGTTTTCCAAATCCAGGCTATTGGGTAGACTCCAGGTTACTTATCTAAGTGGGTCATGATCCAGGGAGGGTTGTGAAAATGTGTAGTTTCTTTTATTATGCTAATGTTCAGGTCTCTGAATCTGACAAGGTCCCAGTCTCTTGCTGATACCCTGCATTCTCTCATGTTCCCTCATGTCAGAATGGGGCTACTCACGGAATATTTGTGGTTCTTTGAGGAAAAGGTAAGTGCTGAGCACCTCTATCAGCTTTCTTGGATGTCTGGGTGAGTTGTTTTAAATTCTTAGTGCCTCTGATGTCTCCCCTGTCCAGTGGGGGTAATAATACAGCTGCCCCATTACAGTTGCGGTGAGAGTCAAATGAGTTATGGAGTATGTGAAGTCTGCTGCAGAGTAAGCCCTGTATTATGATTGTTTCACAATTGTCCTAAAACAAAGATTATCACACAGATGTTTGCTAACACAAAGAAGCAGCATCCCCAGAAGTGAATTTTAAGTTCTTCCACTTAGGACAGAATCTGTACCTTTTATTTTTTAAAAAGAATTTTAGTAGTGCATGTTTGTGGTGTACAGTAAACACACACATCATGGAACATAGAGACATGTGCACAACACACCTTAATCCTTTTCACATACCCCCACTTCACCCTCTTGGTCTCTTTCCCATTTGCAATGATCTGTCTCCCCAAATCTGAAATTTACAGATTATTTCTGAGCTTCAAAACCCATTGATTTTTAGGTCTACTGGGTCCTTAATCTTTTTACTTGCTTTCTTCTTGCCAATTCTCATAAAAAATTATCTGGCATTAGAAAAATATGTAAAACAAAATAGTTATGCTAATTTTTTTAAAAAATCAGGACCAGGGAAAATAAACACTAAAATATAGCATCAAGACAGGAGAAAGACTAAGCAAAATATTCCTAGGCTCTAAGTTCTCATGCAGTTGTAAGAGTAATAGGTAACAACCTACTAAATAAAATAGATAACCATAGATCATTTGATATAAATATATATATATATGCCAGTTAAATTTTTAAAAATGAATAAATGCATAATTAGAAAACTTGACAGAGAATGAAAAGTTTATACAGTCTCAAAGTACCTGCCCTGAAAATACATGGTAACTACAAAGGGAAAAACAGGAACTTTCACGTGGAGAAGTCTGGCAGAAACCTGTAGTGGAATAAATCTAAGTTTCAATCGTGCTACTTGATAGGACGCAATGAGAAAAACACAGCATCCTATCTATGATGTTCCTCCTAAAGATGCATTAGCTGAATGGAATTATGAGGAAACATCACGCAAGCATAGTCACTTCACAGAATAAACAGCATGTAGTCTTTGACAAGTTTCAAAGTCATGAAAGACAAGAAAAGACTGAAATATGGCTATAGATTGAAAGAGCTAAAGTAAAATAAAGTCTCAATGTAACACTGTGATCCTAAACTAGATCTTTTGGCTGTAAAGAAACAATTGTTGAAACTTGAATAAGGTTTGATAAGGATTCAGTACATCAGTGTTAACTTCTACCTCTGATAGTTGTACTGTGGTTATGCAGGAGATTTTCCTGGTGTGCGGGAAATACTTAAGAAAGTACTGTGCTTGGAGCAATTGGGCATCATGTCAACTTTTAGTGCCAAATGTTTCAGGCAGTAGGGTGGATTTCTTTGTATAGTTCTTGTAAGTTTTCTATAAGGTTGAAATATGTGCCACTTAGTCTTAATTGTCAATTTGAAAGGGTTGAGAGATTCCTATAGAGGTCATTGGGTCATACTCACCACGCATTAATCCACTAATGTTCACAGTTGGATGTGCTGTTAGGAGGTAGGACACAATTGGAGAAGGTAGATCAGTAGGAGCAAGTCTTTGGAGCATATGTGTATCTCACTCTAGCATTTTTCCCCTGTGCTCTGCTTCTCAACTGCCTTGAATTAATCAGCTTTGCTCCACTGTGCCCATCTGCCATGATCTTCCTTGGAGCCAGCTGACTATGGACTGAATCCTCTGAAACCATGAGCCAAGTAAACCTCCTCCTTTAAATTGTGTGTATTAGCTATTCAGTCCCAACAATGAAAAGCTGACTAATACAAAATGGTTTCAAACTGATGACTTATCTGAAAGTCAAGAGTAGTTAAGTAGAAGGGAAAAGAGAAGAATTGCATTTGTATCTTTCCCTATTTCTCCTTTTTCAGTTTTCTTCCTGGTTTCTTCTTTCCAGAAAGCTGGGTTCAGTTCTGGATGAGAAGACAGAGAAGGACTTACCAGGTCTGAGAGATTGGATTGAGTTCCTTTCTTCCTTCCTTCCTTTCTTTTTTCCTTCCTTCCTTCCTTCCTTCCTTCCTTCCTTCCTTCCTTCATTGCTTCCTTCCTTCCCACAGTGTAGGCACTAAATATCACCGTTCCATACCAAGCCCCAAGACAGACATTGAGGGTACAGAGCTGAGCAGGATGTAGGCTCTGCTACCAGGAACTTGCATAAAACAGACAAGTCAGTGGGCAGCAGCCACATGGTGGAAAAGGGCTGTCCTGGGAGCAGCACAGAGCCAGCGCACCCAACCTGATTGGGGGTGGTGATAGAAGGTCCAGGGTATACAACCTCTGAGTGACAGAGTGTACCAGCAAAAAAAACAAACAAACAAACAAACAAACAAACAAACAAAAAACATTATGAAAGGGGGAACAGACTGTGGGATTGTCCCTAGGCCAAAGAAATCAAGGAACACTTTTGGACCTGTGCAGGAGATGCAGGAGAAGCAGGGCAGGGTGTGGTTGGGCTGAGAGTGAGGCTATGCAGGGGCCTAAGGAGCTGATACTCAATGACTTGTTTTTTCCTTTTGCTTTCCTTCTCTCTTATTCTTTCCTGTGCCAAGAGATTCCTTCTCTGAGAAGTCACCTGCATGTCGATCTCAATAATAATGGCAAAAATATTTGCCAGTGATCTTATAATGCAGATAACATTATTTCTTCCATTGCACAGGGGAGAAAATAGAGGCACGACTTGCCCAGCATCATGTAGCTCCTAAGGGATAAAGCTAGGATGTGAATCCCAGCAGTCTAATGCTTCAGACCAAGCAATTGACCTCCTACTAGGCCTAAAGACATCTTTAATGAGGCAGCTTCCTGAGAGGATTATCTTTTTAAAAGGGCCTTGGTAGTTCTCTAATTAGAGAGGCAAAGTAGGAGAATCTTGCAATCTTTAGTATGTTTGTACATCTTCCATTCAAGTCACCTCCTCTACCATTCCACCATATTTGCTGGTTTTCTATTTCTGTGCCAAAATACCAGAGAAAAACACCTTAAAGGAGAAAACAATTCCTTTGGCTCATGGTTTTGGAAGGTTCAGTCCACAGTCACTTGGTTCCATTGTTTCTGAGCCTGTGTGAGACAGAACATTTCAGCAGAAGGGACAATAGAGTACCGATGCTCACCTCGTGGCTGGGTAAGCAGAGCAAGGGCCAGAAGGGGCTGGGTCCCAATGTCCCCCTGAAGGGCATGTCCTAAGTGCCCTAACTCTTCCTCTTAGGCCTCAGCTGCTAATTTCCCACCATCTCCTGATAAAACCACCATCTGGGGACCAAGCCTTCGACACAAGAGTTTTTAGGGGACATTTCAGATTCAAACTGTAACAGTCACTTGCTCTTTCTCCATGCCCATTCTGCTGTCAGTTATGTGAGACCCACCATGTATCCAGAGAAACTGGACTGGACCGGGTGAGGGTTTTACTGAGTGGCTAAAGGGCCAGAGCAGCTTAGAATGGAGGAAAAGAGGATAGCATAGGATTAAATCACATATCAAAGGCCTTCAAGGAAAAGGCAGTCACAAAGTAAGAAACTAGAAACCAAATTGGGTCACAGAGAGCAACAGAGAGTACAAATCTATGTACTCTGGCAAGATTAAAGCAAAACTAAGCCAGACATAGTGGTACACATCTGTAATCTTTGTGCTCTGGGAAATTGAGGCTACCTCTACTGGAATTAGGGTGGTGCCAAATCAATCGAACTGATTACACTTCGCAATCACCCACTCTTAATCCTGTCACCCTTAATCCTAGCATTAACCATGTGTCAGTCCCACACTTTAGAATCAGCCACTTCTGAAAAAGCCCTACCTGTAACTGCATGAGGCTTTGGGGGGACATCTGGACACAAAGGATTAACACCCCTATAAGAGGCATTTGACTTCAGTCAAGAAAGAACAATAAGAAAATGTTCACCACTCCCTACCCCTCACTGTGTCTCAGGCCTCAGTTATTTGACAGACATTTAGGAGCACCTACTGTGTGCCGGGCTTGTGCTACATGTGGGAAAGGGAAAAGAATGAGGCAGAGGGACTGGCGGCACATGGATATTTAGCTGTAAACCTGAAATGCAGGCTGTCTTTGGAACCAGGCTGCATTTCCATTTTTCTCTTTAGCCCCTGGAATAAAGCCAGGAAGTGACAGAGTTGCCGGCTGAGGGACAGTGGGGGCAGGGAGGAGGAGCAAACTCCTCCTGTGTGCACTGTCACAGTCATCTTCAAAAGAGCTCTTCACAGAAGAGCGTAATTATTCCATTATCCCTCCACAGCCAGGAAACCTGCCCCTTTCCTCACCTCTGTGGCAGTCACTACAGATTCTATGGCTAATCACATTTTCCAGATGGTCCGTAGTACCGAGTTTGCACCTTGCAGCTGGGCTCTGGGGCAGACCAATCAAGCTTGGCGCCCTGGCTCATCCCAGTCTGAGCCTGGGAAGCATCCTTTCCACTATTTAAGTAGTGTGACCTTGACAATGTTCCACTCTACCTCTCAACCATACCTTCAAGGTTGACATCATAATCATTGTGGGAAATTAAAGCTCAGAGAGGTAGTGGGATCTATACTGGATTGAAGAGACCCAGCACATGAAAGTAAAGATAGAAACCTGGTTGCCACATTTAAAATAGAACAGATGCTGTGTTTTTGCACAATTTCTTTTCTGATGACCTAGATCTGTTGGGGATATCTGCTACTGAATTTGCCCAGTAACTTTAGCTTGGGGTTCCTTGTCCCACAGAGGGAGAAGAGCCCAATGGAAGAGGACATGGGTTGTGGAGCCAAAGCCCTCGGGTTCTTAATCCTGGCTACACCCCTTCACCCCTGTGTAACCTTGAGCAAGGTTTTAGGTCCCACTCTCCTTTGGATTTTTCTATCAGCCAATGAAAATAATAATAGTACCAAACCTACCTCCTAGGTGAGAGAATTAAAGCAGCAAATCTGCGTGAGTTGTTCTTGGCCCTGGCTGTACATTAGAATCACTAGAGTAGCTTTTAACTCACCATTTCTCTGACCCCCCCACCCTGGAAACTCTAAACTCTTTGGTCAAGGATAGAATCAGGTCATCATTAATTGCTCACTCAGATGACACCACCAGCCTGATCATTAGAACCCTTAGATTATGTAAAACGCATGCTTCATAGTGCTGGGCACCTGGTAAACAGTTATTGTCATATTGGCTGAAGAGAAAGTCAAGATGTGAACTGACACTGATGAATGTGGCCCACTCCCAGCTGGGCCACAGCTGCTGTGCAGTGCATTGTGGGTAGGGATGGAGATGGGCAAGAGTGAGTCATCAGGGTCTCGTTAACTGGGATTGGGTAGAAAAACATAAACATGTGAGAAATTAAATAATAATAGACAGTTTTAAAAGTAGAAGAAGAGAACATTTGGTAGGAAACTTCTATATCAATTTAACTCATTAGAGTTCCCAGGAGCCACATAAAGTAGACATTAACTCCAATTTTAGGGCAGAAGACAGATTCAAAGAAGCAATTCACCCACGACACCTTGAAGGCATAGAGTCAGGGTCCAACTTAATCTGCCTGATTATAAATGTCTATTGTGCCATCTCTCTACCATGCTGACTTCATAATGCTTATGCAGACAAGTAATGTAATAAACTAGTTGGAGTTAAAACTTAGAAGATTCAAATGCTAGCATATGTATGCACTTACCTATGTGCCTGTCATTTGATACATGTATCTATCCACCCAATCCTATTATATTGCATAGCTGTAAGACAAGCTTTTCCACTTAAATATTTCACCATTTTCATGAATCAACTTAAAAACATGAGCTTTAGGCTAAAAAACATATTGTTCCCGATAAATCAGAGGACACAGCTAAAGTTGTGCTTTACACTAAGTGTGCTAATGGTATCAGATTACTTAATGTAGATTAACTACCAGTCCTGCACAGTAATACAAATAGAGGGAAACAAAACTAATGTGATTAAATACACTTCGAGACTATTTTGTCAATTGTTAAAATTCAGTCAACAGATTGCAAAGACACTTGCAGCTGCAGCTCCAAAATAGCCCAGCCTCCCCTCAGCTGCTGCTAATTAATGTGATTTTCCTAATAACCGTTTTCTGATAGCAGACAGACAGTGGTAAATCAAAACAACTTCATTTTTATGCCAATGAGACCTAACGACAACAACAACAGAGAGCCCAAGTGGATCCAAATGGAAACTTCGCTCACTGCACGCTGACACATGGTACATCTCGCACACAGTCGACCTCCGGTGCCCTGAGTTTGTTGCATAAGTTCCTGGGCTGTGGCTAGCGCGGCAAGTTGCTTCATCACATCAGCCACGGTTGTAGTGGGTCGCAGTGGGAGATTCCATGGGTTCCTCTAAAGCAGTGCTGTGGACAGGGAAGTAGCCTGTGTGTCTCAGGTCTAACCCACTTGTGGATGTCTTTGACTCGTGTATTGATTGCTCGTGTATTGATCGCCGGTTTAACCAGCACAGCTAATTCACCAAAACCTATTTCACAAAGCATCACAGTTTATGAGTCACAAGCCTGGTCTGTACTTCCTAAGGAGGGTACCAGACATGTGAAGACAGAGTTTACTAAGTTTCTCTAATAACAACCTGTTACAATAGCATCGCAAACTGGGCCAGTTGGTGACATTAGACCCTGGCCGTGAAAAACTCCTGGGCATCTCTAGGGCAGTTTAAACAGAATGATCTAAACAGGAGATTGAATTAATAGATTTTTAAAGACAAGTCACGTCCACTGAAACATTGTGCATATTGATACTACTGGAGGAAAGGGCATTAAATGTAATGCAAAGACTCATTACTAAATATCATTCAAAATGCGCTCCTAAAGTAAGGATTCTGGTAGTTTGCTTTTTTTGAAATACACTGTATTTTGTATCAGAAACATCCTAGATAGGGAGGCACCCAGAAAACTAGGGAAATGTGTATCTCAGTTTGATGTCACTAATTCATCCAGTTGTAGAACTGGGTATATTGGCACATGCCTGTAATCCCAGCACTTGGGAGGCTGAAGTAAGATTACCATGAGTTCGAAGCCAGCCTGGGCTATATAGTGAGTTCAAGACCAGCCTAAATTGTATAGCAAGACCCTGTCTCAAAAAAAAAAAAAAATTCATCTACTTGCAAACACAAAATGAAGTACCGACCAAGGCATAGATCCTGGAATATTTTTGATCTTTGGTTTCACCACTTTGTGAGGGTCCAGCTTCTACCCTCACTACAGACCTTCAGGGAGGTCTATTTTGCTGTCCCACGGAGGTAGGGACCTTCTGGTTTTACTATTATCTCTATATAGAAATGAGGTCATCGAGCCCATCCCCCCCAGCCCTGTCTCCACTGTGACATCTCTTTATCTCTACACTGTGAAAGTTTTAAGCCTTTCTGAGGGACACACGCTCTGAAGTTCAGCCCCTTTGTCCCTCTGAGACATGCCACATGCAACTGCTCGTGTCGTTACCTTGTCCATTTAGGGTTTTTTAAAAATTTGTTTTGTTTTAACTTATTCCTTGCCACCTTGAAAAAAAAATACATGTATTTTCAGTACTGGACTGTGTTTAACTTAGGCAAGAGACCCCAGAATCATTCACCAGCCTCCCCATCACAAGTATTAATGGTTCAGCATTTTTTTTAAAAAATGGTCACTTACCTTCTATTCTGCATTAAAATGAGATCCCATTAATTTCTTCCGCATTTTTCACTAAGAAAACTAGAACTCTTGGCATTCTTCCTTCCCTTCTTTTTTCTTTTCCTTCCTCCCTCTCTCCCTTCCTTAACTTTTCTCTGAAAGTACTTGCTGTGGAAAAGGCTAGGAAGCAGGGCAAATCCTGCCTAGACTTTGTAGATTACAGTCTCATGTTGCTCCAAAACTCTGGGGGAGTGGGGGCGAGGGTGGGGGATGACAGTGATTTACCTCTGATGAGCTCATGTCACATAAAGATGGGGTCAGATACTACAAAAAGGGTACACAAGTTGAAAGGAAGAAAGCTGAGGCCCCTCGAGCAATGAGCAAAGTAAAGTACGTGGTTCAACCAGTGTCTTTTCCATAAAGGAAGTTGTGCCCCTGGCTTAGCCTCCTGCCGGTGGGCATACACCGCCCCGCTGACTCTCGACAATGTGCAGGAATCTGGAACTTAACCCCAGTGGTTCCTTTTGAGAATGCTGATTGCCATCAGCCAGACTGCTGAGTTTAGACAAAGCAAAGCAGACACAAGTGGCCTTTATGCAGTGGGAGATGTTTCATGACTCAGACCAGTCACTGTTTGCTGATTGCCTCGCTCTCTGGGAGGCACTGCTAATACAGAGGAGTTTATGTTCCTTGCCAGACCAAGGACATATGGCAGATACTCAAAGCTGTGTGCCAGGTAGAGAAGAGTTGAATTATGTGGAAGGCCAGTACACTGAAAGTGTGTCACATTGACACCCTTAGTGTCTGCTGTATGAAAGGCACAGGGCTGAGTGCTGGGGATACAATAAGGATACATCAAGTCCTATCCTCAGGAAGTTCAGAATTCAGTCAGAAATACAAAATGCAAGCACTTGGTATGTCAGAGGGTAATGCCAGTTATTAAAGTTGAAGCAAGTATCAAGTATGCCCAGATGTCCAAATGAACAGAGAAGCCCAGGAGAGGAACAAGTCACTTCTGATGGTCCTGGTCAGTGTGAATAAAAGCCAAGAGAGGACATGTGACACATTTTCTGCACATAGTAAAAAGCAGAGCTAAGTTCAGTAGTTGGAAGGGAGTATCTTAGTCCATGTTCCATTACTAGAGTAAAATGCCTGAGACTGGGTAACATATAGAGAAAAAAGGTTTATTTAGTTCCCAGTTGTTTAAGTTCAAGGGTGTGGCATTGATGAGAGTCCTGTAGCTGTGATGCATCATAGCAGGAATGTGTACAACAGGAAGAATCCTATGGTAAGACAGGAAGCCAGAGCAAGACAGGGATCCCAGAGAAAACTCGCTTAAGCCTACCCCGGGCAGCACCCCCAGTGACCCCTACTGGGCTCTACTTCCTAATGGTCCCACTAGCTCTTAACATCACCACACCAGGGACCAAGTTTTGGACACGTGAACCTTGGGGGACAGATGACCACCAAACCACAGAGGAGAGCTGTACAATCTGAAAAGTGTCATGTACTCCACTGTTCCAGGACTGTGGGTGTTCAGCCACACATCTGGACTAATCTCTAAGTGCCAGGAGCCTTGTTAGAGAGGACCTGCTCTGTGCCAGATGCTATGCTGAGGTGAGGTAGGATAGAGGTAGAAAATTTAGACACAGTCCATGGCTGCCTAATAATCAGTGAAAGGACATGACAGTGGACAGAGTGCAGGCGATGGATGAGTTAGCATTAAAAAAAAAAAAGATGGTTGGGAGGTGGCTGCAGTGACTGCGCAGGAAACCCCTCATTTCATCTTCCATGCCCTCCCCTTGGGTGCTGGAGGAGAGTTTGGTACTAATGGGCAGAAAAATACTGACTTCTGACTTGGAGCAGCGGTTCCATAGAATCGTTCCCCAGTGCAATGTGCATGCTTAGAGTTTTGCCTGCAGCTTCCATACATTTTTTCAGGGGGTCAAGGATAAATACCATTCTTGGACCACAGATTCCTAGCTGAGAACCATAATCACTGTCCACACCCCAGCCTATCTCAGAGTGGGGCGCATGGCCCAGACTCAGTTCTGCTACTCTACAGGACACTCCCATTTGCACAGTAAGAAACTCAGGGTAACCAGAAAGCTAAGAAATGGAAAGAATGGCAGGGGTGGCCTAGCTCTGCTGCCTGCATTGCTTCCTTGCGCCTCAGGGGACAGTGCTCTGGCTGCCTGCCCGACACACAGGAACCCATGAAAGAGGGAAGCAGTTGAGATTAAGGCAAAGTGGGACGAACTGCGGAGAGCAGTGGCTCCCGCAAAGCTAGCCAGAGGCAACAGCCTTTGCTCTTCCTCCCAGGCAGGGGTGATTAAGCGATTACACCCACAGCAAGGACTGTGCCCCGGCACACCCGAGCAACCCAGGAGCAAGGCTTTGCTCTGTTTCTTCTTTTCCGGCTGAGACAGGTTCTATTTTGAATCAGAGCTTAGTCTGGATAGAAAGTAGTTGAAGGACTGGGTGCATGGAATAAAAGTCAAACCTTAGGAATAAAAGCCTATGACACCATTTCCCATACCTACCATCATCGTTTTAGACCTGAGGTATTTCATAAGCTTTGCAGAGTCAGGAATTCCACGGAGAAACAGATGAAAGCTGGGAGTTCTTCCACAGGAAAATGCCCCACACTGACATCACACTGAATTTCATCATCCTGAAACCTGTCTGCAGACCCCAGATTAAAAACCTACATTCTACACACCTTGGTTAGACCCTCTCTTAAACCCTAGAAATATAATGATGAATAAGACACAGTTCCTAGGCTCTAGGGGCTCATGATCTGCTCAGGTTTCTAGACATGAAGAAAGTGGAGGAGAAAACCAGGCAGGTTAACCGTTTGAGGCATTACTAAGCACAGCTCAGCCATATCAAAGACACAGTAAACGTCAGTTGTCCTTGACTAATAAGACCCCACATACCAATAGTCATATTTTTTAAGGGCTGAATAACGAGCTAAGGCTGATTGAAAAAGAAAAGTTATTTTTCAGGGACATCCAACCCCTTAAGGCATGTTTTCTTAAGAGGAGACAATGTAGTGGCCCAATGATGCATGTGGGAAGTTGCCTTCAAGGGTTAGATGTATTTCTCTTCGCAAGGTTAAGAAATGCTGTGGCTAATTTAAGCCCAAGAGAGGAAACCTTTACAGGCCAAAAGATGCTATTTTTAAAAATGGATATTTTGGTTCAAAACAATTACAGAAAATGAGAAATGGTTCCATTTACTATCCAGAATTGCCTACCTGTTAGAGCTTCCTCAACTGGAACCTCATCCTGCATTTTATTTATTTTGTTTCATGTGGGTTCAAGAGTTTTTATCAATAGCTGACAAATTTACAGGCAGTGATCTAGCAGGTACCCCTAAGGATTTCTACTACTTCCTCAGTCTTAGATGCCTGTGAAGGCTGCCTCCAAGAGAAAAAGAGAATATTTTCTTCGCCTGTGCTTTCCTGTCAAACTGCCACCCCAGTCAGTCTTTCCCTTTAGCCAAATCTGTGTTCAGGCTGGAGCATAGACTTGAAGGCCCGGAATCTTCAGGGCCCAAATCCAAGGCCCTTTTCCAAGGCTACGCCCACAGTTATCCTCTAACAAACTCTTTGGATCAAAGCATCCTTGCTCCTCTCTCCCACCAAAGACCTCCAATGGCTCCTGCTCAGCCTCTCAGCCTGATATATGGGCAGACAGAACCTGACTCCTCATTTCCTTTTGAATAGCCCTCTTTTGTACTCCCAATTGCTTTATTCAATGCCTCTTTTGATCAATTAGATATGCTTTCCAAAGCAGCGCCCATTAGAAAACCTGCCCGATGATGGCTTCAACCAGTAGAGATTTATTTTTCTCATAACAAAAAGGCCAGAAGTAGGTGACTGCTGGTACTGCTTCAGTAGCTGAATGATATCAGTGTTGCTATCTTTGTGATTTTTCTTGGCCTTTTGCTCATGGTGGCAAGGTTGCTGTCTTGTTTCATACATGGCCATCAAGACTGGGAGGAAGAAAAGAAACAGGGAAGAATGGTCACACAGTTCTTCTATCTGGACAGCAAAACTTCCTCAGAAGGTCTCCCTCCATTCTGAAACCTTCCCTTCTTTCACAGAGGTCACATGTAAGGCTCACATCCCTTTCCCCTAGCTGCAAGGAGAGTTTGGGAAAGCAGGAATGGGCTGTCATCACTGGCTTGCCTGGCGTTAGCCCAAATGAAACATCAGCTCCTCAAGCCCAAAAGATGCGAAGTATGGATCTCGGTAGACACTGAAATTTGCTGTTCAGACTTCTGATTCATCGGATTACACAGCTCTCCCCACAGGACGTTAACTGTTTGATATCACACATGCCAAATCTTACTCATCTCTGTACCTTCCAGCCATCCTGATGCAGCTCTGTGGCACCACCTACCCCGTTAAACCAATTCAGAGTAAATGAATGTCTGTCTCTCACATCACCATGAATTCTTTTAAAAACACAGTTCCATTTTGTTCTTTTCCATCTCCTTCGTCATACCTAAATCAATTCTTTGTTAGTTTTCCATTGGATTTGGTGTGGGGATAAACTTTAAAGTGCTAGAGGAATAGTATTGATAAGATGTATCATAACGATGAGACCTGAAGTTGAACAATAATGAAAGAAAATGGAAACCTGTTACCCCTAGGGTCATTCGAAGAGTCTAAGAGGAAATAAAATGAGAGCTAAAACTGGTTTTCCTCTAGTTTTTATTAAAACTGGGACCAGGGTTTGTTCAATGATATGTATCCAGAGCTTCAAAAACCTACTGACCATCTGAATTTGGGAATAGGCTGTGGTCTTGCTGAGAAACTGACCCTGGAGCCATCATATTCCCGTCATAACGTAAGCTTCATGTGCTGTACAGCTCTGAGTGAGGTGGAAAGTCTGCTCAGAGCAGGTGGAATGGCTCCCAAGGCCCACAAGCAGTGGACCTCGAGGTCAGCCTGTATGATGTGAGTCCCGGCTCCTCTGCTTTCTCCTACTCCTCCGTTATGATCCTCATTGCTGTGAGTGATAACGAGTCAGGGATGAGCTCCCAACAGCTGCTCATTGCTACTTTGCGGTCATGGTAGATGACAGGAGACTATGCATGTAGACTTAGTCTCTGAATTTGCAGCTTTGTGACCCCAAGCAGAGACTGGGATCTTACCCGTGGGTTATCATAAATTCCTGCTGTCCTGTAGGTTGAGCCCTGCAGGTACTACATTTGCACCGTTCTCCCGTACGTGCGTTATGGCAGACTGCCAGGACACCCATGAACTGCAGGCTGTAGCCTCGGTCCTGAGATCCTCTTAGAGCTGAATAAAACCTCGGTAAGAGTCTGCGTTGTGGCATTCACGCTGGTCAGGTTAGCACTTGGCATCCTTGTGACATAAACTAATTCAGGTGGCGTCTCTACCTCATAGCGTCACCATTGCTAGGTCCTCAGCATTTGACTCCCGGGTCCTCCCACAGTTACTCTTTCATTGGTGAAAAGGAGTAAATGTTGCTGGTTATAAACTGGACCACCTTTAGGGAAACATTCTTTAGATCATAGAAAAATCTTTTGAAGTATTCCAAGAAATGTGCAGTTAAAGTGAATTTACTGGAATTGGGCAGTAAGCTGGTAAAAATAGCCCGGAGACCACAAATCCACACTTCATTTGGGCCATTCATTATCTCTGTCTGAGGCGGCTGACCAAGGTAGCACCCTCCACGTGGTCTCCAGGAGTGAAAGAGACAAGCCTGACACCCATCACAACAATAGCTACTGTTTGTTAAGCACTTCTCATGCACCTGGAACCTCTTTAGGGGCTGGGAATTGAACAAGAGCAATGGTAATGACCACCAGATACTAGATAGTCACTGAGTACAACCTGCTGCAGTGGGACCTCTTGTGTATTGTCTCTGCATGGCAGTGAACCAGCCACTGAGGAGCCACTGGACGTAATAACTTAAGTAGTTTCATGACCTGATCTCCCTCCCACAAGGACATCAGCCTTGGAGATTCCCTCTCTCATCCCTTTTCAGAACTCAACAGCAAACTCCTAACTGAGCAAACTCTAACTTCACCACAACAGATAAGTTCTCCAAGGAAAAGGAACAGCAAATGAATAAACCCTTGAGACAGAAAGGGGCTGAGTACCTAGGACATTGGTGGTGGTGCTTTGGACATGTTCACCTTAGATTTAAAGGAGACTTTTTGAAACTATTAGTGAGTTACTTAGAACTTCTGTGTTCCAAAGTCTGAGAAGCTAACATACTGAGGAATTTAATTGGGATTTCCTTAACACACTGTCTCATGGTAAGAAAGCATCCGGTACATAAATGCTATGCAGCAGGACTGCCAAGTTGCAACAGAGAAGGGGAGAGAATTTGTCATTTTGAATTGCTAAGGGAATTCTTACAGCTTTCTCATCTTGCAAAACTATTATTTTTCTGAGCTATAATATGATTTATAAGCCTCTGCTGAGTTTCAGACTATTGATGGGAATAAAACTCAAAATAAAATGCATTTTCTCAGAATATAAAATTCTCCCAGGGGTTAACCAAATGAGGGATAAAGTGTCTTCTAGAGCTAAGTGTACCAAAATCTTAGTCTCTGCTGAATATCTGTGGGTGAGAGTTGATCTTTCTCAGTATTCTAGGCTCAGCTGGACTCTTTCTCCCTACACACTTTCCTGCATGACATCCACCTTCCCAAATGTTTCTCCAACTGTCACTGGGCCCACTGAGACCCACATCCATTCTCATGGAATGATACTACACTTAGAGAATGAGCAAGGTTTGGTTCCTACTCTCAAGTAGGTTATAGCCCAGCACAGGAGACAAAACTGCATAGGCAGTTACTCTACAGGTTAATAAGTTCTATTCCTGGAGAAGCATAAGAGGCTCTGAGGAAGGACATACAGTCAAGGAATCCACTCTGAGGAAGAAGCATCTTCACTGCATGAGTGTGTGTGCAAATGTGTGTGCATGTTGGGGAGCCATGAGTCTGGTCACTAGAGACCCAGGCCTTGATGGGAATGATATGGAGTAAGACCTAGAATGCCATCTGCAAAGGGACTGCACAGAAATGAGACGTGATCGTGGCAGCCACATGAGAACAAGATTTGTGTCCTTACTCGATCCTCCCACAGTTTAAAACCCAAAAGGCATGATGCAGAGGGCTGAGCAACCCAGCCTTTGCACTGGACATGTCAAGTGACCATGAGTCAGACTCTGGGGAGACCCTCTGTGGTCTCAGCTCTCCACAGAGATGTTGAAATGGACCCAAGGAAAATCAACTGGGATAATGTTTCATCATAATACTTATCTCACAGAGAGATTTTACTTTACATATATAATCATCTTAATCTTTCTAGCCACTCTGAGTATGAAAGAGATCAAGGTCTTTGGCAGTAGATAACAAGAACTTCAAAAGCTAGGCAACGTGCTGAGCTTCCCTTGATCTCTATCATCCTTGCTGGTAAAATGAAGGTGAAGTAACTCCAAAATCTCATCCAAAGAGCACTTTAATAGTTTTTCCAGGGGGCTGGGGATTTAGCTCAGTGGCTTAAGCACCTACCTGGCAAGCGCAAGGTTGTGAGTTTGATCCTTGGTAGGAAAAAAAAAAAAAAAACTTTTTCCAAAGCTCACCTAGGCTACTGTGAATTTACTTATAGTTTTATTTATCTTCTTAATGGAAACAATCTAAAAATTACCACAGAATATTGCTTTGCTTGATTAGAGATATATCTGCGATCTTAACTATCTAACAGCTGGAAAGTTCTGAATTTAAAAGCATACCCAGCCTAAGCATTTTGGATGAAGAATATGAGCACTCTGTGGCTCGCTTTCTCTCTTGCTTGCTCTCTCTGTCTCATATATATATGCAAAAAAAAAAAAACCCACATGGCATAAAGTATAAGATATTTTAGTGCAAACTGGTGCATAATAAAGCCTCAGAACTGATGATTATTAAAAAGGAGTGGGCTGTCTTAGATTTTTAACCTAAATTTTTATAGAAACTCAAGTGGTGAGGGAGTTGAGACATTTATAGGAAAAACATGTTTTTCATCCTCCCCCCAATCTTTTTCCATCACGTTTTTTCAAAAGTTAGGTTACAATTACTTATAATGATCATACCATTGTCATACATTTTTGCCCTTATCCTCCCATTCATAGTAAGAGGGAGAAAATGCAGAGTATTCATCAGATTCAGCAAAGTGTGGCTAGGACGAATCTGGGAAAGAAAATAGCCAGGTCCTCCCCTGGTAGAAGAAAGAACTCTTCAAAGGAGGAGGATGAACACCAGAAGTCTGGAATTCAGAGAACTTTCCATGACATGGCAACAGATGAAGCTGGAGGGTGTTTCGGGACAATGATTTTAAAAAGTACGTCGGGTACCATGTTTATGTGTATACCAGTGGCTTTCAAACCTTTTTTACTAAGAGAACCTTTTGAAACAAAATTTGATCTGCATGGGACCTCTGTACACTGCAGTCATACGCCAACTCCTTTTGACTCTGTACCCATGTGCTCTTGTTTTGAAAGAATAAATTTGACCCAGTCAGTTCTGGGAGATGGTCTTCAAAAATAATGCGTTAAACTTGAAGTAAAACACTGGTTTCTGGTAGCTCTGGGTGCTGTGTCCTGCCAACTGTCCCAGCTCTTCTCATGTTACCTCCTTGACCTGTCCTTGTGTGTCCTCCAGTGAGTCTGTCCCACCCAACCACAAGGATTTCATAAAGGGCACTCTCCCCTGCTTGCCTAGTTAACTCTGTACTCTTTCAAATCTTGACTCAGCCATCCTTTCTCAGAGGAGTCTTTCCCATTTTGGTCAGGCCCCCTCTGCTGTGTTCTCCTGAACTCTGTCCCCCTCCCCATTACACTACTTCATCACAGTTGGGTTAAATGGTTAAATCGTTTGCTGTGGGTTTGATCATTTGATGTTTCCCCTACTGTGCTGTAAACTTTGAGAATGGGAAGGGTGGTCCCATCTGTCTTGCTCATGACAGTGTCCCTGGAATGTTCCTCAGTGCCAGCCACTAAATGGGCCCCCAGCATGATTGTTGATATACCGATTAAATACTACAGGAAGACAAATGGGGGAGGGAACTGCCATCAATGTCACTGAAACATGGATGGAGCCATGGATTGAGTGTTGGGCCTGGGAGTCTTCCCTCCGGCCTACTCCTTGTGCTCCATGGAGGTCCCCCCAGTTTGGGACATCTTGAAAAGCACAGTTGGAGATGGTGGGTACTCTAATAAAAGGCTTTGTTCTTTAGCTTTGGGGTAGGTTGAGTGTTACAGCCTTGGCCTGAGGAAACTTTCCCACTTAAGTGATCAACAGAAAGGATAAATGATCAAAGTAACATTGTATAGAGAGGAAGCATATTTCATTCAGTTATTTCAACATCTTGTGTCTCTTGGGTGTGGAAAGACAATAAAAGACATCTGTAGGCTGCTCTCAATTATATTCTTTTTTTTTCCCCCGCAAGGCTGGATGTAGAGTAGACATTTCTTTGGAAAGTCATTTTGGCCTTGGCCCAGACCATCAGAAAAATTGCCTCTGTTCTCCACAGATTCTGCACACGTGGCCTCGCTCCTGGATCTGGGCTCATCTGACTCAGGGCAGATCCTGTGACTCTAGCACTTATTCAGTGTGGTCAGCTGTAATGGAGTCAAGGGATGCCTTTATCTGTTAAATAGGGCAAATCGCAGTGAAAATTACCTTTTGATTGAGTAGCTTTGCTGGGGAAAATCAATAGAAATGGCCCAAGATTTATTGGCACTATCTCAATTTTAAGAGTTGTAGACTTTCAAATTACTGGAACACTGGGTTTCAGGACTCAACCTCTTCAAGGCCAGCTGAAATAAACAACAGAGCAAGTTAAAGGAAAAGCAGCATGTCTGTGCACTCTCAGATTAAAGAGAAAATATGTGCTGACCACAAGAAAGTCATTTTTTTTCAATCTCAAAATGTGCTTCCCAAATTCTAAGAGCCTATGTTTGACATGTTTGAGAGAGAAAGAGAGAGTTATCACAGCTGAAGTTGTCTTTGTTCAGAATGTAGGAGACAGTCTTGTCTAGACTTTCAGGAAAGATATAGAATGACATTTTCAGAACAAATCAAAATATATTTTTAAATTCCCTTGTTTCCCTTCATGGAGAAGATTTGACATGCTTCTATAATTTGAATTTGGTTGATCTATAAATGGCCTCAATAGTTTAATATGAAGAGTAGAGTAAAAGGAACCATTGAGAAAATGCATAGGAAGTACTGTTCATTCACTTTCTTACTTTGAAAGTATTATTATTAGCAACAATTTAGGAACTAGGCATGGTAGTGCATGCCTGTAATTCTAGCACTCAGGAGGCTGAGGCAGGAAGATCAGATCACGGCGAGTTCAAGAGCAGTCTGGGCTACATAGTGAATTCAAGGCCAACCCGTACTATGTAGCAAGACCGTCTCAAAACAAACAACCAAAAAAAAAAAAAAACACAACACAACTTTGGAATTAATATAAGGTGATTTCTAGGCACCTACTGAGCTCTTAACATACATTTTCATAAAGTTCTCACTGTCACGCTGTGCCAATGCTCTGATGAGCACAGAAAGCTGGATCCACTCATCCAGAGCTGCACAGCCTAAATGTGCAAGCAAAGACTGTATCGTGCCTGCCAGACCCCCACAACCTGCCCACCTCACCTCTGTGCTCTCTTCTTCCCCCACAGAGCCAGCATTGTACAGAAGCGCATTATTTATTTTCAAGATGAGGGCTCTCTGACCAAGAAACTTTGTGAACAAGGTAAGGCTTCGGGTGGGGCAGGGCAGATGATCGGAAGAGGGCTCATTGAATTCGAGCCTCTCACTGCAGGAGTGAAGGCGATGGAGCTTTCTGAGCCCCTCTGTACCGCTTCCTCATGCAGCTCCCAGTTTTAACCTGGCTGTGTGCTGTGGATAATTGGATCTGCCTTAAGCTCTAATTACTCAGCCCGATTCCCTGGGTAGGAGATAATGCATCTTATAATGGTGTCTTCTTACTTTTGCGAAACAGTGATTATTCTGAAGAGGTTGCTTGGAATAATTCACAGGACTTCATTAAGGAATGCACAATTGTGTACCTTAAGAAAAAAGTCTATGATTCTGTGGAAAAATCAACCGCAGCAACGTGCATAGCACCAGGACAACATGGGGAGTTTTCTCCAGAAGAGACAAACAGGGCATTAGGGTGCTGGGGGACAGTGACCTTGGGATTATATCACCTTCCAAGGCTTGGCCTTAGATTTGCAAGCTCCTTAACCCCATCTCCTTGGGTTGCAGACATTCTAACAAAGCTCATGGAGACCAAGCAGACTGAGGAGATTCAGAACAGGCCTGGGTCCGAATCTGTCTTTGCCCCCTCTCCCAGCTATGGAATTTAATACATGCAAAATAGTGCACTGCCTCATACATAGTAAATGCCATCTATATGTGTCAGCTATTGCTATCTATATCCAAAAGCTTTTCATTCATCTACTGCATTAAAAGAAAAAGACCTTAAAAATATGAAGGTCTTTAGAAATCATTAGATAACTAAATAAAAATAGAAAATGTTCTATAATTACACAGCTTAACTATCTCATTTCTATTCATTTTTGCAGAAGTTTTATATGCATTTAAAGCAATCCATCTTTTGAGAAGAAATAATCCTCTAACTGGCAAATCATAAGCTACTAAGAAAATTTGATAAAAGTCTTCTGGGAAAATAATAATAAAAGCTAATAATTTGTGAGTCCTTACTACATGCCAGGCACTATTCTAAGTACTTCATATGCATTAATTATGTAATCTGCACAACAAGATTGTTAAATCATCCCTATTTATAAATGAGGAGCCTGAGACAGAGGTTTGGTTTGCCTTTGCTTTGCTTTGCTTTGCTTTGCTTTGCTTTGCTTTGCTTTGCTTTGCTTTGCTTTGCTTTGCTTTGCTTTGCTTTGCTTTGCTTTTTTGGTACCGGAAATTGAACACAAGGCCTTTGCATTGAGCTATCACTTGTTTTTATTTTTTTATTTTCAGGCAGGATTTCATTAAGTCACTAAGTTGCCCAGACTGAGCTCAAACTTGTGATTCACCTGCCTCGGCCTCCCAAAATGCTAGGATGAGAGGAATATGCCGCCACACCCCCAACACCAGCAGTTTATAATAGCTCTCCCAGCAGCATCAGCCATATTAACAGGGTTTGACCCTTGAAGTCAGTGCCCTGAACCACAGCTTTTCTACCAAAGCCACTGTTTTCTAAATTCTATCTCCTATTTCAATTTCTTGCATTGTTTTTTTCATTTAACTAATCCTATGCATTTTGAAGTGGAAGTTAAAACACACAAACCACAGAAGCTTTCAATATAGTACTGACCAACTTTAAAGATCACTGAATGGGCTTTTGCACACATTCCTCATCTTTAATTTTACATCCTGTTATACAAGGGTACCAGTAACACACACAACTCTAATTCCTATGGTCCAATTTGTCAAGCAGCAAGATGACAGTGAATCATAACACAGCACAGAGCATTTCCTTTAAGAAATCTCATCAGTAGCATAGCAACTGGTAAATGGTTATGCATAGAACTGACTTGGAGGGTAATGTTAACCATTCCTCACAAAACACGCAGCACACATACATCAACAGCTAGGAAATGTAACTCTAATTAACATAAGATAAAATGTCACTCTTTACACTTAAAGTTTAAAACTCTGGGATACTTTAAAAGTAGACAATACAAGGGGCTCTAATTCTAGATTCCATAACCGAACACTATGCTATTAGTTGCCTGAGAGTTTATAAACTTTGGTGACTGCTCATTCACTGACTTTTTAAAGTCAACTTCAAATGTAAAAGCCCTTTTTTTTTTAACCAGGCAAAATCTAGTTAACTGAGGGTATGTCACATAAAGTAGACCTTTTAAGAAAAACTGGCTTTAAAAAGACTGGCATCAGGCTGGGAATTTAGCTCAATGGCATAAACGCCTGCCTGGCAAGCATGAGGTCATGAGTTCGATCCCCAGTACCAAAAATAATAAAAAATTTAAAAATTTTTTTAAAATAAGACTGCATCGTTAACATATAGTAACTCCAGAATTTGTAACTCTTATTTATTTATTATTTTTTGGTACTGGAGTTAATCAGTGAAACTTGCATTTATTATTTTTCCCCCAAATAAAACCATTAATCCATAGGGGAAGATTAAGAGCCACACAGATTAATGAGCAATAATGTTCACTACTTTTTAGAGCAATATCAATGTTAAGCTATTTAGAATTAAAAACACAAAACAGTGAAGAGGGTAACCCCTAACAGATGCGTGCATGCAGTTTAATACTGTGTCACAAACGAGGAGACAAAGAGGAGGACAGATGATGGAAAGTGAGCAGAAAAGGGTTAATGAGAAAAGGAAGAAAAATGGAGGAACAAGGATACCAGGGAGAGTGAGAAGGATCCGGGCTCTAGGCCTGCAGCTGGCAGCTCACTGTGCTGGGGAGCCACTGGTCATCACCCCCACTTCACTACCAGTAGGTTTTCCTCAGGGGGAAATCGTTGTTATTTTCAAACCTAGAAATTTATTTTGGGAGCCGAAGCCTACTTTCCTTTGGAATCCCAAGACGTTTGTCACAGGACATTTCTCCAAATCCTTGAAAATAACTTAACCACCTCAATCTGAAAGCCTTTTTTGATAAGGTAAAGCTACCAATTGGCTTTGCGGGGCAGGGGGCAGTCACAGAGATTATTGCTGCCTCATTTAACAGGATCTGATAGTTACAATTGAAACCCCAGCATGTATCTCTTAGTTCCGAATCGTTTTTTCAAAACTAAATTAGGCTTTTCACAACAGAGTTGGTCATAGACTAAAGTGGCTCACACAGGAATCAGATCCTGGCTTCCTGCATACCCAGTGGTGCTCTGGCATCTTCCAAGTGTTCAGAAAGTAATCAGGCAGTAATTTCTACTTTGGATGGTTGAAACCTCTTCTTTGGGACTGTTTCAAAATCCTGGGTAGCAGTAATTTTTTTTTAAATCCACCATTCTTCATTTGAAAAAGGCAAAAGTGAAGCAAAACCACAAGAAAAAACAGTATTTCCCTCCTTGTGATCAGTGCAGACCTACCCAGAGTTGGTCTTTCCTGGAATAGTGTAAAGCAGAGATTAAGGGCAAGGGCTCTGGACCAAAAAGACCTGCTCTCCAGTTCTGCCTGCGCAGCTCACTAACTCTGTGACCCTGAGCAAGTTACCTGCCTCAGTTCACTGCTCTGTAAACCAAAAAGGATCAAAGTACTTACCTCAGGGTTTGTTAGGATAATCCAGATAAAACAGTACAACCTTGGCTTGGAAGCATAATTTATGCAGGAAGCGTGCAGTGCTCCTGTGTATCAAAGCAAATTTCCCCATAAGAAATAATGGAAATTCAGATTATTTGTTCCACGACCCAAAAATATTCATATGAAAATACTGTAATATAACACAAAACAGTAAAGAAAATATAAAGAAAAATAAATTAACCTACACTTACCTTTGAAAAACCTATGTGGCTGGAGTGAAGAAGACAAAAGAGATGATTATTGATTGTATGAGAAACCTTTCACTATCTAACAGAATCACTGCTGTCCAGTGGCTCAGTGGAATCTTTTCCTTTGCACACGTCTTTAACAAGGAATCTATCCAATTACATTTATGATCATGCAGCGTTCAGCATCATGTTACTTGTACTGCAAGACGTCACTCAATTATCAAGTTAAAATTTATTAGAAATGCTTGCGCATCCCATGGAACACTCATAGAGCAAGTTACTCTCAACCCGAGGATTTACTGTGGATGTGGAAAGGCCTGAGCACAAACAAGGTCTAAATACATTGTAGTTATCATTGCAGTGTGTCAGTTTGTCTGCATCCTAGAACCCAGGATTCACTTCAACAGACCGCTGATTTTGCATGTTCAAGCCTAGTGAACCCAGGGAATTCTGAAAGGAAGCCTTGCAAAATATTCTTCCTGACATTCAAAACGATTTTTGTACGCTTTGTTGCTGCCCTCTCTACTGAATCTAAGAATAAATGTCCAACTTGCAGAAAAATTGTTAATACTGCTAGGGGAGCTAAAGGAAATGCAGTTGCAGTGAGTTGCATTGGAGGTATTGTTTTCATCTTGCAGGAAGCAGGACAGACAAAAAGCAAGGAGGCCCAGTTAGGGCTGCAGGGTTGACAGTCAGAAATACTGAATTTATTCATGCAGTCTCTCATTCCCCCACTAATCAGGTGCTCAGGGCTAAGAATGGGGATGGAGAGGGAATCTTACATGTTTTCCTGGCTGCTTGAACTTACACATCTCCAACCCCCATCCCTCCCAGTAAAGGCTCTGAGATCCTGCTAAGTAGTGATGTGATGACATAAGCATTTTAAAATAGTTTTTAGCAGATCTTCATGTCTTTCTCCTTATTCTCACTGTTCTCCAAAGCTGCTTCCTCCGGCCTGGCATTTTAGCCCCAAAGAGTGTTTCTTGGGGAAAAAAAAAAAAAAAAAACTTGTGTATCCGTCTTAAAATATGGTCTAGAAATTCTGTTGTGAGAGGGGTGAGGAAGGAGGCCAGGATCCAGAAAGGATCATTGAGTAAATTTTACCCTGAGTTTCCCAAGATCTCTCCGATCTGAAAGTTTCTGTTCTATTGTACTAATAGATCCCCAAATTAGTGGAGTAAAACCCATACTTTGTTTGTGTTTTGTTTGCAAAATATAGTTTCCATGCTTAAATGAAAACACCATCTAATTCAAGCACTGTCTCTGAGTCTTCTTAATCAGTGAAAACTACTTCATGTTTGTTTCCCCTCAGGTTAAGGCTAAGGCAAACCAACATGACACTGCCTTATACAAGCATCCTCTTTTCTCCTTAACTCAGTGACTTTCCTATTTCAGATTCCACATTTGATGGGGTGACTGACAAACCAATCTTAGATTGCTGCGCCTGTGGAACTGCCAAGTACAGACTCACGTTTTATGGGAATTGGTCAGAGAAGACACATCCCAAGGATTATCCTCGTGAGTAGAGATGCTATTTTACAGTCTTGGGGAAAAAGCACATTGCTAACGGTCTGTCTGCTTGTGGGATACCCAAGCTGCTATATGTCAACTCAGCTTGCTATTATCAACATGAAACTTGCATTCCAAGTGAGTAAATTTATGGAGCCAGACATAAAAGTAGTTTGCTTTCAGCTTCTTTGCACAGCATTGTTCAATGTGTTTTCTCATCTGTGGATTTTAAAAAATATTTCTGAAGTCATGCTACTTATCATCAGGTCAAGCATATGGTAACCTCAGTCCTCCTGAAATAACTCTGTAATTATACAACAGGCTGATTTGTACTGAAAATAGCTGGGAAAAAAACTTAACCTTGGGCTGTATAATTGCCTGCCTGGTAAGCGCGAGTTCACAAGTTCAATCCCCAATACCAAAAAAAAAAAGCTTGACCTTGACACCTCAGACCAAATCAAGAACTACTTAGCATCTTCAACCATTTCCAGTGTCAGTAATCAATCAGTACCCTCTTTCCCTACTGATTCTAGATGCTACCTTCCAATTCCTTTGTGACACCTTGCTCCTGGTAGACAATACAAATCTGTGCCAGCTGTCAAGAGACCCCGAGGCTTGCTATTTGGGGGTGGATCCCTAACCAAAACCCTCCCAACTTCTTTTTTATCAGACACTTACCTCAGCAAGTGCCTACCACATGACAGGCGCTGTCCTGAGCTCTAGAGATGGAAGAGTGGACAAATAAAAGTTAGAGTTCAGGTTCACATGCCACTCAAGGACTAGCAGGGAAACAGACACTAACCAAATAATCACATGAAAAGGTGTGAAAAGTAGAACCATGAGTAGCAGGTTCAATCAAGTACCAAGCATTTTTACATGTTAGACCATATCATGCTCAAAATAACCTGCCTCTCTGAAACTCACCAAGGATCAGAGAGAGGTCATGGTTTGCCCAAAACCAAGAAAAATTAATGACTCTAAAACTCAAAGATGGGTTTTTCAGGTTGCTTGTCCTGCCTTTAGTTTTGCCTTTGGGACCCAGGGTTGCTGTTCTCTGCAGCTGTGGGTGGCATGATGTCTGTGTGGCACTGAGCATGTTGTTGTTTCTGTTCGTTGTCTGTTTTGTTCTTGTGCATTTCACCCTGAAGTTACCACAGCTGGAAAAGAACAGTATGAATAAGAGAAAGATTAAAAAAAAAAAAAAAAAAAGGAATCTGGGCCAGGCCCCAAAGGAAGGAGACACAAGACCAGAACCTCCCTGGTTCCTAAACAGCCCACCCACAGGAGACACCAACATCTCTTGGCAGAGCAAAAGCCCTGTTGTTTAATGCCATTCACATATAAGGAGGCATGTGATCTTAGAAGCCTCTCTGGTTAATTCCTCCAACCCTGGGACTCGGCATGATCTGCCTTAGCCGGTGCGGGAGACCTGCATGAACAAACTTGGACTCTCTCTGGGGGGGGAACCACTGGGAACAAGGATGTTGGAAAACATTGCCTGCAGTGTTCCCATCACAGGGGAAAACTAATACAGGGAAAATAAACTGTTAGGGCCATCACTCATCTTTTGTGAGCCTAAGGAGCTTTTTTTTGCCCTTTTCTATTCTGCCACTGTCATTTCCCAGAATTTAGGAAGGGGAGGTTTAAAAAAAATTGTTTCTGTGTGTTTGGGGTAAATTAAGTACAAATCTATACAAGATTTCTGTGGAGTTATTGGAGTCTCTTAATAAATGTAGCTGGCATATGTTCCAGTTTCCCCAGGGTAAACTCCACTGTCAGATACTATGACACACTTTTTGTCAGATTGTGTCCTAATTTTCAGTTAGGGAAGTGTGATAACAGTGTTCAGAGTAGCATCTATAAAATCATACCATAATTATTTCTTTAGGAGTTTTTCTTCCCAACCAGACTAAAACATCCTCTGGCCCAAAAGCCATGCCATGGTTTTCTTTGGTTTTTAATGCTCAGTGCTTCCCAAGTACTAGGTACTGATTGTCTAGCTTAGAGTAGCATTTGTTATGATCTTGGTGACAGATATCCAGCCACAGCTGGTCATGATGGACAGTACTGAGCAGGAGGTGTGGGCTGGACCTTTCTTGGAGCAAAAGGGGTGAACTTGAAGCCGCAATGGACTGGCGCCATGTGGAAGGGAACAGAGAAGGTCTAAAGAGGATAATGAGAGTTGATGCTCTCACAAGTGATTTTTGCCAATCTTAAGTCATAGATGACTTTCCCTTGCTGCTTCAGGAAAGATTCTGTCTTGATAAGCACCCCTCATTACCATGTCCAGAGAATCTGTCCTACGATAGTACAAACTGACAAAGGTAAGCATCCCTCTCTTTTGTGGATTCATCACCCAAGTGCCACTTTCTTTACAGAGATCTTAGGAAAAGGGCTCTCAAGTGTTAAACACCAGATCTTTCTACATACTTAAAAAAATCACTTCAACATACTTTTGTTTATATGTGTTACATCTATTGATGTTCACCATATCCAAAGTTAAAACATTAAAATACTGTTTATTAATTTTTAACATATAGCAACAATAAATTTATGTTTAATAACAAACTTACATGTTAACATAAATAACATTTTATCAAAATGATATTGTTTAAAATAAATTTAGTGAAAACAATGTCATTTTGCATTTTTGCAAAGCTTTTTACTATCTGACTTAATAAAAGTTACTTGAATGCTCATTCACCTTTGTTTCTGCATTCAGCCTATTGTGATATATTTTGGGTTGATGTATATGAAAAAAATTGTTTCACATGGAAAAAGGCAGAGTATTTTAACAACCTTCCTAGATAATTACAGACAATCATCTTTGTTACTACTCCATAAATTCTACTGCAAACTACAAACTCTACAAACGGTAATTTTTTAAAAGGTTAATGTCATGGCTTGCATCTGGATGTTCCCCCAAGGCCTCATGTGGGCATAGGATTTTTTTAGAGGTGGCTGAATCCAGAGTGTGTGATTGATTTATAGTGCAATGCTGGGATTAAGGGTGGGTGATGCTGGATCAGTCCACTGATAAGATTGACAGCACCCTATTCCCGGTAGACTGGATACAACAGAAGGCACAGAAAGAGTCTTGCCTTGCTCTTTTTTGTTGCTTTTGCCATTTTCCACCACCATGAACTATTCCCCCTCTGCCTTGTGCCACCCTGCCTTGGAACCAGCTGATTCCATAATCTGAAACCTCTACCAACTGTGAGCTAAATAAACCTTTCCCCCTTTAACTTTGTGAGTCAGGTGTTTTGTCTCATCAATAAGAAAAGTAAAACAGTTAATTATATGAAATACTGAAACTATGTCAATGAATGTGTACTCTGTTACATTAAAGTGCTTTGCTTATCTTCCACTTTGAATGGATCTTTTATAAATGTATGATTTTATAACAAGATACATTGGTCATTTGGAAAATACTGGTTTAAAGTGTTACACAGACCATCCAAATGCTGACAGTTCATTAAATAATATGAAAAATCACATCCATTAATATGAACGCAAATCTCATCAGAAAAGTGTTTGAGTACTGGAAAGCCATCAAGTTCATAGTGATGAAGACAAATTTTCTAAGATTTAGATTTTTTGTGTGAAAGCTTGAATTTTATCATTGGCAGCAAATACTGTCAGTTATTTTCCTTGAAGTGACAGGCTTACTTCATTTTTGAGAAAAAGCCTACCGAATTTCCAACTCTGAATAACCATGATTTGTGTGTTGTTTGCCCTTTCGAGCACAAGCGGTGATTTCAGGGTGTGAAAAGCGCCTAGTCCAGCTTGCACCTTAAAGCACTGCCCACGCGCCTTCCTTCAGCGCACAGCAGAAGGGCTTTTGCATGTTTCCCAATCAGTCATAACAGAAGAATTAAACAGTGTGTACTCAAAGGTGCAGATTCAAGAAAATTAATTATTTTTATCATTACACCAAGGACACTCTTATGTGAAACTGGCTTTTTTGTTGTCTACTTTGAATACCTGGCAGTGAAGAATACATTGACTATGATAGAGTTCAGGGCTACTGCTTTGATCTGCACTCAGTGACAGCGTGAATGTCCACACATCGCAAAAAGCAAATAATGTCTTAGTGTTATGAAAACAGTCTTCACCTCTCAGGGTCCCCAGGAGGGTCTCAGAGTCCCTGGGCACCCATCTATCCCACTTTGAGAATGTCTGTAATAGGAAGAGATAGCAGCCCAAGGTGTCTGACCCTCAGTTCTTGAGAATTCACACTGGATGTGCCGTGGAGGGTTGAGCAATGCCCTGCACAGAGCCTTCCCAGATGGTGAACCACAGCAGCAGGTGGCTCTTTTCAACCGCGGTGCAGAATGATTTATTCCAAACGCTGTTTCTGGGGTTCATTCCACAGGAGGTGAGAGCACGCTGCGGTCCTCTCTCTAGGAGGGGCGAGGTGTGGTAAGACAGGAGTGGAGGTAGGAGGGTGGCCCCGATGGCTCCTGGCATTTCTCCTCTGTGGACTGTGCGGAAAGAATAAAATCTTTTGAAAACATTCCCAATGGGGTAGCTCCAGAAATTCATTTTAAGGTTGAATCATATAAGTTTTACTTTCTTATTTTCTAAGTGAAAAATGTCCTACAGCCCAAAAACAGTATGACTCAGATCACAGAACCAGCAAGTGTCTGAACCAAATCAAAACTTAGATTCCAATTCCCTTATGCCTTCCTCTGGGGGCTGTCAGGAGGTATCACTCTTCTGTCCTTTGCAGAATTAAGCACCTTACACACAAAGCTTCTTTTGATATGGTTCTGCTACACTAAACATGAACTCAGCGAGAACCAAATTCTGTACCTTACTGAGCTGTATAAAGACCTACTCCGCAAAGATCCTAACTCAGGAGGAAAAGGTCTGGATTTTCTGGGTCTGAATGGAGTTCTTAAGTCCTATGAGCTCTACAGTGTCTGTTTTAGGCACTGCCAGTCTCTAGTTCCCAGCATCAGGCATCTCCTTCCCAGGAGCAAGGTGACCTGGAGACCTGCCACACCACTGGGAGTTCCTAGCAGATGCTGAGACTTTTTCATCTGTAGCTTTCACACAGCTCATGAGTTTTTGACAAATGCTTTCATCTCATGCAGACCTTGTCATCGCTCTGGCAATGTAGGCTGTATAACTTCTCCATTTCGGTACCGCATCAGTTTTAATAATGTTTAACAAATACATATTGATGAAAAGATATTTGTTCCTAGGAGCCAATCATTTTTATTTGATAATACATTACCTAAAATATGAATTTGGTCACTGGGAAATATGCTCTACATAATCGAGGTTAATTGTACAATGAAGTTTAGCCATCTTTTCCATTGGGGCACTTATTTCTAAAAAAAAATGTCTAATCACATGAAAAATCACCACTCTATTCTTGGAAAGTACTTTTTATTTCTATTGTTCCATCACATTCAAACACTTTGTATCCTACTTTGTTTGATTTTTTTATAGTCATAATTTACAATATCAGCCTATTCCAAGCAACTTATCTATTCTTTTTTTGTTTGTTTGTTTTGAAAAGAATAAAACTAAATGAGAAAAAAGAAAAAAATGAGGTCATTCAAAACAAAAGCATGGACAGCTTATCTATTCTTTTATTGATCATTTGAGTGTCAACCCTTTAGCTGACAGAGAAAGCGCTACAATAAATAAAAACTTTGTATGTATATTCTTCTTCACCTTTTCCCCATTTTTTGGAATTATTCCCTTCAAATAATTTCCCAAGAGTAAGACTGCTGGCTGAAAAGATAATGGGACTCTTATTTGGCTCTTGACATTGCCAGATTCTTCTGAAAACATTTGTATTGATTCACCGTGTTACTGGTAATGAATAAATGTATCTATTTTTCTCAGCCTCCTCATCATTCAATTTAACTATTCTTTTTGTTTGGATCTGGCCAATTTAATGGTTATAAAAATTAATGATTATTTTAAATTGGCATTAGTTTAATGACTAACACTCTTGAATCTTTTTTTTTTCCCTTAAAATGTTTATCATCTTTGCCTTTTAAATTGCTTGCACATTGTCATGAATCAAGTCTGATTTTGCTCGTTACCTCCCTAGGGCTTTGTTCATCTGGCAGATTGAAAGTTCTGAACAGTGACAAATGAGTGAATGAATGAATGAATGCAAAAAACAGTTATAGAATGAATAAGGAAGAGTATAGATGGAGAGGAGCAATGCAAAGCTGCTGGAGAAGTCAGGCAAAGACAGGGATAGGGTCATGTGTGGCCACTGAGTGGAAGCAAGATTTCATGGAGCCAGTGGTCTGAGGGAAGATGGTTAGGAGAACATTATAGTGATATAGTGGCTGATGGTGGGAGGGGTGGTGGAGAGGGTGGGTAGATTTCATCTCTTTTAGCAGTAAATTCTTTCATGGGTTGGATGTGGAGGAGCGAGGGAAAGAAGTATCAAAGCTGACAAGCCAGGTGTCTGTCTTGGATATACAAGTGCTCTTTCTTTTAAAATATTCTCCAGTACTATTGTCTTTCTATTTTTACAACTGATTTTTAAATCATGTCATCAAGCTCTGTAGAGGATCCTGTCAGAATTTTAAGTGGGATTGCATTAAATCCAGAAATTACCTTGGGAATAATTGTTAGCTTTGTAATATTTAGCTTGCTTAGTTTCTTCTCATTTATGAATAAAACCAGACATTTCCTTAGCACGGTGCCTGGAACAATGGCAACACGGACTCTAGGCTTCTTTTTTCCTATCTACCTTCTGAAACAAAATTAAGTGTTATAGCAGGCAAGGCTTTCCAGAGAAATGGAACCATTAAGGGAGAGACAGGCAGATAAACATGGAGATTTACTATCAAGAACTGGCTTACCCAGCAACGGAGACTGAGACGTCCCACACAGCGCCACCTGCAGGCTTCAGACTGACTTACCCAGCAACGGAGACTGAGACGTCCCACACATCGCCACCTGCAGGCTTCAGACTGACTTACCCAGCAACGGAGACTGAGACGTCCCACACAGCGCCACCTGCAGGCTGCAAACTGAGGTCAGCCAGTGGTGTCCTAGTCTAGGACCAAAGGCCTGAGAACAATGGCATCACCCCCATTCGACTGGCAGGAGAAGAGCAGTGTCCCAGCTCACACAAGCAGGAAGCAAAGAGGCACACTCGTTCTTCCTCTTCCGCTTTGTCCCTTCCAGACCCTCCACTGATTGGATGAGGTCCAGCGGCACTGGGGAGGAGGATCTACTGCATCCAAATCACTGATTCAATGCTGCTGTCATCCAGGAGCAGCCTCACGGACACCCAGAAGTGATGAATCTGGGCACCCCTTGGCAGAAAATTAATCAGCACATGCCTTCAAGAAACAATCCAACTACTTCTCCATCACTGGGAAATTCCTTCCAATGCAGAGTAATTCTGTCAGTGTCTCCCTGCTGGGCAGCCTTTTGCCCACTCATGGGCTGGCAGTGGAGAAGGAAAGTTGACGATCAGATCTTCCAACTAAACATGGAAATTTGAACATTAATTTCTGTCTATTCCCCAAATCGCACAAAGTTAGATGAATAAGAAGATACAAAACCAAGAAGAAAGAAGAAGAGGAAGGAAGGTTACAAAGAAGAGTTATCACCAAAACCCAGGGAGATAGCAAATAACAAGTAGCAACTGCCTTAGCAGAGCAAGGAAAACTGATCCTAAGTGCCTGCCTCTGGGCCAGTACTGGTTGCCAACCAACTCCTGTATGGAACACGGGTTAGGCAGGGCCAGGTGCTCAGTGTAATGCATCAAAAGACATGTTACAATGCAATTTTAGAATAACAAGGATTAAGACAATCCTAAAAGCACACAAGAAAGCAGACATTGAGAACAGGTAGTATTCTCCTCTCCATGACAAAACTACAGGACAACCAAGCAATGTCAGTGTCACAACTGATGGTTATGAATTCTCCAGGAAAACCTGTTTGTTCAACCCAGACTGACTTTGAGAGATTCTCATCATATATTGGTGGAGTTTCTTTCTAGTTCATCTTTTCATTGAAAGTTTGCTATTCCAAGAGCCCTGTCTGTAAAGGGCATGGTGCCTCAGTTTCCAGCTCACAGGGATTCACATGTCTCCTTTCCCTGTGTGACCACTGAAACCAGAGTCCCCGGGCAACTCCCGGACAATCCAAGTTCGCACCTTAGGAGTTCATTCTCTCTTCGGTCAGGCCCCAAGAGAGTTTTCTTGTTTCTCTAGTGCCTGTAGGTATTTTGCTTAGAAGTTTGGGGATAATTTTCATAATAATCCCCAGATCCACTCTTCATCCTTTCACACCCTGCTTTGGAAAGGTGACCTGAAGGAATCTCACTGCATGGCTCCCTCACCCGCTGGCCTCCAGCAGGATATGGCAGTAGGAAGCCAAGGACAGAGGTAAGTGACATCACATCATCTTCTCCTTGCTCCTCCTCTCCCTCCTGTGGAGACTATGGATGAGCAATCCTCTTCCAGAGGCCACAGCTTCTGGCTAGCCTCCTTCCTGGTTCCTGAAACCAGGTGGTGGGGAAACCTTCAGGTTTAGAGGTGCTCCCTATTCCCTGGCAGCTGTGCTTACCTTCAACCCTGCTGTGTTCCTATGAATTGTCTCTTCCTTTTCCCCATTTGAGCAATCCATCTGTTTTCTTTGGGAACCTTACCCATACTGCTGCATTTTCTAAACTTGATTCTTGCACTCTATATATACATGGTGTTATGGTTTATGTCTAGATGTCCCACCTCCCCTCCAAGCCTCATGTAGTTTTAGTTGGAGCTTTTTAGGAGGTGGCTAAATCTAGAAAGTGTGATTGATTTGTGGTGCAGTGCTGGAATAAAGGCTTCTTGGATTAAAGGTGGGTGACTGCTAGATCAGTCCACTGATTGGATTGGCACCACCCTAATCCTGGTAGACTGGATACAATATAAGACACAGAAAGAGGCTTGTCTGCCATTTCCCTTGCTTGCTTTTGCTGCCTTCTGCCACCATGAACTGTTTCTCCACTGCAATGCCCCTGTTATGAGCCTCCTGCCTTGGACTCAGGCATTATGAGCTGCAACCTCTACAAACTGAGCTAAATAAACCTTCCCCATGAACTTTAGGTGTCAAGTATTTTTTCTCAGCAATGAGAGAAAAATAACAGACACATGGGTTACCTTGATAAAACATAAAATAAACAAATACAATAAGTGCTCTTATTACTCACTACAGAACTTGTGCCTCACTACAAAATTTTGTAGCAAGTTGTATATGTTCCTCCCCCACATTCTTTGACTATCTCAGAATCTCCTCCCTATGTTCTTCCCCCACTGTTCTCCTAGGATCTAAGATGTTCAGGGGAGAGAGGGCTCTGTCTTCTCTCTGGGCCTACACTCAGGTATCAACACTCTTCCAGTTCCCAAGTCTTCTAATTTCTTCTCTCTATGCAGCCCTGACTCTCATTTCATGTCAGCTGTTCAAACGAGCAATGCTGAGTAGACACTGCAGCACTTGTTTGTTAGGTAGGTGGTTTCCAGACCCTAACAATGGAGAGTGTGTTTGAACAGATTATGTTCCCAGGATTAAAAATATATGCAATTGAAAAGAGGAATCCAAGATGGCTAACTGAGTGGTAGCACGATAGAGAGCCTCTCTGAAAAGAAAAGAACTCAGATGCTAGAATCTAACAACATGGAGAAAGCCAGACAAAAGGAGAGGAATTCTCATGACCCACGAAGAAACTGAGGAAAAAGAAAAAGAAAAAAAAAAGGAAGAAAAACATGGACAGAGGGCTGGAGCTGGGCAAGCTCTGGTCACTGTACCAGGCGCATCTTAGAGTCAGGTGATTCACGATCAAGCTGAGGTTACACCCCTGCCAACAGTGGGGGTTTGGTGAGCTCAAGACCCTCAGCTGGAGGAGGCGCTATGGCAGGGAGTGGAAACGGCAGGTGGAGCTGAGCAAACTTTGGTGAGTGATGGGAACTGGATTCCCCAGAGTGGGATGACCAGCTAGATGACATTTTGGAGTTGGGCAGGGCCAGCTTAAATCAAAACCTGAGGCAGCATAGGTCAATGGCTCCTGGTCCAAAGCAGATTGGTGGGATCTTCTCAGGCTGGGCCAGGCCCCTGGTTGTAACCCAATAGCTGCGACAAGGCTGTCCTGAGCCAGTGGCATCCCCAGGGAACACACAAATGTGCAGAAACATCCACTGGGTGATTGAAGTAGGGGCAGGGGCCGGCTCACAGCGAGCAAATCACAGATTGGCAGCGGACTGTGGCGGGGGGGGGCACTTCCCTAGCCAGTGCACTGCAGAAAAACTGGGCAGTGTGAGGGGTCCAGAGACCTCCACTACTCACCTATCTGAAGGGGGCCAGAAACATGACAAGACAGAGAAACAGCAAAAGGCCTCTAACCGCTGAACCAGGGAAAGTGAGTCCAGTAGAGGTAAATGCAGAGGAGGTTGAGGGCAGCAAACATGTAATATCAGACATGGTCTCATCAGAAATAAAGAAATACTTCCATGACCTCATCAAAGAATTTAAATCTGAAATTCTAACTCAGGTGAAGCAAGATATAAGAAGACTAATAAAAGAAATCCTGGGTAATCCTCAAGTAGACACAAATGAAAGAATGGAGGAACCCAGAGAAAGGAGAGAAGCCTTTGATGAAGAATATAAACAAAATCTAGAATACACGAAACAGATCCAAAGAGAATATCAGGAAATTAAAAACTCCATTGAAAGCTGGCAAAACCTTTTAACAGAAACTAAAGACAAACTTTCAAAACTTGAAGATAGATTTGCAATGTATGATTGCAAAAGGAAGGATCTCTTAAAAATAACAAGGAACCAGGAAACAACGATACAAAGGGTAGAAGACAACAAGAGGATTTATAACCTAAGAATAAAAAATGTGAATGAAGATGCAGTGACAAATACAAATGAAATAAAAAGTCTATTCACAAAAATAATTAAGGAAAACTTCCCAAACATAGGTAATGGAAGTGAAGTTCAGATAAATGAGGCATACAGAACTCCAGCCAGCTACAAGCAAAACAGATCTACACCCAGACATATAATAATCAGGATCCCAGAAATCCATCACAAGAACAGAATATTAAAAGCAGTCAGAGAAAAGAAACAGACTATAAAGTTAAACTCATCAAAATCACAGTGGACTTCCCAATGCAAACCATCAAATCAAGAAGAGCTTGGAGTGAAATATTCCAAGCCCTGAAAGAAAATAACCTCCAACCCAGATTGATGTACCCTGCAAAACTGTCTCTCAAAATTAAGGGAGGGACAAAGATATTTCCATGACAAAGAGAAACTGGGGGAGTTTGTTACCACCAATCCAACCCTGCAAAGAATATTGAAGGACATTCTAGAGAGAGAGAAGAAAATCACCAGGGTTCCAGGAACAATGGCAGAAAGGCCTCAAAGAAAGGGGCAGACAGTGGAATCAAGGAGAAAAGTAAACAAACAACAATGACAGAAAAATAGCATAGCAGAGATTAGACAGAGAAGATTGGTTATACCACTGTTTTATCTTGACTGATTTTATTTGAATCTGGTATGCTTGAGAGTGTCAAGTCTGAGAGTAGAGGCAACTACTCTGAAGATGATAAGATTCAATAGGATACCCATTCTGGTTTGATTATTAACTGCCTTTGAAGTCCCATAATGTCTCCAATGTTTAGATTTTATTAATAGTGTAATGCAATGCTAAGTTTAATTATACTATGTTTGATGATATAGACAATTTTATTGAAAATAACAAGAGACATCATAGTAACTACCATAGATCACCTAGTATTGTGGTTTTATATGTCCTTTTCATCTCATGTTTCTCTAGGAATTTGTATTGTTGACTTGTTTTGATTTGTTTCTCCTTCTAATACAGAAAGTTTAGTGTACATGTAGAGACTTATACATATGTAGAACTTCTAAATAGTTTATGAGAATGGATTATAGTTATTGCAAAGAAAAAAAGGAAAAGAAAGTATTCTTAAGGATATAGCTGCATGTATGTTTAAGTGTGTAGGATTGATAATCATATTACTAAGTTTTTGTTGGATAGATGAACAGAATTGGTTGCGGTCTCACTGTTTAAATGTCCACTTTGTAGGTTTTCCTTTTGTAACTTGAACAACTACTTCTAAGCGGAAAATGTATAAATATCAACTAATGATTTCTTACTGGTTACTATTTTTGGTTTTTGTTTTGTTTTGTCTTTTGAAATTTTGTATTATTTCTACCCTCTTTCTGTTTCAGTTTTTTTTTTCTTTAAATAAAAAAATTCAAAAAAATATGCAATTTCCAGAGCTGGGGATGTGACCCAGGGGTAGCATCCTGGCCTACTATGCATAAGGGAGACTCTGGGTTCCATCTCCAGCCCCACAGAAAAATTGAAAGTACCAAAAATAAAATTTTATATATATATATATGTAAGTCCTGCAAAAACTGAGAATTGAATAAATGCTAATTTTTCCTAAATTGTGTCCTTTCCCTCATGAAAACTTCCCAGTTTCTTTCCTCATGAGGTTAATTCATATATATATATATGTGTGTGTGTGTGTGTGTGTAATTATGAATGAGATTTTCCATTTTTTGTTATTTCTGCCAGTTATAATTAATACATAAGAATGCTATGTATACTTTTATTGTATTTATATGTGCTTTTTCTCTAATAATTTTACCCAAGATTCCTTGGGTTACATAGGTAATCATAATTTGTCTGCAAAAAGCAACTTTTTTTTGAATTACCATGCTGTTATTTCTGTTATCTCCCTTTTGTTCATTGACAAGAATCTCAAGTACAATGTTAAATTATTGCTGTGAAAATGTAGATGAATGTAATCATTATGTATTGCAAATACGTACTAATAAAAAAGAAAATCAAGTGATGAAAATAGCCTTATTTGCTCCTTATTTTATATACTTTTAGTATCTCTCAAGTATGATGTTCTCTTCAAGTATGTTAGAGATATCTTCTTTTCATTTTTTAGATGGATGTTGGATTTTTTAATGCCTTTCTTACACCTATTGTTATGAACATATAATTATTATTAGCTAATCTGTTGGGAAGGATTATAATTGCTAATGCTCCATTTTCTAGAGCATTCTTCCATTCTGTGATGAATTTAAGCATTTTCTTTAGTATACATGCATGATTAACTTCAATACTATATAGTGTAGGAAAGGCATACTAATTATCTCACACATTTTTCTCTATAACCATTGCCCTAACATGAGATAAATACCGTGTTCCCTACTTACAGAAGAGGAAATTGAGTCTCAGGAAGGTTAGCAATGAGGCCCAGTTGGTAGAGCAAATCTGTGGAGGAGCCAGGCTCCGAACCTAGGTCCACCTGACCCAGAGCCCATCCTACCACACCTCCGCTTTAATGTACTAGTCTCCCAGAATTGCCTAATTTCCTCACATCTGTATCCAAGACTGAATTGCTACATCGTTTCTGATTTTTAAATCTATGCTTTCTCTCACTTTAGACTCAAGACTATGGAGTACAGTGGTTGGTTGTTACCATTTCTATTGTTAGTGGATATTTTCAGAGAATAATCCATGAACAGTACTTTGTCCCCCAAATCATCACCTCCAATTTTCTTACAGTTTCTTCATCAGTCGTTGTCTAAAGGTTCTTTCATGCTCGTTTTAGTGTTTTATTTCTTTCCTTAAAAATCATCCACTGCATTTGACTTTGTAGTCCTTTGCACAGAGTATAGTCAGCTCATTCTTATTTCCTAAATTTACCTGGGTTGGCTTTATCAAATAAGTTTTGTTAGCTGATGAAATACAGCTATTGCTTCCCCTGTTCTAATTTACAGCCATCTGCTTTTATGTGTACTATTCTCTTATTTCTTTTGGATTATCCTTCTGTTCCTTTGGTAAATTTTTATATTGTTTACTTGGTGTGCTGACTTTCTACTTTCATTTTTTTAATAGTAAATGCACTCAAGGCTATGAATTTTCTCATTAGCTGAGCTCTGAGCCCTTCCCAGAGATTTTAACATGCAGTTCTCATTCTCATTGTTCTCCTAATAGAGTGCTCTTGTGAGTCTTTCTCTTTTTGACATCCTTATTAATTAGCAGAGTTCTTTTTAAATTTCCTGGTAATCAGAGATTTTTCACTTGTATTTCTGTTTTTCATTTTGCTTCTTTATTTTGGCTTGATAAGAGAGCATATTACGTACAATTTATGCTTTATTGTGTTTGCTGAGGCTTTTTTATGAAAGAACCTAGGATGTATTTACTTGAGGAAGACTTTTGCTTCTTCTGCCTCAGGAGCTTTGGGATATGGTAGTCAGTTCATGATGCATGGGCCTCATTGGTCCATGCAAGGACCCTCTGGCTTTGTTTTTTGTTTCATTCCATTCACCCCAATAGTTATTATCATTGCTGTCAAACTGTGTTTTTTCTACCACCTTATTTTATATTTGCTGATTATGGCATCTTTTGTTTCCTTTTTAACACTTTCTTTTCTTTCTGTTCCCTAAATTCCCTTTTTGTCTGTTTACTTTAAAGCTACTTGCTTCATTTCTTTGTTTTTATGAATGCCTGCTTTTAATATTGGACACATACTTAGGTTTATTTATCTCTGTTGACTTCATAAACATGGCATATGAATATCTTCCCCTGGACAAAAAGTAATTTTGAATGCTTTCAGATTCTTTTGGTCTCTAACAACCTTCTACCCAAATGCATACTTCCTATTGCTTACTTTCTGATTTTATTTCTTGATTGTCATGGATAACTTCTTTTTTTTTTCTTCAGTCTGCTTTTTTACATAGCCATAAACTGTACTAAAGTTGTGGCCAGCCATTCCTCTAGCATTTCTCTTACTCAAGTATTTCCTACAGGAGTATTTTCATAATAGATCTTTTATAAGACAAAACCCCCTAAGGCTTTATATGCCTGATAATATGTTTAGTGCTTTCTCAAATTTAGGTGCCATATGGCTGAATATGAGTCTTAAATTCAAAAAGGTTTTCCTTAATAATATAAAGCATTGTATTCTCATATCCAGCAGTTCAGAAGTTCAATGTCAGCTTGATTTGTCTCTTTCCAAGTGGTCTATTTTTTCTCTTAGTTTTTCAATTTTCCTCCCTTCCTTCCTCCTTTTTTTCAATTTCTGACTTTTTCCTATTCTTAGTTTTTAGTACTAATGTGACTGAGTATGGATTTATATTTTCTTTATGTATTTCTTTTTGTCAGTCAATGCTTGCAGTACATAATGTTTCCATTCTTTGTGGGAAGTGGGTGCGTGTACATAGCACATCTTAATTCATTTTACATTTCCTTTCCCTGCCCTCTTCCCCTTCCTTCCATCTCCTGATCCCTTCCCCAGCTGAGAATGATCTATCTCCCGACCTTTAGCTTTTATCTTGCTCTTTATCTATACTTTGGGTTTCCCAGGTAAGAGAACCCATGTAGTAGTTAAGCTTACGTGTTTGATTTATTTCCCTTGACATTATGGTCCCAGGGTGCATTCATTTTCTCTGGTTTGCATGTCCTCCCAGTACGAGGCCTTTACTCTCCCTTTAATTCTGGGAAAATTATTCTGGTCAAGTATTCCCTCTCCTCTTTTGGTCTTTCAGTCTGCAGCTCCTCGGATGTCACTATACTCATCTCCTGCAGACCATCTGGGTTCTATTTCATGTGTTCTTCACACCTTTCTGCTCTCTCTTGAGAGTAATCTTTAATTTTGTCTCCTCCGTCACTTATTCTTTCACTAGTGCTACCTACCCACCCTGCTTTTCCCAACTATCATGCTGTTTACCTCAACTGCAATGGGGAATTGGTTGTAATCTTTTATCTGAAATAACATAAATTTCTATAAGAGTTGCAGGATTCATACCTCGATCTTCTGATTATCTTTTGCTGGGATTCTATGCTTATTATTTTACACATTTGCTCTAGCATCTCTCCCTGTGGATACATGGTGTGGGTGTGGGTGTGATTTTCGAGAATAAATAGTAGACTTACACCTGCTCCTTGACTCCTAGCTACTTCAGTGTATATTTCCTAAGGAGGACCCACTCTGACAAGATTACATTACACTTCAAATTAACACTGATAAAATACTGATACTAATCTGCAGTTTGGTACAATATCAAAATAATACAAGCCACATGTGTGAGCTATGCATGCCATTTTAAATGTTTTAGTAATGCATTTAAAAAGCAAAAAAAGTGAGATTGATTTTAAGCCAATATATTTTATTTAACCCAATATATGAAAATTACATTTCAACATTTAATTATATGAAAATTGATGATTATTACTTTGCATTCTCTGCTTACTGCTAAATCTAGTGTATATTTTATATTTACTATACCTGCATTTTAATCACATTGTAGCCACATGTAACAAAAAGTAAGAATTCTGGTCCAAAATTCAATTCCGTATGACACACTGCGTTTACTTGTTGTGTCTCTTTAGTCTCTTTAGTCTTCCTTGATTTTCGTGCTATTGACATTTTTTTGAAATACAGTGGCAGGGTGTTAATCCATAGATGTCATTCAATTTGGGGTTGTCAGACGTTTCCACACGATGAGGTTCAGTTTGTGCATCTTTGGGATGATTCCGTAGCCACTGCAAGCATTTAATGCCTCATTTATAGCCGGTTCTTTCCTGCTTCTTGTTTTACTTTGTATTTCTAATAACTTCCTGTGTCTTGAGGATATGCATGATATGTTCCGTTTCTGGCCCGTCTGCTGCAAGGAGGCTGCTTCGCGTCCAGTTTGCTCTCTGTTTGTTTTACCCCTCGGGCTCCGCAGGAGCTGGTTCCCCTGGCAGTGGTCTTAGGTTTCTCTGATGCAACTGTCATGCCCGGGGAGTGGCCCAGAGTTTCAGGAAAGGAGAAGAGATGAGACTCAGGCATTGCATCATTACTGTCAATGTCCATATTTGCTTTTAGGCCACTGGGTAACTTCTCCAGCTAGGGATTCATCCTGACCAAGCAAAGCAGGCACAGGAAGACGTGATCTTCTTAGGTTCTAATCCCTGTACCTACAAGCTTGGAGGGTAAAGGGATGGAGAAGTGAAAACCTACCCAACTGTCTCCCTTCCTCCCCTTCTCTCCTAGGAGGGGCTTTTTACAGCTTTAATATTATGCTGGCTGCAGCTCAGAATAAAGATGGCCTGGCCCTACCATCATTAGGGCTGTAGGACAGCAAATGACCCTCCTATAGCGATATCAGAGAAGAGAAATAGAACTATAGTAATCCTCACAAACCCATCCTCCCGGGACTCGACCCAAGAAAAGAGATGCCCTCACTATTCCTCCACGCACCTCCTTCTCCAGGCCCAGGTCTCCTGTACGCTCCCCCTGCATGCAGTTCAAGGGCACCTTTGCTTCCCTACTTAGTTTAGTGTCTCTCATAGTTCCTTGGGTTGTGCTTCCCTCCACTTCTGAGGTTTGGAGGAAGAGGAGGAGGAGGAGGAGGAGGAAGAGGTGGTGGTGCTAATTCACAGTGTCATCAGGAGCAAGCAGGAAAAGTGCAGGGGTTTTGTTGCTGTTTTATAATCTAATTTTTGGCAATATCCACCCTGACTGCTGTAAGGTGACCTGTTTAATTAGGTTTTTAAGTCTGTCTATTACTTTATCATTTTCTTCTTGATTTATCATATTCTGATAATGAGGTTTTAATACTTTGTTCTAAAATCGTATACTTATTAATTTCTCTTTGATTTGTAGCAGCGATTGCTCTCTATTTGTTGCTGTGCTCTTGAAGCCCCAAAGACATAATATCATCTTGTTCTTATTAACTCTGGCTTTTATCACCATATAACTGGCAAATTAGCTTGATTTAACAATGTGTGCCTTAAACTCCACCTTGTCTGAAATCTCTGTTGCTTTTTCTTTGATGTATCTTTTCAGTGTTTTTCACTTGTTTTAATTTGAGACTAAGCTTTTAGAGATTTCTCCAACAATTACTGCATCAATCTGTTTGAAACCATCCTTTTTGTCTTTTTTGCATTTTGTTTCCCAAATAGTCTTTGGACTTACACTTTTATTAATCCTCTTCGGTGTACATTCAGTCATTTTACATTTTGCTTCTTAATCTTTATAGCAGACTTGTTTTGTTGTCTCTAGATTTCCTTTGGTAGCTATCTTCTTTTAAAATTCAGTTGTCTAAAATAATAGGTGCTAAGGGTATAGCTCGGGGGTAGGGTGCCTCCCTAGGATGCATGAGGCCCTGGGTTTGATCTGCAGCACCAATCAAACAATACCTAATTTAATTTCTAATATATATATATATATATATATATATATATATATATATCTCGACTCTTTATTAATGTAGTATCTTTGATTTATTTTTATGGGAATTTTTTGCTGTGTTTGTTTGTTTTCCTCAACCCTTCTCCCTTCCATTTTCCACTGACTTAATCTACTGCTCAGTTTGCTTGTTTTCATCTACTTCTATTCTAACAATTTTCCTAGCCCTTAGCCCCTTTCACAGACACTCTTGATTATTCTTCCTTGCTTATCTTCTCAATAGATGTTTACTAAATCAGGCTTTCTTACTGTTTTCAATAGCATCTTCTTTTCTCAGGTCTGTCAGAGTAACCTTGGAAGCCATCCACTCATGGATGATTATATTTCTTACAACTGAAAATTTGTGAAGTATTTCCACTCGAATAGCAACACACCTGGAATAAAAATCCAAACCATACAGTAAAACTCTGAACACGGTTCATACACGGTTTTCCATGGCAACAGGAAACATGGTCCTCACTCCCTCGTGACCATGTCCCTCATTTGAAATCCACAGATTTCCCTGCAGAATCCTGATTTTTTTTTGTTTTTTCCTTTTGTAGTTAAAGTATTCAATGATGCATGTTGATCCCAGTTACTTTAAATGGAACCAAAATAGGGTTTTATTTAGACCTCTAACTATTTTGTTAAGGATGCCATTTTTTTGCTAGTGAATCTTCTAACCTTGGACTTTTTCTTGGAGGTTGCTTGCTCATTCATCCCATAGCTCTGCGCAGACCATCCGTAGGTGTAGTGTGCTCAGTTCATCCCTTCTCTCTCTTCAGAGTCTCCCGTCTTCCAGAGAGCTCCATCCCCAGGATCCATCCTCTGCATCTTCATTTCTTTCTATATGCTCTGCATGTTTTTTGCCTAATTCATCTTCTCTCCCTCTGTTTACTTTCTGACAGCCTCCAGTTCCACAATTTGCCTGTATCATCATCATCATTGCCTTCCTGCCCTTTCTTCTCACAAGGAGCTCTTCTAAAACAGACATAACGGCTTTCTTACATGCTTAAGAAATAGATTGCAACAATTTTCTAAATCCTCTTTTGATGCTTGTTTCATTTCATGGTTTACTGATTCCACACTCTGGCATGTACCCACCCTGCACTGGGTTCTTGATGCTTCTTTCTTCTCTCCTACTGCCAAACATTTTTAAGAGTCTAAAATCACTTTGTCTTTTTCTCATTCTTCTTTGAGCTTTTCATGATGAAATGGCTACTACTTCTGAAACCTTTGCTTCAGATGGTTTTATTGGCACTTAAATGGGCCTTGAAATGAGAAGAGTCAGAGCCTCTAACTCTTCTTTCCTCCTGGAAGTCAAGAAACTATTTCTTGTGTCTATCCTTTCATAAATAAGATGCATCTGTATTGGCGTGACCATTCAGAATTGTATTTATATAAAGCATTACTTTCCTTCTATCAGTTAGAGTCCCATTATCACTGAGAGGAATAAGTTATTTTATTGATAGTTTGCTTGCCATTTATGTAGTTTAAATAGCACATCCCGTTTATGTAGCTTAAATAGTCACCTGTTTTGAACTGATTTTAGGGAGAAGAAAGATTGAATCCACTGGCTAGTCATGGATCAGTTATTATGTAAGCTCTAATGCCACCAGTTTCTCTAGAAAAATGGATGTGATTAACATTTAAGTTTGACACCAACCCAAGCATTTTTCATTTACTGTTTCCTTCAGACCTGTTTGCCAGTTCCTGTGTTGCAACTCCAAGAAATTGTAGACTTTAATAATAAACACCTAATTTTCCCTTTGCATGAAAATATTCTCAACACCAAAAAGCCTTATGAAATTGTAGGAGGGTTATACACAAAGTCCACTAAACAACAGCATTCTGTATGGTTACCCAAGAATTTGCACACAAAACTCTGCTAAAACTAATGGAGTTTATGTACTTCAGTTTTCCAAACAATGAGTTGAAAAATGCACCCTCAAGAACTGTTTATGCGGAGAAAGGCCAACTATTTATAATCACAAGTAGAGTTTCTACGAAGATCTGTGTCAGGCACTATATCTCTGGCAAACATCCCTCCCAGTTTGCAAGAATTCTACTGTTTTGGGTTAGAAGTGAAACATAAGCCCAAAGAAATACTTTCAACTTTTTCCTAGCCTTCATTAAACTCAGAGTGAAAGAGCACACATATGGGGGGATAAAAAGCATAGGCAATCTCAGCACAGGAAGCCCTGCCTTATTTTTGTGAAAAGGATTAGTGCAGAGCAGCCCTACAGTAAAACGGACAACCTATGATCAGGGAGTGGGATAGTTGTAATCTCTTTACTATACCACTGAGTTGATTGATTAAATTGAGACTTAGAAGCCAAATACCCAGACAGCATCTTGGAAACTTCCTGAGTCTGGGCATATTCCTGTGGTCCTAATGACCTTCCATCAGTACAGAAAAGTATACGCTACCTGCAGGGAATACATGAAAAAAGGTTTGACAGGAAGTGAAGCTTCTTCACCACTGGTAGCAAGAGTTTAATTAAACTCTGCAAAGTGTATCGTGTCTGCCTCCACCGCACGTGGAGCTTCCCAGGATTTTGCAATTCAAGTGGAAAGGACAATGGAAAGCAGAAGGCCTTCTCTTCACATCTGGCTCCTTGAAATGGGACTAAGAGGTTTTCTGGGGGAGGGTTGCTGACTGGGACAGTTGGTGTTTACAGATGTGAGTGGCTTTCACTCATTGAATGCAAATGGCATTTGCTTTGTTGTGCACACCCTGGGAAAACCAAAAGGAAGAAATAATGTTGCTTTCTTTATCTGCCCACCCACATTGAGATTCAGGGCACAGTCTTCTCAGGTTTATTGGATCCCTAAGCAACCTTTGAAGAGAGCTGTCCCTCTGTCTGGCTATCATTTTCTCCGGTACACATGGATTTGTTTGACTTTGCTTTTCAACTCTCTGGTTCCATCTTTAGTCAATTTAGTAAGCATTTCTTACTAAAAAACTGGAGTGGCTATGCAGCTCCTGGGCTAGTGCTGCCTCCCTTTACACTTTGAATCTGTATTCTGAAGACAAACTTGTTAGTAAAAGTGAAAAGAGACAAGTTTTAATGTGGAGGCACAAGGCCAAAAACAATAAGCTAAAAGCAAGAAGGCAAAAGAGAGCAGGTTCTTTCTGGAATACTGAAGTTCAACCCTACATATCAGAACAACGTGGGGGCTGCCGGGGCATTCCTGAAGTGAGAGACTGTCACGGAGTCTTTACTCACATTGACCTCATCATCAACAATAGCAAAAGAGTGTTTGTAATCTGCTGAAAGGCAATGTGTGTATCATGTTCTGGACTGTCACGTACTGTCATGGGAGTCAGATCCACATCGGAGTCTTGAACTGAGACTTACTAAATGACCTCATGGAAATTACTTCTCCATGCCTCAGTTTCCTCATCTGCAGAGCTGAGACACTTAAAGCACCCACCCCACAAAGCTCTTTCAAAGATAGCTTGGGTTCATATCTAACCATCATTTATCAGTCGTAGCACCTTGGAAAAGACACTGCCTGACCTCTGGTCTCTAATTTCCTGTCTGCAAAGCCAAATATGCACCAATGTGCTATTACAAGGTTAGATGAGTTAATATTCTTATAGGCCTTAGGGAAGACTTGACATATTGTATGAGCTCACAAAGTGTTAGTCATTACTGTTTTAAAGTGATACAACACAGAAGTGATTTTTAGTTCAATACCAGACAAAACAGCAAGCAATGTGTTAACCATGATAATAACGTGCTTATTTCTTGTCATGTCATCATGCCCACCCAAATCTTCAACTTCTGAATAAGGACTTAGCTCTGACCCCATTTCAGATCTTGGATAAGTTCTCTTATCTGATTGGCTTCCATCTTCAAGGTGAGAATTTGCTGAAATACCAACCTGGCTTCTGAATTTCTTCCATATCCCAAATGGTGAGAAGACTGAATTCCAGAGATGGTTTGTCACTTCCAATTTAAAATTGAAAGACATTCTATTTAAATAAAAAGCTCATAAAGAATGCCTAACCAGTAAGGAAGAAAAAGAGTTCATGTTAGTAACTTATTTCCCATTAAAAAAGAGTTCAATAATAAATATACTTTGCATAGTCACCCAAGCAAACACATGGAGCTAGTCAGCTAAATTAATTACAAATTGGTAATTACTGACTTGTTTGTAAATAAGGTAAGGGGAGTACACCAAGTTTGGAATTTATGTATTCTATTATTTCTGCTGATCAAGATTAATTTTCCTTGGTTTCTTTCCCCCGTCTCCTATCTCCTAAACATACATGAGCAATTTTTAAGTTGGATCTGTCTCAAAGTACACTATACTCTGGGCTGAGCAACAATCAGTTAGAGAGAAAGATAAACCAGGTGGAGGGAAGAAAGCCCACCTAATTGTTGGGCAGATTCCGCAAAGAGCAACTTGTCTCTGCCTAGCCAGTTCCTACTCAGCTTTCCTTTTTCAGCCTAAACTGTGGCTTCTTCAAGGAGACCTGATGTGCCAACCGTCCTAAAACCAGTTCTCTAAATCCTTTTATGGCCTTCTGTACCCATCTAGCTATTCATTGTCTGGTATGGCTGCTTCAGGCTTCCCAAGGGTTAGGTTCCAGAGGCCATCCATAAAATTTAAAGCTTACAAAATTCACAGTTAATCCTGAAAAAGGATTAAGACTGCTTTTTAAACCAACTATGAAGTGGTACAGCTATGCACCAAAAATATAAGCACAGCTTAAAATCTACTCAGTTGCCAGTTTTGAGGAGAGAAACTCTTGGGAGAAAGGGAATTTGCATTGTGTTACATGTTGTGTATGGAATGGGCTTTATTAATATTTTTCAATCTCTCTTTATACATCTATTAATACTTCTTGTGGGGGGGTTTTATGCCATATGCTTCACACCCCTATAAAATGAGGCTGCTTTGTATTTACTTATTTAATTAAATTAGCTGGCTTCACCCTAAAGGATAATTCCCAGGAACTGTTACTGCCCATTGTTCACTCTTGGCAAAACGTCTGCTCTGTGGCAATCACTTGAGAAACAAAGGAGTGGCTAAGACAGTAAAAATTGGTATCTCCTGAGAATCTAAAGAGAGGAACAGTTTTCTATTCTCCGTGGTTAGGAAGACAGGCATTCCTTCCACCTTAAAGGCTGAAGAGAAAATGACCTTCTCTGCTTTGTTCTATCAGCACCCTGTCCACTCCTACCTCATAGCACAGGGGCTTAATTGGCAGAATTGCTTATCATGTTTTCCTACACTAGGTTATTATTTCCCCGAGGGCTGAAATTGTTTCTTGCTCATGAGTAGGATCCCTACTTCTCAGTCACTGCAAAACAAGACAGATACTGTCACTACCAGGTAGATGAGAAACCAAAGGATGGATGGATGAACTGGGTTTCTGGGACCAACTTCATCCCTTGTAATGATATTGAAGAAATAAGGATATTAATGATATTGACAGATACTGATATACTGTCACAAAGGATAGACTCTAAAACCTCTCTAAAACCTACCTTAGTTAAATGGATCCTACTTCTTATAATCTGTAAAGCCTGAAAAAAATATCTCATGTTAATCTCACCCCTGGACCTTGTAATTATATTTAACATCTTCTAGATGCTATTGCATATATTAGATATGCTATTGGGCAAACTCCCTATAGGATGAACCTATACTCTCCCTGTGTACTCTGCTTTTATCCTGTCTTCTATAATAGTTTTATGGCAAAGGCCAGAGGAATGAGTTACAGTTGACTGGGACCAAAACTATACTCCCAACCCCTGCACCAGATCTGATAAAGAGCTAATGGTGAATATATGTTACTGCAAAAAGTCTTCATTTTAAAGAAAATTTTGTGAGTACTTGAAACACAGGAAATGTGTAGGTTCTAAAAATCTTAATAAGGCTACTCATAATCATACACACAAAACTCTGCTAAAGCTAACAGTATTTATGTGCTTAAGTTTTCCAAACAATGGGTTGAAAATATACCCTGAAGATTTGCTTATGCCAAGTAAAGTTGAGTATTCATGATCATTGCTGCATATTTTGTGCCAGCCACCTTATTCCTGCCAAGTATCTTCCCAGTTTGCAAGTATTCTTGGGTCTGGGGTTGGAATGAAAGAAGTAAAATGTTTCTTCAACCGAACTTATATGGGTTTTATTTTTCATTGGTACTTAGGCCACCATGATTAGAATAACATCTTAACTCTGTCTTGAAATGTTTATTTTGGTTGACAGAGTGCCATGAATTTTCAGCCAAAGAGCATGGAAATAAGTTAATGGAGCTGCAGTGTCAGTTTGGGAATATATAGCACCTTGAAAATAGTTTACTTTACCTTTTGTGCCAGCAGCACCGAGAGTCTGACAGGCTGTCACTCAGACATTTCCATCAGCCAAAGCAAGAAAACAGTTCTCCATCCTGGTAGCTACCAGGATAAAACTTGCAGAAAAAAAGGAAAAAATCAAAAAGCCAGCAGACCAAGGTCATAGACCAAAGTCTTCATTTGATCAAAGTCTTAATCACAGCAGCGAGAACTTAGCTGCTTGGAAATTAACAAAAATAGCACTCATAGGTAAGTGGGCTCCTGAAAAGCAAGATTGCTTCTTTCCCAAGAAAATACAAAAAATAGTCTGGGGTGCTAAATCAACAGAAGGCCCTGGGGACTCTGGAACGGGAGGGCTCTGTGGTTTTTGTGAAATTCCCATAGCAGCACCCAAAGCCAGGGCCACAGAGCTCACAGAGCTTTTAAAGACCAAGCTCAGAACAAGGAGTGGATCCCTGTTATCAAGCTGAGCTACCTGGCCTATGGCGTATTACTGGATTATCTTAGGTCCAACCTTTGAGACTGGGGTTTTGAAAATTCCAAGCTTTTTGAAGTTATGAGGCCTTCGTCATTGTCAGTGACCACAGTGGCCGTGTTGGCCTGGGTGTTAAGTGTTCCAAGGAGCTGTTATTCTGGCCATTATCCCCAGGCAGACAGAATGCTGGAGGAACAAGATCAGCAAAGCCCACATCACTCCTTACAAGGTGAGAATCACTGTGGCTGTGTGCTGGTGGCCTCATCCCTTCCCCCAGAGAGACTGGCATTGATTGTCTCTGTTCCTGTAGCCCAGAAGCTGCCACTAACCAGTGCTACACCTCTGCCAGGGACTACACAGCTACTCTAGGCAACTTCACTAGGGCTACCTTCTTGCTGTCTCCAAGACCTATGTCTATATGAGCTCTAACCTCTGGAATAAGGTCATGTTCACCAAGTCTCCATGACAATTTTCACTGATGATCTGAAAAAAAAAAAAAAAGCCTATATTACAGTCTTTGCAGCCTTTACCTGTGGCTATATGGCAAGGTTTTATACAAGAAAATTTTTTAAAATTGAGAAATATGGGAGGCTGAAGTTGGAGGTTTTCAAATTTGAACCCAAACTTAGTGGGCAACTTAGTAAATTAGCAAGATGCTGTCTCAAAAAAAAAAAAAAAAAAAACACACAGACAAAAAGGGCCAGAGATTTACCTCAATACAACAGGCCCTGGGTTCAATCTCCACTACCATAAAGAGAAACAAAACAAAAGTGAGTCAAATTCAAATTCAGTCCTCCCAGGTTCTAGAAACAATGATTCCTTTTTCAGAAGAATTTTGCAAGAGGTTGACAACCCAGTATTGTTCCAATCCTGACAAGCCCTTCACATCCACAGTTAATTAAACATTCAAACTCTGTGGTCAGATGGAATTCTACCTCCTCTACTGACTACTTGTGAAATGTTATACCAGATGGTTACCCCTCTGCATCTCAGCTTTTCCATCTATAAAGAGGGAAATAACAATACTGGCTTCATAGACCTGTTGTGAGAATGGATGCATTAATATATGTAAAGAGCTAGAAGAAGGCCTGATATATATTGTGTCACATAATGGTTAGCTGCTACTGTAGCCCATCTTTTATGTCTTATTTCTTGCTTTGGACTGAAGTTCTCTTGAGTCTCACTCTTCATACATCCCTTGATTCCAGCAGTGTTTAGTGACTACTTCCTGTCCAACTAGCCTTGTCCTTTGTTTACCCTTTACCCCAGAGACACCCACATAGTACCCAGGTTCCCCTCTAGGATTGAGGTCCTGACTCCTCTGTTTCTTCTGATCCTTCCAGGCCCTGGAATTCTGCCTCTTAGAGCTGCCAGACCGGCCTGTGTCTGGTGTCTCTCTGATGCCATCTGCCTCTAAGGCTGGTTTCTCCTATGCCTGGGGACTTCCCGGTGTATCTACTCATGTCTGCTCTAAGCTTCCTGTCTAGTCTTTAAATTCAGTTCTCCAGGCCGTTCCTGATTCCAACAGCAACCTTGAAATTCATTCATGCAATAAGTAAGTTTTGTAGTCTTTTATTTCCCTCTGTGGGAGAACTAGGAAGCCAGGCCTTATCAAGCCAGAAGAATTCCAGCTGCCTTCTTACTGTAACAATGTAATCTCTTAGAATCCAGAAACATCACTAAAGAAATATTCCTGTAATCATAGACTATCCCTCTTCATCAAGAGAAAGCAGCCTCTCCTGCCCAGAATTGCATAAACAGGGCTCTGGGGACTAATAGGCCACCAGCTGCCACCTTGGGCTGCATGGCTCAGGAACTCAGCGAAGGGAATTTTCCATCCTGATTATTGCCTTTGCAGTATCTTCAGCTGCCAGTACATGATGGTGAGTGTAGGTCTGAGCCAGCTTTCATGTTCTTGAATAATAGGGTTGAGATTCTGTCCTCCCTAGCTGCAGAACCTAGACACTCATCAGTCAACCAGCTTGCCCGGATACACCTGCTGTGTGTAGGTCTTTAGAAGACAAGTCACCTCCCTGTGTGTGCTTTGAAAAGTGTTGGAGGGAGTCATATTCAAAGCAAAACTATTAAAGTTGCGATGTTATCAAAGATTTGCCTAGGAGCACAGAATCCAGAAAAGGAAGATCGATCCAGGATGTAGTTGCATCACCTTGGATTGAAATACGGGTCTTTGATGCATCTCACTAAGTTCAGGTACTCGGTCTGTTCGAGCGTGTTCTCCAGCCCCCTCCATGAGTACCTTGGCTCCACGCCCACCGTAAGTTGCTAGACACCCCCTGCTCATGCTGTGCTCAGCCCTGCACACAGGATGCTTCTTGCTCTTGCGACACTCCTTCCCCTGGCTGATTGCTGGCCAGCCTTAGGTTCCCAGCACAGATCCCACTGCCCCGAAAGCCTCTTCCAATCCCCAGTCTAGATTAGCGCCTTCCTCATTTCTGCTCTGTGGCTATCCCAACAGGACAGTTTCCAGGCTGCACTGTAAATGCCTGTCTTGGCGTTTAAGCCCCCTGATAGACTGAGAGAGCCTGAAGGGCAGAGCTCATGCCTGGCTTCTGTCTGAGTCCCCAGCATCACGTACAGCACATCGCACACAGCCCATGACCAGTAAGTGAGTGCTGAATTTATCCTGTTGACTCCCTGATGGGTTGGATCCCGGAATAAAAATACCAGCCTCTCCAATTGTTAGCTGATGGTTCCAGGCAGGCACTGCAAAACCCACATACTTGATCTCTGATCTTTAAAACATTCAGGGTAACCTTAGGCTTCCCTCCTTCACCTACCAGCTTATGGCTCATTACTGTCAATTCCCTGTTCCCATCCCCATGACATGAAAATCAAGCTTTTAGTTTCCATTTGATGAAGCACAAATGTGGGTTAGGCCAGAACAAGGCTTCAGAGACAGGGGGATTCTACTTTCCCTGTTTCTTTGTTAGAAGTGAACTGTTCAATGAAGCACAATTTACATACCGAAAAGTAAGGCAGTCATTAGCATACTGCTCAAGGTTTCACTTCGCATGAACTCACTCCTGTCACCAGCACAAAAATCAGACCCCAAATGACTCCTTCTTGTCTTTTTCCACCACTACTTTTCCCAAAAGGCAACTATCTTGTTTAAATTTTCCTGTCTTAAAACTTCTTACAAATGGAATTTTACAATGTATACCCTTCTCTGTCTGCCTTCTTTTGTTCATTTTTATAGTTTATGAAATTCATCCACATAGTTGCCTATGATTTGGGTTCATTCTTTATCATAATTGTGATGTTCTACAGCATGGATACATGTACCACATTTCACTTACCCATTTTATATAGTTCCATGCATATTTGGGGATTTTCCAGTTTGAGTCTATTGTTAACAATCCTGTCATACAAATTCATGTACATGACTTCTGTTGGTTATTATATGGACTTCTGTTGATTACTATACTACTTATTTTCCCATTGCTGGGACAAAATACAGACGCTTACAACTTAGAAGTTTCTTTTGGCTCATGGTTTCAGTGCATTCGGTCCATTGTTAGCAGGCCTCAAGGTGGAGGGATGTGGCAGAAGAAAGTTGTTCAATCTATAGCAGACAGGAAGAAGGGAGGGAAGAAAGAAGTAAAGAAAGGAGAAAGAAATAGAAAAAGATAGACAGAGATAGCAGAGAGGCACATGAGTACCCTTCTAGATCACATGCCAGGTGAACCACCTTCTCCAACTAGACTCTACCACTTAATAGCCTGTTAGCTATGAACTCATCAGTTCATTAATCCACTGATGAACACAGTGCTCCCATGATTTAGTCTTCCAAAAGCACCACCTCTAAATGTATGAGACTTTGGGGGGACATTTTAGATAAAAACCGTAACAGTTATTTACTGGATGTAGGATGACTGGGATATAAGTGTCCCAGATGTAATAAATATTGTTAAACAGTTTTCCACAACAAGAAATATATTATCCATATCATTGCTATTACTTGATATTGTTGGATTTGGGGATTAAAAAAAATTTTTTAGAAGGCTTGGGATGTAGCTCAGTGGTGCAGTGCCTGCCTGGCAAGCACAAGGCCCTGAATTCAATTCCTGGTACCAAAAAAGAAAGTAGAAAAATATCATTTTAGCTAGCTGGTATATGTGTAGTAATATAATATTGTGATTTTAATTTGAACATCTTTGGTTTTGCCTAGTGTGTCATCATTAGCTATTTGGATAATTCGAAGTGTTTGTTCAGGTCTCTGGATCATCTTTTCTGTTGAGTTGTCTCCCTCTTATTAACTTGTGGGAGTTCTACATATAGCTAGATATATGTCCTATGTCAATTATATGTACTCTAAACTGCTCCTGTCCTGTGGTTTGCCTACTGACTCTCAACTTTCAGTGAACATTCTAATGTAGCCCACAGTATCTTTTCTCACCATCAGGATTAGTACTTTTTGTATCCCATTTAAGAAGTTTCTATCTACTTCAAATCTGTGAAGATAATTTCTTCTATAGGTTTTCTCTCTCATATCTTCTTCTATAGGTTTTCTCTCTCATATCTTGGCAATGAATTGGTCCACAACTGAATTTGTATGTGATGTGAGGTCAGGATCAAAATCTTTTTTAACTGAACCATTTATTGGAAATACCCAGGTATTCCCCCTCTTAATTACAATATCACCTTTGTCATATATCAAGTAATTATGTATTTGTGGGTTTATCTCCAAACTCTCCATTCTGTTCTATTACTTTTTCTGCTACCTTTTTCTAAGAACACACTGTCTTAATTATGACCTCTATAGAAAGCCTTGATATCTGGGAGTGTTCTCCAAATTTGCAGTTCTTCAAGACTATTTTGGCTATTATTGGTCCTTTGCATTTCTGTATAAATCTGGAATCATTATCTCATTTTTTACTTTTTAAAAAAATCTTGTTATTTTGAAACCATTGAATTGAGGGATAAATTGGGGAAAATTTGACAACTTCACATTATTGAGACTTCTAAAGGATTATCTTGAAACTTTTACACAGTTTTGGTTCTCATTTAATCCTTATGCCTTCTGATTCTCTGTCTTGCTCTGTTGCACTGACAGGAGACTCTAGCACAGTGATGCCAAGTCTGTCAGACACAAGTGCCCAAACTGCAACCCAAAACCCACTTATTTACTGTAAAGTGTTAACACTGCAATTAAACCTGAATACTGAGGTTTTAGTTTAGAAAAAACAACTCATACATTGGCGTCTTTTGTTTTAAAATAAAAACAAATAGCACATGTGCCATAGATTTGCCACCACTGCTCTAGTACAATGCCAAATAGAGAAAACTTATGATATTCACCATTAAGTACAATTTTTTGTTTGTTTGGTTTTTGGTATTGGTGATCAAACTCATGACCTTATGCCTGCCAGGTAGGCACTTACTCAACTGAGCTAAATCCCCAGGCCTTAAGTAACGATTTTTTCTATAGTTTTATGTAGATATTTTTATTAAGGGTAAAGAAAGTTCCCTTCTGTTTTTAGTTTTGTGAGTTTAACATAGCTGGCTGTTCAACATAACTAACTGATTCTTCTGTGCCTATACATTAATATGATTTTTTTCTGCTAATGTGATGAATTGATTGAATTTGGAGTGTTAAACCACCCTTGTATGCCTAGAATAAGGCTACATGGTTGTTTTGTGAAATAATTTCTCTAAATAATTGGATGGTCTGCTGGTGTTTTCATGAACAACATCTGTCTTCATTTTACCTTCAGTTTTGGAAGGGATTTTTAAAAGTCCCAGCCCAAGTCCTCTTTTGTCCTATGTAGAGCAACTTGGTTAAGTAGACTGTGCTTCTATTATTATCTTAATAAGCTTTCCCCAGAGCCTCCCACTCTCTTATTGGCAAAACAAAAGGGTATCCTAGAGATAGTCACGAACCAATGCCAGTTCAGTCGCTCACTGGCAATGTGTCCATGGGCCAGTTACAGTAAAGCTATTTTTTTCTTCTGTGAAATGAGATTGAGAAGTAAATTAGTGCATAAGCATGCCTGGTACGAGTAGGTGCTCAGTAATTTCTATTTCTCCTTCTCTTCTTCTGCTTTCAAACACTTTTAAACATAGACCATCATCTTATTTACAGGGCTTGCTGACAGAGTTAAGATTCAAACCTGAAGAATGCACTAACAGGAAGTGCATTCTTTCTGTTACAAAGCAAAGCAAAGTTATTTACTACTCTTGCTAAGCTTTTAAATACAAGTGCCTACATTTTTAAAATTAGATAAACATCCCTAGAATGTATCATCCAAAATGCTATGTTCCTTCTCTAGGGCTTTAAACTCAGGTGTTAATGGTGTATTAAACATCTGGAAGCTGTCCAGAAATATAGCCTCTCTCCCATACACAACAATGTCTATGTGGAAAAGTCATCCGGGAAGGACAATTTTAAATAAAGATCCCCTCTGCCAAGAGATAATCCCAATGTGACTTGTCAGTACATAAGTCTCCAACCTGCCTCTGTGGTAGCAATGGGGAGGAGAGTTTAGATGTGCACTGAAATTACATTTTTTGTCTCTAAACCAAGAACCAAGTGACAAGTAGGCTTTAGAGGCATAAAACAAGAGTCAGAAATTCCTTTTAAAAAATTGAGCTAAAAAGGGTAAGTTCAAATCAAGCTGAAACTTACGAACGCCAAGAGCCCATAGCCTAGTGTTACCAAGACACTGGATAGGCACTATCTTTCTTCACCTTTCATTAACTCCACCCCAAGAGCTAATCCTCGTGACAGCCATATGTGGCATCAGAATGACCTCCTAACATGGCTCCAACTGTGGATCCTTAGAGGACAAAGATCATGGCCTTAAGTTTGGTTGACCAATGGCAAGTCTCGGCCCTGCCACCTCCTAGCATTTCAGTTCCCTAATCTGTAACATGGGTCTGGCAACTTTCACAGCCCCTGTGAATATGGGAGGATATTAGCTAACACCTGCGAAGTGCATGGTGAAGAGAACACGTGAGGACAATGACATTGATAATGATGGCAACAGTGACAGTAACCATGGTGGCAATGACAATAAAGACAACAGGGCTAGCTTTAGATGGAAGAATGGTGACAGATCACCTGTGCCGTATAACACAAACTAGAAGAGCAGCCCCAGCTGGCTCTGGTCTAATTTTCACTATTATTCTATATACCTTGGGTCTGGATACATGATTTTACTTGGATGAGCAATGCCTCGGTTTGGGATCCCTAAGAGCAGAACCTCAGGTGAGGTCTGCAAGTAGTTTAACTAGAATGTGGTAGAGGGAGCAGAGGTAAAGGAGTAGGCGGAGACAGTCAAGTGGGGAGGAAGCACCATCCTAAGAGTGAGGTCCCTGTCATCAGTGCATTCCTGAGACGTGTACCTGATGATGTGCAGAATTGTCTACTGGCACAAGCCAGTCAAGGCCCAGGGCTGTCTAGAGGAGCACTAAATTACCCACATTCCCAGTTACCCACTTGCTGGCCTTCTAAACAATCAGAGATTCAGACAAGTGCATGAGTCAGTGAATAGGAGGAAGCACAGTGCACCTGAGGAGGACACTCACCAGCAGTGTGTGCTCACACCCACGTGTCGCAGCACAGCTAAAATCCAGTGCAGAGACGGTATGTGATAGAGGACACCAGTGAGCTGGGGCTGCTCTTGCTACAGGCTAAGTCTTACTCAAAGGCAGTCTCCTCCTCAAGCCATCTGCCTGCCACGTGGGATTGATTACCAACAGTGAGAGACCCCTGTCCCCTGGAGTGTCTAGACTATTCTAACTCCTCTCCTAAAAGAAGCTACCTACACATTTGGTCTTTGTGCCTCACAGCACTCAGATCTACCCCAGATTCTAGAGCTATGCTGGCCAATGTGATAGCCACTAGATACGCACGGCTATCTAAACTTCAAGTTGATTCAAATTCAGTACGATGAAATTCAGGCCCTTAGCCACATTGGCCATATGTTAAGTGCTTAGTGCTCACTGTGGCCAGTGGCTACACTGTGGTAGTCAGTGGAGCTCAGAACATTTCGGTCTTCACTAAGCTCAGACTCCTGCTCTGTGGTGAGTAAGCCCGGGTCCAGATTTTGGTTCCACTACTCCCTAGCTGGATGACCCTGGGCCAATCACTATCTTTCTGTATCTTAATTTCCTAGTCCTTGAAATGGGCTTGTTTCAATGAATGCATAAAGCACGAAGTCTAGTGTTAATTATTATTTTCCATTTCCCAGGGCAAGGCAGGCAGTTCTTCTAAAGAGCCTCCAACCCCTCTTCTGACCTGGATTCCTTGGGGGGTCATCTCTCATCCCCTGCATTGTCCCTTCACTCAGGATGTGTGTGTTCATTGACGCCAGGTCTCTGGACAGAGCTGCTGTTTTTCGCCTTGATTCCTTTTCAGTTTCTGGTCAGTTCCCACCCTGACTCTGAAGCCGGATCCTGAACCATGACCCCCAGCTCATCTTAGGGGCCCCACTGTTTATCTTTCTGCCTGACTTACCCTGCTGCCCTCCTCCTCCTCACTCACTGGGCTTCTGTACCCCTTAATACTGAGTGCTGTCTGAACCTCAAGTAAGCTAACCACTTGGAAAATCTTCTAAGATCTTCTCCTACCCCAATGGCAAGTCTCATATGTCCTAGTTTTCTATTATTCCCTATATTTCTTGGAGAAGAAAAATAGTAATCTAAAAAATAACCATTTTTTGGATGCAACTAGAGACCATGCTCATAAGTGACATAAGTCAGACTTATTGTCTCTCTACTGTAAGATCCAAAAGGTACAATAGATATTGATCAAGGGAAAGAAACTGCTCAAAAGGGAAGAACTGGGATGGGGAAAAGGAAACAGAAGGGAAGGGGGGAAATTATATATATATATATATATATATATATATATATATATATATATATGATAGCTAACCTAATTGTATGACTCTGTTCATTGAAAGGAACAGTTAGTGCTTATATCATTTGATCAATTTTGCATGTCTATATCTGGTAATCTGAGGAACTATTTTGAAGACAGCAACATGCAATGTAATAACTGTTTTTAATTTCCTATCATCTTGTTTTGAAATTCCATATCATTTTTGTTGTTTTTTATTCTCTTTAAAATAAAAAACAACCATTTGTTGATTTTTTTTTTTTATATACCAGGAACAGTGACACGGGTTTCTGTATGGATTTCCTTATATAGCCCTTTAATAGCGATGGTGAGACTTTTAGAGCTTTACATGGTAACAGACAGCCCTCTGTGACATGCAGGCATGCGTGCTATAGGGTTACCACCTTTGCCCTCTAACAGCCCAGGAAGATGGGTACCATTATTGTTTCCATTTCTCAGACAAGAAAACTAAGTCAGGGAATTTAAGCAGCTTGTTCAAGGTTACACAGTTAGTATGCAGGGAAATGGGAATGTGATAACGGCCTCCAGCTCTCCTTTCTCTTTCAAAACATTTGGGAGAAAAATTAAAAAGATGAACCCTGTGCAACATGGATGAATCTCAAATGCACTGCGCTGAGTTAAAGAAATCAGACTTAAAATGCTATATACATTGTTTGAGTCTATTTATGTATTACAGAAAAGGCAAAACTGTGGGGACAAAAAACAGGCTCTGAACAGGTTCTAGCATGGTGGAACGGGATTGATCACACAAGGTCACACAGGAATTTGGGCCAGTAATAGAAATATTCTATGTCTGGACTATGGTGGTGGCTACCCAAGGGCAAATTTGTCAAAACTTGCTAGAATATACGTGAAAAAAGTGTGACTATTACCAAATTCAAAGTATGCTTTTATTTTAAAATGGGAAATAAAGAAGTATAGTAATTTTCCTCTGATTATTGTCCCTAGCCATTGTTTAGCTGTGGGAATAGATGGGAGTGAAAGTCAAAATGTTAAAATGAGCTCAGGTGGTGGCAGAGGTTCAACCTGCAAGGTAAAGAATTCAAGAGGAGGAAGTGACAAAGAGGGGAGCCCAGGCTGACTTTCCTGAAGAGGCTGGAGGCACAAGAAGACAAAAGACAAGCTTTTGTAAAATAAGAACTGTTGATGGGAGTGTTTTTCACCCAAAATGAGAAAACGTGGACCTCATTGCTTAAAAGGAGAAATTCTTTAGTGAGAAAGAAATGAAAGGCGCGCTGCGCCCATGTATTTACCATTTCCAGCAGTCTCCGTTTCTTCATGTAGATATGAGTTGCCATCTGTTTTCATTTCCCTTCGGCCTGGAAGAGAACTTCCTTTAATATTTCATATACTGCAGATGTGCTAGTAATAAATTCACTCAGCTTTCATTTATCAAACAAAAAGTTTTATTTTGTCCTTATTCTTGAATAATATTGTTGTGTGATAATAGAATTCTAGGTTGACAGATCTTATTTCTTTTAAAACTTTAGAGGCATTGTTTCACTGTCTTCCAGTTTGCTTGGTTTTTGAGTCAGGCAGTCATGCTTTCCTTGGTTCTTCTGAATGTAATGTTTTCTCTGGTTGCTTTTAAGGTTTTCTCTTTGTCTCTTACTTTGTCTCTTACTATTTCTTTGTGTCTTTAGGTATCACTTTTCCTTTTTTTTTCACTTTGTTTTATTTTTAGCTTTTCTTTTGAGTTATGTTTTCTTTGTTTTTATCTAGTTTGAGTTTTGATGAGTTTCTTGGACATGTTGGTTAATACCTTTTTATTAAACTGGGAGAATTTCAAGCATTACTTATTCAAATATTTTTTTAATCCAACCCATCTGCTCTTGGTAGGACTCTGTTTAAACCACTTACTTTATTCCATAAGTTAAAACCCTAGTTCAGTTTTGTTTTGTTTTTTTCCTTTTTCCCCTCTGTATTTTATTTTAAATGTTTTTGTTAACCTATCTTTCAGTTTACTGATCTTTTCTTTTGTTTTATCCAAATACTGTTACATTTTTCAGTTCTAGGATTTACATTTGCTTCTCAAAATAGTTTCTGTTTCTCCACTAAGATTCCCCATCTGTTCATTTATCATGTCCATCTTTTTTTTAAATCCTCAGGCATATTGATAATACCTGTTTTATAATCCTTGTGTGTTAATCCCAGCACATCCATCACCTCAGGAATTTTTTCAATTGACTGTTCTTCTATGTGTGCCTAGTAATATTAATTGTATGATGGGCATTGTAAAGGCATCATTACCAGGCATCTGGGTGGACTTTTTAATCTTCCTTTAAAGAGTCTGGAGTTTCAATTAAGCAGATGGTTAATTTACTCATCATTCTGCTTTACTTCACTTTCAAGGTTTCCTAAGCTATGTTAAGGATAAGTTTGGAGAAGCCCTTACTTTAAGGTTAATGTAGTTTACTACTAATCTGTGACTTTACCAGGCTCACAGTTGAAAATCAACATCAATGCAATCATCAAAGTTTCTCTAATATGAATGGTTAGAAGCTTTATATCACTGACATTGTGTGACCCCTCCACATAGCTCTTAGCTCCCCAGTAGCTGTTCTCTGGCAGCCCTAGCGGAGTCTCACTCTACATGTGTGCAGCTTAGTTTTTGATTAAAGACTTGAGAGGATTCCTATGCATATTTCTGAAGATTCTTTTGTGTGCAGCTCCCTTTTTTCTGGTACTGTCACTCATAAATCCTATCTGTCTCAGCAGCCCCAAATTCCTGTCTTGGCCTCCTCAATCCTGGCCAGTTTACCATACTCTGCTCTACCTTCCTGCACTACAAACCAGAAAGTATCCCTGAAGGAAATCCAAGGTAAACATGCAGTCCTTGCTTGTGTTTCCCTTTCTCCTGGGGATTGTAGTCCTTTGCTGTGTTCCAGTTTTGTAGTACTTATGTTCAGAGAGCCAGTCCAGTTCATCTATTCCCTCAGAGTCAGAAGCAGAGGTTGAGTGAGCATATATAGATTTGGAGACTGTAGATAAGATTGTTTTAATCTTTTCTCTACTTCACATTGTCTTCAAGGGAAAATAAAAGATTTCTATTTCAGGCATTCATATCTCTTCATGATCTGCATGGATTTCTGGCCCTATCACAGATTGTTTATCCTATACGAACACATATGCATTTGCATGCATGCACACATACACACACACACAGTTATGACTCTTGGTCTTTTTTATGCCTTTGCTTTTGTATGTACCTCTCCTTCTGCAAAATAGATACTTAAATAACCAGTGCTGTGCTCCCTATCTACGCTGCCTACTCTAACTTTTCAGATTTTATCTTGGTTGCCACCTCCTCCAGGAAGCCTTCTCTGGCCCCCGTTCTTTGTGCTTTAAACTCCTGTGTTTACCTTGGTCAAAGCAGAGCCACACACACACACACACACACACACACACACAATTGCCTGTTAAGATTTATTTTTCATGCTCTTCACTTCACCCTCCAGACAACGTCTCAAGGACAGGGAAAAGGCAAGCTTATGTCACAGTTGCCATGACCTGACACCACTTTTGGCAAACTTTTTAAAGGGCCAGATAGTAAATATTTTAGGGTTTGCAAGGGAAACATCCTCTATTGTAACTACTTGACTCTGACATTGTGGCATGAAAGCAACCATAAATAAACATAAGTAATACATAAAATACAAAAACAAGCAGGTGTAGCTTAATGATCCCTGGCTTAGCACGTAGTATAAGCACAGTAAAAGTTCACTGAAGGAATTAATGGGATAAAATAGTATCTTAATCATGAAGCCCTCAGGTTATGAAAAAAAGAAGTGTAATTAGTTTCTGAAAGAGCAAGGTTTTCCCAAGAATAGAAAGGTGACACTTCTCTTAAAACCTTAGGGAAGAAAAATACCTGAATGAAGGCATCAGAAAGATAGCAAACTAAGGAATTTCTGGCTTAATTGAGAGACCTCTTCCTGCAGGGATTTTGCCATCCTGGAACAGGATCCTGAAAACCACAATAGCTTGGTCAGAGTGAGCTCCTGAAGGAGCCACATGCATCAGGAGCCAGACAGCAAATACCAGCCATGTCCTGGGAAGCGCACAGGGGCAGACATGTTCTTCAGCCAAACCCAAAGCAACAGGATTCAGGCCAACGAAGAGTCTGTACCTAGGGTGAGAATAACAAGGCCAAGAGGAAAGCAAGAGCCAAGGTAACATTTATGAGTAGAATTAGCAAGTCTACAACATTTTTCTGTTGGCCCCTGGCCACATGGTATATGGATGAGTCTGTGGGTGGGTTAGCCTTGGTTTTTTCAGAAAACTTAAGTGAAAAGGTCATCTAGTAGAATATAAAACGGGAGAGTAGAATAAACCTAGAAGTTGGAATAACAGTATTTGGTGTAGTCTCTACATCAAATTCCATGAGGGCCCAACTAAAGCCCAAAATGAGGATTTGTGGAAAGTGCTATGGACAACACTGAGGTTGGATTATACAAAGCTGTAGCAATCAAGGCTGCTAAAGGACATTTTCTCATGATACCCTATGAATCATTATTAAGAAAATGGATGGGAAATGCTTTTAGGACTAGGATTGGCAGGAGACTGAACACCTGTAATATTAAGGTTCTCCAAAACAAATAGAACCCATAACTTGTGTGTGCATGTGTACAAAGAAATTCATTATAAGGAATTGGCTCACCGACTAATGGAGGCTGAGGAAGTCCCAAATATGCTGTTACCAAGCTGGAGACTAAGGAAAGCCAATAGTACAGTTCCAGTCTAAATATGAAGGCCTGAGAACCAAGAAGGTGAACCACATAGTTTCAGCACTAGGCTGATGACTCAGGAATAACCAGTGTTTCAGCTTGAATCCAAAGGAAGGCAAAGGAGAAAAGTATCCCAGCTCAAAGGCAGTTAGGCAGCAGGAACTTTTGCTTACTTACAGAAGAGTACAGTGTTTGTGTTCTATTAAGATTTTTAACTGATGAGTTGGGGCCCATCCATCTCCAGATAGTAATCTGTTTTACTCCATCTCTGCCACTTCAAATGTTAGTCTCATCCAGAACACTCTCAGAGACATGCCCAGAAAAATGTTTGACTAAATACCCTGGCTTTCCAGCATAGCCCATTCAAGTTGACACATTGGAATAACCATTATCCTTTCTATGCATAGGACAGCTCAGGGAATCTACTTCCTTGCAAGGATGCTTTCTGCAACACCAGACAAAATGTTGACATGACTCTTCTCTGATGAGCACTGGCCTTTTAGAGATCCTTGTGAACACTAGTAATTTGTCACCAGTGATGACAACAGAAAAGATGTCAAAAAGGATATTGTGCTACATATATTTAAGGTATCTCCCTAGAACAGTATTTTAAATGAACATACTTGGTTGGCTACCAGCATCTAAAATTCACATGTCTAATCATTTCTTTCTCCCAATTCTCTACCTGCCTTTGTCCTTTGGGAGTCCCATCCAAGATATTGAGAACAAGAATCTAGACCCAGATATGTGTAGGAGCTAGTGAGGGACATGCGAAATGAGAGTATGAAGGAGTTGGCAACAGTCTTTACTTCTCTGCTTCAGCCTTCGGCTGAGGCCCCAGTGTTTCATGAAGGACCCCACAGGGTGCCTCCCCGATTAATCTTTCATGGAGGCCATCCTCTCTCCCAGGCCTCCTATTACCTGGCCTTCTTTCTCTACCATTATTTCCTACAGAATAGTGGGATCCAGTGATAAACTTCCTTCCTTCTGGCAGTGAGGTCTTCTTACCCACCTCATTCTGCAGGACGCAGATGACTGTGTTCGTTCAGAGGTCTTCCTGCTATTTTCTCCAGATTCAGCTCCTTTTGCCTGACATTCCTGTCCTCTCCACCCACTAGTTCTAAGTCAAACTGCAACCCAGTCACACAGACACTAATGAGTTCTCCAAAACAAATACAACCCATAACTTGTGAGTGCATGTGTACAAAGAAATTCATTATAAGGAATTGGTTCACCCACTAGTGGAGGCTGAGGAAGTCCCAGATATGCAGTTACCAAGCCTTCTAGGTCTGCATGTGTCCTGCCCTTACTCAGATTGAATTTTATTACCTAATGTTTATTGATTCATTTTATGTGCCAGCCATTGGTCATTATTTCCTAAACTTAAGCTTTGGAACAGCATTGGGATTCTGGTCATATCACTCTACCTACCTTACAGATGTATAAACTGAAGCTGATTGAATGACTCATTCAGCCAAGGATGTTTTAGAACTAAGGCTCGAATACAGCATCTCATCCCAGAAGCAAGAGTCTGAACTACCTCACCAAATTACCTCCCATGATCTTCCATTTCATTGGCTCATCTTCCTGACTCTTTATCCCCACTTCTGCTGTAAGCTACCTCAGTCAGAGCCTATGCAATTGAGGCATTGAATGTTGAAGGGCCTCCTTTTTGGTCTCCTCTCCTTTGGACACTTTCCTTACCTCTGAGTGTACTCTATATGTGTTTGGGTTCCATCCCCGTTCTGGCTGACTCTAGCACACTTGCTTCTTTCCCTACATCCCCACTGTGAGGTCAGCAAATGCAAGAGACCATGAGGTAGACCAGAGAGTTAGAAGACAAGAGAACCAGATGAAACAAATTCAGGACCAGTTTTGGAGGGGCTAAGTGCCCCTGTGTGCAGTGCATTAGGCAAGGGGGAAGCACGATGGAGGATTCCTCCTGGGCAGAATGATTAACCATGTGCTGAGCCTTTGCCATGTGCCAAGCACTATGCCAAGGATTTGAACTTTATTATTAAACATTTAGAAAGAAAACTCTTTTGACACAGATGCTACTATAATTCTTATTTTTGTATGAGGAAACTTAAATTTAGGGAGGTTAAGTGGGTTAAGCCAAGATCCCAGAAGCAGGTGAGGGCAGATGCAGGAATTTAGAGTCACATCTGTGAGGTACTGAAGTCAGCTATTGTCTACCACATTATACCTTATGTCTGAGAGAGATAACTTTGTCCCTCCCCAGTTCTTTGAACTTGGGTTATGTTCTTTAAACTCTCCGGTCTCGGTTTCCTCATCTAGAACATGAAGATAAGGTTGTAGTGAGGCTCACATATAGGAAAAATCATTAGAAGAGGTGCTTGATCCTCTTATCCATGTTATTAAAGAAATCCCTTTTCCTGCCAGTCTCCCCACCTGGCCTGTTATCCCCACTTCTATCTCTCTCAGTCATGGGGAGCCCTCCTTCCCGTGGGAACATTTCCTTACTCCTCTACTTCTGGATTTATCTTGTGGAATTCCTCTAATGCTTTATAACTGAAATAACACTGAGACCTTTGTTTTGCACGGTGCTTTTTGGTTCTTTCCAAAATCGGCACAATTAATTTGCACAACTCTAGTAGGTAGTCCCATCTTATGTCCCTGTTTTTAAAAAGACTGTGGTGCTGGACCTATAGCTAGGACCATTTTCATATCACCTGCATGAGGCCCTGATTCAAACCCCAGCACCGTGTTTGAAGGCAGGATGTCAAAACCCTGGTTGCAGGTTACAGGACTGATTTGTGGTCACAAATGGAAGCTTGGAACCAAGATATCTGGCCTGGAGCATTTTACCCCTGAGGGACTGGCACTCATCTGTCTTCAGTACCAATTCCGGTGTTACAATTATTTTTCCACTCATCCTCATTTGCCCCCTCAAGGGAAGACGTAATCTTACAACTCCCCTTCATCAAGTGCTTTGCACACATCTGGTTTTCGGCTGATGCCATTAAATGTGTTGAAATTTGAATTAATGTGTTATGTGGAAAGTCGTTGCAGGAAACTAATGACTATATTGGCTAAGAAGGCTAAACTGGAACCATGAAATTTTACTCCAGAGTAAGAACCTCAAAGACACTTCCAAATGGTATTCCTCCTTCTTTGTACTCATGCCTTGTACTTGAATTCCTTGGATTTAGAGAATTCAGAGTTCGCTATTTCATCCTCATGTTCTGTGTTCTTGTTCTATTAGATCCTTGACTTGCTGGATTTTAATTAATCTGCTTATCCATCTGTTTTCCCCACCCCCAGACCATGAGTCCCTTCAGGACAGGTGCCAAGTCCTATTCCTGCTACTCTGCTTGGCACAGAGCTCATGGAATTTGAACGAAGAACCCAGAAATACCCACTTGGGTTTCCCTTGTATCCTTCTATGCTTGTGCTTATCTCCATCCCCTTAATGTGGCCCGTAGTATACATATTCTTATCTCTTATACTGAATTAAGGTCAAGTTTTATGTTTTGCTCATTTCTGAAAGCCTGCCTGACAATCATGAAAAAAAAAGAAGCCATAGTTATTGAGTGCCTATTTTGTGCCAGTAGTGATTTCACATATGTTATCTCATCTTAAAAATAATTTAATTTCACTCTCATAATTGGCCAATAAGCTTGGCATTATTGTCCCTGAATTACAAAAGAGCGAGCTGAAACTCAGAGGAAAAAAAGTAATTGAATTTGACCGAATTTATACAGTTAATCAGTGGCGATGCCAGGGCTCGAATCCCTGTCTACTGCTCTAAGAACAATTCCTTCCTTTTATCATATCGCATTTTGTTTGCTTTTGTTTGGTTTGGTTTCGAGGTACTGGGTGAACCCAGGATCTCACATATGCTAGGCACAGGGTCTACTGCTTTTTATTTTTTAACAGCATACAAGATAGCTGGGTTCTTTAGCTTAGCAGGCCTCAGGAACTCTGCTGAACTGAGACTTAAATCTAATCTCATTGAATCAAATCTGCGCAAGTCTTCCCCAATGTTTCAGGCACATGTTCGGCTACCTTCCCAATGGTTTGCCTGGAAATGCTTCTGGAAACAGATACTGAGTGCCTACAATGTGCAGTGCTGAAACAGACACCCCACAGTCTAGGTAATGTGATCCATGCAGGAAGGAGACAGGAGACACAAGCTTAGTCAGCCCAGGATGGTCTCATGAGGCTTCTAAGTAAATTGCAAAGAGGACTGAAAGCTGGCCAACCCAGGCAAGAGGAAGGCACCATAGAAACAACATATGCTGAGTCACTAAAGTTCAGAATTGCCATAGGACAGCCCAGAGCAAGGAGGTATTTTAGTGGAACAGCACAGGAAGTGCTACAACTAGTCCCTGTATGTTCGTTATGAACCAAAAATCACAAGCTACCAACCCTTGCCCCTACACAAGTATGCTCTCAGCTCAAGTTGACAGCTAAGACATCTTATCACCCAGGAAATGAGCTAGAGAAATAGCTGGCAGCATCTCCATCTATCTTTAGGAGTATGAGATATAAACGTGGAGTTTGCATTTCACTGATGTGTGGAAAATAAAGAGTAAGCAATTGGGTAGATACACATAGTAACGTCATCTTCCTGGTTGGGTTATGTGCTGTCCTCAGTAGCCCAGGAGAGTTCAGCCTGCCTCTGTACCCATATTTTTGCTGTGCCCCTGGAGCAGAAGGCCCAGGGGTAGCAGTGGCAGCTGTATAAACAGGGCCAAGCCCTATTTGGAATCCTTTCTGTAGATGGTGAGATAGAGTAAAGCGTTCTATCCACACTGGGTCACAGGTTGATAAATCAAAACTGTCCATTGGGTTCACCCAATTCAAATTTTCCCCTTTGCTGTGCCTGAAAATGTTCTTTAACTTGAGACTGTGTAACACTAAAGAATGGCTGAAAATTGAGTAAATCCTAAATGGACCAGTATGTGACTCAGTCACTAAGAAATATGGATGCATCTATACTTGTGTGTAAAAGCAAATCCAGTATGGTGCCGATGTTGACTTTGACAAAATCCTCAAGTCAAGTTCTGCCTTGGTTATGCTTGGGTCTTACACTGTTTCCCCATGCTCTCATGTTGCCCACTAGTTCCTTCTTAACATCCACAACTGCCACCATCCCATATATCATCACCAAACCACTATGGATTGGTCTCTTCCACGTATCCAAGCTGGCTACCACCCTTGTAGGCTGCCTTTCCCTCACACTGGATTGTACATAAAAGTCAGCAAAGAGCCACGTCTAGTGCTGAGAGTTGCATAAGGCTTCCCTACACACACGCGCGCGCGCACACACACACACACACACCCCTTAGTTTCTGCCCATTTCTTATCTCCCAGCTCCACTCCAGTTTTGCTCCCTCTACTGCATTCTTCACACTGTTGTCTGGATGATTTATCTAAAATTCAAGTGCCATCATGTCACTCCCCTGCTCAGAACCCTTTGGTGGTTTTTAGATCCTTTCGAATGACACCCAAGTTCCTGAATCCTCTAGAGCAAGGCCACTGTTGAGCAGGCTCCTTGCTACCTCCCTGGCATCATTGTCCTAACTCTTCCCTTGACAGTTTGTGACACAGCAATGCTGAATTACTGACAACTCACCAAATACAGTATTATTTAATGTTTCTGGGTCTGACAGAAATGGTGTTACTTCCAAGTTTTACCTTAAAAATCTGATCAGCCTTTAAAAATTCTCTCAATTGTCTCCTTCTCCAAGACCCTCCCAGACAGAAGGAATGCGTAGGTACATCTGTCTTATTCAGGCATCTGCTGTTGACAAGGCTGTACCTTCCCCAGAATTATTGTTAATAGGAAAACTACCTTATCACTGAGTAAGGCAGGACCTACGACAGAATAGCGTTTTACTTCTGGTTGAATCACTGTCCACTACATGAGGAGCTTGTGTTCCCACCTCAGTGCCACTGATATCTGCCTCTTGATTGACTTTCCCAGGTCGAGCCAATCACTGGTCTGCGATCATTGGTGGATCCCACTCCAAAAATTATGTGCTGTGGGAGTATGGAGGATACGCCAGTGAAGGTGTCAAACAGGTTGCAGAATTGGGTTCGCCAGTGAAAATGGAGGAAGAAATCCGACAACAGGTAAGAACAAAATTAGAAAACGATCAAAACCCAGAAACACCAGCAAAGGCATCAAACAAGTTTCAGAACTGGACCCACCAGTGAAAATGAGGGAGAAGTTCAGCAATAGGAATTAACAATCATAGATTAGGCAACACTCAGAAAACACAGGCAAAGCATCCCCTGGGGTTTCTTTTCCAGGAGCTTAAAATTTGCAGTGCAGTATGGTAGGAGAACATCTGCTGGGTTTGGGGGTTTTATGTTAAATACAGCGTGAGCCACAAATGCTCATTGTGATGTCTCAGATTTTTCCTGACTTGATTCATGCATTCTGTGGCTTATGCTTAACACTGTTGCTGTCACCCTGTTGTTGGAATGCCACATCTCTTGTCTCCTGGAGTTGACACAATTACTTACAAGTTTCTTACAACAATCCTTGGAGGTGGGGATTGTTATTCAAGCTGTCTAAGCCAAATTGCCATTTCTAAAAGTAACCATTTGTATATCCGCACACGCTTTTTGCAGCTCTGTCTTGAGGTGTTGGGTAAATTAGCTGGTCATTAGTCATTATCACCATGTCCCAAAGGGTCCTCTGTGTGCCATCCCATTGTCTAAGCCCAATGTATATGACTGAGAGACAGGGGAGGGAAGACCCATACTTCTTGTCCATTGTTTGACTGACAGCGTCATTGTCCCTCATCTAAAGCCTGATCTGGTTGGCACCAGAGGGCTGCTGGGAGGACCTTGGAAGAAGAGCTGCAGTGTTTCAAGGGTGATTTGTCATGGAGCAGCCCCATCAGGCATCAGCTGTCACTACTCACAAAGGCACCTCTGGCCTGAGAGACCCCAGGGGCAGCCATGCCTCACTACCGACTAAGTGTTCTGGAGGAAGGAGGGGGAAAGAAGACTGTGCGTGGGGTGCTCCTGTCACAGCCCGCGTTGTGCTCCAGTCCCGCATCTCTGGGACAATGCAAGAGGCCCAGATACATGGGTGCCCCCATGTCCTACTTTATGTGTTCAGGGACCCGGGCAGTGTGACAGTGTGAGCATGGCCAAGACCCTCAGTGCTTTAGAAGCTGCCATCTGGACTCCAAGATCGCACAGATCTTATCAGAGGGAAGGCAGCAAAGATCACCCCGTCTCCTATTATCCCCTGAGGAATCCTTTGGGATTAGGATTTAAAAAAAAAAAAATGTTCAAGAACATACTTATTGTTCTTATTTGATTTTTTTTTTCCACAAAGGAGACTTTAAAAGTTTGACCAAATGTTTTAAGGTTATGCACTTTCCATCACAAGGTCAATCATCTAACTACTCCGTTCCTCTGATGATGGCTTCCATGCCTCATCAGTGACGTCACTTCCTCCAGCCGTAGCAAAGTCACGGGGCTCCACATTGGTGCTAGTCAAGCTGATCCTCAGGGTTCATATTCCTGATTCTCCAGCACGCAGTTGTGACCTACAGGTCTGTCTGGCTCTGTGCTGCAGGATGTTGAAACCCATATACTACAAATAATTGTTGAAAAATTAAAGTTTTCAAATAAATTAGATCAAGATCATGGGCATCTTCATAATAATGCCAGTGTTACTTGTTGACTTTCTTGAGAGGTCTCCAGAGAGAAGAGAAGCATGCAAGAATCATATAAAATTGGGACCGTATGGTACCAGAGAGAATTAATAGTCACTTGCATAACAGTGTAATGGTTCACAACTCATGGACAGGCCTTAGACTGTCCCTCTTAGGTACATACTCTTTGCTTGGTATGATCATACCTGGAACACCTGGGGGTTGTGCTAGTGTTTGGGATAATGTTCCTGATATAAAGTCATCATAAAAAGCTTAATTATGGCTTCTGCACATGGGAAAGAGCATATGTCAGTGTCTATCACCACTCTTCAGGTCCCCCTAGGTGTTAACTTCTATTGTTACACCCCTCATGTTAGAGCTGAGAGGGTCATAGCATCGTTATCCCAGTACAGGAAACCAGGGCATGGTCAATCCCAGAAAATTCCAGGACTTCAGCCCAAGTCTGTTTGGCTCCAAAACCCAGAAACAATGCAGTATCCTCCCTGCAGATGTAGAATTTTCAGGGTCCCGTGCAGACCTGAAGCCCTCTGTTCAGCACTTGTAAACAATTTCAGCATGGCAGTGCTGTGAATTTCACAGCAGGCATCCCCGAGAGGCCACACAGATCACCCTGTCCACAAATCTAGCTGAGCTCAGGCACCCCCCTGTCCCATAGCGCTGCCCTCCCAAGACCTTGCTCTCATCAGCCTCACAATGGGGCCACTGCCAGCTGCAAGCTGCGCTCCCAGGCTCCTGCAAATGTCAGTCAGAGAGAGTAATTTCAAGGTTCCTTTACTTCCAAACAATCCATGGCTCTAAATATTGTTCCCTGCAATCACACAAGTTATATTTTTCTGTAAGTCAGGTAAGAAGCAGCATGAAAAAGAACACAAATATGAATCCTCCTAGAATATGAAAGTGTCCTCTGAATAACCAGGGGACTTATTTGAAAACATCTACAAACTAGCAGCGTCCTCAGCCGTTAATACTTTATATCTTTCTTCCAATCGCTCTATCAAAGAACTTGCCAGTCATGATGAAAATAAAAAAGCCTTTTTCCCCCCCACAGAAGACATTTAAATGATTACCAGAGTTCCCTTATTATAGACTTATCACTCGGGGTAAGTTTTAAGGGCATTCAAGACCACAGTAAGTAAATTTTATGCTAATGGATTTAAAACACAAAATGAATAAAAATACCAACCCCATTAGTAGAGGAAAATTATAATACCACTGAATAGAAATTTTCATGTTACTAAAAGTGCAAAGCACTAAGAAAATTAATGAAAAATGAGAGCAGAGTTATTGGCAGTAAGACGCCAGTGGTTGGAGACAGCGGGGAGAGGCCAGATATTCACTCCCTCTTGGGGGAACAGAGGTCTTCCTGGTGGTCACTGAGACCTGGGCGTGAGAGAGATGGCACTGTGTCTACCCTAGCAGGTCACGGATGGGCAATGCCAGGCAGGAGACAGCGGTAGGGTGTGGTTGGTCAGGTGCATAAGTCAAGGTGGGAACAGAAAGTGGGCTGACGCGTCCTCTCTTCTATGCAAACCTTCCATCCCACCAAGACCACCTGTTCTTCAGCAAGCACACACACAGGGCATGTTTATGAGGTGTTTGGTTCTCTGCTGAATCTGACCCCAAAAATGGTGGCCCACTCACCATGTTATTTATACTAGAAACCGAGGCGCCATCCATAATTCGCCCTCTTCGCCTCCCTTTCCTTTTAAACCCAACTCGTTCATCCACCTTCATTCCCACCTACCTCCCCTTCTAAGCACACTCAGCTCTGGCCTAAATTGCTGCACCAGCTTGCTGCCGTCTCTGCCCCCAGTCCTCTTCCTGTTATCCTCATTGCCCCAGGGCCATCTCTGTAAAACATAAATCAGGTCATTCCACTCCCCATGTGCAGAGGCTCCGCTCTGACCCTGGTAAAATCCTAATTCTATACCATGTTCCCTTAGCTGGGGACATCTGCCAGCTCCTCTTCAGCTGCTGAGCTCCTGCTCATCCTTCAGAACTGCGACAGTCCTTGAATGCGCCATTCCAAGCTTTGATACCAGTTGTCCCCTCGGGTGGCGAGGCCCCTCTTCCTGGTCCTGTTAGCTAATAGCTGCTTGGGTGGCTCATGCCGTAGTCCAAATGTTACCTCCTCTGGCATGCTCCGGCTGGACTCTGGAGGTGCTCACGCTGCCCCTCTCTAGGCTGCCTCATCACGGTTTGTCTTCCCTGTCCTCTCTGGAAAGAGCAGCCCTCAGAACCTGCCAGCTTGTCGGTTTTCCTCAACGCAGGAGTCCCCTTCCCAAGCCCACCTCTGCTGCTTTCCTTGCTACTGCGTTCGCTTCCACTATTATGGCTGTCTCAGCTCCTAAATAATTTTAAACATGTCCAATTAAGAGCCTGCCACAGAGTCTTAAAGACTTTTTCTTTTTCATTGTGGTCTCTGTGTGTGTCTCTGTCTGTTTCTGTCTCTATGTGTGTCTGTGTCTATCTGTCTCTCATGTTCTGTCTCTCTCTCTCTCTCTCTCTCTCTCTCTCTGTCTCTCTCCTATCACACTGAGTTCCTTTCTGGTTTGGATTGTTTGTTCACCTTCATCTGTTCTTTCTTTTTTCCTGTGGAAAAATCATCTCCGGCGATGGTGCCTTTGGAGAATGGCTGTCTTGTCTTCTCCTGGTCCCTCCTGAGATTGTGCCATCTCTCAGCCTGGGGTCATCTGCAGCACAGCTGGGGGATGCCCAGACTCTACATTCACTCACAGAAAAGCCTGCAAGTCCACTGAAGAGAGGGTGCATGGGCAGAGGGCCGGCTTCCTTGCCGGGTCCCCAAATGATTGATAGAGGGATTTCTTGTCCCCCACTCATAAACACCTGTGGTAGTGTACTTCAGTGCACCTGGTTTCATGCCAAGATGCCTTCGTATGTGTCATTTCCCACAACTCATGACGCCCTCTTCCCCCCTCTCAGGGCTTAGGGACCTTCACCTCCCGTGCTGGGGCCAGATCTCACCTGAGACCCTGATAGCTCACCATACACCAGCTCCTGCTGAATGCTCTGGGTGGGACTTTGCTCCTCATTTCTGGAATTCAGCCAACTTCCTTAAAGCCAGTTGTGCATAGTTTTAGAAATGTGTTTTGTTACACGATGTTCAGCACCTCTCTGTGTGTGTAGTGGAGGGAAAGACCTTTCACACTAGTTCCCTCCATGCGTCTAGGTGTCCACCTAATAATGTCTGGCACCTCTGGTACCTAACAATGTCTGAACTGATTTTGTTGGTAAGGGAACCATGGATGTCTCATCTAGAAACCTGTGAGCTTTGACTCTCCACCCATTTGTGAAAATGCACTAGAGAAACCACTTTGGCTTTTGTATTTTTCTGAATTCCAGTCTGTCCAGACCATGCGAGGGCAGCAACTGTGGACATCGATTGGTTTGTCTCCATAAGGCCTTGTGTGAATGGAAGGCTTCAGCCAGTCAGCAAGATTTTAAGGCCACCTGTGGCAGCAGAATCAATAAAAAGCAGGGGTTCTTTTTTTCTTTAGTGTTTTAACAGTTTCTTTGGCTCTAGGACCTACAAAAAAGGATTTGAGAATTTTCTTATCTCCTTTGGAGATAACTTAGGAGCTAATCTACGTCTACTAAACTTTTGGTTTTCGCTGCTAACTTTTCTCTAATAAAATCATCACCTGATTTTTGGTGTTTTCCATGCATCTTGATGTGCTCTTTCATCTAGTTGAGAAACACACATACACAAGCAGAGTCCTGTAGAAATTTCTAATTAACTAATAATGTCACCTGTCATTACTGTGTTTTCATTCTTGGCAGCTTCTTCATTAGTAACATGAGGCCTTTGTCTTAAAATCTCAGAGCTCCTGTAGAAGCCAGGAAATTTAGTGACTAATCATTCAAGTTTGAGAAACCTGGAGGATGAGGCCTAAAGAAGTTTCATTTGATGGTAAATTAAGAGAAATTACTATAACTCAAAACAAGAGACCATTTATGGAGTGGAAAAGCAGGACTCATGGCATTTCTGCAGAGCACAGAGGAGTCTCCAGAGGGCAGTAACTGGAAGACACCAATCTCAGATGGCCACTGTCACTCTCTGACTCCTCTGCACCCGCAGCTCGTGGTCTCTTCTAGGATCCTGTGGGTGGACCCTTTCTCCCAGCCTTTGCCAATAGGCCTGCCGCCTCGAGGTACTTGTGTCAAGCATGGCCTTCCGTGGAGATGGCCTGATCTTCCTCCTTGGTCTCCCACAGCAGTTTTGGTGACTCTTAGCTGAAAAACAGGAAAGACAGGTTAATCACTGGACATCCTGTGCCTTGGGCTCCCCAATTAGCCATCTAGCCTTAGTCCAGTCTGTGGCCACCCAGCTTGTTACTACATATGGGACCTCTGGGCAGTGGGAATTGGGAGCAGATGGTTAATGACATTTCAGGGCAGCAGTGGATAGTCGTGAAGTAGACTGTATTTCAGGGCACAGCCAGAGGGCAGGAACTCAAGCAGGGCAAAACATTAATGCAGCTTCTAAAGCCTTTTACCTTGAGTTCACTAAACCTCATTGAGCCTTAAATTTTCATCTGAAAAATAATATTAATAAGAATATGAACTACATATGTTGCTTATAAAATAATAAGTACACACCACTTGGGACAGAGTATGAGCCCCATTATTACTCTAATTATTGAGATAAAAGTTGAATTGGAAGCCTTTATAATTCCCTTTTCCTCCCTCCTTCTAAAAGGAGGCTTTGGGCTTGTTAGGTTGAGAAACAATTGAAAGAAGAATTAAATTGTGCTATATAAAAGCTACTAGAGAATAAAGAGCAGGAAAAAAGGAGAAACAATGGAAGAAATAAGTGTCTAAGACAATATTGGCACTTTAAGGAGTAAAAAGAGACATATTTGAGTAGCTGCCATTTGGAGAAGAAATCAAGGAAAGAGAAAAATCCAAAGGTGACTTTTAGGAATTTGTTTTCTAAAAGAAGGACCAGTAAAAGAATATTTAGGAGTATACTATAGAACTCTGTGTGGTGTAATTTTCCCTTTGCTGCTACCTCAAGAAACATTCAGAGGAGCCCTGTAGTACTTTTTTGTCTTGATTTGTTTCTGCTGCTATAAAACAGAACACCACAGACCGGGTGGATTATAAACAATAACGGTTTAATCAGCTCACGGTTCTGGAGGCCAGGAGGTCCACCATCAAAGCGCCACATCTGCGGAGGCCTCTGTGCTTGGGAAAAGGGTGGATAAACACCACAAGGACAGAAAGCATGAAAGGGGGTCAATGCTTGTATCAAGAACCCTCTCCCACTACAATGGCACTCATCCACCACCTCTGAAAGCCCCACCTTTCAATACTGTCACTAGGGCAATGAAATTTCCATGAGTTTTGGAGGACATGTTCAAACCATAGCATTTGTGCAGACGGGCATCACAGTGGTCCTATTTATTTTTTTAAGTGTGTCACCCTGCTCCCAGCAACCCCCGGTTGCCCAGTTGTCCCTGAGTTCCAGTGCTGACACCGTGCATGCTGCCTCTGTGCACTCCGCCTCGGACAAGGCTTCCTCCTCCATGTGCCAACATGGGCACTTGTAACTAGAGGAAATAAAGTGATACTTGGGTGAGGCTAAGGAAAGGAGTTAAATAAAGATTCTCAGTCACAGACTTCTGATAGCAAAATTAAAACAGTGCTTGAAAGGTCTGATTAAGTCATAGAAAACCGCATGTGCTTTCAATTGAGGCTTCGGGCAAATCCAGCTGACAGTAGACAGCCCAAGGAGCCATGGCTCACTCTGGAATAAAATGATACAAGCTGGGTGGCGAGAAGGCAGAGAGCAGCCGGAGCAGCAGTTCCCAGTCCCGCAGTTCAGCACTGCAGAAGCAACAGTTGCTGGGCACGTTTCTGAGAATCTCTGGATGACAGAAGTGTGGGGCAATTTATGCAAGACTTATGGATTATTTAACTCACTAAAAACATCTATTTTTACAAAGTCAGTGAGCGAAAATACTGCAAGCAGACGGCAAATTTAAATGGAGGATAATTAACAAATTGCCTGAAGATTTAGAGGGAAATTTAGCAATATTTATCAAAATCATACATTTTCCTTTTTGATACTGTGCTTTAGAAAACCACATAACACTTGCCACCATTTTTAAGCATGTAATTCGGTAACATCCAGAATATTTGTGTGTTGCCATATGTACCTTCTCTTTACACAGTGGCATGGTAATTCTATGCTGAGGGATTTGTCTTTCAAAAATACTCTCAAAGGTATATGAGGAAGGATATTTATTGTAGGTGGTTTTTAAAGGATGGAAACACTAAGTTTGTATTAATAGGTGAGGTGTTAACAATTCTATCTACATTTAGTCAATTACCATAACATGATAAAAAGGAATGCAGCAGATCTGAGCCCACTGATATGAGTGCTCCTTGGAATGCATTGCTGTTGGGAGAAAGAACAGCACATCTATCTTGCAAATCCGGGAAAAGGACAGGCGGGTCAGTGTAGTGTGTGCACACGTACAGAACTGCACACAGGATACCTCTGAGGACTAAAACTAAAACCTTTGTTTACATTTTACCCTGAGCCCTTCTGTACTGCTTCAGTCTGACCACATATACATGTTACCTTGCAAAAAGAACAGCATTTAAATTAATAAAGAAAACTTTAGGGCTGGGGGTTTAGCTCAGCAGCGTAAGTGCCTGCTTGGCAAACACGAGGTCATGAGTTCAATCCCTGGAAATGGAAAAACTAAACAGACACAGATAGGCAGAAAAATTTCTGGAGAAAATCAGTAAAAGGAGTGTGAGAACCTCTCAACTCAGATATTAAAACACGATAAAGCTACATTAAATAAAACTGTGAAAATAGAGCATAAATAGACAGATCAATGAAATCTAATGGAAGTCCAGAAATAAATTCACTTATTTCTAAGGAAAGTATAATTTGATGCAGTTGAACAAACAGTGGATTGTTTAAAAAATGACAGTGGCTCAAAGCCAGCTATGGGGCACATAATCTCATCTGTATGAGATGATGAGACAGGAGAGTTCCAAGTTCAAGGCCAACTTGGGCAATTTAATGAGCCCCTGTCTCAAAATAAAACTTCAAAAGACCAGGAAGATAAAGAACAGAGGTAGAGCACTCACATAGCATGCAGGAAGCCCCGGTTCCATCCCCAATACTGCCAAAAAACAGAGTAAAATCAAATAAGATGACGATGGCACAACCGGAAGCCATCTGCGGAAAAGTAATTTGCTCTGCACCTCAATCCATGAGCTAAAATAAGCTCCAACTATAACAGAGATTTAAGTATTTTTAAATGAAGGGATAAAAATATTATAGAAGAGCATGAAAGAATCATTGTTTTGTAATCTAGAGCAAAGTCCCTTCTAAGCAGGTCACAAAATCCAACAATTATAAAAGAAACGACAGATAAAGCAAACTAAAAATACTTCTTAAATTATAGAAAATATTAAGAATTTTTGAACATAAAGAACAAACTAGGGGAATGTTTGTAATCCATACAGTGAACAAAGGACTAATTTCTTTGCATGGAGTCTTTTTATGAGTCTATTTATTTGTGATGTGAAGGGAAAGGTACAAGGCTGTTGAATCCAAGGCCTTCACGCTGAGCTACATCCTTACCATTTTTTATTTTTATTTAGAAACAGGATTTCACTAAAGGCTCAGGCTATGCTCCAATTTATGACTCTCCTGCCTCAGCCTCCCAGAGTACTTGGATTATAGGTATGCATCACCATGCCCGGCTACGAGTCAATTTTTGAAAGAACGAACACCAGTAGAAAAATAATCAAAGCACCTTGACAGGTCTCAGAAGAGGAAATTAGATTTCTTCTAGATTTCTTTTTTTTATCTTGAAATGAGAAAAAGAAGAACCAGAAATATAGCTCAGCAGCACAGTGCCTGCATGGTAAGCATTAGGTCCTGTGTTCAATTCTAGGCTCAAAAAAACAACACAGAATTTCAAAACAAAGTAATAGGAGATTAACAATGGTTAATATATTTCATATTGTTATCTTCAAAGTAGTTGCACAAATCACAAGATAATAGACATAAAAAGTGATCAAACAGTGTAAGCATAAACCATTCTTTTTGATGAACTAACAGATTAGTAGTATGATTATTTTGTGTGTGTATACACACAATATATATATATATATATCTTTTCCCTTCTTTCTTTTCTCCTTTCCTCCATCTCAAGGAGAAGAAGCTGCTCAAAGGGAAAAACTTTTAGTTATTTTAAAAGATGCTTAATCTCATTCACAATTATAGAAATGCAAATTCCACAAACTACAGTTTTTGATCTGTTAGACTTTTGATGCAACCATATGTTGGCTGTAGTACATAGAGAAACCAATACAGTCTCTTTTTGAAGTTTGTATTATTAGTCTATGTTTGCAGTACACAATGTTTACATTCCTTGTGAGGGGGTGGTACATGTACTTAACACATCCCCTCCCTCCATCCCTGAATCCTTGTCTCAGATGAGAAAGATCTATCTCCCTTCCTCTTTTTACTTATCCTTTATTTTGCCCTTTATTTATATTTTGAGTTTCTCATATAAGAGAAACCGTGTGAAATTTTGCCTACATGTTCAATTTATTTTATTTAATATTATGTCTCACAGTGGATCCATTGGGAAAAACTTTCACTCACTGGTGATGGCAACGCTGACTGGTAAACTTTGCAGAAAGCACGTTCCTTTAACCCAGCAGTTCATGTCCAGGAATTTATTTCTGCAGATATACTCGCACACAGGCACATGCTATTTATTGAACATTGCAACACAAGTCCATTAATAGAGTACCAAGCAAATAAATATGAGAGTCGATATTAAACCTGTCTAGGAGAGATGGTTTAGTTAATAGGGAATGTGCTGCAGACTATTCATAATGTGTTCCCTTTCTGTTACCTTTCCAAACATGCATGCTTGTATCTCCTAAAACAGAGATAAGAATATTAGTAGTGATTGCTTGGAGTGGGGCAGGGTGGAGAAACTGAGTACCTATGGGACATAAATAGAAAGGACATTTTGTCATAGTCCCTTTGGTGCCTTTTGAATGTTGTGCCTTATTTTTATGCTTATCTATTCAAAAAGTGATTATTTTATTGTGGAAATTAAAAAGAAATGAGCAAGCTGTCTTAGTCACTTTTCTCACTGCTCAGACAAAATACCAGATACCCAAAGTTAAGGAAGGAAAGTTTCTTTCAGCTCACAGTTTGTAGAGGTTTCAATTCATCGTCAGCTGGCTCCAAAGCAGGGTGGCATTGCAGAGAGGCATGACAGAGGAAAAACAGTGACTAGCAAAGCAGGCAAGAGCAGCCTGCAGATAAGGAGCAGATAAGGCAGCGAGCACAGTAGCCTGTCTTCATTTTGTCCCTTTATACTCCATCCAGGCTATAAGACTATTGTTTGGTGCCACCCACACCCAGGGTGGAGCTTCCATTACCCATACCCAGAACTCTGCTAATTTAGTGCCACACACCCTTAATTAATCCCAGTGTCACACACCCTAGATCCAGCCAGCTCTGAAAAGCTCTACCTATGTTTGCATGAGGCTCTGGGGACCATCTAGATATAGCCTTAATACCAGCCAACCCTAAAATGCCCACATTTATGAATCTTTAAATGACACCATGTAAGAAAGCATGCTGTGTGGTCTTGGTGGATTTTCATCCTGACAACCAACAGAGCTGCAGGCTCCCAGGGTTTTTAGATAAGAAAACTGAGGCTCACAAAGTATCTGGACCTGCACTGTACAAATGTTAATGGCAGCGATGTGGCAATACAGGACTCTTGACTTCTGGTCTAGCACTTCTCTCACTGCTAAAAGTGAAGCTAGTGAACCCTAAAAAAAAGTCACCCCATTGAACATACACATCCTACTGCTGAAAAAATTGCTTTCATCAGATTCCGGGTTTTAACCCAAGTTAGAGCTACTTGTCATCTAAAGAAGAGGTAGAGAAAAGATACATACTAGCATAGACCATTCATTCATTCATTCATTCATGTACCAAACACCATATTTGGGAAATTGTTCTTAAGAGGCTCATGATCTCTTGGGAAAGACTGATACAGAAATATGTGACTAAACTATTAGTGCATCTAAGGCTAAGAAAGTCTAGTACAGGGCACAGAGCAACAAGTACCCCTTCCTCAGGGACTTGAAAGTGTCCCAAGTAAGTGACACTAAACTCAAGTTTCTGATTCTCAATATATCCCCCCCTCAAAAAAAAAAAAAAAATATATATATATTTCATCTTGCTTTTAATAACACCATCAGAATGAGGTTAATGGTTTTTGTCATCACTTTTTCTGTATCTAAGATTGGACTCATTAACCAAGCAGGTTAGGGAAGTATGACTTTCCGCTTTGCGGCTGAAGAGTAGAGTAGTCCCATGCCTCCTCTGCATCTGGTCTTCAGATCTGTCTTAAGATGCATTGTTCCTTTCCCATCTCCAATAAGAACCTGTAGGAATGCTGCTTTGGCCCATGCAGTTCTTCAGCTCTGTTATCCTGTCACTTTCCTAAAGGCCAACCTGGTATTCTCTGTGCAAACATGTCCTTAAGGCCCTTAGAAGATGCCCTGCATCACACCAAGCACCATCCACTCACAAGACCCGCCTGTCAGAGCAAAAGACATACAAAGTATAAAAATAAAGAAGCATAATGTGGTAGGACCTGTAAAGGCCCCAATGGGTCATCTCATGAATAAATTTCAATACTAGACAGTAGGGACTACAAATAAGCCAGTAGAACTTGGGAAGTAGCCACTGAGGGTTTCTGACATAGAAAGTAACCAGAGACCAGGGTGCTCCCCCATTCAACAAATAATAAATTGGGATCTATTGTGTATCAAGTTCTGAGTGAGATCTCATGCTTGAGACCTTGGCACAGAGATGAATAAGACCCAGCGTGGGAGACACATCACATCTTCCCTCTGATTATAATGCACTCCCTACACTGTGCAACAACTTAAAATCCTTGTCTCAGAAAGAAAGAAATTGGATTGTCTCTAAAACTTCATAGTATATGAAATTAGCTTCAGAAATTACAAAGCCATAAGTCACAGTTCCAGTTGTTATTTATGTATACATGCCAAGTTTTTAAAATAGAAATCTAAAAATGCTAGTTAGTGGAACCCTGTCTCAGAAAGAGATTGTGTTAGTCAGCTTTTTGTCATCATGATAAAATACCTCAGATAAACAATTTAGAAGGATCAAATGTCTATTTGGGCTCACAGTTTTAAAGGTCTGAGTCCATGGTGAGTTGGCCCATTGTCTTTGGGTTTACAATAAAAAAGAACATCATGGTAGGACCAAGTGGTGAAATTCATAGTGGTCAGGAAGCGAAGAAAGCAGAAGGGGCTAATCTGTCCTACAAGGACAGATTCCCAGTGACCTAACCTCCTTCAATAGGCTCCTCTTCCTCCTCTTTCTCCTCTTCCTCCTCTTCTTCCTTCTCTTCCTCCTCCTAAAGGTTCTTCCATTTCTCAATCATGCCACAGGATGGTGATCAGACCTTCAACAGATAGACTCTGGACATTTCAGATTCAAACTAGCCTAGGTGTTTTACTGCCTCCTAGGTTCTGTCCCCACGTTATAGCATGTCCTGTTGGCACCATGTCATCAATAATGTTTATAAGATCTGGCTTTGAGGCCTAAGGAAGATGCAAAAGCAAGTCATTACAAGCTGGTAAGATTTACTTTCGGGTTTTAGAAAAGATTAAATGGAGTACTAAGGGGAGCATATTAATTCTATATGACCTTTTCTTGAAGTGAGTGACCTCACAAAATCATAAGCCAAAATTTGAAAGACGACGAATTTTGCAGGTCACACAGAGGAAAGGCATGCCAGGCCGCAGGGGAGTATGTGGTGTGGCCACACTTTCACTGAAACATCAGTGATTCTGTGGGACTGTTGGGGAGAGAGTAGGGCAGAACACATTTATTCACTCATCTTTTGCACTAACATTTCCTGTGTACCCACAGAGTGAAGGCAGGTAGACTATTCTTTCAAAATCTGCTGCCATTTTTTAATAGCATGTGATGTTAAAAGTGTATAGTTTCCATTGACTGAATATCTACCTTAATAGGCACTATGGTAGAAACAAACTGACCTATCAATCTTCATAACAACCCTAGAAGATGGTTATTATTTATTTCACTTTCCAAAGCTTGAAAAAGGTCACACAGCTAGTAGTCAGCCATGGGATTGAGTTTTTGCCAACTGTTTTTCTCCTGTTGTCTCTCTATTCTTAGAGGACCTTTTTCTCCCAACTATTCCACTCAGTCTTTTGTACCCCATTTGTCATAGTGGCTCTTCTGATCCTTCCAAATGCTTGGCATGTCTAGTCTTCTAATGCATCTTGTCTGTCCATTGGTTCCTTTCCTGCCTTGTATTATGGATATGAGCACCTGTTTTTTAAAAAGAATATGAGAATTGATCTGAGCAGGAGTGTGACTTGGACTTTTCCTTCCCTTCCCCAGTGGGATTCTCCACGTGGCTGAAAGTATATTGAGAAGTATCGGTTGAGTTGAGCATGGTAGTCCCCAGTTGCCTCAGAGAGGATCACTTTAGCAAATTCAGCATTTTTCCCTACTTAGTCTCCATAGCTACCGCCAGTTCTCTAAACTACTACCTATTTCCCAATAGGCCCCCCCTTACGATACTTCTTAATTTGTCTTGCAATTCAAAACCAAAATTACTGCTTCATTAATCAATGTGTAAAGAAAATCAAAACTCTATTAACTAGCAAGCAATGCTCTTCCAAAAGCCATTGATCTATGCATGTTGTGGACAGCCTGTTTATTGGGTACTATAGCTCCTGAGACCAGTTCTCTGGAGTAACTTTGGGAGGAACTGGAATCCTTTCTGAAAGCATCTTTAAATATGTGAAAATACATCTGATTCTTTTCAGGAATTTTGGGGAATTAAAAAGAGAAGACTACGTGTCAGTAATATGATAGAGATGAATTACATTATAAGATTTTATAGATAATAACAGTTAATGAAGAGGCAATAACAGATATATATGTTTATGTTATCTGTAACATGTATGTGTTCAGAATGAATTTATTCTTCAAAATGTAATGCTCTCCCTGTAGAATGTTTGCAAGAATCAATACAAATATAAAGATGTACTTCTGGCTTATGATCTGTGATCATGACTGCAAGTATACTTGGGTCTTTTGAGATGAAATTTCCCTAAATATCAAAATTTTCCCAACATCAAAAGGGCTTGTTTTCTCAAACAGATTTGTTGATAAATCAACTTACACCATACATATAAATAAATCCAAACTTAAATAAATATATAAATCAAGTGCACATATTTAAAACGTGAGTCTGAGATTGACCCCCATGCTCTGCAAATTAGAGCCCAAAGAAAACAGCAGCATTAGTTTTAGGGAAGGTATGGTCTGCTTTAGAGCTTTATTTTATTATTTCAGCCTCCATTCACTTGTCAGTTTTACATTTTTCTGTTTAAGTGTGCTTTTACAAAAGGCATTCTTGGCTTCCTAGAATGCAATACATTAGCACCTAACATACTTTTATGACTTCCTGAGCAATACAAAGGTCTTAGAACACTTTAATTCCCCTTGCTTATTTCATTGCTAAATGAATTTTATGTTTTGTAGCTCTACAGATGTAATTAGTATTTGTTTTCAATTGTCCAGATTCATTTGGCCTTACTGCATACTTTTTCTTGTTCTTTGTTGCTTTATGCATCTTGCTCTTTGTTGCTTTTGCAGAACTATTTTTTCAAGATCATTTCCTACAGCCTGAAGAACTTAGTAAGCATTTCCTTGAGTGAGAATTTGCAAGCAAAGAATTCTCCATTCTTGTTTGAAAATGTCTTTATTTTTGCCTTCATTTTTGAAGGGTATTTTTACAGGTCGACAATTATTTTTCTTTTAGTGCTTTAAAGTACCATTCATCTGTCTTTGCTTTCCATCATTTCTGTAAAGAAATCCTCTCCCAATCTAACCATTGCTAATTTGAAGGTAACATCTCGTTCTGTAGCTGCTCTTTGACTCTGTCATTATCTCTGGTTTTCAGCAATTTTACCATATGCTTGAGTGAGATTTTTTATTTGAGTTTTTTGTTTTGTTTTGTTGCATTTTTTTTGTTGTTGTTAGATTTTTTTATTTTAGAGGGAGTGAAACAACAGTGAAGTAAAATGAAACAGTAGAAAACCTACAATAGTTACCATATTGCATATTGTTAGCCTCTAAATAGTTGCTCACACCACCAGCTTTAGGCTTGCAAAGTCAATCAAACCACACAGTTCTTCCAAATCAGCCAGTTGTTTAGGGACAGGAGAGGGGTCTTCTTCTCTCCCTGGCCTGTGCACTAGATGGTTGGGCTGGGGTGGGGTGGAGGGGTGGCTTCCTTGCTGGTTCTTCCCATTCCATGCCCTGGCAGGCTCACACTCAGGGGTGTACCTTCCTTCCTGGTTCTCCCTGGTCCACGCGACAGCTCTGCTTTTTGGGGTTTGTTGTTCTGTTTTTGAAATTGATAATACTTTCACATGCATGGCTTTTTGTAAGTTTTGGAAAATACTAGTCATGATTTTCTTCAATCATTTGTTCTGCCCCAATATTCTCTCTCCTCTCCTTTTGAAAGTCCAAGTACATATAAATTCAATTTTGTCATTATTCCTCATATTTTTAGTGTGTTTTTTCCCCCAAATAGCCTCCATTATGTTATCTCTCCATGTTTTAGTTAGATATTTCCTAATCCTCTCTACCACAGGTGTGAACTGTTTTTAGTATTTGTTTTCGATTGTCCAGATTCATTTGGCCTTACTGCATACTTTTTCTTGTTCTTTGTTGCTTTAGATATTAAACCTAAGTATAAATTCTTAATTCCAGTTATCATAGTTTTAGGAGTTTTTTTTGTTTGTTTGTTTGTTTGTTTTGTACGGGGGGTTGAACTCATAACCTCATGCTTTCCAGGCAGGCACTTACGCCACTGAACTAAATCCCTGGCCCCAAGTTTTAGAATTTTTATTTGATTCTTTTTTATACATTTCAATTTGCTAAAGATATCCATCTTGATTTCAATTTATTTGAACATACAACATTTGTTTTGGTTTAAATGTGGGTCTAATAACTATACTATCTGGATCATCTGACAGTCCATTCCTCTTGTCTGTTTTTTCTGTGGCTCAATTTCCTGATATGTCTCATCTTTTTTTTTAATTAAATGCCATAAGTATACAGTGTATCAAAAAATTGTAGAGGTTCTGGGTGACAGTCCTCCACAGAAGATATACCACTATTTCTAGAAGACAGTAGATTACTTAAATTAACCCTTGGGTTGGGCTCATTTTGATGCTGGGTTTCAGTCTTTGTAAGGGCTGCCTCATTTCTGGTTCACTTTTATTCCAAGGGCATCGTTCTTTGGAGTTTCTCACTGAATGTATGGAGTGCTTACCAGTGCCTCTCTTTCTTACAGCTTCTCACTTCGAATTTTTAATCTTCCTGAAATCTAAAGCCACTAAAAGCTCTGAATAACCTCTTAGCTTCTGATTTCCATTCAGAGTTGCAAACTTTCTCCCCTAGGCCTCTTGTAAGTCAGAAATTGCCTCAGAAGAAAAAGCACTGCCAAACACTGGATTCACTTCTCGGTCCTTTTCTTCTCTTCAGGATCTTGGCTGAAGTCGTTTTCTCTGCTCGGTGCTGTGAGACTGCCAAAAGCGAAGCCCTGCTTCTCAGCCACTTATCCTTGTATGGCTGATTTTTGCAAAGCCAGTGTCTAAAAAGGAAAAGCAGTTTGGAATATCTGACTCACCTCTTTGCATTTGCCTTTTCTTTAGGATTTTGACCTTCAAGTCCTGACTCCACTGAGAGTGTGTCAATACCTAAATGAAAAGTTTTTGGGGTTTTTTTTTTTAATTCTCTTTTTTCTACTTTATCCTGGCAGCTTGTTGGTCTGATACAAAATAGTTCTTCATAGTTGGAAATAAAACTGGAATAATCTCCTTAAGCATTTAGGTTCTGTCTCTGATGTCATTCTGACCTGTTCTCCAACCAACCCCACTTTGTGTACCCATTCTAATGTGCTAAGAATAGAAACTTTTTCTTTTTTGTGCCTGCTGTTGTTCAAAGATCTCCACTTAAATTATCTCTCTGATTGTTTCCATTGTTAATTTATGTTGAAAAATATAGTATTTCATTAGCCGACTTTTTGAATGTGAATACTTTGGCAAAATTGTGTATTGGAGAAGGTTCTTGTAATGCTCTGATACTTTTACTGGAAAGTTTTTCTCTGGATTAAATGCTTCTGGGAAGTATGTTTACCACTCAAAACAGTCAGTCTAACTTTTCACCCACTTAACGTACTGAAAAGAAACCACCTTTCCCTGCATTTGAACTCAACCTACCTGTCCTGGAGTTTTGTTTTCTGATATCTTGATGTCCATTGCATGTGCATGACAAAACTTGCTGAATATGTCATGAGAAACACTAAGAAAATTGAGCTTTCATTTTTATAAATATTCAAATTATTTTAAAAACTAGCCATTTAAAATAATTACAGTAATCAACTAGTAAAATTTTAGTTGCTTTTTACCTCTAAGATGTCATGAAATTGATACCATTATTTTTCCATTTTTAAGCCATTAATTGTGAATCAAGCATTATTAAAGTTCATTTCTGAAAATATATCCAATTGAAAAATGAAGATTTTGACAAAATGTAGCAACTACATATTTAGTACTAACCAGTATGCATGTATATGTGCATGCATGTATATCAGTATCTAGTTTGGTAGATTCCTTCTGTTCCAATCCATTCAAGAGCAGTAGTTGACTACTATAATCTACAAAGGATGTGTTAAAGCAAGGAGCTGCAGAAATTAATACACAGGTATTTCAAATATTTTATTTTAAATTAAATCAGATAGGTATACACAAGTGTAAGTCACACCAATAATTAATCATCCCAGATTTCCAGGGTAGATGTCTTGAAAGTAGATCTGATACTTAAAGATACTTACAGCGCAATCTGAATACAGAACCCCCAATTTTCACTTTTCCCAATCTTTCACCATTACCTTGTTCTCATGTAATTATCCAACATGTTTTCAGAAACTTGTCTTTATTGAAAGGTAGTCATAAATGAAACCTTTCTTTTCTCACTCATCAGTTGCAAAAAGCCTAACTAAACTATGCAAGTAGAGTATAAAAATAGCTGGGTGAAAGAGTCTGGGATGGAACAGAGCCTGCTCTTAGCAAACGTACTTTCCTGCAGGAGCATAAATGTGCCGCCATAGCAGAATAGCCATGTGGTTGGAATATTCAGCCTGGCCTGGGCTCTGCCAGTATTTACTGCAGAGAGCAGGATAAGCATTGGTTGATCTTGAAAGGAGGTTATGTAAGGGTTGGTCAAGAAAACAGCTTCTATGGGGCTAATAATGAATAGTTATTCTGTTCAGGCCTGGGTTGAATCTATATCTAGTCAGTGTCACATCCCTGACACCATTCATTCTCACATTCATTGCCATGACTTCAGAATGATTGAAGAGAACTCCTTTACCAGTTTGTGATCTTGCTGAAGTTTAAACACCCTAACTGAATGTTTTATGTGCTACCAAGTACCAGATTCACTTTTCATGAATCATCTCATTAAATCTTCAAAACCCTATAAAGTAGGGCTTTTACTGTCTTCCTTTTTTACTTGAGGACATTGAGACTCAGAGGAATGAAATTACTTGGCCAAAGTCACGTAGATAATATAAATGCAGAATTGAAGTTCAGGTCATCAGACCCCAAAATCCATCCTTGTGCCATAAACTAACTACACCCCTTGTCATGGAATTTGGGAGCTGGTGATAGGTCCTGTCATATGTAGCTAACTGTCAGGTTGGTTGCATCAGCCTTCCTAAATTCCTTCCCTCTTTATTTGCTTTCAAGAGTTGATGCTTTCTTTCTGGTCCTCCACATTCTCTTCCCAAGCCTGACATTGGATTCTTTCTCTCATTGACTCTGAGAGTATCCATGTGAACATTTAGTAATCTGAAGATATTACTATCATCACTATGCAGACATAGGGTAAAAGAAAAACATGCAAAAAAATGATGAAGATTCCAGAAACATACAGTGTTCTTGAGTTCTGGCCCTCAGGCTACCATTCTTCACACCCCATGCTGGGAACCAAATGCCCCTTGGACTGCTGCCCTCTGCATATATTCTGAGAAAGATGCTCCCCAATTTCCTCCTACCTTTTGGCAACAGCCCTGGTTACCCATCTATCCATAACAGCTCCTTTTCCGGGCACAAATGTCTGCTTGTTAACAATAGAAAGTGTGCTCCAAAGATCTTCAGACTGGGGAATACATGTTTCCCAGAAACTCGCCTCCCATGCATACACACAAACACATGCTGCAGCAGAATGGACCATCTGGGCTTTGCCTGATGGTCACTGTTTGGGGCGAAGTACAATGACTTCTAGAATAACTGTAATAATGCCTAGTACTTTGCCTGCCACAAATAAGTTTGAGTGGACAGGGCAGGAGAAGCGCAGCTTCAGCCACTGTCAACCATTAACTCTGACAGGAGCTTTGCCTACCATCTGAATGACACACACCAACTGTGCTAAAGTGACAGAAACTCAGAGAAAGTTCATAGATAAGTTTAAATTACCACTGTCAAATACGATACACCTATCACGTGCCTCAGAACCAATCATTCCACCTCTTTACTATTGGGATGCTAATTGACACCTAGATATACGGCTGCCCAGAAGAGAAGTGACATTTCCCAGCTTCACATGAGTTAGTCATAACCATGAAACTAAGTTCTGAGCAATGAGATACAAGAAAATATAGTGTGAAATTTCCCAAAAGAATCCTTAACAGAAGAAATGTGATCCTTTTTGTCCCTTGTAATGTCCACCTACAGATCTTTACATAAGGAAAAAATAAGATTTTATGCTTGTGGGCTAGGGATTTAGCTCAGTAGTTTAAGCACCTGCCTGGCAAGTGTGAGGTCACGAGTTCAATCCCCAGTACCAAAAAAAAAAAAAGATTTTATGCTTGTGTTCAGCTAAGACATTTGCAATTTCTGAGTTATATGTAGTCAGACCTAATCCTAACTGACTCAAGTAAGAATTCCAAAAGTATATTAGAGATTGAGACCTGCTTCTTATTCCCTTTCAACGTAGTTGTCACATTAAATACTTCAAGTACAAAAACCCTTGGGGTCCCATAGTTTGGTATCCTGCAGATACTAGAATCTGCATATTCTCAAGATCCTTACATAAAATAGCAGATTATTTGCATATAACCCATGAATATTCTCCCATATACTCTAAATCATCTCCACATTACTTACAATACCCAGTACAATGTAAATGCTATGGAAATAGTTGTTATACTGCACTGGTAAGGGGATAATGAGAAGAAAAATGTCTATGTGTTCAGTGCAGGTACAATTTTTTTTAATCTATTCAATCCACGGTTAATTAAATCCAGGAACATGGTTCCTAAGATGTAGAGAACCAAGTGTATCTTTTAAACCTAAGAGTCTCTGGATTTCTTTTTCTTTACTATGCCATCTTAACACACACACACAGGTCTCAAGCGACTGGAAAAGAGTCATTTACTCCCATAGATCACTGTGTTTTGCAAACAATTATTCAACACAGAATCCTACCCAAACTTGATTTTAGTTTCCCCACCCCCACTCTGTTGATGGGAAAACAAATGAAATCAGCCTGCTATTTATTCTTGAGATTAAATTGTTACATATCCTGCAAGGAAATGAGAATAGATATTTCCAAGGCTGCACCATCATACAATAAATGCCTAAATAAATCAGAGCTCGAGTTGGTAAGGTAATTTTTTACCATCCGATGGTTCTCGTAAAAAGCACTCACTTCAACCTACATGAATCCCCCAGCCCCATTTCAAGTTCTCTGTTAATTACACTTTCCTCATTCATCCTGCGCCTCTGCTATTGTGGCAAGTGTCTAATATGCTTTATCCATCGCTCGATAGATTTTAATTGCAGCTACTGCAGCAGCCATCTTGAGATGCATTTCCTAGAGACACCATGGCAGCCAGCTAGCCAGCCTGGCCCACTGATGATTAATTTCAGTGATTTGAGTCACTGAGGAAAAAGAAAGCCACTTCCGTTTTAATTACATCTTTGAGAACACAGCACTTTAACCCCAGTGCATTGTCCTGAATCAAAAGAACTCCTGAAAAGAAAGCAAAATCCAGAGTGTGGCATCTCCACTTACACATCTCCTTGCTTCAGTTCGCTGCACCATGAATCTGCCAGCCCTGTGTTGGGAGATATTGGCAAGCTCTGGTGATTTGCAGGCAGATTGGAAGCCACGAAGAAAGCATTGTTTAGCTTATTGTTTATCTTACTTGGGCAATTAAAATCCACTGGGCAGATTTAAGATACGAGACAGCATCTCACCCTCATTGCAGATGTTCTGCATAAAAGGGTCAAAAAGAATTAACTCTGACACACTTATGTATTCATTTATTGTCCCAAGGAGGAAGAGCCAAAGACATGTTGGGGGATTTTCTAGAACACTCTATCGTCATTCATGTCCTTAGGTGCTGGCACATGCTCTTTCCTGCTTTCTCTCTATTTGGATAAATAGCATCTTCCAGCAGAGCCTGGCTCAACTGCTACTTCCTCTGCCCCCTGGAATGGGAATGGTGTAAGGATGGGGGTGATGTCTGACTGCAAACATCAATGCTGTGTTACTAAGGCTAGTACTAAGCCTCTCTGAGTTACAACTTATTGGCTGTCTTCTCCTCCCTCGATGAGTATGTTTGCTTATATGATTGTCAACCCCCTTGAGGTCTTCTTTGTTGCTACCTGTTCATCCACTCCCCATTTTTTCATTGGTAGAATGGGGAACTAACATGCTCCCCTAGCAGCTGTTATGCAAAGAAAATGAGATACTTTATGGGAGGTTGGTGCCTGATCACAGAAGGGGTATGATAGCTAGGGGTATGAAGAACTGCGCCTTCCTCTCTTTTACCTCACACAGTAGCTCTTAAAAATAAAAATAAAACTTCTTTGCGTTGCTAATTGATAAGCAAGCCAGACACAGAAATTTAGGTTAAACTCTGTCCTTTCTTTCCTCCTCAAGTAAAAAGTTTGGTTGTCTCTACTTCTTATTTCACACCATTCCCTCTTTTTGGTCCTTACCACTGTCTAGATTCGTGTACGGTTTCTTCATCCCTGGATCACTTCACCTGGATTATTGAATAATCCCGCACGGATCAGAACACCTTGCCTCACAATGCCACCACTGCATGTTCCGGGTGGCGTCTGCAGTCATCTTTCCCATTGCTCATCTGGCATCACTCGGTGCTTCCTCATTTCAAGATAAACTCACCTAAATTAGGGGTACTGCACAAAACCCTCTGTGATCCAGCTCTGCCTTCCCCCACCTTCATCTTCACCATGCCCACCCATGCACTGCACAAACACACACAGCCTTTGCCTTGAAAGCTGGGTTTCTACAACTTCCTCCATAGATGTTGGAGCTCTTTCTCACTCCTGTTTTTATCTTCGCCTTTTAGTTCATTCTCCATTCAGTGCCCAGTCCCCTACTCAGTTCACCTGGCTGACTCCATCAGATGCCCACACCTCACCTCCACAAGAATGTCCTTCCTGAGCTTCTGTGAGGACAGATGCCCCTTACTGCGGTCACAGCCACCCTGTTTTGCCCCCTGAGCTGACAGCTCTTAGGCCTCACTGTGACTGTGCTCTGTCTGCCCTCGTAGACTGAGAAGTCCCTGAGCACAGAGACTCTGTCTTCTTTATCCCTACAAGTCCAGGAGCTGACAGTGGGTGCTTCCGACTGAACAAATGAGCAAAGGAATTACATACCATTGCCTTCTCGCCCCTCTGCCATGTGAACTCTTCAAAGCAGAAAGCACATATGTCTTCCTTTTCTAGGGTTTTTTAATTATCTCATCCAGTACCTGGTATAGGGCCTGATTAAATATTATGAATGAATGATTTTTTCTTTAGACAAGTGAAGACCTCTCATGGTGAAATAAACTCAGCCTGTCCACTTCCCTGACCATGCGTGCTGGACAACGCACCAGTTGTCACAACAAAACATGACTCAGGCAGCTATCAGCTACAAGTTACTGGGGTTGTGACCTCTGCTACAGAAATCAGCTTCAAAAGGAAAAAGATTTCCATCCAAAGGCTGATTTCAGACCTAAGAAAATTTGTAACCAGATTCTTTACACAATTGAATATAAAAGCCATTGGCACATGGGGAAGAAAACTGCACAGATGGCTTTCCCACTACAAAGAGATGAAATATGTGTCATTTCCACTTCTGTAGTGGTTCACTCTTTTTGGAGCTCATCAATAAGCAGCTGGGAGTCCTATCTGACAATGCAGATTCTGCTGCCTGGTGGCAGGAAGTCAAGCAGCAAGCAGGATCCATCCATTTTCTCCAAACACCTTTCCAGCCAGTAACCTGTAACTTTCTCCTCTATAAAAGTTTTATGGCAACTTGAGTAGAAAGCTTAGCCATGAATAAGACCTCAGGGGGGTTGGCAGGCTGGAGAAAATGAGAAAGTTTGGAACAGGAGTGATTGTTGCTGGGAAGAAGTGTGGAGTAGAGAAAGGCCCAAGGGCATTGTGGTCACACCGACCTGGAATCAGAAGTACACTCTCCCATGGCTGAGTGGCCTGACCCCAATTCACCGGACCTGGACCTCAGTTTCTAATCTTGACAGAAAAAGTAACAAAACCTAGTCAGCATGAAGTAACTTAGTACATTTTTCCTCTCAATTCGTGTTATATTTGCTGAAGTGACACCTCAGGTCTGACAGGATTTTTTCCCCTCATTTGTGTATTTTTTTTTATAATGGTAACTCTTAGAGATTGTTTTAAATAAAACCAAATTCAGGAAGGCATTTTTAAAATTACTTTTAATAGAAGGAAAAAACTATGTTGAACAGGATATTTGAGAACCGTCAGGAATATCCGGGAATTGTGATAGCTCTTGTCTGTGAACTGCCAGTAATAACTACAAAAAAAAAAAAAAAAAAGTTCATGATTTACTGATATTCCAGAAACTTCTAGAAACACTTCTCTTCCACCTCAAGTCACACTTGTATTCCTGTATCTTCCAAACTGAGAGGAGAACTTAACACTCAAACTCTTCTATATACCATTTGGTGTCTGTGAGAAACACTTTATTTCTATAAACAGCTCAGTCATTGTTTCTGATTCTCATTCGCCTTCCAAGTCCACTGCTCTTAAAATGACATGGGAATAGGACATGAGGGGGACACACTTTGTAGCCAAAATCCCAGAGGGAGCTGTAAAGAATGGTTACTTGAAAAAGGCTTTCAGAATGAGGCCTGGGTGCTGGCCCTGGCCACTGCGTCTTTCTGCAAGCTCAGTACTTACACCTGTAAGCCATTAGGTAAAATCGCCAGACATTGGTCACTCGTCAAGTTTTTCAGCTAATGAGAAACTACTTTCATCACATTCCTGGCAGACAGTCGCCTCACCTCTACCTGAATCCCTCCAGTGACAAGGGACCCCCTTTCTCCAGTGACAGAGAGCCCCCTTTTTCTCTGCTACTGTACACGTTTGTGAAGTTTATATGCTGCACAGAGAAGCCACGCTAAGAGGTGGGCATCCAGTGCCTGTCCTCTTGTCAAGCTGATCACCTGCAAAAAGGGACACATGTTTTTTAATAGGACGGCCTAGAGGAGGGAGGTTCCTTTTTAAAACCTCACAAAGGCATCATACAGACTCACAGTAATGCTGCCAACTCAACACCCCGCAGTGCCCAGGTGAGATGGGCAGCTTCAGCCTCCATCACTCTTCAGTGAGACTCATGTCCTTCGGCTCTTCTTTGCAAGGAACATGATCCCAAGTAAGCCCAGGTGTTATGAGACTCACAATTAGCTGGCATCTAAGCAAATATTTCTGCAAGGAAAGAATATAATGAAATAAATAAGGACCTATGGCAGCAAACTATGCTTAATCTTTTATTAAATTGCAAAATCTTCTCCATGACTGTGAAATGGCTTTCTGGTTAGGAAAATGTACTAATAATTTTATTAGGGAGCAATTAAACTTAAATTCCTTTTAACTATATTTGATGTCATCCTTTCTCTGAGCCCATTAGAGTAGCATTAAGGTGTTTGTGCAGAGAGCTCAGTCATTTCAAATTACTTTCCTGTCTAATGTGGGAGCCTTTAATAGCATACTCTTAGGTTGAATTCAATTTTGGAGAGACACCAGGCATGCTAATTAGATCGTCTTAGTGTTCCTCCCAGAAGGAACCAAAGAAAAGCTATTTTCCCCCTCTTCTGCTTAGCGCTGCGCGTGGAGCAAAACTTTGTGCACGATTAGAGGTAGAGACCCTTTACTGCAGAGCCTTACTTGATCAGTAAGTACTGGCAGCAGACGCAATGTCTGCCTGATACGCCACTATTGTTGACATGTTTTTAAGACCTAATGAGAGCCAGTAAGTTTTCTCGCCTATTATCCTGAGAATCACACTTAGCGTTCCTTCTGTCTCAGCCCTCTCACATTAAAAGTTAAAAGTCCTGGGTGAGACGTTCAGTGCCTAAAACATCTCTGCAAGTTGTAGATTACTGCCTCCAGTTACAAACTTTGGCTCAGAGAGGGTAACCAATGTGCCCAAGGTCACACAGCAGGCAACTTGTGGAGCTGGAATTAAAACTGAGATCTGACTCCAAGGTATATACTCTTCCTACTCTCATCACCCTATCACTTACTGGTTGTGGAAACTTGACACGTCACTTTAACTCCCTGATCATCAGAGTGGAAGCTATAAAATAGAGATAATGATAATATTCAGCCCCCACAGTTTATGGGTCAACTATAGGAATAAATTTAATGGCCCTTGTAGGAGTTTAGGTACTAGATAAATTGGGATATATAATGTCCCCTGATATTAGTCCTGGGTGGGGACAGTTATTAGGAATTAAACCCAAAGCTTCATGCGTGCTAGGCAAATGCTCTACCACTGAGCTACATCTGCAAGCCCTCTTTACCTTTTAGTTTTTATTCTGAGACAGAGTCTTACTGAATTGAGCCCCAGGTTAGTCTCAGTCTTGGAACCCTACTGCCTCAGCCTCCCAGTGGCTGGATTACAATGGTGCCTAGGTTCACAAACTTGATTCTGGTCACAAAATGAGTTGGATGAGAATCAAATTCAATAGTAAGATTCAGTGTTGACCTTACGGGGAAATTCAATTCAGTTCTCCTCCAGTTCTGTTTGCCACAAGAATCATGGAGAGAACTGAGTTTGTGAACTGAGGTACAACTGTATAGGTGTACACCACCACTCCCAGCCCACATGAGTTCTTACATATAATTTATCCTAAATCTTGTGTCTCTCTTCCACAGGGTTATAACCACATAGCCAATACCACCAAAAAAAAAAAAATGTTGAAGAGAGAGCACCAATTGAACCTGTCTTTCAGTCTTTATTCTTAAGCCTCAGATAAATTAGATCACAAAAGGAAAAACAAGACTACATGATAAGAGTCATTCATGGTTCCAACAGTGATGTGATGGACTTGCAGCTACTGAAGGACTTCAGTTTCCCCATCTTTAAATTAAATAGTGGGTGTGCAGCCTGATAAGTGGGTCACAAAGGATAATATTATATAAAGCATCCATTCCACTGCCCAGAATGCAAACACCCAACAAAACAATAATTTTATTTCACCATCATCTCAACCAGTCCTAGTCCTGGCACCCTTCCACCTCTATAATCTCTGCTCACTTAAAAGTTCCTTTTGGAAGGCTCTTTTTTCATTGATCTATTAACATAATTTTTTCCTCCAAACAGTCATTGCACTTGGCATCCTTCTGCCAACTTAGAGCTATTATAATCACAATTGCCATTACGGCTTGGTGCCTTGCAATGCTATCATCATTTTCTTTTGGTTACCATGATAAATATTACTAATAATTCCTGCCTTGGATCCTTTGTGGGATGTGTTAAGAGATTAGTTTGTTAATTGATGGATTAATGACTCGTAATTATTACAATCATCACTAATTTGCAGCATCAAATTATTAGGGGAGACAGGTGAGAGTGTGTCAGAGAGGGGTAGTTCTTCCCCTCAGAAGTCCAGCCAGGTAGAGAAAGTAAGAGCTCTCACCAGCAGGTGGAGAAAGTGATTGTCACCTTGTGAGGACAAGAGTAAGACAGCCACTGCACACCCAATACAGCTGTCCCAAGCCATTCTTCTGTCTTTCTTGGCTCTGACTTGCCTTTCCCACAGCGACTGTGATTACAAACCCAGCCTGGGCTGCTAACACTTCCCTCACCCCGAGACTATTCTCCACTCGAGAAGATAACAAGATACTGGAACTGTGTCCTGCAGAGCTCTGGCCTGGTCAGTGCAGCACTGCTACAATCTTGCCATCCCGTCTCTCTGAGAGTGCCCATCCTCCTGCACTCAGAACCCACGGAACCCGTGGTAAACTCTAGCACCAGCTGCTGGGAGTCAGCAGCCAGGCATGCCGAGGAGGTCCTGAACCTTCTGCCAACCTATCTGCCCCACCGCCCTCTGAAGGGCCACGAGATTGGTGCACGTTCTCTTTCATCACAGAGTCTACCTGTGACACCCCTGCCCCCATCAAGAAAACCAACCATTTCCTCTTAAAGATTATAATCATTATTCATTTCTGTTTGCAGATTTGCCCATGGCATACGCTCCATCCTTTACCATCCAATAGTGACCAATATAAACTATAGAGAAGCTATGTTTCCCCTGCCTTTACTACCAACCCCATTGTCTATACCCCCTGCATCTTTCTGCATAACAGACTTTCTCACGCAGACTTGGCTACTCATAACTCATCTGCAGAATCTTACAACCACTTCCCAGCAAGTGGGTTGATTCAGTGACAATGCTAGTTAAAACGTAACGTATGTGATAGAATGAATTACAGAGTTAATGCAATGGATCAGATAAACACAGAGCTACCCTAAGCATCCTATGGGCATCACAGCAGAAGAAAGGTGAGGGAGCTCCATTCCTCTAACACAGGGCATCAGGCAAGCTGGTGGCCTGGGCCATATTGACAGGTCTTTCCTGGACCTCCCCGGTCCACCTCTCTCTTTGTGGTAGCACCTCGATGACTATCAGCCTTTCTCATCAACCCGGCCACTTCCTTCGAGCAGAACTGATGTGCCATTGTAAAAGCTTCCTGCCGTGTACGTCAGGCCACTGATTTGACATGACAGGAGGGTGAGAGTCCTTTGGGTGCTGGATTTTTCACTTGATCTTAGAGCTTATAAAATTATCGAGCTGGGGAGTAAACCCTAATAATAATGTGACCTCCCTAAGTTGTGTAAGGACCAAATATAATGCACCCAAAATTAATTTACAAACCACATAGGCCTAATTATGATAACTATTATTATTCTTTCTTTTGGAATGGAATTTTGCCCCGTCAGAGATTTCTGGCTTGTCCTTTGGACTCCTCGTTCAGAAAAGCAAGCCCAACATATGTGACAAGTTAAACAGGCATAGAAGATATTTTTATCTGTTCAAGCCAATGCCATAAATGTATCACAAGACAGTATGTGATTAATTGCCAAGTGAATTGTGAGAAGAATAACTGCCAGGAAAGGAGGAACAGAGGAGGGCTGCATGCTAACCGGCGGGGGCAGGAATGAATGAGGCTTGGGGGAAGAACAGAGGTTTGTCCTGGATCTCTCAGGCCAGACAGGGTTTGGGTTGGAGGGGAGGAAACATTCTAAGGAAGAAAATGATGTCAGGCTGGGTGGAAATGATAGGAATTCGGGTGCTCAGGGGACATTTGGCAGCAAAGATGGGCGCATGGGTGTAGCAGGAAATGGTGAATGATGTTTTCTCAAACTTCAAATAAGCCCAGCCTACCTGTGCCACATCCACCAGCGGCTTCCCCGAGGCCGGCTCTACCACTTGACCACCACTCAGACTGGCTGGCTCCCCACCCACCCTTTGCCATCCTCATCCAGCTTGACTGCTAACTCTGCCTCCCTTTCCTTTTTATATCCCTGTTCAGGCTCTGAAAAGTGGATTCTAATCCTTTGCCCTTGAGGTTTATTTCTCAATTCCCACTCAAGCCAGAGAGGTAGAGCCAACACTAACCTAGACATTTGGATGAGATCGTTAAATGTTTACTCCTCAGAGTCACCTTGTGAGGAGTTATCACTCTTATCCCCACTTGGCAGATGAGGACATAGAGACTTGAGATGCTGAGGTCTAAGGTGACACCATCCATAAGTGCTAAGCTGGGGATGGGAACCCCAGGCTGTCTCACACTGGGGCCTAATTCCCCGGCCACTAACTAAATGATGCAGTCTCTGGTTTCCTACACCCATCCCACTGCTTATTCCCCTCTTTAGTCACCCTTGAATGGGATATTTGACTTTAGTTAACCTCTGGGAATTGGACCCCACCTCTAATTATCATCTTACCACAAATCCTTGGATACCAAGCACATCCGTTGATGAGATTTTTCAGTGTGACAGCTGGATAGGGATCCTAAAAGATACGCAATGGCAGTGCTGACACCTGATTTTGCAAAGAATGCATGCCAGGGGAGGTTTTAATGTGCTTATAAATGTGAGGCAGCATGGTGAGACGCTATGCTTCGAGGAGGTGAATCCCGATCTCAGACCAGGGGACAATCTGCCCTTTCATTCTGAACTGTGAGGAGGCTGCAGAAAAGACAGTGATTTACATCCTGCTTTGTGGTTCAAGGGAAGGTAGGAAGAGTCAAAATTCAGGTGATGATCGCGAAAATAGTGTGATAGTAAAGAATCAATTTTATTCAGGAACAAAATGCATTTCGTCTGAAAATAAACTTTCTCACCCATGGTCCCATCTACAAAGACTCAACTAATAGCTGCAGAGCTCTCTGGAACCCAGAATGCATCTCGGGTATGTGACTGCCTCTTTGGTTTGTGTTCTTGAAACAAATAATGGCAGTATGACTTGGGCCGTAGGGAGTGTGGGGCTTTGAAATCAGACGTGAGTTCAGAGAGCGGCCCTGCCACTGAGCTAGCCTCGTGACCTCAGGAATGTGCTTAATCTCTCCGAGCCTGGCTCCCCATCTGTAAAGCGGGAGTCATGTCTGCTGCACCAGCTTGCTGTGAGGATTAAATAAGACAGGGGATAGAAGAGCTATGATTAGCACAGAATAAATGTCAGGTTTTTACTATCATTTCTGAGCCAAACATCTCATTAAAAGCCCTGCATAATCACACATAAAATCTTGTTGGAAATAAAAGCGATTGGGTTCAACCAACATTTTGGAAAGCAATTCGGTTTTTCCAAAAGCTTTCCACTGTATATTAAGACACATAAAAACGTCCTTATCCTTTGACCCAGTTGTTCCACTTCTCGGAGTCTATTCTTAGTAGATTGTCCTCAATACAGGGAGAACAGACTGCGCAGTGGAGTTTGGCACATGGATGGCGGCGACAGAGAGAAATCTGAGACAACCTGCACATCTGGGCAAGACAATCCCAACGTCCCACTGTACTCTTCCCCATGCTCTAAATATGCTTTAAGTTAGTATTAAACAGTGTGCCCAAAACAGTTTTCTAAAGTAGGCAAAGTAGATCACAGATCATAAATATTCTTTCTTTAGTTCCTAGCTAACCCACCTCTGCTGCCCAGCCTCTCCTCTGCAGGGCTTTTCTGTGTGGCCCACACACCAGCAATCCCATCCCTTTTTCTCCCACTCAGAATTCTGCCATCTGGGCACTGCCCACAAGGCTCTGTGCCCAAGTCCATCGCACAGCCTGGGCTCCCACCCTGCAGCTCAGCCCTGGACACAGAGGTTCTCTGCGAGCTCGCTTCAGTCTCCCTGGGCTGCTTAGCCCTCTCCTGGCTCTGTCCTGTGCCTGCTGTCATTCCATTTCCATTTTCTTTCCTGGTTATTTCCACCACTGTTTCTTGTGTTCTTCCCAGGTAGAGAATGTGCTTTTGCAAATGTCCAGAATTTGTCCATTCAAATGAACCTAAAGAGGGAGAAGAAAGACAACTTTGACATTAAAGTTGATGTAAAAGCCCATTTACACTTAGACTCTGAGTCTTGGAGCTATGAATACTTTGCAAAATCCCTCAAGAGAGGACTGAAGTTTTAGGAAACCACAACCTTTTGAAACTAGCATCCACAAAGTTAGAAACACAGGAAGTAAGCCAAGGTGGGGGTGGGGGAATCCAGGATGTCACTTGGTGCTGCTTTCATCTGTAAACTGGAACTTCCTGTCTTGATAACACCTAGGAAGAAGAACATTTGGTTTCTCTTGCGTTTATATAATTATGTGCATTTTGAAATTTCTTGACTTTGGCAGGCACTGGGTAGCATATGGCTTCAGCACTTTCAACTCTAAGGACAATTTCACAACTGGGCGTTTCCGGTCGACTCTGACATCTGGGCCCATGGCAGCCCAGGTCACCACGTGGTGAAACCCTGAGTAAACTCTCTAAGAAAGGCAGAGAACAAGCTGTCCTGGGCCCAGCCCTCCACCCACCCAGGCGCAATGGCTGCCTGACTGTGACCAGTTTTAAACACCAAAGAAGTAGTGATCATCTTCAGTGTTGCTTCACTGATTGATCATGATCCAACAGTTTCGATTCTATGTTTACTAAGCACTTACTGCTTCCCCTGAGTGCCCCACTGTGCACTGGGACACAGAGGTGACCCTGGCTGCAGCCTGAACCATCTGCCTTCCTTTCTGCCTGCCTCTCCTTTTCCTCCTCCTTTCCTTTCTCTTCCCTTCCTTTCTGTCTTCCTTTCCTTTCCTCCCTCTTCCTTTCTTCCTTTTTCTGTTTTTTCCCTTCTTTCTTAATTTTCCTTTCCTTTCTTAGGTGTCATTTAAACAATGCTAAGAAAAAAAGCACAACCCTCCCACTCAGTACATAAAACAATGAAAATCACTTCTCAATCCACTGCATAAACCCCAGCAGTAGTAACTACTCTTAAGAGATTGGCATATCTTGTTCTTAACTTTTTTCTACACTTTTGTAGTTGAAGCCCTCTATTTGCACGCTCAGACATTTGTCACAATAATAGGATGATGCTGTATTGATTCAACCTGTCTTGGTTACTTTCTCTTATTGCTGGGACAAAATACCTGACACCCAAATGAAGGAAAGAAAGGTTTATTTCTTACAGTTTTTGGAGGTTTCAGTCCATATACAGCTGGCTCCAAGTGACAGTCTGGCATGGCTAGCAGCAGTAAACAGCAAGGTGCCAAATGGCAAGAGAGAAAGACATGCCTTCTCGCCATTACACTGTGTGTTGGCTCCACCCCTGGGTGGGTGTGGCACCAATCTGAGCACTAGACAGTGAGCCAATCACAAGTGCTAGAGTTGGCCATGACCATGATTGCATGAGGCTTGGGGGGGGCACTGACATAAACCATGACAACCCCTTATAGTATCTTGCTTAATGTATCACAAATGTCTTCCCAAACATAGCTGAACCTCATTTTATCAGCTGATATTAATATTTCATTAAATGATGTATTCAACATTCCCCGACTGATAGACAATTTTTGTGCTATTGCTGTTATAGCTAAGAAATGAATATCCATAAATACATGCATATATTTATTTATTATGTATAATAAATTCCCAGAAGTAGGATTATTGAGTCAAAAACGTATGTATCTTTTTCAACTATAGGATATTTCACCAAATCACTTCCCAGATTAGAATCATTCACTCCTACCAATAGCACATGTCAGTGTTCATTTTCCTCCCCACTCATGAGCACTGACAATCCCATTCCTTCTATTTTATGTTATTCCTGTAGACAAAGCAATTATTTTTTTTAAATTTATATTCCCTTAACTGGTCATAAGTTCAGTGTGATCAACAGAAAAAGTGAATATTTAATTTTTAAAATTTATTACAGTAAAAGTTATATTGCCATTGATCCCCCTCCAAACACCTCCCCTTGCTTCAGTTGTATTTGTCCCATTATTCTTGCCACATTCTAAAGCAGGTCTGGGAAGTTCTTTCGTTAGTGTTTTTAATTGTGTTGCTGTGGTCACTTCACTGTCCTGAATCAATTCAAAACATTTCCCTTTTATGATCATTTTGACTTTGGGGAACAGCCAGAAGTTACACGCTGCCAGATCCAGTGAGTAAGCTAGACAAGAACACCACAATGTATTTTCAACCCTCCCTTTCTGTTGAATCCCATGCAGCAGTAGCACCTCGTAAAGATGCTGACCAAAGAGGCTTTCCTGAACTGCTTCAGAAAGTGACAAGAGACAAGAGTGATAGCTCACACCTGTAATCCCAGCACTTGGGAGGCCGAGACAGAAGGATCACTTGAGTTTGAGGCCAGTCTGGGCTACATAGCTCAAGGCCAATCTGAACTATGGAGTGAGACTCTGTCTAAAACAAAAAAAAGTGACAAGAACAGTAGAATAAGTATGTTCAAAGGAATGGTGGGTATTTTTGAGGGAGGTTAGTGGCAATGTGTCTTTTACTATAATAAATATTTAAAATTTAAACATTCATTGTATTGTCCATCACCCCTTGCAGGATATCACATGGTTACTATCAACTGGTGCTTGTTTCTTACCCCAGCCTCCTAGGGCACTGTTATTATTGTTATGACTTCCTCTGACTTCTGGAATGACTGCTAGGGATGCAGCACTCTGTTAGATACTCGACATGGCTTGGTTTTGTTTTTAATCGCATATCCCTATATGTGGCAGGTGACATCATCAGCCCCATTTGACAGGTGAGGAAAAAAACACCTGATTCAGAGTAAATAAGCAGTTTATTTGTCAAAAATCAGAGCCCAAGTACCACAGCTGGGACTTGAACCCAGGTCCATTGGCACCAGAGCTTTTGTTCTTTCCACCCATCCTGGCCTCCTCTGAAAAGATGTTCTCGCATTGCTCTCCACGCTTCTGAGTCTCAGCTTTCTTTTCAAGGTGATTTTGCTCATCCTCCCCTCCCAGAGTCTCTGTTGCCTTAGGTGGCCCACAGTGTCCTTGTACTGGGAGCACTGACTTCCCCTGAGGAGATAGAACTCGTCTGTGCCTGGGAAGAACTCATAGATTATGTTTATGTACAAAGAACGGCACATCAACAGTTTGAATTGTATCCTTAATTTACAACCCTGTACCCGAGCTTTCTGCCTCTTCCACAGGTCTTCCCACTCCCTCCTCCACTCAAGGAGCACTCCTTAAATATGGAGTAATTTCCCTCTTCCTTCCCTACACAATTAAAACAGCCAGGCACATTTTGTTCTTTGTGAACCTTCAGGACTGGACACATACTGTGAAATAACAAATGGAAGGGATTGTGACTCTCTGGCTCCAGAAACTTTCTTCCAGACTCAGCACCCAGTTCACTCTTGCAAACTGTCCTCAACCAAAGGGGTCCAAATCAAAGCAAAAAAAAAATCTATCAAGAGAATTCTTATTTAAAACTTAAGGAAACAGTCTGCATATTTTTAGAACAACCCATAAAAGAATACATATGTGACTTGAAGCAGCTGGAAATCTTTTTGCCAAAAATTATGCTGATTACAAAAGTCATGCTGGTCAGACAAGAATTCAAGATCCAAATAGCCTGTGTTTCCACATATTCAACTTTAAATAATCTGTACTCTCACACACTAAACACTGACGACTCCAAACAGCCTTTCAAATGGCAAATGCCAGCGAACCGTGGAGCTTGTACAGTATGTTCGTGTTAATTCCTTGAGGTTTTTATTGTCTTTTGCCTTTATTGGTTTAGTAAAAAGAGTGGTAAGCCAAAAGAACAAAAGTAATCAGAGTCCAAGGTCTTGTAAGCTCAAATAATCTTGAGAAAATAAGGGAAATTATGAGGCATGCTGAAAATAAAACTTTAGCCTTGGACAGTCTTGCAACTTACGCCAGTGAAACATGTTCAATTCCAAAGAAAAACAACAAAATAAAAGAATGTGTGTGAAACATTGAAAATGTTAGTAGGAAATTATGGCTAAAAGATGTTCTTAGAAAACATTTTTTTCAGATTACTGTAAATGGAGTCTTCCATTGGAGACTTGCGAGAGCAGGTCTTGCTTATCCAATGACATTCTAGCACCTTTTATATGATACACAGCCCATAAATACTTGTTAAATGAATAATGGAAATCAGTCACACATTCAATATTTTAAGAACCTTATTGTGCATAAATGCAGAGGCAGGCTTCTCTGTCCCTCAGTAGAAAGGGAATCAGGAAAAAAAAGAGTCCTGAGTAAATCAGCATCTTACAAGAACACAGAAGATGGCTTTGAGCAGAAAGAATGACAATAGCCTTTTGTCATACTGTTGTCTAAATAGCCTCCCTCATAATGCACACATCCACACATGTGCATGCACACACACACATACACCTCCCTGACTGAAGTCAGATTTAAAAAATAAAGAAGAAAAATTCAAGGCTTGGGAGTAAAATATCTCTCTGCAAAAGATGGCACATCTGGAGAGCAAGAAGGACTGGAAGTTATGCCCAGAAGGCATACCAGTCCCAAGGTCAAGGCCAGTAGCCCACATGAAGGAATTAAATGAAAATTGGTAATGAGGTGAAGAACCAAACTAGAGATGCTGGTGAGTGAAAACCATTTAGATGAACAGGTCTTGAGGAATGTTCCAGGTCAGGCTGATGTTTGAACTGGTCTTTCCCATCAAACTGCTTGTGTGGGTTTAAAGAAACCAGAGTAGAATGCATGCAGCTGCTGTGCAAAACAAACAAAAGCAGCAACAACAAAAGATAGATGATAGCATGAAAAAGGAAAGTTCAAACTTAGGACAATGCAGAGCAAGTTGGGGAGCGTCAGAAATAGTTAATGAAACTCAAGTTTAGTGTGGTGGAGGTTAGCCACTGGGGAAGAGTTTCGGTGGTGCCAGTACCACAAGCACGAAAAGAAAGTGACAGCAGCAAGTGAGGTGAGACACAGGGCAAGGATGAGGTGATCCTGAGATTCCTGTACCAGAGCCAGGAACATGTTGACAGCAAGGTCTGGGACATGAACAGGATGGCTCAACCTCATTAGGAGGTCCTGGCCGGGTCATCCCATCTTAAGACATCGCACTCTGGACTTCATTAACAATAGCTTGTGCACATGCATAAGGCCCAGGAAGAGCTGTAGTGAAAGAATCTTCATATGTACATATGTAAGCATCATCCCGACACCAGGGTTTTGTAGGACAGTGAGCTCTGCTTGTCTCAAAAGTAAAGCAGGAGTAATCAGTTTCACTTTCTGGAAATTTAACACACATTTTTTATTTGATATATTTTTATTAACATATGTTAATTCTGCATAGTAATAGAGTTCCATGTGATAGTTCCATACATTCACAGAGCATGCAGTGGTCAAGTCGAACCACCGTTTTTCCAGACCCCTCCAACACCCTTCCCAATCTCTAGTACTCACTATTATTCTTTCAGATTCACTTTCCTTTTTAGCTTCCACATGTGAGAGAGAACATGCACTACTTGCCTTGCAGTTTCTGGCCTATTTGACTTCACATAATGTCTGCCAGGTCCCCACTTTGCTGCAAATGACACTCTTCTTTATGGATGAATACTTCATTGCATCCAGCTAGCACATTTGCTTTGTCTATTCCTCTCTTGATGGACACATGGGCTGATTCCATATCTTGGCTATTGCTAAGATTGCTGAATCATCTGGAAGATATATTTTTAATTATTTTAGTAACCACCATACTATAAATTTACATTCTCACCAAGAATGTATAGGTGTTCCTTTTTCTATCTTCTATAGCCAGAGTTTTATTGTTCTTTTTTTATTTGTTAGTTTGAATTTTGGTACTAGTCATTCTAACTGGGGTGAGATGGAGTCTCATTGAAGTTTTGATTTGCATTTCTCTGATAGTTAATGATACTGAGCATTTTTCATATATTTGTTGGCCATTTATATTACTTGTAAGTAGTGTCTGTTCAAATCATTTGTCCATTGCTCACGAAATTAATTTTGTATTAACTTCCTTATATATTTTAAACCATTTCTTTGCTAGTACATATTTGTCCTCACTGTATATATTCTTAATATTAACCCTCTGTCAGGAGAGTAGTTGGCAAATATTTTCTCCCATTCTGTAAGTTGTCTCTTCACTCTGCTGATTTACTGTACAGAAACTAATTCAATGTAATCCCATTTGTTTAGGTTTTTGTTTACTATATTTCTGAGGTCCAATCGCTGCTTGGAGTGTTTCCCTTTTCTCTCTAGTAGTTTCAGAGTTTTAGGTCTTACATTCAGGTCTTTAGTTGATTTTTGTGTGGGGTGAGAAATAAGGGTTAATTTTTAGTCTTCCTTATATGGATATCCAATTTTTCCAGCATCACTTATTGGAGAAGTTCTCTCTTCTCCAGTGTATGTTTTTGGCACCTCTATAAAGAATCAGTTGAATACAGATACAATATGTGGGTTTATTTCTGGATCTTTATTTTGTTCCACTGGTCTGTGTGTGTGTGTGCGCGCGCACGCGCGTGCCAAAACCTTGATATGTCTTAAAATCAGGCATTGTGACACCTCCATCTTTATTTCTTTTGCTTGAGACTGCTTTGTCTATTTAGGGTCTTTTGTATTTCCTTGAGAATGTTAGGGGTTTTTTCTTTGTTTGTTTTTGTTTTCCAGTTCTGTGAAAAATGTCATTATCTTTATGGGATCTGCCTTGAATCTGTCTGTAGACAACTTTAAGTACTATGGACATTTTAACAATTTTAATTCTTCAGTCAGTGAATGTTGGAGGTTGTCCCATCTTTGTGTGTCTTCTTCAGTTTCTCAAATCAGTGTTTTGTGATTTTCATTTTCAATTTTTACCTTAAATTTTTTTCTAGAATTTTTTTAATTTGGAGGGCTGGTAGCTATTGTGAATGAGGTTGCTTTCATAATTCATTTCTCGATAAATTTGTTATTTATGTATAGAAAAGATACCGATTTTTGTATGTTGGTCTTGTGCCTACCACTTAAAATTTATTTCTCAGTTCTAATAGTCTTTTGGTGGAAACTATTGGTTTTTCTATAACTGGAATTATATACTGCAAGCAGGGATAGTCTGACTTCCTCCTTTTTATTTGCATGCCTTTTCTTTCTTTCTCTTACCTAATTTCTCTGGCTAGAATTTCTAGTGCTATTTTGATTTGAGGAAGTTTTGGGGGGTTTTTTCTAGTGCTATTTTGAAAAAGAGTGGTAAGAGACACTTGTCTTGTTCCTGACCTTAGAAGAAATGCTTTCTGCCTTCCCCCATTCAGTATGATATTGGCTATAGGTTTGTCATACATAGCCTCTCTTATGTTAAAGTATGATCATTCTATAACTAATTTGTTAAGGGTTTTATCATGAAGGGATATTGTTATGGTTTATATCTAGATATCCCCCAAAAGTCTCATGTGCTCATAGGTGGGGCTTTTGGGAGGTGACTGGATTATGGGAATGTAAGTCCCCTGATGAATTTATAGCTAAATGTGATGTGGGAGGTGGAGCCTGATTGAAGGAGGCAGGTCACTAGAGATGTGGCTTGGAAGAGCTTCTTTCCCACCCCTGCTCCTCCTTCTCTGCTTCCCAGCTGCCATGCAATGAACAGCTATTTCTCTGCAGTGCCCATGCTGTGCCATTCTGCTGCAGAGCCAGCTGACTATGGACTGAAACCACTATAAACTGCAAACCAAAATAAATCTTTCCTCCTTTAACTTGTGAGTGTCAAGTATTGTTTCTCAGTGACAAGAAAGTAACAGACAGATACTGAATTTTGTCAGATATTTTTTTTGCACCTGTTAAGGTGATTATATGATTCTCATCCTTCATTCTGATGATGTGATTTATTGTGTGTATTTATTTGCACTTATTGGACATTCCTTTCATCCCTGGGATGAAACTAACAGGATCATGGTGAATAATCTTTTTGATGTGCTCTTGAATTCTGTTTACTAGCATTTGTTGAGAATTTTTGTATCTATGCTCATCAGAGATATTGTTCTGTGGTTTTCTTTTTCATTGTATTTTTGACTGGCTTTCATAACAGAGTAACACCAGCCTCTCACAGAATGAATGTATTAGGAAATTGCTATTACAAAATGCCTTTTAAAACACTTAAAGGAAGAAAAATTTTGGCTCACAGTTTCAGAAGTTTCTGTATTAGCCAACATTCCCATAGCTGGACCCAGTACCTCATACCCACAACTTAAAGGGAGTGGTTTAATTTGACTTACGTTTTAAGCAGAGTCAGTCCACGATCTACCATCCCAGGGCAGAAGCATCATGACAGAAGGGTGTGGTGGAACAAAGCTGCTTAGTTCATAGCACCTGGATAGCAGAATAAGGGAACAGTGCTAGTGTGGAAGCAGAGAGGGCCCAGATACAGTATCCAAGATTACTCTTCTATGACTTACCCAGCAGTATCCTGGGTGGCTTCCAGACCAATCAAGTTGACACAGTCGAGCTAGCAATCACAGCTTGATTGGCTGGCTTCACTGCTGCTGGTCTGTGCTGGAGCTGTATATCACAGCAGAAGGGTATGACGTAGCACAGCTGCTCACCTCATAATCATCAGAAAACAGTAAGAGAAATGGGTTAGAAACGATGTACCTTCTCAGGGCACACTCCTAATGACCTACTTTCTTCAACCAGTTTTCTACCACCACCCAATAGTATATTCAACTGTGAACCCATCAGCAGACTGATTCATAAATCAGCTCAGAGCCCTTATGATCTAATCATTCCCCAAAGCCTCACCTCTGAACAATGTTCCATTGGGAAGCAAGCCTTTAACACATTAGTCTTTTGTGTGACATATAGGACTCAAATCATGAGTTTGAAAAGGTTGCCTCTCTTTCAGTTCTTTGGAATAGTTTGAGAACTATTGGTATTAGTTCTATAAAAGGTTGGTACATCTGGTCTTTAAAATGTCGAAGCCACCTGGTCTTTGGCTTTTGTCTGTTTAGACTTGTTATTATCGATTCAATCTCATGACCTGCTATTACTTACGACTTATATTATGTCTCACCTTACCATTTTTGTCTTAAAGTCTATTTTTCCTTGCTTTAGGTTTCTATTTCCATGGAGCATCATTTTATGTCCCTTGGCTTACATCTCTCTGTGTGTGTTTACTTCTGAAATGAATTTAATGTAGGCAGCATATTATTAGTAATGGATTTAGTCTGTTTACATTCAAGCTTATTATTGATAGGTAATAAGCATTCATCTTCTCCTCCTTGTTTTGAATATTCCTTGCTCTTCTTTTTGTTTGTCTCTTATTCATCCCTGTGGTTTGATGATTTACTGCCTTAGTAATCTCTGATCTGTCCCATTGCTCTTTTGTGTACCTACTGTTCTAGTGATACTTATGCTTTCATATGTTCTCATGGTGGAAGTTATCTTTTTTTCATTTCTGGAAGTATAACTCTCTTAAGTGTCTTTTGTAAGGTTGATCTAATGATCATGAATTCCCTCAATTCTTGCTTGCTTTGGAAAGTCTTTATTTCTCCTTCATTTCTCAGAGATACTCTTACTGGATATAGTAATCTTGGCAGTTCTTTTGTTTTAGGACTTGAATCACCATTCCATTTCTGCCAGGTCTATTGAGTTCCTGTTGAGACATCTGCTGTAGTACAATGGGGGTAGCCTTAAAATGATTTGGCACTTTTCTCTAGCATATTTTAAAGTTTTTCTTGTGCTTTTGACAGTTTGACTATAATATAACCCCATGTAAAAATAATTTGTGATCATGTATATTTGGGGTTCTGTAGGTCTCCTATACTTGGGCTTTCCTAAAATTAGGAATATTTTCTGCTATTATTTCATGGAATAGATTTTCTATACTATTAACTTTTCCTCCTCACCTTTAGACATTTTAAAAATGTAGATGTTTGTTCATTTAATAGTGTTCCAAGTTCTTAAATACTCTCTTCATTGTTTTGTTTAGTTTGTGTTTCATTGTTGTTTTTGGGCTGACTGGGATATTTCAAAAGACTTGACCAAGTTCAGTTTACTGTTTCTTCTACTTGATCGAATCCATTGTTGAGGCTTTCAAGTATAATATTTTCACTTGACTTATTAATAAAGTTAATTATAAATAAGCTCCCATTCAATCTCACTTTGCCTTCAAGAAGTTGCAATATTGGATGGCTGGGGAGGATGGTCTCTTTCATTGCCAAAGACCTGCTATCTTTCTTCTTGTTCTTCCTTAAATGCACATAGCTGAGACACTGTTTCTACAGCATGTGTGCTGCAGGGGGCCCCACACAGATGCTGGTGAGGAAATTGGTTGGCTAATACCACACCCCTGCTTCCAGAGTTTTTTGTTTGGTTGGTTTGGTTTGGTTTGGTTTGGTTTGGTTTGGTGGTGGTCATTGTTGTTTTCAAGATTGCTGGCATATTCCCTTGTATCCTAGAGCAGGAAAGCACTCAGAGAGATGAGGCATTGGTCCACACTTTCATGAGAAAGATGTTATTGGGAGGCAACCTGAATCTCACCACTGTTTCAGACAAGACCCTCAAGTGGCAATCTACCTGCCAGGTTACAGTTCAAGACATCTGTCCTAGCTTGAGCCCCACCTGTGTTTCCATCCACATCATGTCCTAATGAAAAATTGTTATTCTTTCTTCCTAGTGAGAAGATACTAAAATACAAACCTGACACTGAGAAAAGGCCCACTGCAGAGTGGCCCAACTTGTGAAGGCTTTTCTCCCACAGGATTCTTGCAAAAGATTCCCAGAAAGCCCTTAACATTAGTGGCCATGTTACGTAGCTTCTGGGGTTTCCTGCTCACTTGAGTAGTGCCGGAGTCCAGCTGCGGCAGGGCTAGGGTTTCCCAAAGGTGGACAGGGAGTCGGCGAGTGAGAGACAGAAGACACTGCACACCAGTCTGTGAGTGAATCTGAATCCGCTTTATTTTTTAGAAGCTGAAATATATATTTGCTAACCTTGGTATCAACCCCCAGCCCCAAGTAGGAAACGCCCCAGGCCCAGGGCCAGGCAGAGACAATCCCAAGCAATAGGTATTAATTAACCTCAACCCCAAGCAGGGAGCGCCCCAGGCTCAGGGCAATAGGTATCAATTAACATCTCAATCTTGTTACTTAGTTAGCTTGGGAAATGTAAGCCGATGCACTTGAATGCCTGCAGGAGAGAGAGATGTGTGAGGCTATCGCACCGCTCCCTGCATTGTTTCCCTTATCACTTATGGGGGTATGGCAGTCCCTGTGAGGACAGCGCCTGTCTTAGGTCAAGGACTCCTCATATGAACCCAACCAGGCCTTACCCATCATGGGCCTGCAGGACAGCAATAGGTCCTGTGCCTGTCTTAGGCGGCCGGTGGTGTAACATATGTGTCCTAGTTGCCCGTCTTTGGCTGCCTGTCCAGTGTCTCAGGGCAGTTGTCTCACAGGAACCCCACAAATCCTCCTCCATGAGCTCTCCCACCCAAAGCTCCCGCATAAACTCTCCCACACTACTCACAGAAGGCAAAACCCCACAACCAGTCTTCACAAAGGGGTTATCTAGAGGGCCTCCAGCAACCCTCCTGGAGTCTCCACCCTCGACTCCATATTGAGCATTACATAAAAACATACACATGTGAACTACACAAATTACAATTATCAGTACAAAACATTCCAAAATCCCCGCGCCCAATTCCCACATGCGGTGTCCTTTTCCTGGAGAAGCGATTGTCACAAGGCGTGGATGGACTAGGACGCGGCATGGACAGAAAAGGGTGCCGCAGAGTAGCTCTTGGATGCTTGCAATACTCTCAGCAGTTTCCTGCAAGGCAGCAGTTCACCAAAGGACTTCCCACTGAGCTCCCCATTGAGTTGCTGCGCAGCTTGTTCAGGGAACATCTTTCTTTAGGAATTTCTTCAGACCCATTGGGACAGAGTAGGGAAAATGAGCCAGCACTTTTAATTACCTCTGGGGTCCCTCACTCTGTGCCAGCTCAGGTCAATGGTTCCAGGCTTTCTGTCAGGATAAAACTTCATCTTCCCCAAGTTTTTGACTTCCTACTCATTGTTTCAGGTGAGGCAGAATACTCCTATTAAACCTCCTCGTCACTGCGTGAGATTTCATATCTAAAATATTTAGTGAAATCTCTCAATTCCCCTTTGTAGGAGCCCTACTGAAACCTAAAACTGTAGACATGCAATTGAATGATGTGACAGTCCTCAGTACATTCTGCAAACGCAGGAATAAATGCAAAGTAAATATTATCAGTGACTCCAGCTTGAATGACAAATTCCAGCCACTGGGTCAGCTCAAAGTTCAAGGATAAATCTCAACATTGAAATGCAGACAGCCAACCCCCAAGTGGTAAGATGCTAAAAGACAAGGGGAAATTACTGAAGCAAATCCAGTCCTATTTCACACACACACACACACACACACACACACACACGCCTGCCTTACCTGGAACAATAAATATGGTGTTTACTTGCTCTTCACTATCATTACAAGGGACCAATCACAAAGATATTTATTTTGTCTCCTTTGTTGCTCTGATAAGCTAATTATGAAGTAATTTAATTAGCTAAAGAATAAATTAGTGCTATCAGACTGAAAGTAAAGGGATTCTTCTGAAAATTATTTAGAGGTAAACAATCATTTAAATGATTATTCCAGATGGAGAATTTTTTAAAAGTATTTTGCCAATATGTATATTATTTATTGGGGATTGTCTAAACATAAAAGTAAATACATGTTCTACTGTTTATGAATGAGAAAGAAAGGAAAAAGCATACTTAAATCCCTGGCAATGCCAGAGGGAACAATCTACGTTAAATGTTCCCCATCATCTTTGTCAGTGGAGGTCACCAAATGGTGGAAATGTTTCCAGGTAGGAGGAAGTGAGGTACAAACTAACGGAGTTTGCTGTCCTCATTATCAGTTGATTTTACAGCCTTACCACATCCAGTGACTCAGTGACCAGAAATAATGCCTTAATTGAGAATATATCCTCTATTCTCTTTAAAATTACAAAGCTACAATCATTTGTAAGTTCTAAAGTACACTTCCTATTAGATGCCACACACACTTCTGTCTCTGATCTAGCTGGTCTGCAGAATCCTTCAGGAAGTCATTTCTGTTTGATCACAAATAGGTCTGAAGATACTTCACAGTAAAAGTGTCAGGCTTTCAGCTCTCCAAAAAGATGAAAGTTTCTTATGAGTTGAAAGCATGTGGAATATTAATAGCAAAGACAAAAATAAGTGGGGAAAGCCTGGAGGCAAAGGCCAAAAGCTAAAAATTACTAACCATTATACAGCATTATCCCACAATCCAAAACACTGTGACACCATGGATTTCTTTGGAGTGCAGAGCAAAGCAAGTTCCCATCATCCTAATCCTGGATAGTCAAGGGCAATATGTCAGGCCCTACAGTTGGGCGTAAAAAGCACAGCACGGTGACAAGACCAGAGCATAATATTGGTAGTAAAAGTAGCACCCAGGCTTCAGTGGGCAATGATCCCTGTCAGCGTGAATGTACATAAGGGCTGCAGAAAACTGTGTGAGCTGGTGCAGCTTCAGATTCCTCTGAAACACAGTTTCCTAACTAAGGCGCTGTGGAGGGAAAAGAGTCTTAGGGGGCCATGCCCTCTGTAATCAGATGTTTATCTCACAGTGTTCCGTATTAACAACGTTGTCATGATTGTTAGTGTATACATATCTCTGCAGCTGGCCCTGAGGAATGTATAAAGATAATCCTCCAAGTGGTGTTTCTGGGCCTGAGGGTGTGGACATTCTTAGTACTTTCAAAACCACCAGGCGGGCAAATTACACAATCTCAGCTCCTAACCAGAGCATTTGAAAGTTCTCCATTTCCTCAGCTCTCTTCCATTTGCCTCATGCTTTTCTCTAGGACTGAATTTTAAAGTAGACTCTTTATAGTAGAAGAGTACCTGAATTCCATCCCTTTCATTTTTTAGGGAAAAAAAAAAAAACAGAAGGATAGATGGTTTGTCCTCAAACCAGAGCATCTTGGGGACATGGAAGATAAGGCTGGCTGTGGCCCTGGTCCTGGCCTTCAGCCTGACACAGAACAGATGCTTGGAAAGGCCCAGCCTGGGCAAATCCCTAGAAACAGAAAGTAGCTGAGCAGCTGCCCAGACTTGGGGAGGGAGGGAAGAGGGGTGTGACCTCTTTCCTAGGCATGTCTTTGGGGGAAAGTGGGGCTCAGGGAGACATGCAAAAATGAAAACATCCTTTGCGGCTGGTAGAGATGGTTGTACAACACTGCAACCATAATAAAAGCCATTCCACTGTATGCTTTAAGTAGGTAAGTTACTAAGGTGAAGGATACCTTAGTAAAGTTGCTGTTAAACACAAGAGGTGCTGATGAAATATTAGGCAAGGACAGAAGAAAAGGAGGAGAGGAAATCACAGGTCCCTGTACCGTGATTTCTGCCTGCTGACCTGCCCACTTTCTCACCTCTGCTACAGTAGCATAGGTCTGTATGTCATTGTCCCAGCATATGTTTTGCATGTCCTCTGTTGCTTCAGGAAAACTGTGTCCAATACACCTTGATCTGCCTCCACAAGAACTTTCAAGTTGAGAATTAAAAAGGATCCCAGCTTCAGTCTTTTATATTCCCCTGAGAATCTAGCTCAGGTCAGTAGACCCTTGATAAATGTGTTTCCTAAATTCCTGGTGAACTGGTGGTAAATTAAATATTAACTAATAAAGCAGTGTCATAGCATTATTCCCTAACTTTGATACTTCATTCTCTCGGACTTCCAGTTCAGGTTCTATAAATCAGGCTGGCAGTTAATGCTGCTTGACATTTTGGACATGGCACTTTACCTCCCAACCTTTCATGGCAGATACTACTTTGATCTCAGTGCCTGGATACACAGGACTACATTATACAGGGCTAAATAGTAACTGCTGCAGGCAGGGCCAATCCAGAATTCATGGGGTTTTATTCCTTTTGGAAAGGAAGCAGGTTCCTCTTAACAGAAAAGAATACAAAAGTATGAATGCAGATTAAGTGGCAGCTTTAGAAGGGGCCCTCAGAGAGGGTCCCTGAAAGTTCAGCTTCCCATCAGTTTGCCTCTGACTGTATTCACTGCTCTGCTTGACTGGATTTTGCTTTGTTTTTTTGGTTTTTTGGTTTTTTTGTTAAAAAGCAGTTTCACATTATAAGCTTCCTAGTCTTTCACATCTTCTTAAAAACAGGATTTAAGTAATTGTTTAATTAACTCCCTGTGCCATCTCCCTGTAAGGGGAATGATGAGAAAGCGTTCCCTCTCTTGTGGAGGTTGAGCTCTCACATCAGTGCCTAGTGTGAAAACCACACAAAATCCTAACTGTCCTTAAAATCCCTTAAATGCCTAGTGAGTACAGGATGTGTCGTGTTCTGTGGGTAACCTGGTCAGTGGTTCTTAGACATACTCAGGTTTGAAAAGCATTAAGCCAGATCAAAGGAAGGTGAGTCTGCGTGCAGTGTCTTTACCTCATCTCAGCCCTCAAATCTTTGGCATCAACACAAGATGGAAGCTCACCTGGGCTGTGAACCCCATCTTGTTTTAGATCGAGTTTGGGTGAGCTCGATAAATGTTAAAAGGGACTTATTGAATTTTAGAGGTAAAACATATGCAAGGACCTTGCATTATAGATACTTCATAGTGTCTATCAGATTTGCTTTTCTTTTCTTTCTTTTTTTTTTTTAAGACACAGTCTCATTATATTGCTCCAGGTAATCTCAAACTCCTGGGCTCAAGGGATCCGCCTTCCTCAGTCCCTGGAGAAGCTAGGACTCTGATGCATGTCACTACATATGGCTGTCAATTGGATTTCAATTGAGCTTTCAGTAGATCAGGTCCCCTATGTGAAGATGATGTCCTCCAAACTGGTGTCTCTGCTGTGGCCACACAACACAACCGTGGCACTCTGGCTGTGGGTCCTGGGTTCAGCATCTCCCAGGATGGACTCACAGCAGATAAAGGACTCCTTTTCCCAGAGAGAGAGACCTGGGCAGCCCTGCAGTTAAACCATTTCTTCATTGCACCTGTCTGATGAAAGTTTGTACAGGCAAAGAAATGAAAATATTTATTTAGTAATTCGGAGCATTTGGTCTTTTGCTTCTTTTTAAAACTCAGACTTGGGGAGAAAAGATGCATGTGTTTTATTTGTATTTTTAAAACTAATTCATGTAAAGCAGAAAAGAGGATTTTGGAAGATATCCAGAAATCTAGCTACAGGCTTGAATTTATTCCTGCCCTCATATTTAGAGAGGATCAAACTGAGATCTGTAACAGCTTTTCCAAAGTCTCATGACACAATTTACTGCTGGAGGAGGGGAAGCTCTTCAGTCCGAGTCTCCTGAGAACTCAATCATCAGCTACACGTTGGGCAATCGGGATTCAGAAATGTGTCAGAGGGTCACAGTCTTGGCCTAAAGGTCACGTTTGTCTGGAGATGCTCAGGCCCTTGGGGACTTTCGTAGGGAGTCACATGTGTGTCTCCCTTGGCCTGGCCTTCTACAGGCCACACACCTGTGTCTGCTACACCAGCCTTTTCCAAACTGCTTACTCTCACCAGACAGACTATGCCCTGTGCCTTCCCACCTGTTGCTCCCTCCTCCTTAAACAGTTCCTCCCACCCACCTGGCAACTTAACCTTAAACATACCGCTAAAGTACCACCACCTCCAAGAAGCCTTTGTGTGCCATCCTATGCTCTAGGTTATATGTTCTGCCCCTAAGCTCATGTACGGCTCCATACTTTTCTATAATTCGTACAACATTCTAGTTATTGCTAATTTTATGCATTAGAGTGTAAGCTTCTTGAGACCAAGGGCTTTGAATTATTAATATTGAATATCTCAGTGCCTTTTCATAGCACTTTTGACCCTAGGAATTTGGTATTTGTGGAAGGAAGAAAAGGTGAAAAATCAGAGGTATAATCATTTATTTTACATCAGATCTACAGAAAAGACAATATTTTAAACATTTAATTAGCTTCTATAAGATTTCATTCTTGATGACATAAAAGTCTTTATTTAGAGATCTTTGGGCTGGTTTCTTCATTCTCACTTTTGGTGATTTGACTTAAAGTTATATTAAGAATTCATCATAACCTATAGTGGTCCAGATTCTAAGAGAATTCTCTAGAGAATGATGACTGAAGAGTTTGGGCTCTGAAATAAAACAGACCTGTGTTTGAACGTTTCTTTGCCATGTACGATCTGTATGACTTTGACAAATTGCCTACACACTCATCCTCAGTTTCCTCATCTGTAAAATTGGGATAAAATTGTCAGTGCCATCGCATAAGTTTGAAACTTGAGAAAAATACAACTGAGCAAATACACATAAGGGTACAATGAGTGATTATCATTTTTAGGACAAACACTAATGTGTCTAATTTTAAGCTGACTTCATTAGCAACTGATTATCCAATGGCACTGCCTAATAAAGGAGAAACAAAGAATTCACTGGGAACTTAGATAATGAGATGAGGAAGAAATCATTTTTTTTCTAATCTGTTTAGTTCATTCTCTTATAATTAAGCTACAAGAGTGTTTTCACTTACAGGATGGATAAAATCTCCATTACATTGAATTTCTTGGAGATATATCATAGCTTAAAATGGAATTAATTCCCCTCTAATGTGATATTCTGGCAAGATTAGATTCTAATACAGATAGATACCCTAATTTAGAAGCTCCAACTGAACATCGTGGGAACCAAGCATGAGTTAAAGATATCCCTTCAAAAAATGTCACTGAGATGTCCATGAGTGTGGCAGAAGGGACCTGTGACATCAACAACAAGAATAATGAAAATGGGCATTGAGCAAATGCTCGCAGTATACATGGTACCCAGACTCCCCGGCTCACAGAAGGCCCATTACCATCCCAGTTGCTGCCTTGCCATTGACAGCGAGGATGCTCTGCTAGTAGACAAAGTCCTCGGCCTGTGTTCTGGGCTGTCCCCGAAGGGCGAGGGAGGGGTCGAGGAGACTTGGAAAGCATTGCTTACATCCTTTCTTCATAAAGCCCCAGTCACGACCATATTCTCTTCATACTTCCTGTTTTCTGAAACAATTCTGAACCTTTGTTAAATTGTGTCACGCGGTTCTACAAACACAAGAGCCTTTTTGTCGTGTTCTTTTCCCACTGGCCCCACACGGAGGACCGCAAGTGGCTGGAGTATCGCTCGATGAATGTGTCATACGGGATTATGGAAGGATGAGGGGATGAAGGAAGCTGACAGCTGCTCGTGGCCGGGATCCTCACTCCGCACCATTTTACCTGCCTGCCCACACCCACTCCCACTCCACCCACGCCTGTCTCCAGGACTCTGTCTCCCAAGTTTACTCGGACCCAAACCTCCAGATAAACTGTTCTCCCTCTGAACCAAACTCACGGATTAGCCTTCGGTTTCTTTCGCTTTTAGTCATACCAGACCCGTGTGCTTCACCCTTTGGGAAACATCATGCTTTGTACCATGATTTCTACAGGCGGCTAATATCATGGATTATTTCACTCATTCTACTCTCAGGGGGTAATCAGTAACCCAACTTTCAAGGCCATCTCACTATAGTCTCCTACCTGTCACCAGTTACATAGGGCGGAGTCAAGCGGAGGTGTCAGCACTATTCTTTATGGATTCATCTGGAAACTGTGGTGCTGTGAATCTCTGATGTCTTTGTGATAGTAGAGTCTGTCTATAATCATCCTTGGTCCACTCTTCAGCATGCAGAAAAAGATAAAATACCAGGTTACAGGAAATCAGGCAAAGGCAGCCCTCGAATCCCAGAAAATTTCATCTACCCCCGCCAGGCTCAAGATCTCCTGATTTAGGAGATTTGTCTCTCCCCTAATGCCTCTCTAAAATGCATTCCAAAATCAAAAGCCAGTAGTTACATTTCTCTGCAAAGGAGCAGGCAAAAAATGTTTTTGTTTGACACAGCAGTAATAGAAACTAGACCACGTTTCTGTTTTATGAAACCTCTGAGGGTAATTCATTGAGAGCTTGACATTTAATATCACCTAATCACCTCTCTCGCAAGATATTTTGTTTGGCTCTATTAGCCCCACACACAGACATAGCTGCTGGCACTCACTGAGCCATGTTGTTAGGTGGGCTGTAACACCCAAGGCGGGACTTGGCAAGAGGCAGCGGCACCTGCTTTATTGAGAAGTATCTTCATATTTTATCCTCTGAAAGAGAAACGTGCGATGTAAATATCCTTAAGAGATGATTATCATACATCAGGCTGTCCATTCAAAAAGGCATTGTACCAGATGCCCAGTCACACGGTCACTCAGAATGGAGAGAGCAGATGGAGGCTTTGAGCTCTGAAAAAAAATTTTTTTTGTAAGTTCCTTAAGTAGCTGCCTGCTCCTGGCCAATATCTAGCCAGGTAATTTGACCCACTGGCTCTAAGGTGAGAGTCATGCCTCAGAGGGGTTTGGGAAAGAACATGACCCACAGGTCCCTGTTGTCTCAGAGTCTGTGAATCCATACGCACAGGATGCAATACCTCCGCCCAGAGAATTTTATGCACCGCGTTAAAAGAAATTATGGAAAACCCATGTGGCTCGACACATCAATACTGGTTTCCTGACATCAGGGGAGATACTAACACAGAGGTGTTTTCCTCTCCACTTTTCAAAAATTGGTACAATCATTCCAGCAGTGGGAGCAGGAAAATCTAAAATCCGTAATACTCAGCAACTCAAGTACAAAGAAAATGAAACCAGAAATCCAAGAGGTTTTCACTGGTACTGCCCAGGCCTATCTTTGATATAAGAATAACCTTCTAAATTTCCTGAGTGTGACTCCTGCACGTCTGATGGAGCCATTCCCTGTCTAGCGCTTACATGGCTCCCATCTGCTGTATTTAGCTATGGGTTTCATTTCTCCATGGGGCCCTGGCTAAGTCTTCCACAGAGACCAAAGGGGAAAAGCACAGCTCAGGGGCAAATCCCCTTAGTTTCCAGTCCTGCTTTCCTCTGTTCCGCAGGATAGGCTTCCAAGTAAGATTCTCAGCAAAGGGGTTTTAGATAAAATGGAAACAAAGCTTGGTAAATAAGGAGAGAAGGAGCGGTTGAAGGGAGGAGAGGGGATTAGGAAAAGAAGTGGAATCCAGATACATCATGTACAGGTACAAATTCCCTCTGATGAATGTGATTGTTACGTATTGTCAAATGATACCAATAAATTTAATTTTAAAAGGGGGGGTTAGATTTAAAAACCCTTAGAAACAAAGTTTAAGAAGGACTAGTGTCTTAGCCCATTTCAAATTGATGTAACAGAGTTTCACAGACCAGGTACAGAAAAAATACAGTTCTGGAGGCTAGGAAGTCCGCAATCAAGGTGCCAGCAGCTGCCATTCCTCCCATGGCTGAAAGCAAGAGTCAAGGGTGGAGAGGGTGGAAGAAAGCAACCAGGCAGGGACCGAACTTTCACAGCAAACTCACTCTCATGGTAACAACATGAACCCATTTGTGAGACAGCACTCATGACAGCGCTTACTTCAAGGTCCTACTGCTCAGCACTTTGGGATTTAAGTTTTCAGTACATAAACTTTGAGGGACATAGTGAGACCACAGCAACCAGTGTGCAAAATAAAATCCAGGTCAGGTCCTCCATGTGCTTGATCTTAATTTCCCTCTCAGTCCTTCCCCAGCATGGTCACACAGCTGTTAAAACCTGGTTAAAACCTCCCTTCAGTTTCCTTTGCGTGGAATGTCCACTTTCCCTTCTGCTCTGCCAGGTGGATCTGTATCTTTCTTTTAAAATGGGGTCATGTTTTACCTATTGAGTACTATTCTTCCTTCTTTTTGCAGTGATTAGCTACATTCCCACAGCATCAGTGCATATGCTGATGCCTGTGGTGTATGACTATGGGTATCTGAGTCTTGGAAGAGTCTGCAGACTTGTAAGAGATAAAGTTTCTATCTTGTCTCTATCCTCCTCCATCTTCCTTCAGGGCCTGGCATGTAGTGGGCACTCAATAAATATTTGATGGATGGCTGCATATCTGTTTAATTCACCACCAGATAGCAACTTGGCAATTTCCCAGGCAACTTTATTCAGAAGGAATTCGAAGATACGGTTGCAACCAATTTCAGCAGCTCTTTGTTAACAATACATGGCTTCTTTTGGACTATGTCTTAATTACTTTTCTCTCATTGCTGATACAAAATACTTGATGCCCAAAATGAAGGAAGGAAAGGTTTATTTAGCTTACAGTTTTTGGAGGTGTCAGTCCATACTCAGCTGGTTCCAAGGCAGGGTGGCTTGGCTAAAGGGCAACCATTTAGAGCAGTCACAAGGGACAAGAATAAGAAGGGCAAAAGAGGAAGGGCACCCCTCCTTTCTTCCTTAATATTGTTTGCTAGCTACCTGCCCCAGGTGGGCACAGCACTCACACCACCAATCCCAGCACTAGACAATGAACTAACCACAAACACTAGATTCAGCCACCTCCATGACTGCATGAGGCTTTGGGGGGTCACCCAGAGGCAAACCATAACAGACTACTTCCTTGAATATGAATTTCATTTTTTCAAACTAACAATTGCATCAATACTACAAGAGACATTTTACAGAGCTCACACGCTAAAAGCCCATGGACAACAGTAGTCTTTTAAATTGCCATAGTTTGACCCTACTAATCTGTCCAAATCTTTGCTTAGAATCTTTGTGAGGGCTTTCTGACTGGTTCATGGGGTTTAGGGGATGCCCAGGAACCCCTAAGACTGAAGCCCCTATGTAGCTGTAAGGGAGACCAGACTCTGGGACCCTCACCTGTTGCTCTAATCAAAGAGATTTTACAAAATCCAAGTGTTTTGTGTAGGGTTTATTTTGGGGGTCTCGAGGTGGGTTTTTTAGGGGATTGTCTTTGGCTGAGTCCGACTTTCCAGTTAGCCCAAGTCCCCATGCCTTACCATTCCTCCCTTACTTCCTGTACATCTCTTTGATTAGAATAATTTATTTAACTCTTCCACTACTTTTATATCAACCTTTATGTTTAGCTCTTCAAAATAATGCTGTGTGTAATATCTTTGGATATGTGACTTTCTTTAGCAATAAACATGTTCTTGATTTTAACAAATTCCTTTATGTGTTATTGATTGTACGGTTTGGATACAAATATTTCTCAACATGTTCCTTTTCTTATATTTTTATTATTAAAACTATACCCAGTTGAATATTTTTATCTCTTCTATCATTATTTTTTCTTTTGCTTCAAGAAATTAGAAGTTCTTCACAATTTCTAGGAACTATACATAGTTCCTAAGATTTGATGCAATCTCTATTTTCTTTCCTTTGGTGTTCAATGGATTGATCTCTTTGATTCATCTGAGCATACTCAGTAGATGCTTAGATAATAAATGGTTTTAAAATAGATAACATCCTCACTTAATAATGTTTCATTTGCTCATCATTTACCATTGTCATGTTAGTTTACTTCAATGTTTCTGAATTCCTCTCCTCTTCTTTATATCTGGTTTTATATCAGTACCATGCTATTGTAATTATTCATGCTTCATAATATGTATAGACTTTATTATACCATTCTTCTCCAGTTTTTTTTAAATATCTTTTTTATACTCTTGGGGTTTGTTTTGCCTAATAAATGTTAGAATCATTGTCAAATTCTAAAATAGGAGGTGATTTTAATTTCAATATGTCTTTATGCTTCTTAAATCAATGCATGCATTCTCAGCACCTTCTATTCTTATATGTGTGTGCTTTCCAGATATTTATTGCTTGTGCATAATGATGCATATAACATAGTGTACATAATGAATATAGTATGTAGCAAAATACTGTATATAATAAAGATAATGTTTTTTATTTGAATACTCAATCATTCCTCTTTCTAAACTTACTTTAAAGTATAAAACAAAGTTTTTATAAATAGATTTTTCTTTTTTTCTAGTAGTTATTGTTCTTTATATCTGTTGTGGTTTGCCTAAGCAGTATTAAGTTATAATCATAGTAATATTTTTGCTTTGGCCTGTTTTTTAAAAGAAAAGCTTCTAATGTTATTCCATTATTAGTTCATGTTTTAAAATAGTATCTTTATTACAGTAAGGTAGCAAATTATGTTGCTTGAAATATGAAAAGTTTTAGTTTTTATGAAAGGTTTTATCAAATCTTCTTTTGACTTGTGTTGAAATGGATTGTGTCACCTGATGTTAATATGTTAATGTTTTATTGATTTTTTTTTATCCTTGGAGTAATCTCTATTAAGATCAAATTTATCACATAGAATGAACTAGATGGAGTCCAGCCTTCTCTGTGTTTTGGCAGTGCTTAGAAATTATCTGCTTCTTAGAAATTAGAAGGACTTGCTAGATCTATGTGCCTTTCTTTTTTGGGTATTGTAAAAAATTTTTAAATTTGTTTTCATCTGTTGGTGATTTAGTAGTGTTTTTCTACCTATTTCTTTCATTCAGAGTATCTCATATTTTTATTATGAAGTATCATATATTGAGGGGTTTTTTTTTGGTTTTTTTTTGTACCGGGGATCGAACTCACAACCTCGTGCTTGCCAGGCAGGTGCTTGAGCCATTGAGCTAAATCCCAGGCCGTATTGAGGTTTTTAGTCAACTGGTATGTAATTAAGTTTGTATTCCATGTAAGTAATTTAATCTCTTTTCATATTTCGTACATAGAATCAGACCTAAATTTTCAACCAGATTCCACCACTAATTTATCCATGTGGCTTTGACCGAGAAAATGGACTTCTCATGTCAGTCTCCCTATAGGTAGGATCAGATTATTTCCTTCTGAAAGAATCACAGATAATGTCAGTAAAGTTCTTAGCATAGTATCTGTCTTTAGTAATAGATGTTTGGGTGTTCTTTTTTAACGCCGTTCGTTTGTCTCCTTTCTGTTATTCTTTAATTACATTTGCATGGGCTGCCTGGTTTTCATTGTCTGTTCAGTAGTTGCAGAAGTAGCAGATAAGCAGTGGGGAGACAGTGGAGGCTTTTGAAGAAGAAAGTCCAGCTCTATCTAATGTCTAAGCTCAGCATGTAGACAGATCATCAGAAGATGGGTCTATGCTCTGAGAAATGACAGAATTGACACGGAGCCAGCTAGCCTCTTCTTGCCAAGTGGGACATAGAAATATAGATCTTGCATTCGTAGTCAGTGGACACCCAGGCCCTAGAGCTCAGGGGAATCCCTTTCAGGGCCTCCTGGGAGTGGGAAATTGACCAACTGGCCTCTAATTGTTCTTCTCCAACATCCAAGCCTTCAGGGCCTGGAAGCAGAGATGCTGACAAACACTGTGACCCTGACTGAACCCTGCTTTTGAATAGAACAACAAGACAGGCTTTGTTCATCCTTTTGAAATGGGGCCCAATTATGTTTCATTAATAAATGAAACTCTGTGTCCAAATAGGAGAGATGCTGTACAAAAACGGCCAGGAAAACATTCTGTGTAGAAAAAGACTGGTGAGGTTTTCAGTGGGCATTCATTTTCCTAGAGTGGCTCTAAGACCGAAAAAAAAACTTTCAGCCTCCAAATTCTTCTTGTTTCCCAACCTCCCCACCACACACACACACACACACACACACACACTCACACACACACACACACACACACACACGCATATACACTTTTTTTTTCTTAGATATGTTTAACTCTTCTGCCTAAGATTTATCTTTGGTTCCTTGATAATGTATTTGTGATGATTATGTCATTTAGAGAAAAATGCACTATCAGAAACATCACCGATCCATTTATAAATGCTAACAGAAAAACAAGCCAAAAGCTTGACCACAGTAATTAATCCAAAGGTATTCACTGAGCACTTTCTGTGTATAAAGCACTGCGATATATGCTATGAAGGAAGAATAAGAAATAGTTTCAACCCTCAAAAGTCCTTCAGTCTACTTGAGGAAATAGCCAAATAATTGATTGACTCTAATACCAGGGAAATTAAAACAAATACTATGGTCAGGCCATAGCCACACTTCATGTGGATAGAGCTCCATTGGCTGGATTAACAAAAACTTTATGAGCGCGTTGCATCCTGTGGTAAGTAAGCTTTCTGTAAGCACATGTTCCCTCAGATTTTTAAGTGACCCAGCCAGTATATCCATCATGCTCTCTGCCTCCAGACATCGGCAAACTCAAGCAGCAGTTCTAGACGGTTCCAGCAGACCCCTGTGTGCACACAAGCCCAGCATTCCCAGTTCTCCTGCAGTTATTTTCCTATCCTTCCTTATATTTATCCAGTCCCAAATCCTTCCCGCCAGACATGTTTCTGGCTTGCTTCCCTATGAGGACTTCCCAAGCTGGGTCTCACAGAGCTCGCCATCTTTTTCACATGGCTTTTAGTTTGCTTCCTCCCTTGATCTTTCAGTCCTTTCCCCCATCAGACCTCTTCCCATAGAACCCCGGTGTCTAGGCAGACCGAATCTTGGGATGAGGAAGCTGCCAAAGAACTCCCTTCATCATCTATCCAGCAGTCACGGAGGTGATCAAAGTTCTCCATTCCCTCAGCCCTGAGTAAAGTGATGGTACAAAATAAAAACATGGTCTTGCTTAGGCAGAAGGTTCCCCTCACAGCCAGCTCACCACTGGACTAGAGACCAGTGCTTGTAGCAAGGAGCTCAGGGGCCACCTATATATGCTGTTTTGCCAAAGATATTAAGAGGAGCAAAAAGACCCAAGTGAATTTCCAGAGCTTTGCCTACAAGGAAACTGATATGCTTAGCATCCTGAGGACACCCTGGCCTATCTCTCTGTTAGGAAGTAAAGGGAGGATGAGTGAGATGTTGTGCCATGGAATTCCACCTGCTGTGCCAGCCACCAGGCTGGACTAATTGGACACTGTGCATCAAATTCCAGGAAAGCCTCAGAGGGCTTCCTCAGGATAAATCAGCCAGGCTGGTAGAGCAAGCCTTGCCACATTCTCAACTGGTAAACTGATGATACAGAAGTCAGAATATGACCTCAGGCCCATCTGTCCTCTCTCTCCTTTAACAAAGTCTTCCAGAATGACAAGACCTTTAGAGGGTGTATTTTTAGATTGCTTAAAGGGCATAGGTAACTGAAAACTTAACCAAGAGTGTTTTATACAGAATAGACTTCATTCATCTCACTAACGGACAAGCTTGGAGATAAGTGATTGCAAGGTTAGTACACAGAGTGTCTGGTTGATGACATCAGAGATCAAGACCTTTGTATCTTTCGACTCAGCCATTTTTAATGTGTCATCAGTGATTCACCTCATGGGCAAAAGATAAGAATAGTAGTTCCACTCATCACCTCTTCATGCGGCCTGGGTAACTTCTTCTCCAAGTGCTGTTGGCCAGGTTACCTGTGGTGATCAGCTGAAATACGGGCTGATCTAAACGATCCAAGATAGGATTACTCATATCTGAGACTTTGAAGGGATATTGAGAAGGCTAGGACTGTCACCTGCAGTGCCTTCCTGGGGCCTCTTCAGCAGGGTGGTCTCAGTGACTCATGTTCCTCATGTGATGCCTCAGGGTTCTCAAAAACAGTGTTATAAGGGACAGAAAGTAGAACCTGCTGTTGTCACAAGGCCTGGGCCCCAGATACTGACCAAAGAAATTAGAAAGCCCCCCAAATTCAAGGGGAAGGAATGGAGAACCCCACATCCTGATGGGAAGAGGACCCAAGAATTTGGTCATCTTGGAGCTACATAAAGGTTATAAGCTAAGCTGTTAAAGCAAAGAGACCAAAGGCGGGGCGACTTAAGACAGAAGATAGTTGCCCTCACAGTTGTCAGCCCAGAAGTGGACGACACAGGTTGGTGACCCATCTCTGTTGGACTTGGCTCCCGTGTCCAGTCCAGGACAGACACTTCACTTGCTACAGCTTCTTAAGCAGTGGGAAAGATAATGGAGGATAAATAGCTTCTCTGTAAAAGGCTGATTTACACCACTTCTGCCTGCATTACATCAGCTATATGCCAGTCACATGGCCATACCTGGCTGCAAGCTATTACCAAATAGAAGACAAGTAGGGTGGGCCTTGGAGACAATTGCTCCTTGGTCTCTCTTGATAACTCAGAAAGAAATAGGTGGTAGTGGTGAGTGAAAATTAAATTCTAAATAAAAAAGTTGCTACCTGAGGTGCTTTATGAATTGACCCTGTACAAAGGACTTTTGCCTCTGGAGTTAGGTGGTAAATCAGAGGGGATTTTGAACACAGCTCTAAGTCTGGGCCATTCACCCACACAGAAGTAAATAATGTGCAGAAGCACGCTTATGAGGAGTGGCTGCTTATTTAATCTCGTCCCACAGGTGGGTGGCAATGGAAATCGCCCACTGAGTTTGTTTCGTGGGATTGTTCTCCTTAGAAATCTCCCATGGGGTCCCTTACTTCGAACTTTACAAAGAGTGCAAAAGAATGAGCTGATTCAAAGAATGAGCTAAGCAGTTCAACACATGGCACACCAGCCATCCACTCATAGTGTGAGAGCTGTCACCACGAGCCAGGTCTCTCTACAGCATCAGCCTGACCCAGCAAACCCACCCACCTCACTAAAACACAGGGGACTCTCTTCCCTTGGAGCAGGTGGCACGTGTCGGGGCTGTTTGCCTGGGCTCCTTCCACCTTCTCCCTGGTTCTGAGAAACTCATTGGTGGGTTTTTGCAGCCCATTTGCAGCAGTAGGTCAGCCAGGGCATCACTCATGTCACAGCTGATGCTTGCATGGGGAGCGCTCTTCCCATCCTCCTGCCGAGCGCTCCAGTGCCCCATCGCTCCAGCCCACGCCAGCACCTGCTGCACGGGTCTGAAAGCAGCCTTGTTCTGGTCCGCTTTATATATCTGTTCTGAGTTCTGAGCACACTTTTGTTTAACAAAATGTGTTCCATTCCTCTAAAAAAAGGATTGATAGCCAGGATCGAATGCCTCAGGAGGTTCCTTGGGCTCGGTGCACAGCCAGCTTCTGCTCTCTTGTATATTTTTACTATTTTCAAGAAATAAATAGTCTTTCCACTAGCTCTTGAGGAATAATTTTAATAATACGTTTGAGGAAATATTTGAAATGGATTTGAAATGGATAACAGCATTATGGGTTTAGACTTCACTTATTTATTGTTGGATCTCTTTAACTTCTGTATTAAAACAAGAAAGAAAGTCAGTCGGTCTGACTTTTCCTTTACTACAAAGGCAAAATAAACTTACTGACACTATAGAATGCATTTTTTTCCTTCCAAAAGACTTGGATGTGGGCTGGGGATTTAGCTCAGCGGCATAAGTGCCTGCTTTGCAAGCACAAGGTTGTGAGTTCGATCCCCAATACCAAAAAAAAGAAAGAAAGAAAGAAAGAAAGAAAGAAAGAAAGAAAGAAAGAAAGAAAAAAGACTTGTATGTAAATACCATTTCTGCCATATACTACTTCACGGTGATCATGGGCAAAATATTGAGCTCTCTGACTTTCCATTTTCTTATGTATAAAGTAAAGACATCATGAGGACTAAGCTAGCTGCTTTAGGTAAAGTGCTCAGCATGGTGCCTAACCCCATAATAACTATTGCTTTTGGAGCCCCTCGGCATGTGCCAAACGTTGTGTGGGTCACTGGTTCTCCCCGGGGACTTAGAGCTACAGTCTGTCCACGAGAGCCACTCGGCTCCACACCACAAGGAACTTCAGGAGCCAGGCCCACAAGCCTTCCTCATGACTCCTGTACATTTCATGGTCGCAAAAGTGTTCCAAAACTGGAGTATGTGATCATCACATCCACACTCCAGCTAATAATTCGTGCTGAAACAAAAACAGTTCTGCCCTCTTGAGTTTTATTTAAATGACAGCCCCAGGGTCTTCACTAACTTGTTTCAGTAGCTCTCAGCACTGTTCCGTGCCAGGAGATGGAAGCTAGGAGACTTGGGAATACCAGATAGCTTATCTCCTCTTCTCTCCTGATGCTTCCCTTGATCCCACAGGGGGTCTGCATCCTGTTTATGTCACATGGTTTGTGAAATACCCAGGGAGAACTCAGCCACTCCTGACAGATTGAGCAGCTCCTCCTTACCACAGCCCAGCACCTGGGGCCAGTGTCTCCCTGACTTGTCATTATGACGTGTACCATCTGTCCCCCTGTTAAAATATGAGCTCCTTGAAGGTGGGAACCCTGTCTTAATCATCTTTGTGTCCCTGGCACCTGGTGCACTTAGTAGACACCTAATAAATGGGTGGTGAATGAATGAAGTGTCAGTCCCGAATCAGAGGGCATTTGTTCCTGGAGCACTCAGGTGTTAGGTGTGGCCTTTGCAGCCAATATATTTCTGGTCCTGGTGACAGGTAGGCAACAGCACTGCCTGGAGACCCATGAAATGTGATCCGAGTCGTGGCTCCGTCTTCCATCCGTTCAGTTCCGTGCCACAAGGAAATCTGTGTGACGGTCTCATAGCAGGTCAAAACTGCATTGGGATCAACCCAGAAAAACAAATTGCAAATATCTACTTCTTTTTTCTGTCATAATTTGTTTTCCCAGTTGCTACCAAGGTTGAAATGAGCTCTGTGGGTTGACAATTTGGATTTGGAATAACTTTTCTTTTCTTTTTTCTTTTTTTTTTAAGAATAGCTTTTCTATTTTATGAACTCTGAAGGGGGGAGGATCAAATTCTGCTCTGTGCTGTGAAAAATGAACAAAGCCCTTGGCGGGATAGGTGCGAAGAGAGCACAGCCTTCACTAAGGAAGCCTTTGCCCTGCTCCGGGGCTGGCTCTGATTTCATTCCTGCCTTCTGGTTCTGTCCCTGCTGCCTGAGTGTAGAAAGCCATCCTGCCCACCACCCCGTGCCCCACTCCCTGCCACCCGTGCTGGAACTATTCATCTAGCCACTTCAAAAGAACACAAAGAACAAGGCTTCTTCCACCGAATATGAATTTAGGGAGCCTTCCTATTTCTTTTCATTGCAATGCGCCTACCTGCTGCCGTCACATTTGACTTTATTGAAAAGCAGCGGGAAGTTCATCCTTCACTAGAAAACTTGAACAGTTAAATTCAAACTATGAAGAAAATTGTTCTCCTAGTTCCAATCTCTCTCTAAATCAAAGCATAGACTATGGGGCTCTGGTGAGGGCCCTCATGAGAACAGGCTCCCACTGAGAGCCGCAGGGGAAAAATTGGTGCAGGAGGAAGAACTGGTGCAGAAGGTAAGAGTTAAACCATGTGCAGAAGTGACTGGAGATCTGGCCATAGAGGAACAATGCCCAAATGCCCGTCCTCACAACTGGAATGTGTTCTCTAAGGTCAAATGCTTGTTATAAAATGGCCAGCTATTTGTGTCATGCCAGTGCCTGGCTAAAATAAAAAGACATAGAGAGAAAGGAATGGTCTCTGTGGCTCCTGGGAAGAGCAGTCAGAGAGGAGGCGTGTCCCAGGTCTTCTGCACGGTCTAAGGGAGAGGGTAACATAAGCCCACGGTGCTATGCTTTGTTCTGCAGGCCAAGGGGAAGTAAACGCATCTGACATGGGCAGTTCTGTGGCCCTGAGGCTGTATCCATTAACTCCACTCACTCGAGCTCACTACTTCACCCCGGCGCTGCCTGGGCGATGCTCTGACTCAGCTTCTCAGAAGGATTCTCCTGTGCATGGAGGCCGTGCTGCCTCCTGGCTTTCCTCTTTCTGACAGGCACGTCTTCTCCATCTGAGAGTTTGGGTCCGATGAGCCACGTATGCTGCTTGGTCTCCTCTGAACAGGCCCTCATGATTATAGTTCTGGACCAGGAAAGAAAAGGAGCACACTGTGAACATGGTTCAGTCAAACATCTTAGGTGAAAAGTTCTCAAGTTCAACTGTGGGAAAGCAATATGTCTTCCCTATCTGTCTTCAGAGCAGCCAGAGTTAAAGTTAAGTAACAATCACAATCTTTTCTTAAAAAAAAAATTAAAAAAACTATTATTTCTATTAAGGTGACATTGTTAGGCTGTGTAATTCTCTGAAGTGATTTCCTTCCCCAAATGTCTAATTTTTGTTCATGACATATTTGAAAATGGATTCTTATTGCTTAGTGGGAAAGAATGAAAAACACGACAAGCTATAAACTCTGACCTCAGGACCATGTATAATATAGCATCATTAAATATAATTAGAAATCCATTTCAACATCACATTACAGATCTATGACTTAAAGGTAATTTCTGTCATTTGAATACGATGGTGAGCCGATGACTGAATTAGATTCTTCAGAGAAAAACAATTTCTCCTGCATTAGGAGTTATTACCTTAATTGAATAATATCTGGATCATGCTGGTGGTAACGTTAATGTTATTAGCCATTATCTTGGTGATGTTCACCCTACTGTTTCCAGAGAAAATATAGCCCATTAAATGGACAGAAGGATTAAAATAGAAAAAAGCTTCATGCTTTTCACGGCTCATTATACTAAGGTCAGCACAAAGAAATGGCCCTGACCTTGAAATAGGACAGAGGACCCAGCCTGGACTAAATGCTAAATTAAAAGACTTCCAAGAGAAGTCCTTCTCTCCCTGGGTTTCCTCAGCAACATGTCATTCTGAAAATTAGTATTCATTAATTAATTCACTTAATTATGCATTCATTCATTTAACCCATATATATTGCGCACCTTCATGAAACCACACATGGTGACACATGGGGAAACAGATGATTTAGTCAAGGAGGGAGGGTCAAGGCTCCACTCAGAACCTATTAAATCTCAGACGTTGCAGTAGATGCTTCCTGATTTATTCTTTCCTAGACCCAACAAAGTAGATAGAGTTGTTCTTTCAACCACTCTATATGTCAAAACCAGACCTGTCTTATTTCAAGGCCAAAGCTGTTTCTCTTACACCTGAAATTTGGACTTAGGACATATGCATACTTTTTTAAATTATAATACATTGTAACAATGGGGTGACTGATACCCAGTAATATGCAGAGATAGCTACAGTGGCAAAGTCAAATCTCACTCTGGGTAGAGTTGCTGATAATTCTTGGAAGTGTCCAGGTGATCCTAGTGAGTCCTCCAGAGCTCTCCTCCCTCCTCAGCCCCATGATGCAGGTCTCCCTTCATATTCTCTGCCCCCTCCCCAATCTTCTCAAGTGAGGGGCACACCCCCCTCAACACTAGAGGAAGGGGCAGCTCCGCCTCATTCCCATCATCTTCTCACATCTCAGCTCTGGAAAATGAGATGCTGCCTGCTCCATTTAGCATCCAGCCACACCAGCCTGTCCTAGTTACTGCCACCACTAACTCTCTGGTCACCTCCGGCCCTCTTTGAAGATTCAGACCCCAGAGTCACTGTCTTACCCAACCCAAGTCTGTAGCTCTTGCTCAGAAATAGGGCCACTTCCAGCTGCTGTAGAATCCATCGGGAACTCAATGATAGGTTACAAGGTGGCCTAAGTCCATTTCAAAGGAGTATATCTAATAAAGCTTTGTGTAAGTGCAAGAAATTTTTCAAACTATACCTTTTACCTAATAATACTTCATGGTCTTATTCTCACTTTTTTCCCACATGACTGTAAGGGTACCTCAGTTCACAAAAATTCTCTCCATGATCGTGGTCACAAATCAAATTGAAAAGAACCAAATCAAATTTCCCCATAATATCAACATCAAACCTTACCATTGAATTGGATTTGGTTCTCCTCCAACTCAGTTTATGACCAAAATCATGGAAAGAATCAAATTCACAAATCAAAGTACCACTATACATCCATCAACATCTCAAACCAGACCTCACCAAGCTGTGACAGGTATCAGAGGCATTTCATGACAGTGGACCTGTTTAAGAAACCAATGTCCTCCCAGGCTCCATTTATTACCTTCTTCCAAAAGTGTCTTAATACATCAAGAATACAACAAAAATTACCATCTGCTGGAATTAGCCAGAACCATCTTGAGGACTTTATGGGACACTATAGATTGTGTCCAACCAGAGACTCTTATTCAATCTCTCTGCGGTGGGGTGGAGACATAAGTAGACTTCAAAGTCTCCAGTTGATTGTGAAGCACAACTGTTTTGGGAACAGTGAGATATAACTGCTGCTTAATTTTTTTTTTTTTCAGTACTAAGGAGTGAACCCAGGGCCTTCATACTTAGCTACATCCCTAACCCCTTTTTTTCTTTTCTTTTCTTTTCTTTTCTTGTCATTTCTTTTCTTTTCTTTTCTTATAAGCTTGAACTTGTAATCCTCCTACCTCAGCTTCCCAGAGTACTGGGATTACAGGCACTTCTTTGTGTTTTACCAAGTAGGATTCTTGAGGCCTCTCTTATCTGTATGTTCACTCTCAGATCAGAAAAATACCTACAAGTATCAGCCTTAAGACAGCCCTCTTATTCCCATTAAGAATAACATGATAGTAAATGTTCAAAAAAGAAATCAGAAAAAGAGAAAGCTCTGGTTTTAATGTTTGCCAGTTCCCGTGGTGTCAGTACTCCTGCCATGACTGATTTCAAGCTACCAGTGAGACTGAACATGGAGATGAGAAAAGATGCATAAAATCAACTCTCATAATGAGCCCCCAAATAAATCAACCCCAGCGAATCTCCATACCACTCACTATTTAGTCCCAAAAATCAAAGCACTGTTCCAGGAAGAGGTCTCACTCAGACCCAACAACAGAGTCAGAACCTCTCAGAAGTCAAAATGCCTGTATTTTGCTTTAAATCTCTTGGAATGCTGGGCTGAAGGTAGAAGTCAGTGTAGAGCCCTTGGCCGGCATGCACAAGGCCCTGGGTTCATCCTCCACACAGGGCGAGGAGGGAGAGACGGAAGGGAAGAGAAAGAGAAAGAGAAAACAGCTGAGGGGAACTGCTACTACAGGACTGACAAAGCCGGCGTAATGCTTTAACATAAAAACATAGTGGAATAAAATCATATTCTTTAAAATAACTTATGAGAACTATAAAAATACCCATTCATACTTGGCCATGGGTGGAGCTGATGTGTGCAGGACATGATTACAGTTGAAAGCTGAGCTTCACTTGGCTCTGTTGGTGCATCTCTGTGACTGGAGGTAATGCCACTGCAGCCTCAGACCAGGGCAGAAGCTCCCAACCTGTCCCACCCCACCCACTGCCAACTCATGCTAGGCCTGGGATACACCTGTCTCCTTTCTGTCTTCTGCTCTTTTCCTCTCAACAATTTCCAAACCCAGGTATCCCACCACTGGCCCTTGTCTGGGTCACAAAGTAACCAAGTGACAAAATTAGACAGAACAAAAACCACAGTAGAGACCAGCTCCCCCCTGCAAATGACAGGTATCTTCATCTGGCTCTGGTCAGAGATGAATGCTGGCGGGGAATTCTTCCTGAGTTCCATCTTCCTTATTTCTCTGAGCTACTTCTGCCAGGAACATTATAAGCAAATCAAGTTGTGATCAGTTGAAACCTATTTGAAGGTGCCAGGAGCGGTTGCTGACGCATTCAACTATGAAGCCTTTATTTCTTATCTCCTGTGCGGGGGAGAGGGGTGGAGAGAGGAGCCCAGCACCGCTCCACTCCAGCCCTTAAAGCACCGATAGTGGGGAAAGGAGTTAAGGTAAAGAGGATGCCCGTGGCTTGGGAGCACGTCCCACAACAGGGGGAGGGTGGGCACCTCAGAGGGACAAAGGCAGTGAGCTGAGAGTGGTGAGGAAGGGCTGGTGCTGCACCAGAAAGGACAAATAGACATCATCTGGTTGAGAAAGGGTTAAAAGCTACTTCAAGGAGACAGCCCTTTACTCAAAGGTGCAGAAGCTAAAATTAAAAAAAACAAAAACCTACCTTGTTAAAGAAATTGAGTCACCCCGTAGGGTACAGGTACCCTAAGGATTATGCCTTGACATCAGAGAACCCAGAGCTCCAGTTCTGGCCCCGGGTGTGTGTTACCACGTGCGTGAGCACGAACTGTTCATTTCTGTAAGTCTCAGTTTGCTCGCTGAAAGCCCCACCTCACAGGACAGTTAGCGTGGAGAAGAGATGACATGACACGATAGGACCAATTATGTGGGGAGGAGCAGAGGAACTAGGCAGCGGGGGACTCGTGCAGAGCACATGGGCCACACCCAGTGCTTGGCAGCTGGCTTGGTGATAGTGGAAGTGGGGATTGTGGTAGCTGGGATAAAATGTATATGTAAAGACAAGGGGAAGTCGAGGTATGATATTGGGGAAGTAGGCAGGGCCAGAGGGTGAACCCTTGTACTCCATGCTTAAAAAAAAAAAAATACTGTACCCCTAGAGCCAAAGGAAGAATTTCAAGAACCTGGTCAGTCAGATGCTTTAGAAGCCCCCCCAATGGAGGAGGAGGAAGCAGCACAGACGGAGGCAGGAAGTGAGCCAGGAGGCTTTCACCTGGCTCTAAGGGGTGATGGAGGTAGCTCGGTAGCAATGGAGTGGCAGTGACCTTTCTTGAGCAAGGCTGAAGAAGCAGCCATTTCCCAATGATCTCTCTGACTTTCAGGTATGATTTTTTTTTTTTTGGACCCGGGATCGAACTCACAGCCTTGCACTTGCCAGGCAGGTGCTTATGCCACTGAGCTAAATCCCCGGCCTCAGGTGTGAATTTTTGTAATGCGTGGTGGAGTGTAGCATCCAGGCTTCCGGTGCATGAAAATTAAACTGCTTTGGTAATTTTTATAAATGCTGCTCTCGGATACACCGAAGTGTCTTTTTGCCAGCTTAAAATAAAAAAGAGGAAGAGGAGTTATCTGTGGGTGGTGGGATTAAGTTATTTTGATCGCATTCCTTTTGCCTAACCCTATTTTCTAAATCTTCTACAGTGAACACACTTTGTAATAAGGGAAAATCTATTATAAAAAAAAGACAAAAAAAATACACACAATTTCTATCAAAACAGCAATCCTTTCCTTACTACCTGAATCAGGAAATGCTCGACTGAATTATAAATGGGGAAAAGATTGCTGACAGAATTCAACTTCAAACTTCTAAGCTATTCGTTTTGTTTCCTTTTGGTTTGGGAGATTGTGCTGTGCCAAGGAAGACAGACAAAGATGTTTTGTTTTCATTGTTATAGCTTCAAGCATGGATTATTTCCATGATTTATATTTCAGGAAATTTCACATACAGAAAAATTGCCCAATAGTTATAGATGATGGGATTATCAATATTGTCTTTGTAAGGAAAATAAAATATCTCAGCAGAGAGACGTCCAAGTGACAGCCGCACTGCCAAGCTTAGCCTGGGTTGAGAAATTAAGGGTGGGGAAGTTCACAAAATGAGTGGACAGATGAATAGACAGATGGACAGACAGATGGACAGATAGATGGATGAACAGACAGATGGATGAATGAAAGAAATGGCAAGTGTGCATAGTTTCGAGGTGTGACGTTTCAAGAGAACTATACATGTGCTTTTCAGTACTGTGAACTACTGTAACACCTGAATCAGATTTTTGTGGGATACATTTTACTCATTATTAGGCCAACTCCTTAAGACGTGGCATCTTGATTATACAATCTTTCATTTGAATTTTCAAAAGAGTAATAATAACGACAATAGTTTTATGATTGATAAAGTATTCTATCTAATCTTTACAACGTGAAATGTTACAGTTCATTTAGTTCCATTTTAGAGATTTTTTTTTTAAAGGGGGCTCAGAGAAGCGTACTGACTGGCCCAAGGTCACACAGCTAATAAAGTAGAGAGACAGGATGCTGGTCAACTCTTCAGACATGAATGGCTGTGCTCTGTCCATCCCTCCTTTCCAATGTCTGGTGTTATTTCCTTTGCACCAGGCTCATTTATCAAAAAGGTTTTAAATAGGGATCTTATAAATTATATTAGTCCTTATTGCTATCACAACAAATGTGGTGGTTTAAAACAGTACAGATTTTATTTTCTTGTAATTCTAGCTGTCTGAAGTACAAACAAGTTCTACAGGTTGAAAATCAAAGTGTTGCCAGGGCTGATTCCCTCAGGAAGTTCCTCCACCTTCTGATCAGTGGCTGCTGCACTCCTTGGCTTGTGGCCACAGCATTCCAAGTCTCTGCTTTCATCCTCACATTGCCTTCCACTCTTCCTTGATTAAATCTTTCTATCTTCCTCTTGCAAGGACATTTATTTTTAGGTCCCACCTGTATCATCTGGGAATATCTCCCTATCTCAAGATGGAAGATGTAATCATATCTACAAAGTTCTTTTGAAGATATAAAACAAAATTAACTGGATCCAGGCATGAGGATGTGGATATCTAGGGGAGCCATTATGTAGCCTACAATAGATGTATTCAATGAGTAATTATTCAATGTAAAATTCCCTGAATTTAAATTTAGGTTTTAATTTTTCATAGTTTTCCATTCTCAGTCTTTCACTTTTGTGTGCCTGGGGCTTTAGTATTTGTTTGTTTGTTGGCTTTTAAGCACTTTTAGCTCTAACTTCCTGTTGAAAGCAATTTACCTGAATCCCTCTCCTATCCTCTTGTGCTGTCTGGAATGGGTGAAGACAGCCAGATTCTCCAGACCAGGCTTGGAAAGGGACTTAAGAGAGAAGACTTCTTTATTCTTGGGCCTCTCCAGCCTGCTACCACTTATTGAGCACTTACTGTATGTCAGGAACTGTGTGAGCTTTCTCAACTAATTTACTGCTCACTTGTAACTTGCAGCAGTCCTGTAAGGTAGATATCATTATCCCCATTGTGCAGCTGAGAAAAACCAAAGTTCTTGGAGCTTAGTAACATGCCCAAAGTCATACTGTTAAGCCCCAGAGCCTATAAAACCCAGACTCTTAAAACCACATGATTGCAAAATTGGACAGTTTCCAAGTCATAATGTATGGACCTATTTTAAAGGGCAAATACAAGCCCACAAACTCCTGAAGTTGAGTTATAATTATTTTCATCATATTATTTAAATATGTGCAAAAATAGCTAGATATTAACTCCATGTGTTTATAGCTCTCATAAGACTCTAAAAGCAAAATAATGATACTAATAATAACACAAATAAAACTATAAAGCCTTTAAAATGCTAATTTAGAGCACTGCTTTAGTGTGAAGGGTAATGCTAACTTGTGGAAATTAAATGACTGCTCACAACCTGGATGCAATGCTGATGGCCCTGACCTGGACACTTCAGTGTTTGGTGTCCAAACACTAGGTCTTTGGGACATCTCACATCTGCACTAATCTCCAACCACTGCCACGTTCTTCACACCACAACACACCCATCCTTCGGGCTTCCCTTAATGAGAATGTTTCTTAGCGTTGTATCTCTTAACTACAGCCACTAGGTTCTGTGGGAGATGGGATGCAAGTTCAGATTAGCTTGGGACATTAGCAGGGCTTGTTCTTGGGAATCACACCAGCAGGAGGAAAGAAGAGGAAACAGGAAGGGTAGAGGAGAAACTCAGCTGCATTGGAATCCACAGCAGGCTTCTGACAACCCTCCAGGCTGGAGTGACCTTCAGAGTATGCTAGCTGGGACCACCCTGGTACCTCCTGTGAGGGCCATGCTGAGAGGCATGGAGAGGTGACCTCCTGCTCAGCTTTATCCAGCCAGTGCAAAAGACGGAAAGCTAAGTGCTGTCTTTGAGCATTGCTCCTACACTGGAAAGCAAGTGTTTTGCTCCAGAAAAAGAGACTTTGATGGTAGTAGGGTCCACCACACTGGGCCATAATAAAATTGTGTAGGATACCAGCAGATACAAATAAATACTTGCAGCCACTAAAGTCCCAGCTGGTACTCCATTAGATCTTTGAGATAGTCCATAATGTACTAACATTGACTTTTTTAATTGTTTCAAAAATATAGTGTTTAAATTCCTGTGAAGAACTAAGGAGACCCTAGCAATGCATTCACCAACCCCTAGCATTTGTCAGACCTTATTCTGAGAAAAGATAACACTGCAAGACTTCTGGTTCCATGGATCGCTATATAAACCCATGAAATCTCCACAAGCTGACAGGCACCGTTTTATGAATCTAAAGGGGATGTAGTAATAACAATTTTCAGATCCTCTCACAGTGTACATGGAATATTGGAACATAAAAACTTTCCTTTCCTACATCTTCTTTCTATTCATTCAATATATTTTATCAAGTGCCAATTAGAAAACAGACACTTTGTGAGCAAGCTTCTGGTGGGGAAGACACTTAAGTGGACCAACAGCCATGCAAATAACAATGTAGCGTGACAGAGGTCATAGGAAAGGATGATCTGAGAGTCCAGGGCATCAAGAAGGTCTTTTCACAAGCAGCGTTGCCAAGGAGACAGGAATAAAGGCCAAGGATCCAGCACAAAAGCATGAGCCTTGCCCAAAGGTAGCTTTGCCCAAAGGTAGGTGGGCAGCATGAGTCTGCAAATACAACCAAGCACTCAGGGTCACCTTTGTCATCACCATTGGCCTGGCTCTCTCCTTGGATTAGCTCACTTATTCCTGCACTATTTGAGCACTAAAAGACAACTCCACGTGGGTGGGTATCTTAGTCACACTGTCAGCACTAAGACACAATGCTCCACACCCACAATTTAAAGGAGGACGAATTCATTGTGGCTCATGGTTTCAATCCATGGTCAGCAGTGGGCTCCAGCACAAAAACAGCACGGCAGAGGGGCAGAGCTGAGAAAAGCTGCTCACCTCATGGCAGCAAGGAAGCAGGAAGAATGAATGGAGGAGCCCAGGAAAGACACACACTCTTCCAGGTCAAACCCTCAGCAACCGCCTATTCCAACCAGGTCCCACCACTAATAACAAGTCAGTCCTACTGCCTGCCTTCCAGGGCCCTGCCCATGAGAGCTCAAGTAATTGGGGGGACATTCTTGGTCTAAACCATAGCAGTAGTCATAAGTAATCACAGTCAGGGATCCTGCTGCAGCCATAGGAAGGCCAACCTGTGTGCCTGAGAGATCTTACACTCCTGGCAGGGACATCCTTTCAGTGTCAGCCAGCAACACAAAATTCCTCCAGTTACTCCCAAGTCTCTCCTCAAATCTCCAGTGGGGGTCTCAGAATTGAAAGGGTTAAAGTTTTGTAGCTCCTCAGAGCTGTTACTTTGCATTTTAATAGCACTATTTAAGAAAGCAACATTCTTAGGAACCTTATTTGCTGCTAATGTGCTGGCACCTTCAGGCACGCTTACTTCCAGGGCCAGGTCATTCGGAGCTTCATTACTTAATAATTTGAAAGCTTTTTGTGGAAATCAGTGGATAAAAGGCAATGTGAAGTGAAATATTACTAAATTTAAGGACCAAGCAAAACAGGCTGCTGGTGCCATACGTGGGTGAGAAGCTTAGTGAGGAAAGAAGGAAATGTTGGGCAGGTGAGTTGTTTTTTTGTTTGTTTTGTTTTGTTTTGTTGGAAACTGCTTTTATTTTAAAGCTACTCTTTGCCTAACAAATCCTAACAGGCATTGAAATTGTCAATTAAAGAATCCACAGGCTGGCTTAGGAATCCACCCTAGAAATGGCTCTCCTTTTCCCTCCATTCAACCTCCTGGCCACTGCCTGGGCTTCCAGCCCATCCACTCTGGATGTCACTTCTGTCACCTCTGCTCCTCTCCACACTATTAACCTCTCAGGATGTCCACCTCAAAAATCATCTTCACTGTCTCACTGAGAAAACCACAGGAAACAGCCTTGGATAAGGCAACATACAGTTTGAAATTGGTAAGATCCAAAAGAAGTTGACAGGGAAAGGTCTCATCCTTCTCTTCACTCCCTGGTTACCCCAATCCCCTGCTACCACTTGCTTTTGTCAAGTTTTCAAATATTCTTCTGTTTGTGAGTTTTGGAGTACTGGGGGCTCCTTCTAAAGACTTTTTCCAGGTTCTTATTGTCCTGAACAAAACTGGACAAGCCAGGTGCAAAAGATAACAAGAGTTTATTTTTTTCCTTTTGTTCTTTTTTTTTTTTTTTTGAAGAGAATAAAACCAAGTGAAATAAAACAGAATAGAGTCAATCAAAACAATGAACATGATACATGACTTTAAAACAAAATACAAGGAAATCAATAACGGCTACCATACTGCCTCTTGTTATCTTCAAAAGAATTGCCTATACCATCAAGCATAATAAAAATTTTTAAAAATAGTACAGAATAAAACCAATAAAAACCAAACAATGGAAGTAGTACAGGACTTCAAAACAAGATCATAGTAAAACCACAGTGGACCATAATGCATCTTATTGTCTTCAAAGTAGTTGCCTATACCATCGGACATGATACAATCAAACAAAACAAAATAGAATAAAATCAGTCAAAACAAAACAATGAAAGAAATACAGAGCTTCAAAAAAGCTAATAGGAAAACAATAATGGCTACCATACTATATTTTGTTGTCTTTAAATAGCTGTCCATGCCATCAAATATAATAAAATTGAGCAAACTAGAAATTGGCTAGCTAGAGTTCTACATGCCTCACTTATCTGAAACAGAATAAAACCAGACACAATGGAAACAACATGGGTTTCAAATCATGATAATAGATTAACAATGGCCACCGCCTTCCCTTTTTAGACACTTCCTCCCCTTTCACTTTCACAGTATGTATTGAGCATTTTGGATCCCAATAACTCCTTTAGATTTTTATACTAAACGATAACACGATATTCATTCATGTGACTGAAACATTTCATCCATGAGCATGGTCTCCATTAACCTACAAGAGCCTCAAGGTTATCTTTCTTTATAGCTGAATAGCTTTCCATTATATAAAAGTGCCATGATTTTCTTATCCAGTCTGCAGCTGATGGGCAAGCTACCCCCACTTCTTTCTGGTTCCCTGTCACATAAAGCATTGTTCTCTCTCCTTTGACTTTCAGTCTATGAACCCCCTTTCAGGTTAAATGTGTTTCTTGTATGAAGCATAATGATAGATCCTGTTTCCTGATCCACTCTGCCTGTGTTTCTTTTTATTGGTGAATTGAGACCCTCTATATTAGTGATTATGGCCAACATGTTCTGCCTCATCTCTGCCATGCTATTTTCCTGCCATTGGTTGCCTACTTTTCTGCTCCATTTCATTGTCTGCCCCACTCAGTGATCCTCCTCTGCCACTGTTCCTGGAACCATGTTTTTTTTATCTCCCTGTAGAATGTCCTTCAGTATTTTTTATAGGTTGGTTTGGTGGTCACGAATTCCTTCAGTTGTTCTTTGTCATGGACATATCTTGTTTCTTCATTAATTTTGAAAGATAGTTTTGCAGGGTGTATCAATCTGGTTTAGAAGTTGTTTTCTTTCAGGACTTGAAATACTTCACTCCAAGCTTTTCTTGATTTGATGGTTTGTGTTGAGAAGTCTGTCATGATTCTAATGGGGTTTCCTCTATAGGTGATCTGTTTCTTTTCTCTAACAGCTTTTAATATTCTGTTCTTGTGTTGAATTTCTGGGATCTTGATTATTATATGTCTGGGCATAGATTTATTTTTGTTATGGCTAGAGTTCTGTATGCCTCACTTATCTGAATGTTACTTTCTTTTCCTATGCTTGGGAAATTTTCTGATATTATTTCTGTACATAGACTTTTAATGTCATTTGTGTTGACCCCTGCTTTTTCATTCACATCTATTATTCTTAAGTTATGTTTCTTTTGGTTGTCTTACAGCTGTTGAACTGTTACTTCCTGGTTCCTTGTTATTTTTAAGAGATCTTTCCTTTCACAATCACAAGCTACAAGCCTGACTTCAAGGTTTGAAAGTCTATCTTCAGGTTCTTTCAAGTGGTTTTGCCAACTTTCAATAGAGTTTTTAATTTCCTGAATATCTCTTTGAATCTGTTTCATGTATTCTAAACCTTTTTTATATTGTTCATTCAAGGTTTCCCTCATTTTCCTATGCTCCTCTACTCTTCCATCTATGTCTTCTTTAGAGGTGCTTAGCAATTCTTTTATTCTGTTGTCCTTTATTCTTTTACTTGAGATAGTATTTCTGTTCTAATTTCTTTTATGGCCTCATGAAGTTGTTCCTTTACTTCAGCTGCCATCACTTCAGAAATTTCAGGTGTGTGGCTCCTTATCTCTTCTGTGTTTACATTCCTGGACCAGCTCTGCTTGGGTTGGAAGCCAGAGTCTGCCTTTTGCTTCTTCATCTTGACCTATTCCTGGGTTCTTCTGGACAAGTGGGTAGTGGGATCCCAGGTACTTCCCACAGTAGCTTCAATTTCTCTGGAGCGAGACTGTTTGGTTCTTCTAACCAGTGCTGATTACAGGTATCTGAAGATGACCATTGGTCATGCTGGTGCAGGGCTCTCTGTTGATTTTCCCAGTCTGCCTTGGCTCACCAATGGCTGGTGGAGTGCAGCGGGGGCCAGGCTGGCTGCTGCCTCCTAGCTGGTTACCAGTGGGGATCTTCAATGATGGTTGCCGCCTCCAGACTGAGCTGGTTACCCACAAGGAGCCCCCACCATGGCCACTGGAGTATGCAGACAGGGCTGACCACTGCCTCTAGGCCAAACTGATGATCGGTGGGGAAACTTGGAGATGGTTGCTGGAATGCGCCTAGGGATGGGGCTCAATCTGAGCAATTTCGACCAGTTTGCTCCCACCTAGGAGCTGCTGGAGGGAGCCAGCCACAGTTCTGGTTCTGGGCTTATCTGGCCCAACTCCAAAATGGCTCCTGGCTAATCATTCTCTCCCACAGGAGGACTGAGTCCTCTACACTCACCGACAGCCAGTGCAGTCCTCTGCCTCTGCTGCTCCCCTCCACTTTGCAGGTGCCTCAGGGCTCACCAGCTACCACTGTCACTGTGAGCACGTGTCCCCAGGTTCCAACAGCTCCTCTTGCACAGTGGGTTTGGCTCCGGGCAAAGTCACCACCAGCTACCACCTTCTTCTTTAAGTTTTTCTATTTTACTCTCTCTGTGGGCTTTCTCACTTTAGATTTTTTTCCTGAGTCCAAAAGATCCACTTCCTTCCTTGTCTTCCCCACAATGCTATATTCCAGCATCTGAACTGTCTCTCTCAGACAGACTATTGTTTACTCTGCTGCTTACTATTCCACCATCTTCCCGGAAAGATTTTACACTTATTGAAGGTAAGGAAAGAAGTATGTTCTGCGAGTGAGTGTGGGCCAATTAAAGGTAGGGAAAGAACTATACTCTGAGGATGACAGCAGGCCACCAAGAAGAGAGCACAGTGGCCATGAAGTCAATGGCCGCCATCTTTTGTATCTCCTATTCCTCAGACTGATGTCAAAACTAGGCCAACCCATAAAATTCCTGCTTGATCTCACTCAGAACAATTAGAGATAGCACCGTCTGACTAGTCCTAGGTGCAGGGATTGGGCACATATGTCCTGGATCACCATGATTGACAGTTCACATCCACTTGCCCAGGTGGCTGGCTATGACTTAATATCCTGCCTCACTTCCCAAGACACTTTATGCAAGTAGAAACACACACACACACACACACACACACCCCACTTTCTCTACCACTTCTTTCCACAATGGTAGGTAAATTATCACACAAATAGATTACAAACTGGTTACCTGCCTTTGTAAATTTAATGTATCTGAGAATCTCATTTGTGCTATGGGTCTTTTACTGATGAACCCAAAGATCATATAGCAACTTGAAAGAAGATATAAAGTACATACATGTATTGTATGTGAGCTATGGTCTCAACTATGTGACGAAAACATACAAATGAATTTACCAATTGATGGTAGGATTGTTGGTCATGCTTTTTGCTTTCTCTCCTACCTCCCTCTTTTCTTCCCTCTCTACATTCCTAAAATGATTTTTTTAATTGTAAAGACCTCACTTTAATATGCAAGTTATATATTAATTTTGACAGAATGCTTTCCTGGCCTTTTCCTATACATTAACTATGAAATATACATCTATAACTTAAAATATTTGAATCCTGAGTGTGGTGGCATATGACTATAATCTCAGTATTTAGGAGGTCAAGGCAGGAGGATCATAAGTTCAAGGCCAGCCTGGGCTACATAGTGAGACTTTTTCAAAAGCATACCAAAAAATAATGTTTTTTTAATCCTTCTTATCAATGAAGCTTCCCTCTGCTGCTCCATTTACAGTTACAGTAACCCTCAATCTTGGCCCTCCCTCTCATCCTTCCCTGATTTATGTTTCCCAGAGAAGCAATGAACTCTGATGTGCTGTATTCTATAGTTTCAATCCAAAGGCCATGTATTAAAGCCTTGGTCCCAGCCTGTGGTATATGGGGCCAATAGAATCTTTAGAAGGTGGGGCTGCATAGAAGAAGTTAAATTATTGGGGGTGGGCCCTGAAAAGGTCTCTACCTGTCTCTCCTGCTTCTCAGTCACAAATTAGTGAGCAGCCCTCCTCTGCCACGTACTCCCACATGCTGTACTGAGCAACAGGGCCAACTGACCATGGACTGAAACCTCTGAAATGATTAGCCAAAGTAAGACTTTCCTCCTGGTGTGTAGTTTATCTCAAGTGTTTTTTCACAGTGCCATCAGTTTATATCTGCCTCCTACTCGGGAAAAAAAAATTCAGAGGACAGAGGTGAATGTCTCTAGCAGGTATGATTTTAAAAGATGGCATGTGTTTAAATAAAAATAAATTTATTACAGTAAAAGACACATTGTCATTTATCTCCCTCAAAATACTTCCTCTCCGTTTGAATACACTTATCCCATCGTTCTTGCAACTTCGTAAAGCAGTTCTGGAAGTTCTCTTTCATGAGTATCTTTAGTTACACTGTCATGGCTGCTTCAATGTCCTGAGTCAATTCAAAGTGTTTAACTTCCACGGTCATTATGGCTTCAGGGAAGAGACAGAAATCACACAGTGCCAGATTCGGTGACTAAGACAGATGAGATCAGGCACCGCCATGTGGTTATGAGCCTGGCTTTCTGTCAGATGATGCTGGGCGGCCTTCACCACAATTTTTATCACATCTGGCAAAGACATGAAAGAAAACCTCCAGAACTGCTTCAGCCAGTGGCAAGAGCGACGGGTAAGTGTATGCAAAGGGAAAAGGAGTATTTTGAGGAAGGTTAATGGCAATAGATCTTCACCATATTTTTCAATCACCCCATGTATCTCCAGCACCAACATTGAGAGTAGGCGCAGATTAGGGGCTCAATCACTGGGATTTGAATCCTCACCCCCAATCCTGTGGAGCCCATAACTCCGGGCTACTGTACTCCAGAGTCTTGAAGGCCGAAAGACCGGCCTCCTTGAGGCAGGCCTGGCTCCCGCCTCTCTTCATCTGTTCCATATTCCCCTCCCCCACCCCTGTAAACTCAGTTTCCCCACCCTTTGCCACACAGATTCACCAGATATCCATCATCTTCTAGAAACTAATCACATGTCCTTCCTTTCATTGCCATTTTCCGTGACTTTGTTTACAGCAAACCCAACAAAAGAGCTGTCTAGGCTGCTGGCACACTGTGTCCCCTTGTCCTTGCTGAGTCTGCCCCAGTTGTATTTCCTAGCGACCAGTAGGCAGCGTGGAGCAGCAAGTGGCAGTGGGGGACAGGGGCAACAGGACAGCAATGGAGCAGCATGGAGCTCTGGCCACTCCTTCTGAGGCTCCTTAGCTCTCCCGCACCCTCACAACCTCCCTCCCACCCAGGCAAGCTGTCCTGTAACTCTGCCACCACCTCTGATGACTATAGTATGTGTCTCTAGCCTGGGCTTCTCCCTGAATCCCAGCCTCAGCCATCAGCTGCCTGCCTGACACCTCCCTGAGACTCATGCTTGACCCCTCTTTGTTCCACAGCCCACATCCAATCCATCAGCAGGTGCCATTGACTCTGCCTGGGACATACGTATGTCTCGCATCTTGTGCTTCTCATCCTCTCCATCGCTTTTCCTTGGTCCAGTGTCACCCACTTGGTCACTGTGGTAGCCTCCTGACTGATATCCCTGCCAGTCCCCTTATCCTACTGCACTTGACTCTTGTATCGCAGTCAGTAGAATCCTCTAAAAATGTAAATCAGATCCCATCATCTTCTGCTCACAAACCCTTCAGCCACATCCCAAACCCATCACATTCAGAAGGAGAACCCCTGAGGCCCCTGGGAGGGCAGCGAAGGCCAGAGGCTTCCTCTAGCTTCTTGTTAATCAATTGTTTAATTAACTAATTCATTATGCATTGCTTAAACGTTCTCTGCATGCTTCCCACAAGCCAGGCTGGCACTGGGAAGGATAGAGTCCAGGAAGGACAGAGTCCACTGCTGGACAGAGTCCAGGACAGGACAGGAGTTGGAGGGTGGGGATGGGGAAATGGCAAAGAATGTCAACTGCTATGTTTTTGAGACCACAGAGGGGCCACAGACAGGCTCCTACTGCAGAATTCAGGTCTGATAGGGGCTGTCTGCCTTCTGGCCTGAGGCACTGTCAGCCTGCTTGGCTGGCTCAGGTCCCTAGGCACTGAGCTGGGCTTGCTTACAGCTGCTGCTGCTGCTGGAAGCTGGACAGCCCTGCTTACCGCCTTCTCTCCAGTTTGGACTTGGTATTAGCAGATCTGATGATGTTAGCAGATCTCTTGGTCTGGCCCCCTTTACTTTAAGCCCCTGCTTTGGCACTGAAGTTTTCTAATATGCTAGAGGTAGAACAGAATGTAGAGAGGTGGAGCTTTGCAGATTTAGAGCACCAGAGGGATCAAAGATACCCTCATGCTCATCCCACTGACTTCCTCAGACTTTCATCAGCATCAGAAGGGACATGAAAACCTAGGGAAAAAAAACAAACCCAATACTGGTTCTCCAATAACCAAAGGACAAGTTGAAGCAATACCTGTGGCCAGTGCAGTCACATGGCAGGTCATAGGCCACAGAACCTCCAAGCTCCCTGCTCAGCACAGAAATCTAAGGCCAGAGAGGTGGTGGGCAGGCAGGCAGGGCAGCTCTGAGGGTCCTTCCCTTCCAGCTTCAGAAATGCCAAGCTGTTTCCACAAAACCGTCTCAGGGGAAAATTGTTATCTATGAGCATTATGCAATTTTCCCATTGGAATTACAGGCTGTGTTTGAAAAGAAATAAAAAGAAATTGAATTTGAAATGCTTCTGTGCAAATGCATCATCTTCTTGTGGATCTGTTAACCGGCTTCAGATATCTTCCTTGACTTTGAAATAGCTGATCAGACAGCAGTTTGCGAAGCAGCTGCTTCTCATGAGACAAGACAGGGAATGGGCACTTAGGCACAGCTAGTGAAGTGACAGGATGCTACGAGAGGCAGACTCGGAACCCAGGAGCTCAGACATGGTTCCTTACGTGGCCTCTGTGTGCTATGCCTTCCCTGCCTGTGGCCCAGCTATTCTCACAAAGTTCTGTGGCTGGTGCCCTCACCTGCTCTGCTATGCCCAAGTCAGTCAGTACCACGTCTCCCAGCCCTGGCTCTTTCCTACACTGCTGCAATACCAGGTGGATTGGGGCTCAGAAGGACACCGCCCCTTCCCAAATGCAGCCTGGCATTCATTCAGCAAAGATTGCCTGAGCTTGAGCCTGTCAGAGATCTCAACCCAGACAGCGCAGCAATTAGCAAAATGGGCAAAACCTCTTGCTTTCCTGGAGCTCCCTCCAACCGGGAGAGAGATGTTAAAAAAATAAATAAGCAAAATGCACAGTAAATGGGACAGTGGCAAATGTTATGGAGAAAAGATACTAAGATGAAGAAGCGGGGTGCTGGGTGGAGGGGAGAAGGGAATTGTTGTAGGCATCCGTGACCTCACTGAGAAAGTGACATTTGAGCACAGACCTGGACGAGGCAAAGGGGCAGGTGCTCTGAGGTCTGGGAGAACAGTATTGCAGCCAAAGGGAACAGCAGATGGGAAGGGTATTTGGCCTGTCTGAAGAAAAGAAAAGGACACAAAGCAATGAAGGGAAGAGGAGGAAGAGATGAGGTTAGTGAGGCCACAAGGAGGAGAAGCATATGGTGGCCTTGGGGTTATGCAGTGCCCTTTCCTGCTGTAAGATGCAAGGCCAGGAGAGGATTTTGACCAGAAGACTGGCATAGTATGAAAAGGAGCCTAGAGGAAGGTGTTTCATTGCTATAACGTAATGCCTGAAGCAGCTAGCCCTTTTATAAAGAATATTAGCTCACAGGTTCAAGGTCCAATTCTAGGTTTAACTTCATTTTCTGGATTTTTCTCTCATAGCCCCCAACCACTTCACTGGCCATGTCTAAGTGCCCATTCCAGTTTATAACATTCTCATGTTTATAATTTGGCCTACATGGACCTAGTTCTGGTGAAGGTCCTCTCAGCTTCATTACATCATGGCAGATGGCAATGGAGAGCACTTGGATGGAAGTGAATGATCATGTTCCTATGCAAGAATCCAAGGAGTGGGCAGCCACGGCCCCATTTAGTATAGTCTCTTCCAACAACTAATCAGGATCCCACAGGAAATCCCTTCATCCCCTTAAAGGGCATGCACCCTCATTCACCATGAAGCCTAGATTGTCATCCCAGGAACCAAGTATCCAACACACAGCCTCTTGAACCATAGCAGTGAATGAGTAGGGAAGCAGAGAGACGGTTCTGGGAAACAATCGCAGTAACCCAGCAGAGCCACATTGGAAGGTAGGCCCAGGATGGTGGCAGGGCAGGTGACAGAGGTGGAGTTGACAGGATGGACTGATGGACTGGGTGGAGAGTACAAGGAAACATCAAGGGTGATCAATTGGAACAATGGTATGTTGGGACAATGAGGGATGCTAAGATTGAGAAGAGGGGACAGGAGGCAGGTTAGAGACACCCTGCTGAGCAGGAGATACTACCTGTGAAAGGCAGTTGGTGTGTGTCTGGAGCTCAGAGGTGAGGTTGGGATGGAAGATTAAAATGTAGGAGTCATCAGCATGTGTAGTTGGTTGAGGCTCGGGACTAGGAAGTGTGGATATAAAAGAGAATAAGACCAAGGGCTGGAGCTCAGAGGCCCCAACTGTTCAGAGGAAAACGAAAGGGAGTCAGCAGAGGAGCCGGAGAAGGAGCAGCCAGGGCAGTGAGAAGGAAGTAAAGAGGCAGCAAGGCCCAAGGCCAAGGGGAAAGTAGGTCAAGAAAGGGGCATCATCACATGTATACCACATGGCCAGGGAAGCCAAGGGCTGGGTTTGGTCATAGGGTTGGGCACAGAGAGGTCATCAGGGTCCTCCACAAGAAGAGTTTCAGAGGAGCAGTGAGTCCCAGTCACCTCATCTCAGCAGTGGGACCCACACACTTACCTGCCCCAGAGGGCCACAGTGCAGACCGCAGGTCACCGTTGGCAAACTATAAACTGCCACCCACAGGAGCAGCCTGGTTTTATTAATGACCTGATAAACCCAAAGCCAGCTGAAATGATGGGAGGCTAAGGTTGGGCACAATTGATTTTAAAGATGCTTAAAGCCCTGTTATCACCTCATAAAACAGCTCATTTCCTGCTGCTCTTCACCAGGACACTCGCCAAGGGACGCAAAGTTACCTTCAGAAGCAGAGGCCAGCAGAGCTGCTTATTTATTTATTTATTTATTTATTTATTTATTTATTTATTGCAGGTGGGAATTCTGGGAAAGAGCAGAAATGAATAACAGAGCCAAGCAGTGCTCAGTGGGGTCTCTACACGAGGCTTGACCAGGGTGAGCTGGGCCTCAGGGAGAACAGCCACATGGGGTCAGGGTGCTTTCCCTGAACTATGAGTAAAACAGGGCAAGGAAGGAAGAAGCGTGGCAAGGAAGAAGGTCAGGGAAGGTGGAAAGGGTGTGTGTTTTGAGGGAAACACGCCTGTCTTGGAATGCAGTGTCCTGGTGACATGAACGAGTCACTCAGCTCTGTGGAGCCTCAGTTTCCCCACCTGCATCTGCAAGACACAAGCTGAAACGGGGAGCCGCACGGTGGCAGGGTGGGGGGTCTCCACACCTGTGCCCGGGCATCGCTGCACGTGTGTTCAGTGTCACGGTGCTTCGTCCTCTTTGGTAGCAGACAATTTCTCCCCAGCTGAAGGATCTGAGCCTGGATTTTCTCACATCCCCACATGGCACACTGCTCCATCCAAACTGGTTCTCAGGACCACGTTCTGAACAGGATTGCAAACCCTGCATGTTGGTTTCTTGATGCAGCTGTGACAGGCAGGAGTGGGTCAGGCCCAGCCTTGAGGGCTACAGAAGCATGAGAAGCAGACAAGGTCTCCTGGACCACGAGCCACCTACCCTTCTGGCTTACCATCACCCACCTAGCTGAGCCACTGCCTGTGAAACTAATTTGGCCCAAAAAGGTATTTCTGAGGGTTCAGAAGTATGCCTTGCAGATGGGTGGTAGCATTAAATGAAATAATATATACCTAGGAATATATGTAGGTTATTAGCCAGGCGCCTGGAGCATAACAAATAACTAACAGTTGTTGTCCTTACCTCTACGCATTTCTATTCTTCTCCCTCTCTGATCACAGACTGTTGCCCTCTTGTCTTCCTGGGCTGAAGTAGGCGCAAGAGGCATCAGTTGACCCCACCCCCTCTGAGACTGCAGATCGAGGGAGCTGAGCCTCAGTGCTACGTTAAAATGTGCAGAAAGCTTGTGGTTCATGAGTTGGGGAGGAAGTCGGAAGATCAGGAGGCAGGAAGGGGTAGAAAACAGAAGGAAGGGGTGAGGAACCAGGCTGGGAGGAACTCAGACTCCAGCCAGCGATTCTGCCTGCGGGCCTGGCCGAGATGCCCAGTGCTCTGCCCACTGGGTGCTAGCTCTAGAGACCATAGGAGGCCCCTTCTCCAACCCCAGATTCACATGTTTTTTAATACTGGGGATCCAACTCAGGGTCTTCACACTGAGCTACATCCCCAGCCTTTATTTTGAGACAGAGTCTCACTAAGTTGCCCGGGCTGGACTAGAGTTTGCTAATCCTCCTGCCTCGATCTCTCAAAATACATTCACATTCTTACCCTTCCTTCCCCACACACACACATACACACTCTGTATCTCCTGATACTGATGTCAGTTCAGCTGCCAGTTCGTCCCAGGCCCGCTGTCACTCCAAATGAACCCTCCTCTCTCCAGGTCTGCCCTCAGCCCTCAGCCCTCAGCCTGTTTGGGACTATGCTATTCCTGCTTGGCACCACTAGCTGAGCACCACAAGTATAACTGTCACAGCTTGCAAAATGTTTACCAAAAGCAAAACGAAAGGTAGACGTGAGTGACCTGTTGTTTCTTTGGGGGTTTTAGTTTTAATTGGTGTGTCTTTGGAAAAGTGTTAATGTCATCCAAACACGATGTGAACTGCAACTGCCTTGAAATACTTGTTTGCGAAGTTTCCTACAGGAGATGTAAAAGGACTCTAAGGATCCTTGAAAGATACTGTCTGTGCCTTAGAGACTTATTAAAACAGACTTTTCATTTAAGTCTGACATTTGTATTGCGCACTCTGAATTTAAGTCCTTCATTCTTCCAAATGTGAGAGGCCCAGCATCCCAGTCACCCCATCCAAGGCTCACTGGGCTCTAGAAGCCTCCGGATGATGCAGCCGGTGACAGAGATTGCCTGCAGACACAAGGACTTGCCCCTACAGCTGGGAGTGTCTGCAGCTGCAGCTACAACCCCGCTTTCTGACGCAAACAGCACAACTCAATTCTATGGCAACTCAGTCTGAATGTATGTGGGAATAAGAATGATGCTGGAATTGGTAGCACATGTCTGCAATCCTAGCACTAGGGAGGCTGAGGCAGGAGAATTTCTGTGAGTTCAAGGCAAGCTTGGGCTATATAGCGAGACCTGGTCTCGAAACATCATTAAAAAAATGACGACTCATGTTTCTGGCACTTGCTATATGTAGCAGACACGGCATTGGCATGTGACATAAACTATGTCATTTTGTTCCCCTGACAACGGCATGGGGTAGGTTTTTTTAAACCCATTTCACAGAGAGAAATAAGAGATTGAGATGTGCCAAAGGACACACACAGCTAATAAATGGTAGAGTCGAGATTTGAACTCAGGTATGATCCTACAGTTAGCCTGTGCTCTGGACTACTCTGTTTCCCTCCTTCTAAATTCATAAATATTACCGGGTGGGCAGAATCCACTGTGTCCGAAAGCATAAGGACCTGAGCACGTGTACATTCTTGCTGGGCATATACTCCGATAAAGACAAGTTAGTTGGTCCCTCCACAACTTTCCACAAAATTTCCTCATTTTTTGGTCATTCCTAGGAATCAAGGACACAGGAACCCTTGCATGTGTGAACAAAGAAATATTTATGCAAATCTTTATCAGCATCATCCCATGGAAACCCTGGGATCTGTTCAGTTTAATACACCCCCCCCCCAATAATGCTAGTTAAATAGAGTGCACCCGTGCTATGGAATTCTACACGTATGTCAAAAAGAATGGTGTGTTTTGCTTTTTAAGCAATTAACTGTGTACTGGTGAATATTTGGATATGGGCATTAATTAAGCCAGATCCTCTCCATTCAATTCCATGTGTTGTTGTTGTTTTGTTTTTTGTTTTGGTTTTGGGTTTTGTTTTTGTTGTTGTTGTTATTGTTGTTGTTGTTGTTTTTGAGACGATGTCTTGCTACCTATTTCAAGCTAGCCTTGAACTCATAGCAGTTCTCTTGCCTCAGCCCCTCAAGTGCTGGGACTACAAGTGTGAACCCCCATACCCAGTTTTTCCATCCTGATAGAACTTAGATTATGTCAGAGAATTCTGATGCTTCAACAGAAGTGTTTCATTTTTATTTCATTGAATAGCATATATGGTCACTAAAATGAACAAACTGTTGATAAGACAGATGTTGTATAACCACTGGACAAAATGATTTACAGCCAGAAACTGTAATACCCACACATATTGGCTTCACCATTCCTGGAACCCCCACAGAACCAGAATACACACACAGAATTCCATCATCATAAATAAGCACTAATGGAGGATCCAAAATATCGTTACTGAGGTGCACACTGCAAAAGCAAAATCAATATGTCATTAGCTGGGACCTGAGAATCGAGATTTAATTGTAAAGCAAAATGAATCTGCAGGGCCAGCTACCTCTGTGGCCACCTTAACCCCACCCACGTTGATTTTATTTTTTAGTGAAGTATTTCTTTAAGGACAAAGGATTGATTGTCAGGGGACAGTATCTTTCACTCATACCTTGGATTTCATTTTCATGTCTCAAACTGGCTCACCATAATTTTTCAGATCTCCAGTTCTTTAAAACGTCAAAAAGAAGAGAGCTATGATGTTTAGCATATGTGGTATACAGTCTATAACACACACTAAAGAAAAACCCCCCACATGGTAGAGGACTAAGGCATTTTCCATATGGTATTAAGAGAAATTGTTAAAGTCATGGCACAGAACAAAATATACAGTATGGTGCAATTTTTGTGGGAAAGCTTTGGACAGAGAATCCACCTATAGTTGCATCGCATAGTGAAAGCTCTGGAAAGAGCCACGCCAAACTGTCACATTACAGAGAAGAATAAGACAGAAGGTGGGGTAGAAGGTAGAAGGTGCTTCTGCGATGCTAAAATTTTGCACAATAAGTGTGTATTATTCTGCAAGTGAAAAGCAAAGGAGAGACAAAGTAGACCAGATGTGTAGGCAAAGCACAGGAGGTAAGACGTGATCATGGAGGCCTTGGGAGCCATTGGTGGGTAGGGAATGGATGTGGTCAGAGTCCTGAACTTCCGTGCAGAAGCCTTGGAACCTGGCTGGTGTGAGGGGGCAAAGCTGCAGAAAGCTCTGGAGTCCCTGCTCCAGGTAGCTGGTAGATGTGCCTGGCGATCAGACAGGCTCACTCGAGGGGGATCGGGACTCTGGGGTCGAATGAAGGCTCCGTATGGCAGATGCAGGTTACAGGAGATACAGAGCTGGCATTCGTGAAACAGCTCCTGTTCCACCCATGACCATGGTAAACAGCTTCTCCTAGTTATTCATCATGTATTTATTATGAAGGTTACACTATAAATAAAGAACTCTTCCTTGAGAAATGTAATCACTCAGGTGGCATTAGGAAATGCTTTTCCTGCAGACCTGTAAATACAGTAGCATCTGTGTATCTCAAGATTCTTTCCTCCATCCCAAAGTGAGTACCCCAGGGGCTCTACACTCAGACAGAGGCTGTGAAGTCTGCAGACCAGTCCTGCAGGTCTAGCTCCTGCCCGCCACCTCCCCTGTGACCATCTGTGCAGGCCTCAGCCATGCTGGATATGCCAGACTCTTCCACCCGATGGCCCCCCTCCCTGATGGTAGACAAGACCCTCTTGGCTGAAAAAGCTTTTTATCACCCTTAGGGCTGAGGCTGGAAGACAATCCTAGCCTCCTTCCTCCCAGCGTCCTCGGGACTGTGAGGTTTTCTAGGCAAGTTATGCAACCAAAGAGAAGTTCACCAATTCATCCCAAATATGTTGTAGGCTCCTACTGCCAGGTGCAGCTCTGAGGACTGGGGTGCAGCTGAGAGCCAGCCAAGCAATCTCTGCTCCCTGGGAACTCGGGGATCTGTTCAGTTGGCAAGAAAGCTCTTCCTTTCCTGCTTGGTGACATTCTGGAGTCTTCTATCCATAATAAATGAAGGTGTCTGAGCACTGTGGGCCGAAGCAGGGGAAGGGGATGTCTTAGACCAGCCAAGTCCACTCTGGGGAAAGCCTCTCCCAAAGCCGAGTCTGGCCTTGTGCGGGCCTTGAGTTTTGCAGATGTCATGACATCTTTCATCCCCTCCCCGCAGTGGGAAACTAAGACACCCAACCAAGTCTCAAAGTGAGATCAGTGAAGTTCTGATTGTTGCTCCATAATGACTACTTACTGCTTTCTTTCAAAATGTCAATTATCAAATTATTCCTGTAAAAAATTATTGTAGGTTCCCCATGCTTTAGTAGTGCTATACACAGTGCCCAAAGCAAAGTAGAACCGAATTTCATGAGTGGGGCAAGGTATGTGGAGCTTGGGCTTTGTTCTAACCTCAGTGTCCAGGAGATACTCTCTCAACAGCAGAGGAGGCCAGGGGTGATGGTCCCCAGGGTAAAGTCTTGGCTGCATTTGTGGCACCTGCTGGCCTGGAGCAGGCCCCCTTGAGGCCTGGACACAGAAACATGATTGGACCCTGCAGGCTGAGTGAAATCTGAAAGTCTGGCCAACAAGGTCGGAGGTCTAGTTTAGTAGGGGAGGGCCAGGCTGGAGACCAAAGGTGTAGCTGGATGGGCTCATCAGTGTCCAGGCCAACCAGGCATACAGGACACTCAATGCCACCTCTTCATGTTGCTAAGACCCTAAGGTTTCCCTGTCATGGGACAAGATGGGTGCACACTTGAGCAGGTAAAGGCTCATCATCAGGAAACAGAACAGTGGTAGACAATGTCACTGTCAAATCCCTCTTATTCCCATGAGCCCAGGTCTGTTCACTAAACATTTGTCATTCTTTTTGGCAGAGTGATGAGGTCCTCACCGTCATCAAAGCCAAAGCCCAGTGGCCAGCCTGGCAGCCTCTCAACGTGTAAGTAGAAAACAGCCCCTGGCCCTTCCCACCCCATCCTAGCCTTGTACTGGAAGCTGCTAGCTAATGGCTACCACAACCTAGTCATATTGTTAAAGTCAGTAATGAACCAGCAGGTAAAATACTGCTCATGTGTGGAGTATCATGCATGCCTCTGTTTCTCCCAGTGGTCCTCATTCATGCCCTCCGCCACAACAGATCAAGCATACATTTTCCCTAAGAGCATACTAATGTACTCCCTCCAAGTGAGTGTGACTCATGGAAAGCTGGGCTTACCCTCAATCCTATTCTGAGCCCCCATCTCTTTTCAGTATGCTCTGTCCCTTGGAGACTTCATTGCCCTGGAGTTGGTAGCCAGAGATATGCTGATAGTTCCCAAATTACCATTCCCATTCCCAGGGGATGGATAGATGGATGGATGGGTGGGTGGGTAGATGGGTGATGGGTAGATAGGTGGGTGGACAGATGGATGGATGAATGGATGGACAGGTAGATGGATGGACGGATGGACGGACGGACGGACGGACGGACGGATGGATGGATGGATGGATGTACAGGTGGATGGAGGGACAGATGGATGGGGGTGGGTGGATGGATGGATGGATGACAGATGGACAGATGGACAGAAGGACAGATGGGTGGGTGGGTGGGTGGGTAGATGGATGGATGGATGGATGGATGGATGGATGGAGAATGAGTAACACCTCCATCGGCTCCATTAGTTTATTGGACATTTCTCCATGGATGGCCCACATGTCCTTTAACTCATTGTGTCCAAAATGGAACCCATCACCTTCACATAGACCAGTTGTTCCCCATGTGGAGAAACTTCAAAAGTACAGTGAGTCTGAAAATCCTGTGACTCTGTCTTCCTCGTAACTCATAAATTAACCCCTGTCTGCCTATGCTCCTGCCATTAGTTCAGACCACCACTATCTCTTCATGCCTAGAATACTTTGCCTATCTTTCCTTCCCAATACAATTCCTCATCCATATTGTTTCCAGAACAATTTTCAAGAATCTGAGCCTACTGTTTGTTCCTCCTCTTAGAGTCCATCTGTGACCCTTGACCTCCAGGGTCCCCACCCTTAGTTTGGGTTCACAGGTCGCAGTGAACATGAACACACATTAGTCCCAGCATCGTTTTCCTATGGGCTTATTTCCTCTGCATACCCTGAATCCTGTGGAAGCGGCTTATGAAAAATGGCTTGGCCAGCCCCTCTGTGGAGTGGTCTGCATCCATTAACAGTGGTATCAATGAAGATAGCGGTAACACAGGGAATAACAAGATCCTGCTCAGTTGGTGAAAAGGCAAAGGCAAAATGATAGGAAAAAATCACAGGTCATTCAGAGAGTCACTCCCCAGAGTGGGACAGCGGGAGCCCGGGAGGAGGAGCACTCCCACATGACTAGCCAGGAGAGGACAGCTATTGCCAGGCGCCTAGTGCCTGCTCCTTACCTGTTCAACAAACTAACAGCTCTGCACACAGATCCTCTGCACCAGCTCTAAACACAATCCCTGCTGTTTGGATTCAACAGAGGAGACAGACAACCAGCAGAGTTCCCTCATTCCAGGTCTGCCCTTTGCATAAATCCCAATGGGACCATAGACACAATATAAAACACACAGTGTCATTGTGGTAGCCCTGTGCACTCCAGGCGCATAAGCAGCAGGGTGGAGATGTGAGCAGCTCTGGAAGCCCAGAGAAGGGAGTGTGACCCAGCCTGGAGCGGGGAGAGGTCGGGAAGGCTTTGCGCAGGACACCTGGGCCTGGAAGAATGCTCCTTGCAGATCACAGCCAGCCCAGGGTGGGAGAGCTGAGGCTGAAAGTGGATGTCTGAGGAGGGAAAGAGAGCTGATCACTGGATAGGTGGGCCAAGGCAGCCCAGCTGGTTGCAATGGGGGCCTTTTGGTCTGCAGTGATCTCCAAGCAATCCAGTACCCTGTATCCTCTCTTGAGGAAGCTCACACCAGAAGGCTCCTTCTGCATAACTGACATCTACTAGCCACCAGGTCACTCCAATTCTATTTGCTCAGATTGTGTGGATCTCTCTGGTTTCTCATGGTTTCCAGGCCCCCAAGAGCTAAACATAAAGAACCCCTCTTTGTCGGGTCCTCAAGAAGAGCAAGTGTGCAAGGGCAGGTATGTGTTAGGAACATGTGGGCCTCAGTTTGCAGGCACCAATTTTTACCTCACTAAGGAGTCCTTATCCCATGAGGAGCCTGGGGTTAGAAAAAAAATGTCAACTACAAAGCATTGTACATATAGGAAAGTGAGAAAAGGAGGGAAAGATTAAAGAAAAAAAGAGATGGGGAAATATTTTCACTTTAAGCATCTACTAGGTACCTAAGTACTCTGGGAGGCACTTATATGTATTAACCAGCTTAATCTTTGCACCTATGAGGTGAATCCATTTTAAAGATGGTGAAACTGAGTCTCAGAGCTTACAGGTCCAGTGTCATCATCCAGGTGCTTTAATAGAGAAACTACGGGGCTGGGGATATAGTTCAGTGGCATAGTGCTGCCTCGCAAGCACAAAGTCATGTTTGATTCCTGGTACAAAAAAAAATAGAGGAAGTAGAAGTCCAACCATATCCAGCTGACTAATGCTTTCACACTGTAACCACATCCCTCTGGTTAAGTAACAACTCTCTCATTTTCTCACTTAATTAGTCCAGACATATCTGTCTTCCAGTTGGGCTTCTGATCAGCATGAAATTAATAGGACCACATTGGTTTGTCTGGATTCTGTCTCAAAAATAAATGAAGTGAAATCTTTCATTGACCCTGTATCCTTCTACCGAGGATGATAGAAACGTTTCATTGATTAAACGAAAGCTTGTCGAAGGTCTCCTATAGAAACATAGCCTGAAAGGAACTTGGGGAGACGGTGGGGAGCAGCAGAGAGTTAGTTCCTCATGGAGCTGACGTTCAGCTGGGCAGACGTTTATTCAGTGATCACACAAATAAAGGTGACGGCTGTGGCAGGAAGGCGCGGGAGGCGTGTGACAGTGAGTGAAGGAACCCTGAGCCAGCTCGGAGTGGAGTCAGGGAGCAGAGTCACTGAGGAAAGATCGAAGGAATCAGGAGTTGACTAAAGCATTGAGCTCGGGGAGAATGTTCTCCAAAAGCCAGAGAGACTATGTGTGCGAAGGCCCTCTCTGAAGAGGAAGGAGAGGATATTTAAGGTACTAAAAGACTGCGGTTATAACTGGATCCAGAAATCAAAGATGAGTTTGCTATGGGATCAAGCCAGGCAACATTCAAATTTTTAATTTTTCCATTCAAAGGAATGGGAAATCACTGAAGCATTTTAAGCAGAAGGATGATATGATCTGATTTGCATTTAAAAAACAATGACACTCCGGCTCCGCTGTGGAAAGGTAGATGAGGTGAGATTGGCGAGGAGGCAGACGCAGCAGCGAGCGGGCAGGAGAGGGCTGGTGGCGAGCGGCCTGGGGGTGGTTCATAGATGTGAGCGGTGCATTTGGGGGGCAGTGTCACCCGGCTATGGTGATAGAGTTAGAAACAGTGAGGGAAACAGAGCAGTCCAGACGCTTCCTAGGTGTATAACTAACCCAAGCAAGGAATTGCTGCCACCCGTAAGACTGGGAACACTCAATGACATTTGAGGGGGAAGCCGCTGAGACTGGCTCTGACCGCTTTGTTGTTAAGATGTCTTCAGGATACCTGGGTGGAAAGCAGGGCATGGCGGTGCATGCCTGTAATCATAGTCCTCTGGGAAGCTGGGACAGAATTGCAACTTTGACCCCAAGCTGGGTGACTTAGAGAGATCTTCTCTCAAATTTTAAAAAATAAAAAGGGCTGGGGATGTAGTTCAGTCAAAGGTCCCAGGCTCAATCCTCAGTTACCACACCACCCCCCACCCTGCCAAAAAAATCCAGATAAAAGTGTTAAGTACCCAGTCAGTTATATAGTTCTGAGTTTCAAGGGCAAGTATTCTGTGCTGGTTTATAGTAGTACTCAGTTCACGAACTCAATTCTCTCCATGATCCTGGTCCCAAACCAAATTGGGTGAGAGCTGAATGAAATTTCCCCATAAGGTCAACATTGAACCTGATTGTCGAATTTGATTCAGTTTTTGTTCAATTCAGTTTTGTGGCCAGAATCATGGAAAGAATCAAGTTCATGAACCAAGGTTCATGAATCACTAATGTAATTGAGAGTCGTGGAAGAATGGGAGAGAACCAAGGCCAGAGGCACAGAGGAGAGAGAACCTGAGAATCAGAGTCGAGGGCTTAGAACTGAGTCCCAAAGAGCTCCCACGTATCATGCTAAGGAGGACTTTTGCACAAAGGAAATGGATCCTTGGTGTTTTGTTTTGTTTTGTTTTGTTTTGTTTTGTTTTGTTTTGTTTTTTGGTACCAGGGATCAAACTCATGACCTTGGCTTGCAAGCAGGTACTTAAGCCATTGAGCTAAATCACCAGCCCAGGAAATGGAAAAGAAACAGCACAGAGATCCCAGAGGAAGCTTGATACCCAGAATCCAGCAAAAGAGTATTCAAGGACAGCTGTCAGCTGGGGCCCTTGCAACTTAGAGATCAAGTAAGATGGGCCCACAAAACACACGTTGGATTTCTGAACAGGGAGGTCACATGTGGCCCTATTGGGAACACTCTGCTGAGGGAAGGGGCACAGCTCGCTCAGCGGGCAGAATGTGACCAGTGTTACAGAGTCAGGCATGCAGACAACTCTTCGGTGCAGTTTGCTATGAAAGAGGAAAGACAGGACTGTGGTTCCAAGCAGATCGAAATCAATGGAGCTATTTTAGTTTTTAAGCTGTCTTCTTTCTTTAAGGTGGAAGAGACTTCCTGCAAAATTGCAAGAAGTATTTTGGAACAACTTCTCACACTTCACCCATCCCTCAGACTTTCTGCGACCCCAGCAGAAGAACATTACTTGGTGTGAAACATTCAGACCTCCCATACACCCAAGACCTCTCCACTCCCGGCCACCAGCTTGTTAAGGGAAAGGAATTTTCCTTTGATTTTTCCCATAGCCTAGGCTCCACGTTCCTCTTCCAAATCTCATTTGGAAGTCAAATTAGGAAGCCTACACGAAGCCAAGTTTTGTTTTGCGAAGCAGCCCTGTCTCTCCTCCCCCAGCCTGCTCAATTGAGGTTAATGGGATTCCTGTCTCCCTGGGTCCAGTGGAAAGCCGGGGTGACCTACTTTGCAAGGTCCTGCCTGTTGGAACTGACTTGTTTTTCAATGATCTTCATCTTTATCCCCAGCACCACTGCTCAAAGGACAGCAGTGAATGAACAAATCAGTTGCTGACTTGTTTAGTTCAATAAATCAAGCTGCAGCTCCAACAACCCAAGGCACAGGCACGGACGGGAAAGACAGATTCTGAGCAAATCCTGCATCCTTCACTAGTTCCTCTGGCACCGAAGTGGAAAATGGCCAAGTTTTCTGCAAATCATTTCTGAATTTCCATCACTCAGTTCCTCTGGTGTGGTCTGAATGCTAAGAATTACTTACTCCCTTTCTTAAAATGAACCCTAGAAAAGATTGTAGTTGCCTTGAATTATCCTCAGCTGTGAGGCTTAGTTAACACTTGATTACACGATGGTCCATGTTTGGGAGGCCAGAGAAGTGCAGATGTGTTTGTCTTCTTCAGAAATCCCAAGCCACAGTTTCCCCAGGAACTCAGAGCTACAATGCTCTTAAATCAGAGTTTAAATTTCAGCACCTCTTGCAGCCCTTGCCCATGGCCAGCAACGTCCCCAGGACGATACAGACAGGCAGGCCTTGGATTAGAGGAGCAGGTGGCAGGTCGGGTGTCCAGAAGGTCTGGAATCGTAGATCCCTCCTGGTTAGAGTCTTCAGTGCTGCAGGAACCTGGCTTAAACCTTTCTCCAACCACCCAGCACTTCAGCCTAATGTATGACATGAGCGCCCCCTCGTGACTGAGTTGAGTTTCTACAAGTGTGAAACGGAAATTGCTGTGTTTGGATTCCCTAAGACAGAACGCGGCCAATGAATGGTTTAGAAAACTCTTTTGAGTCTCACTGGTGTTGGATCTGTAACTTGGCAAGGGAGAATAAGTCTCTAGAAAAAGCAAAAACGTAAAAATCTTTTCTTACCTCTTTGATTTCGTGGTGTTCTTGGAAGTTTTATTTGAAGTTTCATAAGAAGAAAAATCAACTTTTACCAAGTCCTAGTTTGCGTTGGTCATGAGAACAGATTTCCTCACAATAAACCCGTGGGGTGAGGTGCACAATTTGCAGAACTGTCTGTAATGAAAGGTGAGGTAAAACCCCTGTTCTGTAGCTGATAAGTAACAGCTAAGCCATGATTCAAATCCAACAACCGCCTTGTCCACTGCCCTGGGTTCTTTCTGAGCGCCTTACTGCCTCTGGGAGTAGGAAAGGAGGAAACATTTCTCCGTGTTCTCCTTTACTCTTCATTTTTCTCGTGTGACTCTTCCATCCACAGCCTTCCTTTGTTGGGACTGTGGTCTTTTTCTTCCCAGTCTGGATTCTGCATGCATACAAATTAACACTTCATCAGGTACACTTGATGGAGTCATTGGTCACCTTGTCACTTTATCATTCAGGTAGTTTGAGTGTCCATTATCCAAAATACTTGGAACCAGAAAGAGGTGTCTGGGATTTCAGATTCTTTTTGGTTAGAATATTTTCATATCCATAATGAGATTTCTTGTGCATAACATATATACCTCATAAACATAATCTGAAGTTAATTTATGTGGTATTTTGTGCACCTGCACTTTGATTGTGACCTGTCTCGTGTGGTCAGGTGTGGAACTTTCCATTTGTGGTATCATGGTGATGCTTAAGAAGTTTCAGATTTTGGAGCCTTTCAGATTATGGGGCTAGGGACATTAAACATGTACCATTTTCATGATACAGATGATTTTGATGTATAAATCAATGAGTTAATGTTTCCTTTGTGATTGTTTTTATTACTTCAAAGATGAGAAAGTTATTTCTCTGACAGATTTTTTTTTGAAATTTTGATTTTTTCTATGATCTGGCTGTTTTCTATTTGACTCTGGATTTGTTATTAACTATTCTCATTTGTCATGTGATATTAGATGTGAATCCTATTTTTTTCCCTAAAAAATTAACCCAAAACCACTTGTTACATAATTTTTCCTTTCACTCTGAGTAGCCTGTTTTGTATGTCTTCCTCTGTACTTCTAGAGTCTCCAATTTCTTCTCACTGATTTCCATTTCTATTTTACTTTGAATATTATACTTTTTTGATTATTATTCTTTATACTCTGGTTTATAATCTGACTAGATCAATTCCCTTTACTAGAAAACTGATTCAAATTTAAATCCTACATAGAAAAATGAAATTAAATTAACAGAATTCCATATCTTAGAAGACATGACATATAGAAATAATAACTTTTATTGTCTGAACAAATGAAAGCACTTCAATCCGATCTAACATTGGCTAAAGAAAACTTACATATATTCTTATCCATTTCATTATTTTAAAGAACCATTTTATAATAGAAGTAACAAATACTTTAAAGTGGCTTTTAATTAAATTTGAAGGTTGAGAAGAGTACAAGAACTCCTCATTCATTTCCTAGATTAATTCATTTATTTCAACAAACATTTGAAGAAAACGCAGTGCGTGCCAAACTCTAAGCCCAGCAGTGGGATATAGCTGTCATCAAGACAAAAATAATCCCTGGTCTACTGGGCACTAATGGGGAGGCAGATATTAAATAAGAAATTCTCATGCCAGGGTGATCTCAGTAAGCTGTGGGAAGGTAGGCTGGGGGGTCCCAAGAAACTAATAGAAATCAGAGATATTTTCTCCAAGAAGTAGTGCAGAAGCTGCAGGTCAGGGAGAAATATTCCAGTCAAAGATGAGAGAAAGGATGTGCAAAGATGTGCCAAGGTGCTTGAAGGTTTTTCCCTGGCCCTTACAGATTTGCATTTGCCATATTCTCCAACATATGGCCAGACTGTTTGAGGCAGGAATTGGTTGCTCTAAATGTCCTGCCCCTTGAAATACATACCAGGCTCTAGAGGGTGCCTCACTCGGGTTACAGATTTGGATATAACATTTAGCCCAAATGCATTTGCTCAGAATGATGACTTTCGCAGGCTTGGTTCTTGCTTGGTTACATCGATTGGCTGGTGTGAGGATGATGTGTTGGGATGGAGTTTGTTGAGTTTTACAGCTCCGGGCCCCTCAGCAGAGCTGTTTTTGTTCTCTTAAGTCGTCATTGTGAATTGTGTCTCTTATAGGATACAAAATATGAGTGACCAGCCTGACCCAAAATGGCATACTCAGGGAAATGCAAAGGCCACAGGTGGATCATTTGGTCTCTATGGCAACAGAAGAGGAAGGCTGTTTCCCAAGGAACTGCTGTACCCCAAGGGCCCAAGGGTCAGGGTCCCCAGTGCATAAAGCCGTACCACACACGTGCCAGTGTTCTCGCCTGGCAGGGACTGCAAGACCAACCCAAACCATGGCCTGTGTGTCCCTCTGTGATCAGTGCCACAGCCCCCCAGATGGCAATCCTTGCAGAAGCCAGGTCTCTATAGCAGCTGCTAAAGCCACTGACCTACACACCAAAACACACACCCATGGGGAAAAAAAATTAAATCTCCTGTCTGCACTTAACTAAATAGCAGACTGTGTCAGGTGACACCCAGCAGTTTATAAAGTTCTCCTCGTAAAGCCTCTCATTTGATCCTCACGTAGTTATTATTCAATGAAGACACTGAGACTCAAACATGGGTGAGTGACTTGCCCAAGATCAGAGCTCCTAAGGATCGTAGCTCAGGGCATCCATATCTGTGTTCATCTGGCCCAGGTACTGGTATACAATTTAGGGTCCCTGCCTTCAAGGAGCCCCCAGTCCAGGGAAGACTAAACAAAGAGAAGCAATTACAATTCTAGGCCTGAGTACAGACAGCTGAGGGGTATGTGGAAATGCAACCCAAGGACACTCTGTCAGCAGGACCCCAAGGGCTCCTAGAGGAGGTGGCACAAGGACCTGAGGTTTGAGCCCTATAAGGATCACCAGAAACAGTATTAAAAACAGACTGCTGGCATCACTAAGTTAGTAAATCTGGGGTAAGACCCAGTAATCTGCATTTCCAACAAGTTTCTAGGAATCCGGACACTGCTGCTCCAAGGAGCACACGTCCCAAAGCTCCAAAGATCTTTGGTCACGGATGCCCCTGCAGGGCCCTGCGTTCAGGCTGGCCTAGCTGGGCACCGGGACTTTGGGGGTGGAGGAGGGAAGGAGAGGGGGACAGGGGGAGGCAGCATCAGGCCTTGTTGACCTGCTGGTTCTGAAACCGGGGCCAGGGCAGGCTCTTCTCCATTCCTGGTCCAAGCCCTGCTCGGACAGCAGGTGGGTGTCCCTTCTTTCTGGGGACCATATCACCCTACAGTGCTTCTCTCAACACGGTACAGACTAAACATCCTTTATCCAAAATGAGGGAACCAGCATTTCATATACACCTCATGTACCTAGTCTGAAGATAATTTTATATAATTTTAAGTAAGTTTGTGTGTGAAATGAGAGGTTCATGGTGTGGATGTTTTCACTTGCAGCATCAGGTGTAGGTGTTCAACAAGCTTTGGATTTTGAGGCATTTTGGTTTTTAGATATTCAGATGAGGAATGTTCAATTTGTAATAGTAATAACCACTCAGATTCTAGGTCCTGGATTAAAATTTACTGCACACAAGTTAGCTCATTTGACACCCAGAATAACCCCGTGGAGTACACATAAGTGATCTCCATTTTAAAAATTTGGACACTTGAGGCACAGAAAGATTTGAGAATTTACCTAAGAACACAAAGCTGTACGAGATGGTGCCAAGATGCACATCCAGGCTTCCTCCCCATCCTGCGTGCTGTTAAGTCCCTGATGCCAAAGTCCAATGGTCTAGTTCCATTGGCCCCACCAGGTCTGGAGTCATCACTTTCCAGGGGGCAGGCAGACACAGCCGGCCCCAACAGAAGGCAAAGGGCTCCCAGACAACTGAGAAAGGACAGCTGCCAGCTGGGCCAAGACCCGCCAGTCCCCAGCCAAGGATCCCCCATAACTAGCCTGGGAGTGGAGAGTCATGAGGACCTCGGTCTCTACAACCTGTGTCTCCAAATCCATTAACTGTTACACTCTTTCATTACGTCTCTCCACACAGGCTAATCCAAACCTCACACGATTGTCACGAGGGGAAAATGCGATGATCACACCAAGTGTGACTCTCCTTCCACGGTCCCTATGGTGGGCTGCCACCATTTATCCCATGCAGCCTGGTTGTCCCTCGCAACTGTAGATGTGGGATGTCATTTCCGGCAGCTGGTGGTTGTCTGCAAAAGATGCCTGGCTCTGCAGCTGGACCCTGGTTCCCAACTGGAGCCAGGTCTGAGTCAATGAGTGCACCCCGGTGCCAGGCCTTGCCAAAGGCAGCCTCTCGAGGGCAAAAACAGGGGCAGCAAGCAGGAGACCTCTCCTGATGGCATGATGGAGTGAAAAGGAGGCAGGAGAATCTGGAAGCTGGCGATGGGAAGAACATTGGCCTTGAACTAATATTGGCTTGCGTTACAGTGTCTGTCCTGCTTTACTTTGTGACTTGAGACAAGTCACATGAGCCTCCTGAGCCTCAGTTTCCTCCCCCCAGAAACTGGAGTAAATAATCCTTACCCAAGGTCTATCATAAAGATTAAATGAGAATGTGTGAATGTGTGCTTACAAGCTCAGGACATCAGTTTTTATTGGTAAAGTTCATCTCGCATCCAACAAATCTGGATACACATAGCGCTTGCTCATTTTTTCAAAACATTTACTGGGGCCAGGGATTTAGCTCAGCGGCATAAGCGCCTACCTGGAAAGTGCAAGGTCCTGAGTTCGATCCCCGGTACAAAAAAAAAAAAAAAAACATTTACTGAGTATCTACTCTGTCCCAGCCAGTGTTTTGGGTGCTGGGAATAAAGCCATGCATGAGACAGACAAGAACCTTGCTTTCCCAGAGCTTGTCCTGTGACAGATGATGGTCAATAAACAGCTAAACAATACATCAGCAAGGAAACAAAAGAAAAATTAGTGCTGTGAACACAGTAAACCTGGATGGAGTGATAGCACAGGGTTCTCTCCATGTCTGCCCAACTGTGGGCTCAAAGACCGAAGAGTGTAGACCAGTAATAGCCAAAGCAACTGCCTCTTCCCACCCTTGTCCTCTAACTGTGGGTAGGCTACATGTCCCTGGAATGTGCAGCCTGCATCCCCAGTGTAACGGTTTCTATATTTGGTTTCCAGGAGAGCAGCACCTTCAGCTGAATTTTCAGTGGACAGGACACGCCACTTAATGTCCTTCCTCACCATGATGGGCCCAAGTCCGGACTGGAACGTGGGCTTATCGGCAGAGGATCTGTGCACCAAGGAATGCGGCTGGGTCCAGAAGGTAGTGCAAGACCTGATTCCCTGGGATGCTGGCACCGACAGCGGGGTGACCTATGAGGTAGGTGTGTGCCTGCAGTCGGGAGCAGCTCACAGGCTTCCGGGGCGCCTCGCCCGGTGCAGCTCACAGGCTTCCGGGGCGCCTCGCCCGGTGCAGCCTGGCTCTGGGCGTCCTGGACGCCAAGGGGAATCTGACTCTTTGTCCTAGAAGAGGTCTCATTGTTGCCTATAGCAGGGCTCGGGATCTAGGAAGGGTTCATGCAGCTGCCAGGATGGCACAAAGAGGAAACAGACAAAGGAGCGGTTTGCAGGTCAGCAAGGGGCAGCATGCCAAGGACGCAGAAGCAGAGACAGCAAGAGAAGGAAGCTGATGCGCTTGCAAACGGCAGGACCAGAGTCCAAAGGCTGAGGAGTTTTATGTTGCGCGGAATCTCCTGTTTCTCATAAATATCAACTGCATCAAAATCTGAAACCATCCCGAAATCGGTGGAAGAAGAATCTAGAATAGACACCAGCACGCTATGGTTCTGGACACAAATCTAACTGACACCCTGATTTGTAAATCGTCGCCAAAGCTAGCCCTACTCACCCGATTAAACATTGACTCCTCTCGGTGGCTGCTTTCCCTCTTACAGGGGCTGAGCCAAGTAGTTGTGACTCCGAGTGGTTCAAAAAAACCTAAAATATTTATAATCTAACCCACTACAAAAAAAAAACAAACAAACTTGTCACTCGGTCAGTAGGAAGAGGTCCGGATTCAAGCTAAGCTGGCTCAGCCATTTCTGAGCTGGGATGACCTCTCTGAAACTTGGCTCCCACGTCTTGGGTACAATCCTACCATGTATGTCAAAGAATGGTAAAGTACAGCTCTATGCATGTCCGAGCACAGCGTATGGCATAAATGGAATTCTGTAATATAGTGAGCCTTGCTAAGTTACCATCCGAGTTTTCAACCTGATCCATATAATTACTTCATGGTTTTTATATTTTATTTCCTTTTTCTCTCTTTTTCCTGCAGTCACCAAACAAGCCCACAATTCCCCAGGAGAAAATCCGGCCTCTGACCAGTCTGGACCATCCCCAGAGTCCTTTCTATGATCCAGAGGGCGGGTCCATCACTCAAGTAGCCAGAGTCGTCATCGAGAGAATCGCCCGGAAGGTACTGGGTCCAAGGGCATCAGGAGGACCAAAGAGGCTGTGGACCTTTCGTTCTAGAATCACAGGATCCCTGGTAGATAGCACCCTGGAATATGGGATTCCTGGGCCTCTCAGCATTTCTAGTATGAAGATTATATCCTGAGATGTAAATGAGCAAAATGAACCCAGTGGTTAGGCCCCACTGCTCAAATGAATGATTGGATTCAGGTCGATAGGTTTCACTGCGAATCCCATCAATTGGGATGTCTATCATGGTCAGGATTCCTGCTTAGAGACCCCTGCTTTTACATTTCTCTACCAGTCAGGTTGTAAATGGTGGCCCAGAATTCTACCATAGCACAGGATTCGTACAGGGTGCACATTAGATTTTCTGTCCTCCTCCATCTTTCTCCTGCATTTTCCCTCCTCCTTCTAATGTGAGCCCTTCAGTTAAAATTCCTTCTGCAGGGGGAACAATGCAATATTGTACCTGACAATGTTGATGATATTGTAGCAGACCTGGCTCCAGAAGAGAAAGATGAAGGTAAGTCATTCTCCTTCATCGAAGAGAAACTGGCATGATACTTTGAGAAGACAGTTTGCTCACATCTTTTAAGAACCGTAAACTGAGTCTTTTGAGTTGGCAATCCCATTTCTGAGGATTTCTCCTCAAGAAATAATCTGGAGACTTGGGTGTAGCTCAGCAGTAACACATATGCTTAGCATACGCCAGGCTCGGGGTGTAATTCCAGTAATCCCCAGCCCTGCCAAAAAAAGGATTAACAAGGCCAAAATTAGGGACTGATTATAAAGTCATAGGTTAAGAGATGACACTGGAGTATGTATAGAATAGCGTCAGCAATGAAAATACAACTACATAGGCTTCTTGGAACTCAGAACACTCTGCCGTGACCCTGACACTGGCCTCTGAGGCCGCTACACACATCTCCCTCCTCAGTAAGGCCAAGCTGGTAGTCAGTCAGGAGGGGCTTGGCAGAGCCATAGCTGCAACTTAATTTTGCTCATGGAATCTGGAGCCAGATAACCTAGATTCTCCACTAGTCTTGTGACCCTGGGGAAGAAGCTAACCTTTTTACTCCAGCACCCCAACTGTAAAATGGGCATAATAACAGGACCCACATCCTGGAAAGTTGTGCAGATCAATGGGATAAAACACACAAGGTTTTTGGAACGGTACTGTCACATAATACACATCCAGCAAACGTCAGCTCCCCCTATTTGTCATGACACTTGGCAGCATGGCGTGGGGGGGGGGGGTATCACTGGAAGGCAAAGTTGCAACACCAGACACGAAAGCCTTTTGCTTTCCAAAACTGCCTATGAAATGCCTGCGTGAATGTGGAACAATGTCTGCTAAGGTTGGGGATTGGTAATGAAAAGCTCTTCATTTAGTAAAGAAATTATTCCTATAGTTTAGGGTGCTGAAATATAATTTTTAAAGGGAAGGGGATGGCTGCTCCCATCCCTGGAGCACTCAGGTTCATGAAGACTGTTCAGGCTGCAGGACTTTCATGTCCCCAAATGAGGCCGCTGGGGGAGAGGGCCACTTGCAGTTTGATGGGCTCCCTGGGAAAACATGTCAAATGCTCCTTGCAGATGACACACCTGAAACCTGCATCTACTCCAACTGGTCCCCGTGGTCAGCCTGCAGCTCCTCCACCTGTGACAAAGGCAAGAGGATGCGGCAGCGCATGCTGAAGGCACAGCTGGACCTCAGTGTCCCCTGCCCAGACACGCAGGACTTCCAGCCCTGCATGGGCCCCGGCTGCAGTGATGAAGGTAAGGAGACAGACAGACGGACCAGCCTACAGAGGCTCATGAAGGAAGGTTTGAGGGCAGCACAAGTCTCTCACACCCACACAGGCAGAGACCCTGGGGCAGGAGGACCCTGACTGTAGTCGTCCTTGGTGAGGTCAAACCCCAGGAGACCACTTCCTGCAGCATCTTGAGGACTCCAAACACAGAAACATCTTCTGACACAAAGGACTTCTTGAGACTACACACTTCTCTCCCCAGCCAGGGGATAAATATATACACAACTGCAGGACTAGCAAACATAAACATGCCTTATGGCAAATTAGAAATAAGTAGGCTGCTGCTGGGCCTTAACTCCAACTGCTTTTTAAGGAGCCCATGAACAGCTTGGCCAAGATGATCTAGGTCCATTGCCCTGATTCTGTCAACACTGGTGGCCCTCTTGGGTATTCCATCTCAGCATGAGTCAGAGCACTTGTGCTGTGTCACGCCCCTCAGGCTGATTGCAGCAATTCTCGGTCTATCTGCAACTGCTCAAAGGTCAGGTTTAAACTACACACTTGCAATACCTACGTCATCTGCAACTGCTCAAAGGTCAGGTTTAAACTACACACTTGCAATACCTACGTCATGCTGGTTCGGGCTTCCAGATTGCACAAAGCTGATTGCAATGCAAAGGTCACTGCCTCCCAAGAGCGTGACTCTGCCTGGACAGATGTCCTTCTCCTCTGATCATATGCTCTTGGAGGTACAGTGAGGTTGCAGGAAGAGAATATGGCCTGGAGAACACCACTTCCAAGTGAAGAACACTTAGCCTGCTGCAGGTCACACTGCCACCCCCAGCTCTTCTGCCTTTCAGGGTTGCACTCTCACATGCTTTATTGCTGGTTTCGCCTAAAATAGGGCACTTTAAGGAGGAAGAAACCCTACTGTCAAAAAGCCATTCCAACAAACATAGGAAAAGAATGATTGGCCCATTAGTGTTGAAGGCTCTTTCCTGGGGCTGGGGAGCCATCTCAGCCTGCAACATAGCTGAGATCTAACTCCTCCTCCACAGGGAAGAGCCCCTCCTCACACCAGTCATCCTCACACAGCGGGTAAGGAGAGTTCTAAACCGTCCTGGCCTGTACCTATTCCTTGAGCCTGGGATTCAAGCCACCCCTTCCAGAAATAGATTTCTCTTATATACACCTCAAGTTTCTCTCCACACTAAATTGTTTGGGGGAATCATCAGAGAAGGAAAGAAGCAGAGGTCTCTGAAGGAAGTTTTGTAAGACAAATGTACTTCATCGTATCATAGCAACTGCATCTTTACTGGGTTTCTTGATGATCTGGTCCAACCACATTAGCCAAGCTTCCTGCTTCCATCCTTCTCCCAGAGCAATGCTAGAGAGATCTTTTGCAAAGGGAAACCTAATTGCATGAATCTTGAGCTGAAAAACCTGTGGTCTCATACTGCCCATGTGCAAACTTCTCAGTTTACTAATTTGATGACAGATGTGGTCCTACAAAGAACCAGGGCAGAGACACTGACGTACATCCATACCCGACATATTATACCGTGATACTAAAAGATGCACATCAGTAAGCGCACCTGAGGCCATTGTGGTGGGGGAGGTCCTTGAAGTGTGGCCTTCAACACTTCTTCTCAGAAGGTACACTCTGGGGCTGGGGATTTAGCTCAGCAGTATAAGCACCTGCGTGGTGAATGCGAGATCGTGACTTTGATCCCCAGTACCAAAAAAAAAAAAAAAAAAAGGCACCTCTGTCAATGGTGGCTTACCCAAGGAAATGTCTTGCCAGGCCATAAAAAGCCTGCTCAAGTCCCATTCCTACCCTGCTGTATCAAACAAGAACATAGTTATCTAACACAATTGTTCTTGCTGCCTCTCGTTGCCTGGTCCCCAGCTCTAACATGTGGCTTCCAGCTGTAACTTCTTAGTGCACCATAAGCCCTGTCCAGCCACACCATCCATAGGTTAAATACCAGTGTCCAAACATCACACACGTGTGAGCTGACAGTCTGTGGACCTGTGCTCTCAGACTTCAGTCCTTTCTGGCTTCATTTCCACACACACAATGGGGGTGTTTGTACAAGCTGGTCCCTGTACCCTAAGTGCAAATATGCTTTACCCAACAAAAGTGTACTGAAGTGTGCCTTCCAATGTGACATTTTACCCAGAACTCCAAGACAGCAAATTTTTCCCCTGCTCCATGCTGCCTGATTCTTTTGTCATACCTTACTGTCAGTTTATTATTGTGAGCGTATGTGTCTATCTCACTCTCCTGAGTAAGGCAAGATTTATATCGTTCCTAGCTTTGTAACCTCAGAAGGTACCACTAAATAGTCAGGAAATTTTCTTGAAGAAGTAGGTGGCTAGGTGGATGGATAAATGACTTCAGTTTTCTTTTGTTTTTAGAACCAAAGCAGGTCAACATACACATACAGCCATGCTTCCAGCACGTTCTCTCTGCCACCTTGGCAACAGGACCAACAAGTCATACAGCAAGTTTCAGTTTCTTTTCCTCCAGCAATCTCCAAATGTCTCCTCCATGATCCCAGTCTTAAGTAACACCCATAGATGGCCCAAGATACACAGAGGCTGCTTGTATTGCCTTCATCATCCTTTCTCCTGGCACAAACAACTCCCTCCCAATCCCATACCAGACCAGGTCAGTTGTTTCCTATTAGCAGCCAGGATAGTGTCCCCTTGGTACCATCCTTGTGTCTGTAAATCCTTGGTATAATCTGCTCTTGGGGTTCTGATCAGTCCTGTGTCCCAAGGCCCACCATGCTGTATCCTCAGGAACAAAATTTCCTCATCTACTGCACTTTTCTAGGCTGAGGAACACACAGCTTTCAACAATAACTGAAGTCTCCGGTCCCTCTAAGTAAAAGTGCTTCCACACTGTTTCACAGAATATATATTTCTTCCAGCACTGTCCAAAAAAACTTTCTTCTTCCTCTGCACCGTCCAATGTGGTAGCCACTACTGAGCACTTAAAATGTGATTAGTGACTGGAAAGCTGAATTTGTGTTTGCTAGTCCTAGAAGTAGGGTTCATTTAGGCTAGTTATAATTTCTCTTAAACTGTATGTAGACTAAATTATATATACTTGTGTGTAGTACATACACATAGCCTATCCATTCCGGTATCCTTTAAATGTATTTTCATGGAATACAGCTTACTCCTGAGTGCTCCACGCATCAGGACAAGGGGCATTTCCTCTTGGAGAACTGCTGCTTTAAAGGTTTAGACCATTCACGTTGACAGTCCTGCGGGGCATCCCGCCTCCAGCAGCCCTGAGCAGGACTCGGTGTGTTGTGTCGTGTCTTGTCGTGTCGTGTTGCAGACGGCTCCACCTGCACCATGTCCGAGTGGATCATCTGGTCACCCTGCAGCATCTCCTGTGGCATGGGCATGCGGTCCCGGGAGAGGTATGTGAAGCAGTTCCCGGAGGACGGCTCCGTGTGCACGCTGCCCACCGAGGAGACAGAGAAGTGCACGGTCAACGAGGAATGCTGTGAGTGAGGGTGCTGGGTTGGAGGAGCAGGGCAGAACCAGAGGCCTCAGGCCGGCCCGGCTCCAGCCGCACTGGGTTCCCCAGCTCCCAGCAGCTGCCTGACGACCGAGTGGGGCGAGTGGGACGAGTGCAGCGCCACCTGCGGGATGGGCGTGAAGAAGCGGCACCGTATGGTCAAGATGAGCCCGGCGGACGGCTCCATGTGCAAGGCCGAGACCTCGCAGGTGGAGAAGTGCATGATGCCCGAATGCCGTGAGTGAGCCAGGGGAGGGCACACCGGGCGGGGACCTGGGAAGGGAGAGAGCGGAGGATCGCAGCACACCCTAGCAGCACCATCCCCATCAGGGGCAATCATCCTCAGAGCCCCGCCGGGAGCGGAGAGCCCAAGCTGTACCGGCACCGCCAGACCCAGGCCGGCCTCCTTTGGGAAGCATTTTACACGGCGGGGGTGTGGCACGCTGATGGCCTCGGGAGAACGGGCCTGCAGCTGTGTTTCACATTAGCGTGTCATTCTTAGGTGGAATGGGGTGCTTGACTCTAGTAAGAGCCCACTCAGAGGTTCAGGGCTGTTTCAAGTGGGAACTTGTGCGCTTAGTTATCGACCACATCGGATGTCATGACCACCACCTGGGCCACAAAAGATACACGTTCTTGCTCCAGGGTCCAGAGCAGGGGGTGAGGGAGGCGCGTGGCGGGGCCAAGATCAAAGAAAGCAAAGGTAGCCTGTGCGTAGGAGCAAATCTGGCTCTTGACCTAGACACCATCCCGTGCTTGCTGTCTCCGTGGTCCGAGTGGAGCGACTGCAGTGTGACCTGCGGGAAGGGCATGCGGACGCGCCAGCGGATGCTCAAGTCCCTCGCGGAGCTCGGGGACTGTAATGAGGAACTGGAGCAGGCGGAGAAGTGCATGCTGCCCGAGTGCCGTAAGTCCTGGTCGCGGAAGCCCACCCCTTCTTTCCCCATGGGTTCCTGAGGGGCTCTGAACCAGCCCCATGCTGTGACGACTGTGAGGCTCCTGCTCCCCAGCAATCAGCTTTACTAGATCCCTAAGGTTTGAAATATTGTGAATGTACTTAAACTTTTCATGGATCTTATTACCACCTGCAAAACACACAAACTGCAGGTAGCTATAAAGTTTATCAATGACGCATACTAAACACCACAAACCAGCCCTTGTCTCGTTTCTCCCACCCCCAAATATAGGCCTGTCCAACCCATGAGTTGTCTTAGCTTTTTAATTCTATTCTTCCTGCCTGTGCTTATTTTATATACCTTTGACCAGAGGCTGGATATTAAATCAATGACTCCTGCACCCTGGTGAGAAGACACCAAGAAAGTAAGCCAAGTTCTCAAAAGCTTGCTGACCACCTCAATCTCCTCCAAAATCTCTGTGGAAGAGCCAGTTTTTCAGGCCAGGCTTTCAAGAGAGCTGCTTTTTTAGGCGGTGAAAAGACAGGCATGCTTGCTATGATTTATCTTCTGGCTTCCTCTAGAATGTACTTGCAGTCTTTCACTCTAGCTCCTTCCTCTTTTTAGCACTCAAGCTGCCTGCATGGTTCAGACTCCAGCTCTGTCCTTTGCAGGTGGCATAGCTTTCAGCAGAGTAGAGTACTTCCACTCCAACTCTGCAGTTTCCGCATCTGTAAAACAGCAGAAAACGCTACCTTGGTTGCTCTGAGAGTTGGTCAGTAACTGGCAGTCTGAGCCCTCGACCTGGGAGGTATAGACTTCAGTGATCTGTGCTCAGATCCTGAGCCATTTCTAGACTTAGTGTTGGGTGCTGATAACCTGCACCACTGACCACTATTCAATCCAGCTCTCCAGAGCCTTCCAATGGGGACAGTAACCAGCTCAACAGTCCTTCCACCCACAAAGGGAGGCGAAGAGAATATGAACACGTATGGAGAACTTCCTGGGCTAGTAGGAGCACTGTTTCTTTTAACCCTTACACTCTGAGAAAAATACCATTACATCCATTTTGCAGGAAAGAAATCTGCCTGAGTTCCCACAGGGAAAAAAGCCTGAAACTATGAAATAAATCTTAAGTCAATGATTCCTGCTCCATAAGGTCCTGTTTTGTACGAGTTTAGGATCCTAGGACATATCCTAAAAATCAGATCACTGTATTATTTCACACTTGTGAAGTGCTGTTTGCTGGCTCTCACATTATGATAAACTATAAACCATCACTTGCTCTTGACCCTCTACTAAATTTCCCATTTCTGATCTGTATTTTTTGTACAGATCACCACAGATAGGTCACAGGATGTCAAGAACTAGTGCTACTGAGGCTTAATGAGAGCACAATGTCCCTGCTATTTGTCTACAGGGCTTACTGACCTTCCCCTCTAAAGTGAGGTACCAGGGAGCTTGTCAGCCTTATTCTGAAAACCACCACCAGTGAACTGTGGCTTTCCTGAGAAATGTGGGTCCCCAGGCACTGCGGGAGGCCAGTCTGTGCCACCTGAGGCTGACAATACTCCACAATACTGAGTTGCTGGAACAGGGCTCTGAACACAAAGTCCTCTGGTACCTTCCTGACTCAAGAGAAGGCACAAAATGTGGGGCGTTCCTTGGCACCAATCCACTCTCCTACTTACCTACCATGTGGGCTGGATGAAGTCATTCTGTCTTTTGGAGCCTGTTTCTTCTATAAAAAGCATTCTATAGGCCTGAGATGTTCAAAAGGATTTGACTACATCTCGTTTCATACCTGCGATACACTAATGTCCATCTGTGTCTCACCAGCCATCGACTGTGAACTCAGCGAGTGGTCCCAGTGGTCAGAATGTAACAAGTCATGTGGGAAAGGCCACATGATTCGAACTCGGGTGATTCACATGGAACCTCAGTTTGGAGGCGCACCCTGTCCAGAGACCGTGCAGCGCAAAAAGTGCCGCATCCGGAAGTGCCTTCGAAACCCATCCATCCAGAAGCTGCGCTGGAGGGAGGCCCGAGAGAGCCGGAGGGGCGAGCAGCTGCGGGAAGAACCTGCCGGGGAGCAGTTCCCAGGTAGGGCCCGAGTGGGGAAGGCACTGCGTTTTAATGCCACTTTCTTGACAGTTTGTCTTCTTCCCCAAATATTAAGGAAGCAGAGTTTATAAGAAACAGAAGAGGGAATTTTATCAAAACTTTAACATACCTAGCTAAGGGCCCTGAGGAATTTCCTTATTCTTTCTTCAAATCTTTAAGACCAGAAGTACTGACCAGTCTTGCTGGCCCCATTCCCTCTTGACAAAAGGGGAAATAACAAGATGCACGCAGGAGTTGCGACTGTCTTTTAGGGAATGTTTTCTAAGACCTCTCAGAATAAGTCATCCATTCCAAAGCTGTGGCTTCAAGACAGCCTTGGCTGCTGCTTGGTGCATTTCTTCAAAGTTAACCACAGAGTTGAGCTGCAATATCAGGTTTTATTTCGTCAAACATGAACCCAGACTGTCAAGTAAGCGATCAGAGCTCTAATCAGTGAACAAGTGCTAAGGAAGCCAAAGAATGGACATCTGACACTGACTAGAGTTCAGGGAGATACCACAGCAGGAAAAAATAGGCTGGGTCCTAAAAGAATTTGTAGGAGTTTGCCAGTGGAGTGCATTCCAGCTATGAGGAACAATAACTGCTAGGACACAAACATGCCAAGGAGCGTACACCCACGCAATAGAGAAAATACAACAGCTAAGTATGAGGAGAGGCAGGAGACCAAGCAGAGGAGGAGGCTAAACTGTAAAAGGCCAGTGGCCTTTGATTTGGGACCTGCTACAGTGTTGGTGTAAACTCCAGTGACTTTAACAGCTCTACGCTGAATGATTTAGAGGTGTGGAGGAGAGTTCAGGCTTTGCTCATATCCCAGGACAAAGATGAAGGGTCCCCTCCTTCTGTACAAAGAGAAAATACAACAGCTAAGTATGAGGAGAGGCAGGAGACCAAGCAGAGGAGGAGGCTAAACTGTAAAAGGCCAGTGGCCTTTGATTTGGGACCTGCTACAGTGTTGGTGTAAACTCCAGTGACTTTAACAGCTCTACGCTGAATGATTTAGAGGTGTGGAGGAGAGTTCAGGCTTTGCTCGTATCCCAGGACAAAGATGAAGGGTCCCCTCCTTCTGTACAAACTGAAGGCAATCTAGGACTTTAATAAAAACAACCCCCCGCCCCCAGGCCACACTGCTCAATAAGCAGGCCTGCAGGACGTGAGGTGCTCCTCAGCAGTGTTCCGTCCGTTCCTTGGAGCTGTTCCCATTCAGTCACCCTCCCTTAAAGTTCGGAAGTGCTCTGTGAAACTCACCCGAGTGTGTAAGTGGAGGTGTGCTGGGACCAGAGGAGGAATATACCGAGTGCTAAAGAAACATGCCAAGAAACGAGCCAGTCTCTAGGGGTCCAGGAAGGTTTTCCTGTTTTTTATTTTGAGAAAGGCATGTTTACGCAGAGTAGGAAAAACAAAACAATGCTCCTCACTTTCCTCACTGCTTGGGCAGCCAGGCATAATTGAGTATGTGCTGCGCCTCAAGCTACCTCCAAACAGTAACTTTTAGAACCTTTCAATTATTAACGAGATCCTGAAGCTCAGGGACTGGAGCCAGCTCAGCTGGACAATTCTTCTGAGGTTGGGCCCGTTCTCATTCAGGTGACCATAATCATCTGGGGCTAGAAGAGCCAGCCTCATCTGCATTTCTGAGACCACTGTTCCAGGCTATCCAGACTCACTTCAATTGTGCAAAAGCTCCTAAAAGCTTTTCTCAAACATGCTTTTACTCAAATCCCCCTAGCCAAAGTGCTGACAAAAGACTCTCCCTGACTGGAAGAATTGCCAAGCAATAATGACTTTTTTTTTTTTTTTTGGCAATCTATCCCACATGGGTTAACAGTCCCTAGTAAAGAGCCCATCCATTAGTTATTCAACAAATTATCACATACAGGAGCAGAAATGCCCAGATAAATAAATGTGACAGTACCGCGCCTGGTGTAGTGGTAAAGGCAAGTAATCCCAACACTCAGGAGGTTGAGGCAGGAGGATCCCCGTGAGTTCAAGGCCAGCCTGCACTACATAGTGAGACCCTGCCTCGGGGAGGGGAAGGGGACCACACAAATAAATGTGACAGTGTTACTAGAGTCCACATTCCCATCCCACTGTCCTAACCAGGTATTCTCCCATTTTCAGGCTGTAAGATGCGTCCATGGACCACCTGGTCAGAATGCACCAAACTGTGTGGAGGCGGGATTCAGGAACGTTATATGACTGTAAAGAAGAGGTTCAAAAGCTCCCAGTTTACCAGCTGCAAAGACAAGAAGGAGATCAGAGCATGCAACGTTCACCCTTGTTAGCAGGGCTACAAGTTCCCCAGGGCTTCACTCCAGATTCCACAGTCATCAATGGTTGGGCGGTTTGCTTGTTTAAGACAATTTAAGTTTATCCATTAGTTTGTTTTTGCAGCGTGGTTTGCCAATAGTCTTGTGGATACCAGGGACATCCTTTGAGTATTTCTTGGTAGGTACAGGCCGTGTGGGGCTCCCTCACCCTCAGCCAGCCCTCTTCCAGCACAGGAGTAGTGACAGTCATCTTGTACTAAACCGAAGCATGTCCCTCTGGAGAATCCACATGGAGGGCAACCATGTCTGGAAAAGACTGCGTATCTAAGTCCCGGGGTGCAGCAGGTAGGAAACACACCCACCAGATGAAGAGGACACATTTCCTTTTCTCAGCTTTAGCCAGGTCACTCTTGCAAAAAATCTGTTTGCCCATCTCTTTTCACTTGATGGAACTTGAGGTTGCTTATTGTATCTCTTGCCTGGGTCATCAATACATTCTAGGGGGAAGTGATCAAGAAAAACACTGATACTGAATGGCTTTCATTCTTAACACTGAAAAATTCTGGATGCATTTCATCTCCTAATTTAGGTTCCTGATACCCCAAAGAAGAAAACTGGTGGTTGCTTCATTTAAATGTAATCAGTTCTTACGCCAGAGATAAAGGGTACTAAGTGTAGAAGGTAGTTTTTCTTTGCCTTTGTTTTCTGGTGCCGTAATTCTAGAAACATAGTTTTAGGAACCTATCTTCCTTACTGGAACCAAGGCCAACACAGCAAAATTGGCCAACAGGTACAAACCTGAGTTTTAAAATCATCCTATTACACACCCAGCCTTTTAAGTTTCCAAATCAGTTTCTAATGAGAAACTGCTAAGTCTGCCCTCAAGTCATTCCTTCAAAAAAAAAAAATCTAAAAAAAATCTAAAAAAAAAAAAAAAAAAAAAACTATCTCTGTACTTAAAAGTTATTTTTAGTCATATTTTATATTTAGAGAAAAAGTATTTGAGAGATAAAGACAAAATCTAGGAGAAAAGAATACTGTGGAATCCAGCTGAGTAAGGAGTCACATCTGTGTCAGCCTCCCGCACCAGGCTGTGGGCCTCAGATACCTGCAATCAAGGGCCTGGTCCCCTCCTTGTCCACATCACTGTGGGTACAGCCAATTCAGGGACCTGACTATCAACAGTTAGTGTCGTTTCGCTCAGTTGAGCCCATCAGCAGTTTCTGTCAAAACATCATGCAATTATGGCTAAAACTTACTGTTTCTTTTTCAGGCCTTTTTATTACTGCTTAATCCAAATACGTATCATGGGCAAGATGCATACAATGCTTAGAATATACTTTAAGAATTTGCATTAAACAGATCGGGATATTTCTAAAATACAACACGTATATGTTATAGCCCTGAATATGTATTTTCTTGAACACAAGAAAGACTGTTCAATAAAAAAAAATTTCACTGGGTCTGTCTTCCGTGTTTTTAAGCTAACTAAATGGTCAGATGGTTGGGTCCTTTCACAACTGTTATGCACTTCAATTTCTTTCAGTAAAAAATATGGCTCTTGCTCCCTCATTCTGGAGGGGCCAAACTCCTGAGCTATCTGGAGTTTTGTTCCCAATTTTTTTTTGTAATCCTCATAAAGTAAAGTAACAAGCGGCTCAATTTTCCACTCGGAAGAAAAATAATCTACCCACTGTTGGTTTCATCATCCTCCAAAGCTCAATTCCTTAATATGGTGATTCCTAAGGATCTTGAAGACAAGCTATGCCGGTGTCTTGTGTTCTTATTTGGTCCCCGTTAAGTACGTTTTTAATTCTGACTTTGGAGACTTAAAATCAGACAACTGGTTAATGGCTAAGACTGGACAACATGCTTATTACTAGAGTGTTTTTGTTTGCAATGGGTAATTGTCAAATCTCCTTCTTACCAAAGTCTTGTGTTAGGCAGTTTCTAGTTTTTCTGGCTAACCAATCATTTTGGAAATAAAGTCTTTTTACTACAAAAATGAAACCTGTTTGGACTTCCACTTGAAAAAATTGAAAGATTACAAGACCAACTACCAAAGAATAGCTATGACTGTACACATTTTTTATCAATGCCAAATCAGTTAGATTTGACATTTTAAGGTAACAGAAGTTCAAAGTGTAGCTCCCAGACACTGAGTGACTTACCTGTCACTTTGTCAATGCATTTTGTTTAAAAAAAAATCTGTTGTAGCAAATGAAAATAAAACCTAGACTTCTTTAGACTCAGAACTAAAAAATTTTTTTAATTTGTAGTTTTTTCATTTCAACTTTGTATACTTAATGTTTTATACTCAAAGCCTATGTACCCCATCCAGAAGGAGTGTCTTACATATTCTCACATGGCTGCAATTCTTCAGAATCTTAGTGCACATCAAGTCCATGAATAAAGTATCAATTCACAAATATGCTTCCTATAAAATTATCTCTGACCTATTTCTAGCCTACATGTTTCAGGCAAGAATTTCTTTAAAAAATTTTTTTAAATCAAAAAATTCACAGAACTGCAAAAAGGCCTCACAGAATCACTTTACAATATAAACTGATCAGGAATAAAAGAGCCCAGCTTTGAAAAATTCCATTACATAAAATTTAGCAACAAAGGAGTTAAACATCTCTATCCTAAAGAAACTGACATTTATCTACATAACATTAAACTATAAATGTTTATTATTCCCTAACCACAACACAGAATCAAGGAAGATTAGTCATTTCCACTATTTTGCTATTTGGTGTTATTAGTTTTAATAGAATTATTTTGTTCTTCCTATTTGCTGAAAGTAGGGAGAATGAATGAAAATAATCCCCTTTGAAAATGACTGAGATGCAAAAACGAATTATAAATAGCAGCTAAATGCTAATTAGCATGTAGCTAATTCTTCCATTTAAATCCTTTGAAAAGGAAAGTAAAAGATCCACACTAAAATGTCACATTTGAATAGCGGCATCCCAGCGTTAGACACCCAGAGGCTGGGGTGGAGAAGCAGAAGCAGTGTAGTGCTGAAGCCTGGTGAGGCGAGGCTCAAGCTACTGTGCAACAAAGCCAGTTATCTGACCTCTTCCGGCCTCAGGATAGACACCAGCTTTTCCAGACTAACTCTGTGACTTAATCAAACCTCACCGTGAGCGCAGGTCCTCACAGTATCCTGCCGTAGGAGGGAAAGCCAGTTCCACACCACCCATCTCACTTCTTCACAAACCAGTAAAAGCCCATTTGCATTCAAGCTGGTTTGAGGTGCATTTCAGTCCCTTACAGTCCAAAATGTCATGACGAATAAAATATGCATGCATAATTTTTACTTATCATCAGGGCAAAATGCAATTTCAGAGTGTCTTCACTTGTAATTTCATTATTCATAAGTCTTAAGATAGCACTCATTAACATTTTCTCATATTGCTCTACTCTTTAGCACACTGATTGGTAATGATTCTCATATTTCAAGCAGTTACATGCTTAAAACGATTTTCCTTTACCTCAAGTAACTTTTATGTATTAACAGAAGAAAAGGCAAACATCTTGGTCAAGATTCCTGACTTCTTTACATTTGGGCTTGGTAAAAGTAGAGTCCTCGTTTTTCCAGTGTTGATTATTTTCCTACCTGTAAGTCACAAGAGCTGCTTCAGAAACATGCCTGAAGCTCCTCCTCCCTCCCTCAGTACACTAATGCCACTCAAAAGAAAACCAGCAGCCTGGCAACATCCATGAAGAACACACAGAAAAGAGACATTATTAAGAAACTTCCACAGTAATTTGACCTTGCCACAATACTCATGACTTTCCTAGTTAATTCATTTTTCATTACATTCAGCAAAAGTATCAACCCACAACACTGAAAACTCAATTTCTTTTTTTAAATTGGACCTTTACCACAGCCAGTGTGAGACGCGTCAGAGAAGATGCCAGCCCACAATCCCCAGGCCAGTGGTTGGCAAACTTATGGCACGTGTGCTGCAGCTGGCTGTATCACTGAAGCCCTAAAAGGTTCGCCATACTGCTCGGGCTTTCAAATCTCTAAAGCTGCTGTATCCAGATTGCAGTACCTAATTCAGATTTGGGTATCTCAACGCCGAAGAATAAAGACCTCATGTGGGCTTGCTGTCCCACTCCTCAAACACCTGCCCTCTATACTAAGTTAGTGCTGCAACACTTAGATTTTGCCACAGAATTTCTCAAAACAGCACACACTTATTTCCTCCACTTCCTTACCCTCCAATCACATCACAACTCACTCTTACCTTGCTTTCCACAAACAGATGGATGAAATAAACCAAAGGAAGTCACCAGCAACCTGCCAATAATCACTTCCTCTCACTTCCCCATCCCCTCCTACCCCATTCTCTACATGGCACCCAAAGGTTTTTACCACCTCTGGCTTCCTGTACATCAAGGAATTGTTCTCTCCAATTTCTGGCTACTTCTCTTAAATTTTTGCTGTTGGTTAATCTTATCTTCTACCCCCACAAATGTTTGTTTTCTCCAAAAGTTTTACCCTCGGCCCTCCTCTAGCCTCCTCCTAGTGGGTGCCACGCACTCCTCTCTTCCATCATTAATCCAAAACAGATAAATTACAAATCTGCATGTCTAGCCCCAGCTTCTGCTTTCGAGCTCTAGCCCCGTTCCTGAATGCCTCATTCCTGAATGCCTCCTGACGAGCCTGACACTATGATTGCCACAAGTATCTTTTCTCTCCCACCTCCGCCCCTAGCCAGGGGTTGCTCTGTGTAGTACTGGCTGGCCTTAAACTATGCAGACCAAGCCGGCCTCCAGTCCAACCAAGCAGACCTAAACCCTCTGGACTGCTGGGGTCTCAGGCTTGTGCCACCACACCTGGCTACAAATGGCATCTAGTCCTATCACTACAGTTGCCTGAGCTTCTTATTTTAACTCACAGCACCACCAGCTTTCTGCTCAGTATTTTAAAGTGTCAAGCATTTCTTAGATTACTTAATATTCAGTCCCTTTCTCCCCGTTACTGCAGTTCAGGTCTTCATCACCTTTCTCTGAAATCATTCATCAAGTGATTTTCTGCACATGCCAGGCAACGTGGGAAGGCAGTAAACACAAAGGGCATGGTTCTGCCCTCAGCATTTAAGATGGTGAAAGGACAGAGTCCACGATTCAAATGTGACACCACCCCCCTCCCCTTAAGGTTGTACTTCTCTGCCGTTCTAACGATCACCAGGTTAGATCCAGGCACCTCCTGTTCAAAACCCTTGGCAGTTTTCCCCGCTACACAGAAGGGCCATCCTATTTAAAAACCTCAATCTAAGTCTACTTGATCATGTTTCCTATCATAGTTACAATCTTTTTATAGGCTCCAACACCAGCGCGCGCACACTGCATTATGCCAATGTATTTTTAATTAGAATTTTTTTTTTTTTTTTGCTTAAAAGATTCTTTGAAACTTTAGAAGTAGACTTAGTAAATGTCCCTAGGTAGATGAGTGATAGGAATTTGAAGAAGATTGCTGATCATTATTTCCCCCTATTCCTGACCAGCCACCTGTTCAGGCAATCAAAATGTATAGTGATGAGAAATGAAAGAAAATGAATCCAAAGGGGAAGGGTGAAAAGCTGAAAGAGGAACAGGATACACCTGAAGTACAACATCACATTTTAAAAATCAAAGGAAAGGTAAGGAAGCAATTGATATTACAAAACTTGGAAGCCCCAGATTTAGCAAGTAGCATAACATGTATACCAATCAGGGCATAATGTCTAACTGTAAAATTCTGTATATTTCTAAAAGTATGCAATATAGGGCCAGCGATGTAGCTTGGTGGCACAGCACCTGCCTGCCAAACACGAGGCCCTGAGTTCAACTCCCAGTATCCACCAAAAACAAAGAAATAAACATGCAATATAGGGAGAAAATTCCGAGGACAAAAACTCATGATTTTCCTTTCAGGAAATTCTGTTTGATTCCACAGGAAGCACAAGAGAGTCTCAAGTTGGGAAAGAAACCTTGAATGCCTAATCTGCTATAGAGCAGGGCTGTAAACCACAGCCCTAGGACAAACCCATCTGACATCAGCATTTGTGTGTGTTTTCATACAGAATGGTCTCTATAATTTTAAATGAATGGGAAACAAATACAAAAGAGTAGGATCTCATGACACATGACAATGATATGGAAAAAACTTTAGTATACACGAGGTTTTATTGGAAAACAGCCACATTCATGCATTTATTTATATATTGTTTATGGCTATTTCCGTGCTAGAATGGCAGAGCTGAGTAGCTGGGACAGAGACCACATAGCTGGCAGTGCCAAAAGTCTTAATTTCTGTAACTGGCTCTTTACAGAAAGTTTGCCAATGCGCAGCTACAGAGGGGAGGGGTGCACACAGACATGACTACAGTATCCATGCAATGAGGCAGCAACTTTGTGAGAAAAGTTTCCAAGTCGGAAATTAAGGGGACTACAAGGCACCGGTAAGTGTATGATAAAAATCATAAGGGAGACTTCAACTTCTATTCATGGTAAAGTATGAACCAAATTTACCACTGCCACCCGCACCGTACACCATTTTAAAAAATTGAACCAAGCCAGGTATGGTGATAGGTGCCACAGTCTTAGGTACTCAGGAGGCCAAGGCAAGAGGATCTCTAGAGCCCAGGAATTCAAGGTCGGCCTGGGCAATACAGGCAAACCTTATCAAATAAATAAGCAAACGAGACTAATATATGAAACAACTGTTTTTAGACATTGTACACCAGGGAGCACTGGACTACAATCCCTAAGAGAAGGGAAACAAGTAAGATAAGCCTTAAGATGGCTCTGGCTTTCTGCCTGGAGGCGCATTTCAGATTATAAAAACGATATATGATTCCAACCAGGAAACTAATACTTCACCCTAAAACTGAGAAGACAAGCCAGGTGCGGTAGTGCTCTCAGGAGGCTGAGGCAGGAAGATCACTGCAAGTTCAAGACCAGCCTGGGCTACAAAGTGAGCTCAAAGTCAGCTTGAACTGCAATGGCAATTTTCTCTCAAAAAGACAAAATAATAATAATAGTAAAAAAAAACTGAGAAGAGAGACACTGGAGCTCAGGAATGCAGGGGTCAGGCAGAATTCAGAAGAAAGAAAACTTTACAGAAAAAGAGCTACCAAAACACGCACAGGTTGATGAGTCTCTGCAAAATATTAAGATATGTATCAGTATGCAGGGGGTGAAACTCCAGAAGTTAGTCCAAGAATGACCCAAGAATAGTGAACCAAACAGTTGCCGTACCTCTCACGGGGCTGGGGTTTGAGTTCCCACAAACCATAGCATTCACACTGATCCCTCAGAGCAGTCAGCAGAGTCCCCAAAGAGACCATACTTTAGTAACAGCTAAATCATCCTGGGGAAATAAGACTATTTGAGACTATATTCAATTTAAAAGCAATACTTGAAAGGATCAAACTGAACTGCAAGCAAATTAACCATTAGAAGCAAGCCCAAAAACCTTCAGGTGAAGGCAATATAGCCCAGACACCAAACATTAAAGTATACAATGCCCCTCATCCAGAAAAACCTACTAGACATATGAAAATCAAGAAACTATGACCTGTATTTAGAGGAAAGCCAATCAGTACAAACAAGTCCAAAAAATAAGAGATGGGGATCAGCAACCCCACTGTACCCATATAACCATGTTCAAATGTTCAGGACAGCCTGACTCAACTGGAGGTCTGTGAGACAATTCCAACTAAGGTGACTTTATCCATTGTCCAAAAGATGGAACGCAGCCAGCAGCACTCTAGACACACAGGTGAGAAGTTACCTCACAGCACACCATATACAAAGCATTACAGCTCAGTCCTCTGGGAACCCCATTTAGAAGGGCTGTTTCTAAGGGACAGACATATAAAATTTATCTTCTTGAGCAGTAGTTTTATCTGAAGACTTGAAAGACAGTTCTATATAAATGATTATATGATGAAGTACAACATAAAATTAAATAATTTTATTAGCATCCAAGTACATGAACTCTCTCCTTTGCTTCAGATGTTTTAAGCTTCCTCCTCAGCAGGATATTTCAACCTGCCTTTACCGCTCCTTTACACTTGGGTCCTCAGTCAGGAGTATGTCATTAAAAAATTTAAACAGTCTAAGAAAGATGATGTCGAGAAACTCAATCACTAAGAAACAGGGGTGGGAGCACAAACTTGCAATCCCAGAATGTGGGAGGCTGAGACAGGAAGGCTGCCCTGAGTTTGAGCCCAGATTGGGATACGTAATCAGCTCAAGGCCAGTCTGAACTATAAATGAGACTCTGTCTCAAAAAAATAAATAAACGAAATAAAATAAAAGCTACTAAGAATGTTTCACATCAAGTTCACCTCTAAATGATCAATGTAACTTTTAGAACAGAACCTTAAGGTGTTGTTGAGAAAGGGCATAGCTACAAAAATAAGTTTCTTCTAATACTCTCACCAAACCACTAAAATAACAAACAAATAATCAAGCATCACCTTGTGATAACAGATGAATTTTAATTCTAGCACCTGAAGCTGTACAAGGTTGGTGTAATAAACTTCAAGGGACTGTTGTACACATTCAATAAAGTGACAACTATGCGATACCACTTAGTATCTCATCATCAGAAATATACTTTTGAATTGTTTAAACACAATCCACAGAATTAAAAACAAAATCGGAAACCATCCACAATTCTACTAAACTGTCAATCAGAAGTTTTACACGTAATACTTGATAAACACCAGTCGACACCTAGCGGGGGATACTGAAAGTGACGTCAGAGCCTCCTCCTGCTGCTCTCTCCGGGGGAGGTTTCTCGGTAGGGATGTGGCTGGCGGAAGGTGGGTACAACCAGGACCAGTCAAATTTCTACCACAGTTTCTGCAGTTTCCACTTTTTTTCTTTGTCAGTTAAAAGTGAACAGTGAGAATTAAATACTTATCTTTACATATACACAGGGTATGCTGTGAAAGCATATTTGCTTACAAACATATAAAAATACTTGTTAACTAGTTTGATAAGAAAATAATGTATAAAAGTATATAGCAAAAACATTAATCATCTCTGACTCTGGAAAGTTCAATTTCATATTTTATATTACAGCAAACAAAAACAGTTTTAGTTGTTTTGTTTTTTGTTTTTTTGAATCCCTTAACCAGAAACACTTGAAAATGAAGACAAACAAATTACTCATTCTTACCATTAGCAAGACTATGGAAAGCATTAAATTAGGAGACCAACTACACTAAGTCCAGAAAGGGTCCAAATATTTGGCCACACAGAATATTATCATCTTCAAGAGGAAGAGTAATAACAAAGGCTTCATAAGCAGTTTTTAATCCATAAATACAACACACATTTTGGTATTTTTGGCCACTGGAAAACAAAAGCTGTAGCATCAGGAAAGGTCTGAGATGTCTCACTTTTGTAGATTCCATTCAGTGTACTTAAGATTAGATAAAGTTGACCTCAAAATTTCTAAGGATAGGCAAAAATTCACATTTTTTTTTAAAAAAACTTCTTATGTTTCTATTTAGAGTAACAGTAGGCAATATGATTCCAGAAGTTAAAAAGTATTTCACAACTTATGATTTCAGCTTGGCAAATAACTTCAGTTCCACAATTGACTCATCCCTAATAAAATGTAAGCCCTTTAAAAAAAAAAAGAAAAAAGAATGTGTCTATGTACGCAGACAATATTTTAAAGGAATCAGATCATCTTTGAAGCAGCCTTAGTGTTTCCTTTAAATTCATCTGGAAAGGACCCATTGTATTAGCTTCGTGTAAAGGATTAGCCAGCTTCTTGGTCTAAGGCTAGCACGGTGATCATTTGTCTAAGGCTAGAAAGGTACCAACATGATGTAAACCACAGGAGAGGAGGAGGAGATGAGGACCTTCCCTGGCAGTTGGTAGCTAAAACTGAATGGGTTCTTAGAAAATGACACAATGGCAGCCTTTCTTGTCTTTTTCTTTCCGTGTTGGTTCTGGTGAAGGAGGACATTCTTGCTCTTGAAATTTCCTGTAAGACAGAAAAATCTAGGTATCATCACCTATCCTGTAATCTGTTGTTACAAATGCACCTTCTTTTTGTACAAGATCTGTTTACATGCATATGGTTTTCAATGTTCAACCATGGATCAAAGCAAATCTTTAAAAGAAAAACAAAACAAAGTGCACAAATGCTTCAAAACAAGCATAACCCAAGCCATCTAAATTGGTTTCATGGGTGAGTTCTGATTCACATGAGATGCTAATCTCAGTAACCTCCATGTTCCCATCCCAATTTGAAACTCCTTAACTCAAAAGTGTACTTAAAAATAATGTCCACAGAACACAATATAAAATGACCTACAAGGTAAACACGCAGTTCTTACTCCCACCTATTAACTGCCACCTATTAACATTAGTGTTAAACAAGTTAGCTGACCTCTCAGAGACTTTTTAGAAAACACTAATAAAAATCTACCTTACACAGCTCTTATGAGAATTTAAGATCTTTTGGTGTTTAAATATGTCTAACAGTGCCTAGGTTTACTGTCTCTCTCTTCCTCTCTCCCTCTCCTTCTCCCCTTTCCCCCTTTTTCCCTTTCTCTCTCACAATTCTATTTCCCTTTCTCACTTCTGGTTAAAGGATAAAGATAAGATTCTGAGAAGCCAAAAGCAGAAACAAATACTTCAAATAAGCAGCAGTAATTGTTTCAAGAAGGAATAATCATTCATCAGTTTAGCATTAGAATGGAACTGGGATGTTGGGAGGAGGTACAAAACAAAAATCCCTAGCTCAATCTACACTCAGTGACATTAATTATACTCACACTCCTGTAGGACAGTCATGGGACTGGAATTTTTAATGAACTACTAAACTAAAACACCAAACCTTCATTTTTTTTCCCTTCACAACACTCTCACAAGGAGAAGGCACAAGAAGCCCACAGCTCACCCACCTGTCAGTTCACTTGAGACACACAGGGCAAAGGTGCTGACTGCACACTTCTGCCCAACTAACCAGCAGAGAAATCCAGCAGACGTAGAGCAGAGGGTTAAGCAGAGGTGAGGTCAGGCCACAGAGACTCAAAATAGTCTAAGCTGGCACTGCCCTGTGATGTGCAGCATATATGTCAGCTTTAGCAAACCTCAATGGTCACCTCAAGCTGCTTGGAATTCGTTTCTAAACCATAGGGGCCTAATAAACCAGCTATCAGAAACATTTCTCATCGAATGGGGTGCTGTATTTCTCACTTTGTGGGATTACTAAAGCTCTATTACTTCACTGTATAGTAAGGAAGAAATATAATAACACACTTAATACTGCAGTGCACTGACTACCACCCAAATGTCAGGTGTCATCACTAGCTTCATATGACCATTACCTTTGGAAGCTGCCATTTATACTTTCCAGAATCTCTATATGTACTTTCTACTTCCACAGAATTGAGACGCTGTTTACTAGAATTACCTAGGATATACTATGTACTTAATTAAAATTTAAAAAACCATGTGCATAGGAAGGAACTGCTCCTATATATAAGTTCTTTATTAAAAATATTAAATGGCAATTAAAACATACTTTTAGCATGTACTCTGCTTACCTTATAACGCGAACAAGTTCATGGAAAGCTTGATCCACATTCATCCTAATCTTTGCTGATGCCTCCATGTATGTTACCTTAAGTTGCCGTGCTAACTGCTGTCCCTCCTCCTGGGTCACCTGAAATTCCAAGAGCTGTGTTTAACATAAGCTGTTAGCAAATACATTTGCTCCATCTAATCCTGGCTGCAGATCGGGCTGTTAAGCCAGACGTCAAGTCGTTTCATCAAAGACGAACTAGCAGACTCCGTAGTTCAACATAAACTGAACCACCCCACACCCCCGGAACAACCTGCAGTGGAACAGTCAACCCTCACCCTCCACACTCATGAGTTCCGCAGCAGGGGTTCAACCAACTGAAGACTCAAAGTATGAGAGCTGAACTGTACTGAAGATGTACAGATCTTTTTTATTATTCCCTAAACAATACAGAGCAACTATTTACACATTATTTACCTTGTATGAGACATTTTAAATTGTAAAGTATACAAGAAAATATGCGTAGGTTATATGCAAACTGCCACTTTATGCAAAGGACTTGAGCCAACGATTTCAGGGTCTGTGGGGAACCCTATGCCCCTTCGGGTACCAAGGACCACTAAACTCCACACACAGTTTCAGTCTACGGGATACACCAATGGTAACACAGTAATATACTCTGGGAAGGAAAAGTACAAAAGTGCTACGAGAGTCTAGAAAGTGACATCTAAGTTAAGAACTAAGTACAGTTTGGAGTTGGTGGGGATAGGGTGAAAGTATCCCTGAAAAAGGAAACGGCAAGAAAGGGCCTTCTTAGTCCAAGGGACTGAGAGAGGCCTAGTACAGCCAGGACACAGCAAGCACAGAGGGCACACGGAAAGCACTTGGTGGGAGAGCATGCCCTTCTGAGACCCCTGGGGCTCCTCCCTGCCAGGAGATGGCGAGGGCTACAGGCCCAGCGCCTTGTACTTGGCAGTGAAAGGTCAAGGACGGCAGCACTGCTGACATAAAATGCGTGCAGATTTAAGAAAACATTAACTGACTTCATATAAATACCCTATGTATTTTAAATGCAAAGGATGTAAAGAGTGATGTTCACCTAAAACTATTAAGCTATATTACATTTACATAGTGGGGTTTAAAATTGTATTTCCAGGGGGAAATATCTTCTATTGCTACCATTGCCACAAAAGTCAGAAAAAAAGTCAGATGGGCAAAAAGAAAATTGAGACACATATCACTCACAGAGAACCACATTCATCTGGGCACTTTCCCCACTTTTTTTTTTTAATCTCTTTTGAGACAGGGTTTCACTATGCAGTTCAGGCTGGCCTTGAACTCACTTTGTAGCAAAGGCTGACCCTGAACTCAGTGATCCTCCTGCCTCAGCCTCATGAGCGCAGGGATTACAGGCATATGACAGCAGGCCCAACTATGATGGACTCTCTTTAACACGGATCGTAATTTTTACATATTTTATACCTGGAAACATTCTAAATTCATCTGAGAATTCTTCTGAAAATTCCAAAGGTTTTCCTACATAACCATGTCCCTTGTTAATAACAGGAGTTTTGTTTCTTCTTTTCTGACATTATTTCCTTTCTTGTGCTGCACAGAAGCTGCTGTGCAGTGACAGAGGAGACAAAAGGCATTGTCCTCATTGTCTCTGATCTCAGGGACAAAACATTTTTACCTTTTACTTGTAAGTGTGCCATCAGTTGCTGGGTTTTTATTGTAGATGCCCTTTATCCAGTTAATACAATTTCCCACTATTCTGCCTATAAAGAGTGTTTATCAGAATGGGTAGTAATTTTATCAATTTTTTTTCTCTACTGAGATGATCATATGAGTTTTCTTTTCTGGATTATTAACAAGATGAATTCTATTGACTTGTTTTAAAATGGTATACCAACTCTCCACTCCTGGAATAAAATCTACTTGAGTGATTTGCATACTTATTAAATTCTATTTACTAACATTTTATTAAGAATTTTTTATTTATATGCATAAGAGATACCAGACTGTGGTTTTCATGTCTTTGGTTTGGTTTCAAAGTAATGACGTTTTCATGTAATAAGCCGGCAAGAATTCTCTTCAATATTCCAACAGTTTGTACACCACAAGAAGCATTTCTTTTCATTATGTATAATTCACCAGCAAATCCATCTGGGCTTGGGAGTATCTATGAAGTTTCTGGGACAAATAAAATTTATTTATATATAAAACACTATTCAGATTTTTGAGACAGGGTCTTTCTTATGTAGTTCAGGCTGAACTTGAACTCACTAGACAGTGCTGGCCTTGGATTGCTACCAATCCTCATGCCTCAGGGCTCTACCTGCTGGGTTTACGGGTGTGTATCATCACGCTTGGCTTCCGATTATGATTCTTGAGTGAGTTTTCGGCTTGTTCCTTTCAAGGAACATGTCCATTTCATCTAATTTATTCCATGTTATCAGCATAAAGCTTTTTTCATAGCATTATCTTTTACTTATCAGTAAGACAGGAAGTAATACTCATTTGTGTTTTTTTCCTCATCGTTCTGGCCAGAGGTTTGTCAATTCCATTCATCTTCTAAATCAAGCTTTTGGTTTTTACTCCTCCTATGGCGGTGCTCTTCATTTTGTTATAGAGCAGGTGTTTGATTTGCTTCTGTAGTACTCGGGGCTGAAGCCCCACCCCAGCCCTCATCACCACCATTATTTTCACTTTTAGACTGGGTTTCTCTACGGTACTTGGGCTGGGTTCAAATCTGTCATCCTCTCGCTATGGCTTCCCAGGGTGCTGGGATTCCAGGTGTACACCACCACACCTGACTTCTCTGGCTTCTATGTTCTCATTCTATTTTTTTTTGTTGTTTTCAAGTGCTGAACCTTGCTCATACCAAGTACCTGGTCCACCACTGTCCCTCATGGTTTTTCTATTTTTTTTTTTTTTATTTGAGTTCTGTTCCTTTTCCCCCTTCTACTTACTATGATTTCAATTTGCTTTCTTCTAGGTGAAGGTAGAATTTAAGCTCTTTAAATTAAGGTCTTTTTATTCTTTAATACAGGTATTTAGCAGTAAAAACTGCTCTATACTTCTTAGTAGTAGTCCACAAATTTTGACACTGTGTTAAATTTTCATTCAATTCACAGTACTCTGCAATCTCCCTTTTGATTTTTTCTTTGACCCAAGTGTTACTTAGACACATTTCCCAGTATCTGAAGATTTCCTACATATCTAGTATTAATTTTCAATTTGATTCCACTGTCATCAGAAAATATACGTTTGAATAGAATCTGTTTACATTTATTGAGGGATGTTTTATGAGCCATTCTAATTTCAAAAGACTGTGTACTTTGTCATTGGGTGGAGTATCACTAAATGTTAGCTGGGATAAACTGTCTGACAGTACTGTTCCAAGTCACCTATTATCTCACTGATTTTCTCTATACTTACCCAATTGTTGTAGTTGCTAAACTATAAAGTGAGAATTTGTTAAGTATGAATTTGTCCATTTCCCTTCACAGTTCTCTTTTAACTCTCACCTCAGGAATTTTGAAGGCGCTACAAAGGTACATAAACATTTAGGATCATTATGTCCTGACGAGGCGTGGTGGTGCATGCCTATAACCTAAAATACCTGAGGGGCTAAATCAGGCGGATCACAAGTGTCTGGGAAACATACAACTCAGCAAGACCCTGTCTCAAAAATTAAAAGGACTGGGCCTCAGTGTGAAATCCCTGGGTTCAATGCTCAGTTGAAAAAAAAAAAAAAAAAAAAAGGAAGGCTGTTAGGCCTCTTGGTGAACTGATCGCTTTATCATTAAGAAACAACCCTCTTCAAAATAGAGAAATCAAAATATATCACACACAAGTACAAATTCCCTATGATGAATAAGATCATTATGAATATCTAAAATGTACCAATAGACATTATATATATATTCCCTCTTTAATCCCTGGTAATACTCTTTGCTCTAAATTTGACTTTATACAGACTTAATTTTCATTATTGTTCACATGGTATCTCTTACCCCACGTTTTTACTTTTAACTCACTTGTCTTTAAAATACATTGTTTTGTAGGGCCATGCTTTTCCACCCAATCTGACAATATCCACCTTTCAACCAAGGCCTTTACACGATTAATATATAATTTGATCATTGCTACACAGTTGCTGCTTGCTTCCTATTCACTCCTTGTGTTCTTTTTCCTCACATTTATCCTTTCTTTCTGACTTTTGGATTATCTGAGTTGTTTTTAAACCCATTTTGTCTCCATTATTACGCTTAGTAGCTGCTTTAGAATTTAGAATATGCATTTTAATTTGTCACAGTCTTATTCAATTGAATACACTGTACCAATCCCTGTACAGTTTAAGAACCTTGCCATCATCTATTGTTCCCTTCAGCTTTATTATAACCTTGCACCTGACAAGACACTGTTCTGGTTTTAAACAATTACATTTTAAAGAGATTTAAACAACAAAAGCAATCTCTGGTTCCTGTATCGTCCATAAAGATTCCCAGTGCGCTTTGCTCTTCTGTGCCGACTCTGACCTCCTACTGCCTAAGCACCTCCCTCACAGCTTTCTTGTGATGCTGGCTAGTGATGAACTCATAACTTTACATATCTGAGGAAACTCATTAGCTCACCATTTCTGAAATAAAGTTTGGTGGGTACTAAATCCTATATAATATTTTTTCAGTACTTAAAAATGTTGTATAGCTATCTTCTGGCTTGCACTGTTTCCAACAAGAAATAATATTAATATAACTCTACTTACCTTTGTTCATCTATAAGCAATGCTTTATTTTCCTCTGGCTACTTTTCAGATTTTCTCCTCATCGCCAATTTTAAGAAATTTTACTATGATGGATCTTGTAATTTTCTTCAAGATTCTTGAGCTGTGAATATGTTGAACTTCTTGGATGTGTGCATTTTAGTTTTCATCAAATTTAGATATTTTCAGTCATTACTTCTGCTATTAATCATCTAGTGAGTGCATTTTCATCTCAGTTTTATATTCTAAAAGTTCAATTTGGACCTTTTTTACATTTTCTATAACACTTCTAATTATCGTAGTTCTTTTTCTACTTTCTTGAGTGTGGGATATAAAATAACTCTCTTGATGCCACAGTCCACGACTTCAGTCATCTGTGTCATTTCTCAATCTGCTTCTGTTCATTAATTTTTCTCTTATGATGGAGCATGTTTTTCCTTTTCATGCCTGGTAATTTTTAAATGGATGCCTAGAATCTTAACATAGCAGGGCAAGACAGCTTGTAAGTCTGCACATATTCTTGAGTTTTTTTCTCGGATTTAGTTATTTGGGAACAGTCTGATCCTTTGGGGTCATGCTTTCAGATTTTGTTATAGAATGCTACAGAAGTATTTAATCTTGCTCCCCTACCAGGATAAAACCCGCTGCACTGTATGGCCCAATACCCCAGGAATGTAAAGTTTTCCACTCTTGCTGACTGGAATCTGAGTTATTCCCCCTAATTTTTTTGAGTAATTTGCTCTGGCAATTTAATACCCTATTCCCAGAATTCAGCAACCTTAATGCAACAGCATTACTTTGTTACATTAATCCACACACATCCAATAATTACTTCATATCAGTTTGTGCCCCTGTTGCATTCCAACAGGGTAGAAGACAGGTTCCACATAGCACTAGTACAGCCAAGTTTATATAATTTCTACATTTACCTTGCCTTTCTACAAAACAACATGTCTATATGGATAAGGTCTATGAGTCTGAAACACAAATCAAATTATGCAAGCAATTAACAAGAAGTAAAGAAGTCAAGGAAGAAGACGAAGCTTCATAGAGCCACCAATCTAGGACGGACAATTTCTATTTTTTAAAATTTTACATGGAAATCCCTTCCCATAGAAATAACCCTATTCATTCACAAATTCTGTTCCTTCTTCCTATGACGTCATCCTTCTCTGTATGCCTACACTCTCAATTTCTTTCTTACTAACCTTTCAAGACTTGAGCAATCGAAAACTTCCTCTTGCTGTTTTAGAAGTATTTTCTCAGAGCAGCCATCGTATTTAAGGCTACCACTGATAAAACTTAGTTTTCTTTTCTCATTCTCTTACCACTTTGAGATGTCCTCTGAAACTAGGAAGGCACTTTGCGAAACTTAGAAGAGTAACAGTTAACTAAATAGACCCATGTTACATAAATGGAGTCTGGCCAATCAAGTAAATAAGTACATGATCCAGTAAAAGAAGACATAAAAGAAAAGCAAATGCTTAAGCATTAAGTGTATTTCAAATTATATATTAATATAAATCTGATACAGGGAAAGAAAGATCTGTCATTAAGAATCTTACTCTTTGTCTAATTTTTCTCAAAAAATTGTTTTGCCCTGCCTGTCATGCATACTGATGCATCTCAGATTTATATTAAAAAAAAAAAAAAAAGAATAGCAAATGTACATCATAAGAAAACCTAATGAATTCCTGGTCAGAGGACAGTAAAACCCCAGTACTAAGGCTGTTTGTATATAGTACTTCATTGTTTTGGGTTGTTTTTTGTTTTTTTTCCTTAACTGTAGTACTGGTGAGTGAACCCCAACACTGAGCTACACCTCTCTCCTCTTCCTTATTTTGACACAGGGTCTAGCTAAGTCTCTAAGTCACAAGGGCTGGGCTTGAACTTGGGATCCTTCTGCCTCAGCCTCCTAGAGTGCTGAAATCACAGGCATGTACATTCCCTTACTGTATCTTTAAAGCCTGGTTTTCACATCACTCTCTCCTAGGAATCAAGGTCAGTAAATTTACACACGTACAAAGCTGCTTTTGAGCTCACTGATGTAGCATATTTTTAACTAAGAAGTAGAAATAGCATTGCTATCACCAAAGCAAACAAAAAGAACAAAAACAGAGCCCCAGGAAGCCAGAAATCAAAAGACTAAAAGCTAATCGAATGTATTTTCTAAAGACTCCTCAAGCCAGAGAACTTTATAATGATACCAAAAACCAAGTCTTCTCTCCTGGATATTTTGATTTGGTAGGTTTGAGCTGTACTGAGAACTGTTTTAAATGTTCAAGATGACTACAGCAACAAGGTTTGGGAATTCCAAGACTCAGTTTTAAACATAAGTAAGTAGCATTCATGATAGTGAGTTCAGCCAGTACGGTATTTCCAAAGAGAGAACAAAACAAGGGTAATTTTACCTGAGCAAATTGGTTTTAACAGGAATAAATTACAATAGGGTTATGTTATATTAGCCAAGCTTACCAGGGCAAAACTTGTTTTTAAAAATATCTATTATGTAGAGAAAATCATTATAATCATGACACATCTTCAGACAGTGATACCCAGATTCATTCACTGAACAAACACTAAGTATGTATTTTTGTTCTGTGTGCTAACCATAAATTATGAACAAAACTGAGAAGGTTTCATGAGACCTATATTCAATGTCTTAACGAATCTTTTCCATTATATACAAGGCACAAACAAGTAGGGATGAGAAACCATTATTTGAAGGGGAAAGGGTCCTGTTTCGGAAGGAAGAGTAAAAGTATTCATAAGCTAGAAGGTTACTGGTATTGCAGCTGATTAGACAACTGGAGTTACAAATAATCAAAACACAGTATTACAATTTACACTAAAGTCATTCTGTAAAGAAAGGCAATTTCATATTAAGGGTGACTAAGTTAGGTATTAGGGTGTAACTGAATTAGATTTTGAATGTCACCCAAGAAATTACACGGACATGGGACTGGAACAAATAGGCCTATGGGGTCTTCTGAAATTTTGTGTAAAACTGTGTGAAACTTTAAATTTCCCCAAATGTTTCTTTTTTCTTTTTTTTTTTTTTTATGTAATGTGACTTCTGGAAGAGTCAATGTGCCAGACTCAGCAATAAATACCAAAGTGACATGGAGTAGCTTTTTGAAGCAAGGACTTTCTATCATTCCATTAATTCTTTCTTACCTGCCTTTGATGATCCAGGTCTGCTTTGTTACCAATTAAAATCATTGGAAACTCATCACGATCCTTTACTCTGAGAATCTGTCTTTGAAACTTATAGATTTCTTCAAAACTTTAAAAAGAAAAAAAAAGTAATCAATTTGGCAAAGATCAGAATTCAGCAACTTCTAAGATCCATTCAGTACTTTCTTACTTTTCCTTTTTCTATAAAAACAAGAATTTCCAAATTCAACAAACTGTGATCTAGGTAAGACCACTGGGCTGTATTTTAATAGTGATACAAACCTGCCTCTATCTGTGACTGAAAAGACCAGCAAGAAGCCTTCGCCAGTCCTCATGTACTGTTCTCTCATGGCTCCAAATTCTTCTTGTCCAGCTGTATCCAAAACTGAAGAAAAACAACAACAAAGGGAACTGTGTTTGAGTTTTGCTTTATACACTGCTTCTCCATACGGGCAGGCTCCCTTCGTGTGGGTCCTCTAGAGAGAGCCTCACCCTTAGCATGAGAAGGATGTGGCGTTCCTTTCTTAGTACTTTATTATGCTCAATACCAGAGACAAACATATTCTAATGGCAGACAGTTTCAGAGTTTGTCTCCATCAGTACAGGCTGATTTTGTGGTTAGAATATATTAGCATATCAATTAGAAAGTTAAAAATATCAAACACATTTAGGCAGATGGAATCAGACAATCTCTGCAATTACTTTGATGTTTATCTCTGTGTAAAAAAAAATTTGAAAAAAATAAGTTCAAAAATGAAATTTTAGTTGTGCCTCCTCCCATGGCATACTTACAACACAAGTGCTAATATATTTCTGAATCTCTGTGAATAAGAATCTTCCAAGTTAAAATTTAAAAAAAATAAAAACCAGGTTCTTCTTTTGTGGAGCGATAGGACATATATGCAAATACATACTTGTTAAAGGCTGAGTGCTTTTTTATTCTGAGTTAATGACTACTGAATCTTTTGTATGGTCACTTCCCCATCTATATAACCTTAGCCATAGGGTAGAAAGAGTTGAGACCTAAGATTCTTTCCAACTTCCCAACAAATATATCCCACCAAAAAGTTTAAACAACAAGACCGGTTTCAGCAGGTCAATCCAGTGACCATTACACTTTTTAGTTACTGAGGAATATTTAAATAGACCAACATGCAGTATTATCAATAAAAACAAATCAAAGAGGGGGGCCTATTTATACTCAAGATCATCCAGTACCTTGATTATACTGTTTAACCTAGCAAAACATTGAAGATAACTTTTTAAAAACAGGACATGTGAACTACCAAATAAATTAATTTACTTACTATCCAGCCGGGCTGCTCGGTCATCAATCACACACTGTTTTGTATAGGAATCTTCAATGGTTGGATCGTAATCTGTTACAAAATAGGACTGGAAAAAAAAAAAAGGCCTTTTTTTAAAACTTGTTTGTACACCTACCTATATAACCATGCTAACTTTATCAAATTTCACTTATCCAAAACGAAGTCAAATGATTCCATTACATCAGCATTTACCCTACTATGTTAATTCTCTAATGAAGTCTCTTCAGAACACCTTCCAAAGTGAAGGTGTGAAACATCTCTGAATTTTCTCATCTGAAATATGCAAAAAAGTTGCAAAGTAGACATCCTACTTGGATAATTTTTTCAAAATTATCTAAGGCTAAGAATCTAGGACTCAAATTCTTGAAAAAAAATAGCAAAAAATACAGCAAATCACAATTCAGAATTACTTGAATTTAAAATAACCATCAATAACAGGTGAAAGAAATAAAGACGAGAAGAGAAAGCACTCTATCCTTCACCTTTTTCGCTCACTTTGTCTTCCCCCTTCAGCTGCCTTCTGTATTATATATTACATCAGGAAACCATTTCAGGGTTATTTCACCTGCAGGTACCTCAAGCATTCACTGACATCTTTGTTTTTTATCTTAAATTGTGTGTTTTTCCATTTATCAAGGCCAACCATGACCCCATAAATCATCACAGAAGAATGGGCAGTTAAAATTTCATAAATTTCTTTTAAAAGGTTTAAAAAGTAAATTAATCATCCGAGTGCAGGTGTTTCTACTTAGGGAAGGCCAGTGACCAGGACAACAACACAGTCCTCTTCCCCCTAAGGGTGCCCTCTGCCCTACTGGGGACTGACCTCCTAGCAAGCCCCTTGCCCACCCAGCTCATTAAGCAAATTCGAGGGAATGCCTGGGAGAAGGCTTAATGCTGGGCACCAGCCAGGCAGGCAGGCCATTCCTGCGGGCAGCAGGTCCTACTCTAGGACACAGCATTCTTAAGCCACACCCCTCAACCTACTGACTTAGGATGTTCAGAAAGCCACTTGTAAATTGTGCTGGGGACAGGACAGTAGACAGATCTGCTTCCGGGAGGGGGTGAAGAAGGACAGTAATCTGCCTGCTGCTGTGCTTTTACATATTTATTTAGCAAAGACAGTTTCTGCGTTTTACTTGTACTTTAGGAATGACCTTGTGACTTGCGGGATTCATAATCCATAATCCTATTTCTTTCTTGATAGTTTCACTGAAATGCATTACTTACTAAACAAAGGCTAAATGAACCATTTGTCAACAGTAGCTTTTGGTAGTAAGCATCACCGCATGAGTTTAAGATAAACAAGTATCAAAACAGTCCTTAACTTAGGGGCACCCACAGCTCTTCAAACACAAATGATGACAATATCCTTTGTGCCCACTAAACAAAAAAGGGAGGGGAGGCAAAAAGCACAGTCTTTCATCAAGCAAGCTGGATAAAGCATGCTGCCTATACTTTCAACATTAGTGTGAAGTCAGCCGGTGGTGCACAGCTGTAATCCCAGCACTCAGGAGGCTGAGGCAGGAAGACTGCCACAAATTCAAGGTCAACCAGTGCAATACAGTCATTTCAAGGACAGCCTGAATGATAGTGATTGAAACCTTGTCTCAAAAAAGAAGGGAAAAAAAAACTTTGAGATGTGCTTCTACACCCTAAACTGATACTTTTTACCATATTTTCATCTTGTAAAGCTTGAATTTCACTGGCTACTCCTATTTTACCCATTAAAATGATACACTATCCCCTGCCACTCTGGCTGAAAACATCAAATGAATGGAAATTAAATATATTTTTACAAACATTCAAGCCATGCAAAATAGCTAGAATTCCTCAAATATGAGATTTTGCAATGCAAGACT